>JARQOD010000001.1:491174833-491299672 GCA_033576555.1 Oophaga sylvatica | reverse complement strand
TTATATACAGAAAATACAATCGATACCATATAAACAGAGAGTTACGGATGTTATACAAAACATAAGATTCCCTTACAGACAGAAGTGTACGTTATCAAAAATACAGTACTGAATTACACCCATATAAGGCAGAGAAGTGGTACTGTGCAGTGTATATATACAAATAATACAGATATGAGAATTACACCCAGTATACGGACAGGAGAATGTACAGCGTTATATATATGAATAATCAATACGAGATTACACCGTATAAGACAGAATGATGGCATATATATACAGAAAATACGATATGGAATTAACCATATAAGACAGAGAATGACTGCAGAATATCAAATATAGTATGAATAAATATAAGAAGATATTATGATATATACAGATAATACAATAGAGATACACCAGTATACAGACGGAGAAGTGGTACGTGCAGTGTATAATAGATAACAGATACTGAGAATTACCCATAACAGAAGGAAGTGGTATTGCAGTATATAAGAATAATACAGAAGAGAATTACACAGTATACAGGACAGAGAAGTGACTGCAGTGTATATATAATAATACGATCGAATTACACCCAGTATACAGGACAGAGATGTACTGTCATGTATATACAGAATAATACGATACTAGGATTACACCAGTATACAGGACAGAGATTACGTCAGTGTATATATAAATACAGAATGAGAATTACACCAGTATACGACAGGAGAATGTATGCAGTGTTATATAATAATACAGAATAGATTACCCATATACAGACAGATGTACTGTGCAGTGTATATTACAGAATAATCGATATAAATAACAGTATAAGACGAGAAGGGATGTCTGTATAATAAGAATAATACAGAATGAGATTACACCCAGTATAAGGAAGGAGAAGTGGTACTGTGCAGTGTATATTACAGAATAATCATACTGAGAATTACACCAGTATAAGGACAGAAGTGGTACTGTGCAGTGTATATACAGAATAATACAGATACTGGAATTACACCTATAAGGAAGAAGTGTACTGTGCAGTTATATACAATAATACAGTATGAGAATTACACCCAGTTATATATATACAGAATAATACAGATACTGAAATTACACCCATATAAGGACAGGAGAAGTGGTACTTCATGTATATACAGAATAATACAGATACTGAGAATTACACCAGTATAAGGACGAGAAGTGGTACTGTGCAGGTTATATACAGAATAATACAGATATGAGAATTACACCCAGTATACAGGACAGAAGTGTACTGTGCAGTGTATATATAAATAATACAATACGAGAATTACCCATATAAGGACAGAGAAGTGGTACTGTGCAGTGTATAACAAATATACAGATACTGAGAATTACACCCGTATACAGGACAGGAGAGTGGTACTGTGCAGTGTTATATACAGATATACAGATATGAGAATTACACCAGTATAAGGACAGGAGAAGTGTACTGTGCAGTGTATATATACAGAATAATACAGATATGAGAATTACACCCAGTATACAGACAGAAGTGGTACTGTGCAGTGTATATATACAGAATAATACAGATACTGAGAATTACACCCAGTATAAGGACAGGAGAAGTGGTACTGTGCAGTGTATATATACAGAATAATACGATACTGAGAATTACACCCAGTATACAGGACAGGAGAAGTGGTACTGTGCAGTGTATATACAGAATAATACAGATACTGAGAATTACACCCAGTATACAGGACAGAGAAGTGGTACTGTGCAGTGTATATATACAGAATAATACAGATACTGAGAATTACACCAGTTAAGGACAGGAGAATGGTACTGTGCAGTGTTATTACAGAATAATACAGATACTGAGATTACACCAGTATACAGGACAGAAGTGGTACTGTGCAGTGTATATATACAGAATAATACAGATACTGAGAATTACACCCAGTATAAGGACAGGAGAAGTGGTACTGTGCAGTGTATATATACAGATAATCAGATACTGAGATTACACCCAGTATACAGGACAGGAGAAGTGGTACTGTGCAGTGTATATATACAGAATAATACAGATACTGAGAATTACACCCAGTAACAGGACAGAGAAGTGGTACTTGCAGTGTATATACAATAATACAGATATGAGAATTACACCCAGTATACAGGACAGGAGAAGTGGTACTGTGCGTGTATATATACAGAATAATACAGATACTGAAATACACCAGTATACAGGACAGAGAAGTGTACTGTGCAGTGTATATACAGAATAATACAGATACTGAGAATTACACCAGTATAAGGACAGAAGTGGTACTGTGCGTGTATATATACAGATAATACGATCTGAGAATTACACCAGTATACAGGACAGAAGTGGTACTGTCAGTTAATATACAGAAAATACAGATACTGAGAATTACCCCAGTATACAGGACAGGAGAAGTGGTACTGTGCAGTGTATATATACAGAATAATACAGATACTGAGAATTAACCCAGTATACAGGACAGAGAAGTGGTACTGTGCAGTGTATATATACAGAATAATACAGATACTGAGAATTACACCCAGTATACAGGACAGGAGAAGTGGTACTGTGCAGTGTATATATACAGAATAATACAGATATGAGAATTACACCCAGTATACAGGACAGGAGAAGTGGTACTGTGCAGTGTATATATACAGAATATACAGATACTGAGAATTACACCCAGTATACAGGACAGGAGAAGTGGTACTGTGCATGTATATATACAGAATAATACAGATACTGAGAATTACACCCAGTATACAGGACAGGAGAAGTGGTACTGTGCATGTAGTATATACAGAATAATACAGATACTGAGAATTACACCCAGTATACAGGACAGGAGAAGTGGTACTGTGCAGTGTATATATACAGAATAATACAGATACTGAGAATTACACCCAGTATACAGGACAGAGAAGTGGTACTGTGCAGTGTTATATATACAGAATAATACAGAACTGAGAATTACACCCAGTATACAGGACAGGAGAAGTGGTACTGTGCAGTTATATATATATACAGAATAATACAGATACTGAGAATTACACCCAGTATACAGGACAGGAGAAGTGGTACTGTGCAGTGTATATATACAGAATAAACAGATACTGAGAATTACACCCAGTATACAGGACAGGAGAAGATGGCACTGTGCAGCGTATATATACAGAATAATACAGATATGAGAATTACACCCAGTATACAGGACAGGAGAAGTGGTACTTGCAGTGTATATATACATATACAATATATTAACATATAAGGAGGAAAGTGTATTATTATATATAGAATAATACAGATACTGAGAATTACACCCAGTATACAGGACAGGAGATTTGGTACTGAGCAGTGCTATATAACAGAATATTACAGATAGTGAGAATTACACCCAGTATACAGGACAGGAGAAGTGGTACTGTGCAGTGTATACATACAAAATAATACAGATACTGAGAATTACACCAGTGTACAGGGCAGGAGAAGTGGTACTGTGCAGTGTATATATACAGAATAATACAGATACTGAGAATTACACCCAGTGTACAGGGCAGGAGAAGCGGTACTGTACAGTGTATATTTACAGATACTTAAATTTACACCCAACTTACAGACAGCAATATTATAATATATATATATATATATATATATATATATATTTATTTATATATATATATATATATATATATATATATATATATACATATATTTCAGTCAACGGGGTCCTTTCTCTCTCCTATAGAGTGTGAGTTCTTGTGGTCAGCTTGGGTTCTCTCGCTCTCTTCTCACCCACATTAATTTTTTAAGTAATTACAACCTTTCTAGTATTGAGATTAGTGCAAATTTTTCCGCCACAAATCAATTTTTTGGGAAAAAATTGTATAAGTTGGTGAATTCTAATTCCGATAGATCCATTCATTTCTATTCATTGGATGATAGGCATTATATTTATACTGAAAGATTGTCAAGAAACCAGTGTTCTTAGGAACATTTGCTATCAATAATCTTGCAGTGTAAAAGGACCTTTACCCACCCCCTCCATATTGTAATTCTTATGTAATCTTGATGGTTTTCCACATACTGTACAACCTTAACATTTTTGGCTACGGGCTTAAAAAACTCAATGTGTACACCCATCAACCTTCTTATAGAATGGAATGTTCAGTCTGTGATTTGGTTTCCTAGCAGACTCATCACAATAGCTTCTAACACTTTGTATGTGCATTGGGAGAACCCAAACACAGCACTTGTTTCCACATGTGTGATTGTAAATCATTTTCGTGCTTAATATCTTGGAAGGAAAAATGTACAGACATAGATTTGTCTGGACTGAGACAAGAATTTACTTGGGAATGGCGAAAATGCTTAAAAAATACCCCAATCTAGGGTAAGGTGAGGTTTAAAAAAATACAACATAGTCTAAAAATATTTCAGAAGTGCACATTTGGAGTAGCTAGGTCTCTTGGAAATGTGTTACATATCTGTTTACAGATGTATCATAGTATTTATAATCTTTATGAGTGCTAAGTGGCTTCAGTGGTGCATAGTGTTTGTGCAAATTTATCCATTGACCAAGACAGTTATCTGTAGCCATAGGATGGAGATGTCCCATGAGAACCAACTCGTACGGTGCAGCATCAACAGATCTTCTATTAATAAGCTGGCACATATAATTAATGCCGCAACGTTGATGATGTACCGAGCTGGCTAATCAAGAGAAGAGCTGGTAATGCTGTCTGGTAAGAGTCGTTTCCCATCCGGTGGCCACAGACTACTGTCGGGAATGATGGACAGGGTAGTACGAATAAACTCTAACAGTGTTGTAGATCAAAGGGGAGAATTTTATGTAAAAGTCCTTTCTAACTCCAGATCAAAATAAATTCCTGGATCATTTCACATTCTAGAAGTTTAGTTTATTGCTTGTAGTTTTCATCATTTGTGTAATGATTCGTCCATCCCAATATTCTGCCAAAAACTTTCATAGTCTCACCGCTCTACATTGAATGATCCTCATCTAAGATCTCGATGAATCTTTCTTTCCTCTTGAAAAAAAGGATGTCCCCTTGTCAACTATACATGAGAGAGGATAATTCTCCGTAACGTCATCACAGTTATCATATACAAATGTAATACAAAAGCTTTTTAGCTTAAGTTATAAGTTAAGAATGAAAAAGAAACAAGAAGCATACGTCCCTCAGACCTCCAACTTCTGCCACAAAACCTATAGGTAGTTAAGCCCCTGAGTGACTATCCAAGGAAGATCTGTACAGCAAGTACTTAGGCCACATAGGACTAATATAGTACAATGGACACTAACAATCACATAGTAGACGATAATGAACAAACATTGTGAAGTCTAAAAAATAAATAAATATTCTAAATGTATAACAGAGCTGCCATATCAATATATTTATGAAGGAAAGGACTGTACAAATCATATAAATGATTTATGATCATAGAATCATAGAATGGTAGAGTTGGAATGGACCTCCTGGGCCTTCTGGTCCAACCCCCTGCTCAAATCAGGATTCTCTAAATCATCCCAGACAGATGTCTGTCCAGCCTCTGTTTGAAGACTTCCATTGAAGGAGAACTCACCACCTCTCGTGGCAGCCTGTTCCACTCGTTGATCACCCTAACTGTCAAAAAGTTTTTTCTAATATCTAATGTGTCTCCTCCCATTCAGTTTCAACCCATTGCTTCTAGTCTTTCCGTGTGCAAATGAGAATAAAGATGATCCTTCTACAATGTGACAGCCCTTGAGATATTTGTAGACAGCTATAAGTCTCTCTCAGTCTTCTTTTTTGCAAGCTAAACATTCCCAAATCCTGCAACTGTTCCTCATAGGACATGGTTTGCAGACCGGTCACCATTCTGGTGGCTCTTCTCTGAACTTGCTCCAGTTTGTTGATGTCTTTTTTAAAATATGGTGCCCAAAACTGGACACAGTATTCCAGATGAGGTCTGACCAAAGAGGAGTAGAGGGCAATAATGACTCACGTGATCTAGACTGTATGCTTCTGTTGATACATCCTAGAATTGTATTTGCCTTTTTTGCTGCCGCATCACACTGTTGACTCATGTTCAGTCTGTGATCAATTAGTATACCCAAGTCTTTTTCACATTTGCTGTTACTTAGCCCTATTCCTCCCATTTTGTATATGCTTTTTTCATTTTTATTGCACAGATGTAGTACTTTGCATTTTTCCCTGTTAAAATCCATTCTGTTAGTTGCTGCCCACTGCTCCAGGTTATTTATATCTTTTTGAATCCTCTCTCTCTCTTCTCTAGTATTAGCTATCCCTCCTAGCTTTGTGTCATCAGCAAATTTGAATCAGCTTACCCTCAATTCCTTCATCTAAATCATTGATAAAGATGTTGAACAATACAGGGCCAAAACAGAGCCTTGTGGTACCCCACTTGAGACATTCTTCCACATATTCTACAAAAAATTCACTAAAGTCCAAATTTTTTCGAGATTTGATGCACTCAAAGCTGGCTGCCATTTTGCTGGATTCTTTTGAGATGGGTTAATAAATAATAAAAGGCTCACCTGTCCTAGGCTCACCACTGACCTGTCATGTCTTCACATATCTCAGTGTTATCCTCCATTCTTTGATTCAGATCTTCCAGGTTCTGGTCTTCTTTGGCATTCAGGTCTTCTGGCAGTGACATGGCCTGATGTGATCCCATAGGGCACACACATGTGAATCACTGGAGACTTGAAGGACCAAAGCAATGACCAGATGACCTGGTGGAGTGCTGGAGAAGCAGGATAGGTGAGGGTCAGACCCAACATAAATGAGTAGAATATTATAATGTTTTTAACCTCATCCCCCTTCCGTTTATTTTGCTTTAGGGTCTGGAGAGATCACAGAGCATAATAAATATCTTTTTTGGAGCACTTTGGAAGATCAGTTACTCAGTGGTGATTTTATTACAGTGTATAAATATATCAAGGGATGGTACAGAGATCTGTCTAATGATCTTTGTACACCTAGACTTGTCTGGCCTCAGTGCTCGTTGACCTTTTCTGGCGCATGTGCACTGCAGTACTTTACTCTTCACTAGTCAGGGCAGAAAACTACGCAAGCAAAAGAGCTCAATGCTGGGGAGATTGTCTGGATGACGTAGGGATGCGTCATCCACACAAAGTAAGAAGGAGGACAGCAAGAAGATGGGAGGCACTGGACCAATAAGACCGACACCCCTTGGACTGGACCATCCTGCAGGTGAGTATAATGAAAGGTCTTTTTTCTTGTCTTGCAGTTCAGGTTGGGGGCAGATATACAGCATTATAGAACGCTGTATATCAGCCCTGAAAGGCGGTAATCTTATCTCATATCGGCCAGATCTGGTGACAGGTTCGCTTTAAAGCCATGAAACCAAGAAAATATGACAAATCAGATTGATCAAAATCAAATTTTTCAGGTTAATCAAGTCTAAAATTTTTCAAATTTGCAAAACGAATATTTTTTTTTAATAAAAAAATGGAAATGTAGAAGTGTCAGACAGACGCAAAACGGCTGTTGTCTACTCTTTCTCCTGCATATACCCCTTGCACACCTGCACCACTGCTGAGATGTCCCACTTGTTGGAATAAAGGACTTTTTATAAAAAAGGATTCAGTGTGAGCAGCTTTTCCATTATCTCTTGTATGTGAATTCACTTTGACCTAAGCCATGCACCACCACTAATCCTTAAAAGCCGTTTCATGTGGAAGTATAGGATTCCTAAAAGAGTGACATACTGCTGATTCTGATAAAATAGCTGTGAACCACCTATAAATTAAAATGTAAAGGGGTCATTTGGTCACATGATAATGAAAACTTATTCTTAGAACAATGGATGTCTGACAACCGCCATTACCATCATCCACTGTTATTAGCTCTCCTGGTGGACAGATGTCAACATCGAATGGAGGTGCACTCAATTTCTCCATTCTGTGTGTAGAGGCCACTTCTGAGTACTACAAATCATCTTCTATTCAATGGTATAGGAGCTGATCTGCAGTAACCAGCAGTGGCCACTATACATTGAGCGGATCTGTGCACTCAGCTCTATTCAATGTTGCCAGTTGGCAAGTAATGAAAGTAAACCAGGTTGAGAGATGGAAGCTATGAAATCTAAATGCGGTGTAACATGATGAGGGATGAAATTTTAGGTTTCTCCAGTTCTCACCTGTTTTGGTACCCACATGATGCTTCTAAACCCTACATAGAGCCTATAGAAAGATGAGATTAAAAGAAAAGGTTAGAATTCAGCAGAATAAAGTCCTGAAAGGTGAGGAAATGGATATCCTGTCTGTGTTTGCATGGCAGACCTCAAATATACAATTTCTAATGAAAAAAAAAATGGAAGCATGCATTCAGAAACTAGTGCAGACTAAAAAAAGGGTCCTGTTGTTCTACAGAGGTAAAAAAAAAAAATTCTCAACCCCAAGGCTATGTTCACACGTAGTTTTTGCAGCATTATTTTGCTGCATTTTTTTTCTGCAGAAAAGAAGAAATCTCGTGCTCACGCAGCTTTTTTTTTCCGACTGAACATGAACTGTACCGTTTTTGAAAATCTGCAGCACGTCAGCTCTTTCAGTGTTTTTGCAACATTTTTCACCCATAGAAATAAAAAATGAATTATAACATTTGTGTTTTTGTAGTGTTTTTAGTGAATAAAACTAACTTTATTAACATGTACTGAAGATCAATCACACATGTAATCTGCTTAAAAAAACGCAGCAAAAATATAAAAAAAAAGGAAGTAAATATGTTTTTACTACCATAAGTGAAGGTTTTGAGTGCAGAAAAAAATAGCTGCAAAAACGCAATGTGCGAATGTACCCTAATAATGAGAAACAACTGATCTTTAGCCAAAAGGGGTAACCTAACCCAGCACTTATCAGCTATCCACAGGGAAGATCTTAACTTTCTGATCAATGGAGACTCAACCTTTTGGAATCCCACCAATCTTGACAGCACCATACATAGTTATCTCTCGAGGTCCAATACAAGATGAATAGAGTGGTTGCGAAACTTACCGTGTTGACTTAAACCCTTTAAGGCTATGTGCCCACGTTGCAGAAATGCTCCGGAATTGTCCGGAGCATTTCCGGAACTCCCTGCTGCGGGTAAAACGCATGCTGAATTCGCATGCGTTTTCCCGCAAAACACAAGCGTTTTGCAAGCGTTTTTAGCTTGCAGAATGCTCGTGCTTTTCCAAGCGATTTGAAGCTTTGCTTGGAACAGTGATTGACAGATTGGTCACACTTGTCACGCATAGTGCTTCATAAGTGTGACCAACTTTTTACTTTTGATGAATGTTAAAAATAATAAAAAAAATAAAAAATATGGATATACTCACCTCCTGGCGGCCCACGATCTCCTCAACGGCGATCCCGGTCCTCAGTGGCGCTGCCAGCAAGTTCCCAGGTATGTTTAGTGAGAATGACATTTGCGATGTCGCGGTCACTCGACCGCGACGTCACAAAGGTCATTCTCGCTAAGCACGCCTGGGAACTGAACTTGCATGCAGCGCCGCTGAGGACCGGGAGGACTCCGGGAGCAGACTGAGGGTAAGTAAATCCCAATTTTTTATTTTCAATCTATTTTTTACAGGAATATGGTACCCAGGGCCTGGAGGAGAGTCTCCTCTCCTCCAGACCCTGGGTACCAACCGAACATGAAGTGCTCACTTTACGCATGGTGGGCATAGCCACATGTGTAAACTGAGAGTTTCAATGCAATCCTATGGCGGCGGAATCGCCGAGATTCCGCTAAAATAATAAACATGCTGCGGATTTTTCCGCTATGCGATTCCGCAGCGGAAAAATCCACAGCATTGGCACAGCAACTGCGGAATCCCATAGGATTGCATGGGATGCGCTTTATTAGCGTTTTTATAAGCATTTCTGCTGCAGAAAAACGCGGCAAAGACACTTAAAAAACGCAACGTGGGCACACGGCCTAAAGGTTTCTTCCGCTCTTTTAGAATTTTTTTTATTTTCCATTAATTTTGTTTTTGAATATGATATATTATAAATTAACAATAAATGATATATGATGTTATGATTAATTGACTATAATGTTAGCCTACAACTATAGTGTTACATACGCTCAATACAGAGCTCAATAAATCCATTATAATATGTCTTGTTGCCAACATAAGCTTGTTCCACTTTACATCTAAGGAATGTTTGTGATATGGTAAATTACCATTGCACGCCGATTACCCTTTGTAGCTTCCCTCTGGATACTCATTATGCAGGAGGCTCATTATACTGCTTTTTGATCACCCAGGGAGTTCTATAATACTATTAGCATGTATAATTGTACAAGTATTACTACTGGTACTAGGTGAAACTATGGTAAATTTTATTAGACAAACTAAAACTACCGTACATTAATTATTAACTAGAATATACAGTGCTTTTAAAGTTTGCTCCAGAAATACATTATTTAACTTTCCATTTCTAGAGCTCAACTTTTTGGCAATGCCAATAAAAAGGTCCCATTATTAGCTCTTATTGACCTGTTTGTAACTGGACTGAAAATCTAGTTTATTAAGAAACAACCCGATTTACCACATATCAAAGGCGTTGCCCAATACTCAAATAAATGACAACCTCTTGTTAAACAGGACCTGTCACTTTCTCAAAAAATGAAGTTAAATATCTTGCAAAGATCCCTTAGCTTCCCTGATTCTGCCACTCTTTTTTGTTTTGCGCTGCATCGCTCCATTGCAGAGATATTCATATTTCTTTATTTTGGAGCTCAGAATGTGAAAACTCTGCTTGCAGACCAACTTGGGTGTTTCTGCAGAGTCTTCTTTGGGGGTGTTTGCTTTGACCTATCCCCAGCTTGGATTAGTAGTGTCTGAGTATGAGATGTGAAAGTGCACGTCTCCAAAGAAGACTCTGAAAAACAACCAGTTTGTCTGCAAGCAGAGATTTAACATATTGAGTACCAAAAGCAGCAAATATGAATATTTCTGCAATGGAGAAAGAAAACACTGCACAAAAGGAACAAACATGCGACAGAGTCAGAAGATCTTAGAGATTTCTATTAGGTATTTAGTCAGTTTTATTCACAACACTTGTCAATTATTCTCGCATTAAAATGAAAACTTAAGAATATATAAAAAAATATATGAACTATTGGGAAAGTCATATCTTTAGATATGACGGAGGAAGAAAAAAAAAGCTTACTACAGATGGTTGTAACCATTCAATATCTAACATCAAAATATCTAACATCTTCTAAGAAGAAGCTTAATGGCAGGCTGGAGGTAAATATGGCACAATAATTGGCCACTAATGACTCTTTAGCTTGGTTCCTCTTTGCATGCTTGCACTTTTTTAGCAGTATATATGTTAAATGCATATGGAGGTACTTTGCTTATACTGACCCATACCCTTTGTATATACATCTAGGTAGCAGTCATTTTATTACTCATTTGCAATTTACAAGTGACTTTACTGCTAATTGAGAGGCTGGTTTTCAGCCCATATACTGCACTATTTGCACTTTATGGTCACCATATTATATACAGTACAGACCAAAAGTTTGGACACACCTTCTCATTCAAAGATTTTTCTGTATTTTCATGACTATGAAAATTGTAGAATCACACTGAAGGCATCAAAACTATGAATTAACACATGTGGAATTATACATTACACTTTACAAAAAAGTGTGAAACAACTGAAAATATGTCTTATATTCTAGGTTCTTCAAAGTAGCCACCTTTTGCTTTGATTACTGCTTTGCTCGCAGAAAAGGTGAACGGCTGGACTCTACATGCCTAGTTCCCACCGTGAAGTATGGAGGAGGAGGTGTGATGGTGTGGGGGTGCTTTGCTGGTGACACTTTTGGGGATTATTCAAAATTGAAGCGGTGAGCGGTCCAGCTCACCCCAAACCATCTCGATTTGGTTCAGGTATGGTGACTGTGGAGGCCAGGTCTTCTGGCGTAGCACCCCATCACTCTCCTTCTTGGTCAAATAGCCCTTACACAGCCTGGAGGTGTGTTTGGGGTCATTGTCCTGTTGAAAAATAAATGATGGTCCAACTAAACGCAAACCGGATGGAATAGCATGCTGCTGCAAGATGCTGTGGTAGCCATGCTGCTTCAGTATGCCTTCAATTTTGAATAAATCCCCAACAGTGTCACCAGCAAAGCACCCCCACACCATCACACCTCCTCCATGCTTCACGGTGGGAACCAGGCATGTAGAGTCCATTCGTTCACCTTTTCTGTGTGCAAAGCAGTAATCAAAGCAAAAGGTGGCTACTTTGAAGAACCTAGAATATAAGACATATTTTCAGTTGTTTCACACTTTTTTGTAAAGTGTAATGTATAATTCCACATGTGTTAATTCATAGTTTTGATGCCTTCAGCGTGATTCTACAATTTTCACAGTCATGAAAATACAGAAAAATCGTTGAATGAGAAGGTGTGTCCAAACTTTTGGTCTGCACTGTATACACTTATTTTTGCCATGAATTGACTAAATTTTTGCAATTTTGATATCTACTCAGGGTCAGAATATACCTATTTCCAGTCTTTGCCTCTTTTTGCACTTAGCTTCCTCCATTTTTTAACATTTGTGTGTAATTTATTTTTAATGTTTCATTAATAAAAATTATATTTTTATGGTAAAATAGCTTTCTTTTCCCTTTTTTTGATGTTACATATGTAATAGAAGCTATTAGTATAGGCAAGGTTTTCTTCTTTGCCTTTCAATATCTGTTGGCCATATGTTCTTTTGGCTGACAACTGTTCTGAAGAATTCTCCATACACATAGCGATTTAGCTACCTAAAGGACAAAATAATGTAAAATAAACAGTTTATTTTTTCTATGCGTTTCAAAGTGTAACAAATTTTTAAAAATTTTCTGAAGAAAAACTGGGTTACACTTCGAAACGCTTAGAAAAAATAAAGAAACAGCATATTTTACATTATCTCTGGAGTTTAACGATTTATTCACTAGCTGGCAGCGCGAATATAAAGGTTAAACTCTCCAAGCTTTTTATAAACAGAGGGTAGAGACAAAGGTGTAGTCATGTAACAGTCCGAGGTCAGAATACCAGGAGGGATGCAGATCAGAGTAAACAGAGAAAGCAAAATGGATGGTCAGAACGAGGTCCAAGGCAGTAAAAAGATCCAAAAGCAGGACACAAGGCACAGAGAAACAAATTACATGTAGCTGAATGTATGTCTGGCAGAGATCTGGGACTGAAAGCTCAGCTAAGTAGCTGAATAATCACCTGGGACGGAAACACCTGAGGGAAGGCCAGAAACTACCAGTCTCAGATTGTCTGGCCAAGCTGTCAATCAAAACATCGACAACTCAGCACACCCCTGCACCAGATTGGACTGCTCAGCAGTCAAAGTACTGACAGCTTCAGCACCAGATTGGACAGCTGCTCTGTCAGTAAAGGCATCCCAGACACATTGAGGGATGGAATCGTGACATCACCTCTCTGAGCTCCAGTAATTTATGTGATCCTTACTATGCTTGTAGCCTGGCAAACTCCTGTGACATCATCACACATAGCCTTTTAAGAACAACCTAGAGAGCTATGTGGTCTGTGCATTAAGTAAGCTTTGTATCTGGTTACTGGGTTCTGGAAGATGCCTCACCAATCATTCCTCTCAGCTGGCAATCATCTTTTCAGAAAACTCATGTTTATTCATCAACTCTCTGTAATTACTCCTGGCTCACACCTGCATTTAATTCTACAACTGCTGTAAGTGTGGCGCTGTAAGGTTCTTTGTACATGTTCTTGAAACTCAGTTTTCCGTCAGCCATTTTGCTTTCTGTCTTGCTGCAGCTATCTTGCCCTCAGTCAATATGGAGTTTTCAGCTTTCATGTTCCCGCCCTGATTCTCTCCCTCTTGCTTCTTAAGCAGCCATAGCTGAGCAATCAGTGCTTCTGAATCTAGCCTGCAGTGAACCTGTGACCTGACTCCTGGAAGCCTTGGACTATGTACTCCAGCTATTCCTACTGAGGAACTCTGAACACTTGTGGACTCTGGAACCCTGCTCTTTGAAAGATCCACGTTTGCATGGACTTACGGTAACAGAGAAGAAGATCCTGAACCTGTTGTGGAGAGTGATTGCTGAGCTTAAGTTACTCTGGCCTGCTGTGTCTCCTGCTTCTGTATCTGCAAACTGTGTGACTATTTTTGCCACTTGTATGAAGTAATACAAGACCTTCTATATCAAACCTGTGTCTCATGTATTTTCATCGCACCCAAGCACAAGACGCTATATGAACTGTACTACATACATTACAAGATTCTGAAGCCAAAACGTTAGTGTCTGCTGGGTCTGGGAAGGCTGTGTCTGCTGTAACTGTGGATATCAGATGTCCAGTTGTACTTTCTGTGATGACAGTGGTTGTGACTTCTCACAACCATTCCAGGTGAGCAATTCCCTTAAGTTTTTTTTTCTGCAGTGTTACCACAGGTAAACACTATTGTTTTTTTTTTTTTTTTTCTCTTCCCTCTTTTGTGTCTGCTGTAACTGTGGATATCAGATGTCCGGTTGAACTTTCTGTGATGATAGTGGTTGTGACTTCTCACAACCATTCCAGGTGAGCAGTTCCCTTAATTTTTTTTTTCTCTCTGCAGTGTTACCACAGGTAAACACTATTGTTTTTTTTTTTCTTCTCCTCTCCTTCCAGTACTCCTGTCTTAAAAGATCTGGAAAATGGAGGCCCGCATAAAGGAACTTTGCGGAGTGACTGATAATATCCTTGCAGATTTACAGACTATAAAAACCCGTTTTACAAACCTACAGGACCTCACTAATCACAATTTGCAAGTGTTTGGACAGACTGCCCAGGATTTGCGAGCCAGGATTGAGGTTCTAGAGGAGCGAGTCCAGGCTCCTGCCGTAGCCCCAAGTTCTGGGATTCCCAAGTTGCCCCCTTTTCGTTTTGGCGGTGAACGTGAAAAATTCAGGGGATTTATTAACCAATGCAATCTGTTTTTTTCTGCACATGCTTCACAATTTCCCACTGAACGATCTAAAGTGCTTACCATAATTATGTTACTTACCAACAAGGCTTTGATGTGGGCAAACCCTCTGATTGAGACTGAGGATGAATGTTTGGATCATCTTGATGCTTTCATTTCAGCCATGGGGCAGGTGTTTGATGACCCCAATCGAGGTGCAACAGCTGAAGCAGCCATGTTAACTTTGCGCCAAGGTAAGCACTCGGTAGCCGAATATGCCTTGGATTTCAGGAGATGGGCCCTTGATACCACCTGGGACAGTTCCGCCAAAAAATCTATTTTTCGAAAGGGGTTGTCTCCACTAATTAAGGATGAACTTGCTCGTGCCGACCCTCCCACTGCGTTAGGTGACTTTATTAACTACTGCATCCGTATTGATGCTCGCCTGACTGAACGCAGGCAAGAGAGATGGTTCGAAAGCAATCGCACTAACCTTTTCCTACCTTCCTCCCCAGCTAAGGAACCTTTGAGTAGGATCACACGGGAACCTGAACCTGAACCCATGCAGGTAGACTCTTTACAAAGACGGGTTAGTGATGCACACAAGGAACATCATTTTAAGGAAAATCTATGTTTCTATTGTGGTAAGTCAGGGCACTTCATTATAAACTGCCCCAGCCGTTCTCGTAAGACTACTGCAGCACTCATTCACTGTGAGTGTTGCGAGAGGAGATCTGTCAGGTCCGAGCCTCAGGCTCCAGAGAGATCTGCAGCAACAGATCTTGATTTCTCGGACTTAAACTCCGTTACTTCTGAGGACGATGACTGTGTAAACGCTGCAATTTTTCAAGTTTCCTCAGCGGTGTCCCAGCTGAGTTGTAGGAAAAACAATTCTCATTGCTTCCTTTCCATCAAACTCTGGGTTAACTCAGTCTGGGTGTCTAGCTCTGCTATGATCGACTCAGGGGCAAGTGGGAATTTTATGGATGTCTCCTTTGCTCTGAAACAGGGGATACGTTCAGTGAAGAAGGCTACTCCAGTACAGATGGAAACTGTTGATGGCTCCCTGCTGACCTCTGGACCAGTGGATCAGGAAACGGAGCCTTTGAGGGTCCTTATGGGTAAAGATCATCAAGAGAAACTGTCCTTTATGCTTATCTCTTCTCCCCACTTTCCCATTATTCTAGGGCTACCATGGCTGCAGGCTCAGAACCCTACCATTAACTGGGAGACCAAGGAATTACACTTTCCAGAGAAACAGATGAGTCCAGAAGTTTCAGCTTGCTCTGTTCCTAAAGGAACCATGTCAGTCCCTGAACTACCAGCTGTATAGCAGGACTATGTGGATTTATGTGACAAGAAGAACGCTGACCAGCTTCCCCCTCACCGTCCATATGATTGTCCAATTGAATTATTGCCTGGAGCAGAGATACCTTTTGGTAAGATCTACCCCCTGGCGGGGCCTGAGCTAAAGGCTTTAAAGGATTACATAGACGAAAATCTAGCCAAGGGCTTCATACGCCCCTCTTCATCTCCTGCAGGTGCACCCATCTTCTTTGTGAAGAAGAAAGATGGATCTCTGAGACCCTGCGTAGACTATAGGGAACTCAATAAGGTTACTATTAGAAACCGTTATCCATTGCCTTTAATCCCTGAGTTATTGGAGAGAGTGCGGCATGCCAAAATTTTCTCTAAATTGGATCTCCGTGGGGCCTATAACTTGGTCCGTATTAGACCTGGGGATGAATGGAAGACTGCATTCAGGTCACGCTATGGACACTTTGAATATCTAGTTATGCCTTTTGGTCTGAGTACCGCCCCAGCCACTTTCCAACACTTGGTGAATGACATCTTCAGGGATCTCCTAGATACATTCGTGGTGATTTATTTGGATGATATTCTAATTTTTTCTAACTCCACAGAGGAACATCATGGACATGTGAGAATGGTCTTGGAACGTCTAAGACAAAACCATCTTTACATCAAACTTGAAAAGTGTGAATTCCATAGGACCGAAATTCAATTTCTGGGGTATGTACTGTCTACACAAGGAATTAGTATGGATGGAAGTAAGACCCAAGCCATCAAGGATTGGCCAAGTCCTAGAAATGTGAAGGAGGTGCAGCGCTTCATCGGGTTTGCCAATTTCTATAGACGTTTCATTAGAAATTTCTCTGAGGTAGTGTCACCTATCACCCAACTTACCCGGAAAGAGTCTAGGTTCTCCTGGACTCCCCAAGCCCAGGAAGCATTTTCTCGTCTAAAAGATAAATTTACCACCGCACCTATCTTGGTACATCCCAACCCCGAACTTGCCTTCATAATAGAGTTGGATGCTTCAGATTGTGCCGTTGGAGCTATACTCTCTCAGAGAACAGGTGAGAAGAATGTCTTGCATCCCTGTGCCTTCTTTTCCCAGCAGTTGTCTTCGGCTGAGAGGAACTACGATGTGGGCAATAGAGAGTTGTTGGCCATTATTGCCGCCTTCAAAGAATGGAGACACCTTCTTCAGGGAGCTGCACAGCAAATAGTCGTCCTGACAGATCATCGTAACCTTGAATTTATCAGGTCGGCTAAGTGCCTGACTCCTCGCCAGGCTCGCTGGAATTTTTTCTTAAACCAATTTAATTTTGTCATTTCTTATAGACCAGGATCGCGCAATGGAAAGGCTGATGCACTCTCTAGGATTCATTCAGCAGAGACCCGTCCACTTGCTCCTCCTAAGACTATTCTTCCTGACTCTAGATTCCTGGGAGTGATTCATAATCAAGACCTACTTAAGGACATCAAGGAAGCATACCATGCGGATTCCTTGTTGGCACAACCCCCAAGGGACGTAAGTCTTGTCTTTAAGAATGGTGTGTGGATTCTGGGACAACGTCTGTATATTCCTGAAACAGTCAGATTGAGAGTATTGCAACTCATTCACGATTCCAAGATAGCTGGGCATAGAGGAATTCTAAAGACACAGGAATTTCTTTCTCGTTTCTTTTGGTGGCCCACTTGCAGGAAGGATGTTTTAAACTGTCACTTCATGTGAAGTCTGTGCAAGATGCAAAACACCTCGCTCCTCACCAACTGGTCTGTTACAACCTCTTCCCACCCCGTCCCGCCCGTGGGGATCCATTTCTATGGACTTCATTGTGGAGTTACCAATCTCTCAAGGGAAAAACACCATTCTAGTGGTGGTTGATCGTTTAACAAAGGCAGCTCATTTTATTCCTTGTGTCGGCTTACCCACTGCAAAACAGACATCAGATTTGATGATTAAAGATGTGTTTTGCTTACATGGAGTACCGGATGAGGTTATTTCGGATCGAGGGGTGCAATTCACTTCAAGGTTTTGGCAAAATTTCTGTGCAGCATTGGACATTAAAGTAAACCTTTCTTCTGCTTTTCATCCCCAGACTAATGGACAGACCGAACGAACCAATCAAACTCTGGAGCAGTATCTCCGCTGCTTTATCTGCCACCTACAGGATGATTGGGTGGATCTACTTCCATTGGCTGAGTTCTCTTATAACAACTCTCAGAGCGCCTCCACTAAGCAGTCTCCTTTTTACTCCAATCTAGGTTATCATCCTAACATTCTTCCACGATTTCCCATAGAAACGCCTTTACCAGCAGTGGCCGAAAGAATCACGTCTTTACAGAAGAATATGGATCTTCTAAAGGAG
This sequence comes from Oophaga sylvatica, assembly GCA_033576555.1. Taxonomy (NCBI): domain Eukaryota; kingdom Metazoa; phylum Chordata; class Amphibia; order Anura; family Dendrobatidae; genus Oophaga; species Oophaga sylvatica. The sequence goes on along the minus strand of JARQOD010000001.1, from coordinate 491,281,015 downwards.
AATCTGGAATTGGCTCAGGAAAGGTACAAGAAAGCAGCAGATAAATTTCGTAAACCTGCACCAGTTTTCAAGGTAGGAGACCTGGTCTGGCTGTCAACCAGAAATCTTAAGTTAAGGATTCCATCGTCTAAGTTGGGACATAAGTACATTGGACCCTATAAAATCAGTAAAATTATAAGTGCCGTTGCTTGTCGTCTTCAACTGCCTAGAACTATGAGAATCCACCCTGTCTTTCATGTATCCCTACTAAAGGCTGCAACACCCAATACGTTTCCTGGACGTTCTTCTCCTTGCCCTGACCCAGTGCTAGTCGATGGTCAGGAAGAATTTGTGGTGGAAAGAATTCTAGATTCCAGGTTATACAGGAATCAGTTACAATATTTGATTAAATGGCAGGGCTACCCAGTGGAGGACAACTCATGGGAACCAGTCAATAACGTTAATGCTCCTCATTTGCTCCGCCAGTTTCATCAGAGGTACCCAGACAAGCCTGGTCTGAGGCCATCCGGAGGTTGTCCCTAAGGGGGGAGTAATGTAAGGTTCTTTGTACATGTTCTTGAAACTCAGTTTTCCGTCAGCCATTTTGCTTTCTGTCTTGCTGCAGCTATCTTGCACTCAGTCAATATGGAGTTTCCAGCTTTCATGTTCCCGCCCTGATTCTCTCCCTCTTGCTTCTTAAGCAGCCACAGCTGAGCAATCAGTGCTTCAGAATCTAGCCTGCAGTGAACCTGTGACCTGACTCCTGGAAGCCTTGGACTATGTACTCCAGCTATTCCTACTGAGGAACTCTGAACACTTGTGGACTCTGGAACCCTGCTCTTTGAAAGATCCACGTTTGCATGGACTTACGGTAACAGAGAAGAAGATCCTGAACCTGTTGTGGAGAGTGATTGCTGAGCTTAAGTTACTCTGGCCTGCTGTGTCTCCTGCTTCTGTATCTGCAAACTGTGTGACTATTTTTGCCACTTGTATGAAGTAATACAAGACCTTCTATATCAAACCTGTGTCTCATGTATTTTCATCGCACCCAAGCACAAGACGCTATATGAACTGTACTACATACATTACAGGCGCCCTGAGGGTCCAGTTGCCACAGAGATGCTGCATCGCACCCAGCGGTGTGACATCTGACCTTCAGGTAAGAAGGGAGCACCCCATTGACTCCAACCACACACATCCAACATTCACCAGACTGGCTGAGTGCAGGCGGACCCTTCGGGAGGATGGCTTGACTCAGGCTAGTCAGGAAAGGGTGTAGTTAGTTGGTGGGTGGAGCTTAGGCAGCACTGAGCTGCATGTTAGAGAGAGAGACAGTTAGTCTAGCCGAGAGGCTGAGGAGAAAGAGGTCCAAGGCAATACAGCACTGAGGCTGTGCCCGATCCTGGGAGCAGGAGGACCAGGCAAATATCGGGGAACGGTCCCTAGACTGGTGGGTCAGTTCATCGCCACTAGTAACACCGAGAACAGTAGGTCTCTTCAAGGGACTACTACCCACCATATTCTCACCGGGAGGAAGCTTAGGGATCAAGTACGTGCAGGCACTGGACGGTGTTCTCCATCCCCAATAACTCAGGGGGGGGATGGATGGATCCGGACATCGAGCCAACGCCTGTTAACTGAAAGGATCCAATACTACCTCATCCGAGGGCTCTGTGGTGGAGAGGTGCATGGAAGTAGGAGAGTAGCACCTAGAGAGGAAGCCAGAAAGGAACACATTGAAAGTGGAGTCTTTGGGAGTGTGACCAATCTACCTGAGAGTTGCTGGACTACTCACTGGAGGACACAGTGCCCGGCTGGAATCTGTACTGAGCTCAACAGACTGTGAGTAAATACCCTGAAGCTGCAACAGAACTGTTTCCTGCGTTATTCCAGCGTCGCACACTCCACTCTGCTACATCTCTCCTGCACCATTGCTTTTACCTTACATCTACCTGCCCTGGAAGGACACAGTCTTACCTGTAGAAGACTTATCATCTAGCTGTACAACACCATCCCTTCCAGAGGACCTGCACAGCAGCGCTGGTCACCCTGACCAGGTCCTACAGGTGGCGTCACGACAAACTACATGAACACTAATCCCCTGTAAATATCCCCATTTATAGTGAGCGCCCAGGGCCACGGACCGAGCTGCAGCTACCGTGACATTCCCCATAGAGGTTAACGGGCTCGGTGCCGAGAACCCCACGGCCCTGGCGGGCGGCTCATCTTTGACATCACGAACAGGATTCTGAAGCTCGCTATAAGCGAGTCCTGTGTGCCTGAATTGGACTGTTTTTGTGCTAAAAACTGTATCTGCCATCTTTGTGACTTTGCCGCCAAGAGCAGCAGGTAACACCCAGTGTTGCCACTACTAAGTAAATGAGAAAACCGGACAGGTTCTACAAATGTATATAGTGTATTAATGTATATAGTATGCAAATGTTGCCATAACCCGGAGGGGTGATTGCCTTTAATATTGCTTTTCTGAACTGGTGGCTATGAACACTGCTAGCCCAAAAACTGTCCTTGTATATAGTTAGCACGTTAGCACTTCGGTGCCTCATCTTGGTTTCACTTAATTACCTCAGAAGTTTAAAACCCGTTTGGTGTGGCCGAAAGTGAGGTCTGCTACAGAGATCCAGAAAAGTCTTGCAGCCCACCCAGGACCACCGTTGGAGGTTTGGAGTGGGTCCTCCACAAGTATATGTTTACCTGAACTTTGAAGTAAATATTAAAAGTGTTTTCTTGCAACGTTTAACCTGAAGTGCCTCCCATAAAGGGATGATGCGTTGAAAAGTTTATGCATTATAAAAATTTTTGTATGTTTCCATATAACATCTTTTACTCTATTACAGCCCGGGAGTGCTGTGTTTAACCAGGGGGTAATGTGGCGCCCTGAGGGTCCAGTCGCCACAGAGATGCTGCATTGCACCCAGCGGTGTGACATCTGACCTTCAGGTAAGAAGGGAGCACCCCATTGACTCCAACCACACACATCCAACATTCACCAGACTGGCTGAGTGCAGGCGGACCCTTCGGGAGGATGGCTTGACTCAGGCTAGTCAGGAAAGGGTTTAGTTAGCTGGTGGGTGGAGCTTAGGCAGCACTGAGCTGCGTGTTAGAGAGAGAGACAGTTAGTCTAGCCGAGAGGCTGAGGAGAAAGAGGTCCAGGGCAATACAGCACTGAGGCTGTGCCCGATCCTGGGAGCAGGAGGACCAGGCAAATATCGGGGAACGGTCCCTAGACTGGTGGGTCAGTTCATCGCCACTAGTAACACCGAGAACGGTAGGTCTCTTCAAGGGACTACTACCCACCATATTCTCACCGGGAGGAAGCTTAGGGATCAAGTACGTGCAGGCACTGGACGGTGTTCTCCATCCCCAATAACTCAGGGGGGGATGGATGGATCCGGACTTCGAGCCAACGCCTGTTAACTGAAAGGATCCAATACTACCTCGTCCGAGGGCTCTGTGGTGGAGAGGTGCATGGAAGTAGGAGAGTAGCACCTAGAGAGGAAGCCAGAAAGGAACACATTGAAAGTGGAGTCTTTGGGAGTGTGACCGATCTACCTGAGGGTTGCTGGACTACTCACTGGAGGACACAGTGCCTGGCTGGAATCTGTACTGAGCTCAACAGACTGTGAGTAAATACCCTGAAGCTGCAACAGAACTGTTTCCTGCGTTATTCCAGCGTCGCACACTCCACTCTGCTACATCTCTCCTGCACCATTGCTTTTACCTTACATCTACCTGCCCTGGAAGGACACAGTCTTACCTGTAGAAGACTTATCATCTAGCTGTACAACACCATCCCTTCCAGAGGACCTGCACAGCAGCGCTGGTCACCCTGACCAGGTCCTACAGGTGGCGTCACGACAAACTACATGAACACTAATCCCCTGTAAATATCCCCATTTATAGTGAGCGCCCAGGGCCACGAACCGAGCTGCAGCTACCGTGACATTCCCCATAGAGGTTAACGGGCTCGGTGCTGAGTACCCCACGGCCCTGGCTGGCGACTCATCTTAAAAGAGATGAGTCGCCCTCCAGAGCAATGGGAACTCGGATCTGAGTCTATAGACTACAATGGGGGATGTCACGTCAACACAGCTCAGTCCGTGCCTCTGGGGCTCACCTTTCAATGTGGGATATTTACAGGTGAATTGAATATTGGAATGGGGATTCGTGACGCCACCTGTGGTACCTGGTCAGGGTGACCAGCGCTGCTATGCAGATCCACTGAAGGGTTAATATTGTGCAGCAAGATGTTAGGCCTTCCACAGGAAAGGATAAGTCCTCCAGGGCAGATAGATGTGCAGGGGTGCAGGACAGACGGGGACCCGGCAGTTAGGAGTAATAAGGGAGACACACACATAAGTCACTTTGGTACCTTTACTGAAGATGTTGCAGGCACTCCCCGGAGCACTGTAGGGTGAAGGGTGCACATCCAGATTCCTCCACTGAGTAGGTGTGTGGCCTCCTGTTCTCTGCCTTTTTGTAATAGAGTCTTGACCTGCTTGTAGCTAGGCCTAACTTGGTCTCCGTCTTGCACCTGGCTGACCTTGTGGTTGGACCTTCTCTCTTAAAGTACACAGTCCCTGCTTGCAGCGTCCTGCTTGCCGGACTCTGTCCTCCTGGCCCGGTTACGTATCAGCTCTGTGGTACTCCTGGGACTTGTAGTCCTCCAGGAACTCCGGTGTTCTGCTAATGGGTCGTGGAGATCCCTATAGGCTCGGGCCCCGGTGTCCGGTAATACTTGCTGAGATGAGCTATGGAGGCTCCTCTGTCTCATTAACTTTCCACTCGCCTTCGGCCTACCCGGACCCTCACACGATCACACACTGGCAGTTGGTGGGCTGCCTCTTTGCCGCTCTTTAAGCGTCGGCACGCTTCTCTCACTGAGCTACACTCAGTTCTGACCAGGCTGGAGTGGCTTCTGTCCCACTTGTACTGACCTCCACTCTCTCTTGAACTGAATAGCTCTGCAGCCTCTCTAATCTCAGCTCTGCACTTCACCTTACTGCAGACTGACTAAGCTCTCTGAGGTGACTGGCTGACTGACTTGATGTTTCCTGTGTTCACTCTGTTTTTACATGTCTAAACAGCTCCCTCTGGTGGTCTTTGGATAAGTGAACGTGTGTGAATGTGCATAATGACCTCTAGTGGTATATTCTTTCAGTGCACCCTTCTGGAAGATATGGACCAGTCGCAGCTGGGCTCCACATAAGCATAATGAATAGTGTTGAGCGATACGATACCGCAAGTATCGGGTATCGGCCGATATTAGCTCTATCGGCCTTTCAATACTTAGTTTCGATATTTTCCATATATCGTATACCGGAATCGGAAGTTCCCATAATTCTTTGAGAGGCAATGTGATTTTAGTCAGCCAATGAGGAATCCTAAGAAGTGTGGGCACATCCTGTACTGCTGCGGTCATGTTAACTAATGGCATGGCTGTGATTGGATGCTGAAATGATGTCAGAATGCACTATAAAAGGCGCCGCCGCCATTTTAGCGTCACTGTGCTGTGAATTCAGTAAGGGACAGAACGCTGCTGTGCTGACTCTGAGGGACAGTTAGAGATTGCGATTTAGTGTACTGTGCTGTAGGCAGGCTAGCACCAACCGCTGTGTAAAGCTTCCTTTTGCCTGCAGTGTTGTTTTAACAGCTCTGCAAGGTGTGTGTGAGTGCAGGTGACGCTGCAGTTTGCTCTGCATGCAACGCTGTCTGTAGGCATCTGCACGTGTCACTCACAGACTCTTTTTTTTTTCTTCAGTGTAATTCTTGCAGCTCCATGCAATTTAACTATTAGTGTGACGCGCTTCCATCCGTATCCAATACATTGGTTGCAAACACTATAGAAGTAGACAAAGGAGTAGCCTTTCACAGATTGTGAACAGTTGTGTTTCAGTGTTCACTTCAGTCTGTGTTTTTTATTTTTTGAGTGCACATCACGCTCCAGTTACTTGTTCAAGCACTGCTGCTTGTACTCTGCTGAGCGTGTCTCAGTGCCTCATCCTTTTCATTTATCTCCAATTGGTTCTGCTCCATTCCATTTAAAATATAATCTATTAGTGTGACGCGCTTCCATCCGTATCCAATACATTGGTTGCAAACACTATAGAAGTAGACAAAGGAGTATGCCTTTCACACTGATTTGTGAACAGTATGTTAGTGTGTTTTTGCAGTGTTATTCACCTTCAATCTCATGCTGTTATAATATAACCACACACCTTAGGCCTTCAATTGAACTTTTTCTGACTTCTTTCTGCGTATACATCAATCTATCAAATGATGAAGAAGTCAGTGAGTAAGACACGTGGTCGTGGCCGTGGAGTTTCAGCAGGGAGAGGACGTGGGGATTCTGTGGCTGCTGCCGCCCTCAGTGACACAGCATCCACCAGTTTTACCCATGAGCGTTCCTTTATGCGCACTTTGGTAGGAGCTCGGCGTGCCCCCCTGCTGCTGGAAGAACAAATTGAAGCCGTTGTTGGTTGGATGGCAGCCAATGCATCGACTTCAATTCCTTCCACCTCCTCTCAGGAACACAACACTGTTGAGCAACCATCTGTCTGTTCACCGCCTGTCAAATTGCCCAGGCAGTCAGAGAGTTCTGTACAGGAGCCAGCTGAGTCTCTGCTTCTGTTCTCAGAATCTGTTGGCTCGCAAACACGGGCACAGGCAAGCAGCATTCTGCAATTTGAAGAAGAGGGAGTATGCAGTGATGCGCAACAGCTGTGTCTCTCTCAATCTGAAGAGGCGGGTGAGCCAGTGCCGATGGACAGCACACCGCAGAACGCATCTTATGATGATGATGAGACTCAGGTGCCAGGTTTTGTGGAGCATGGTGCTGCCCAGACCATCCAACAGCAGCAGGTGTTGGAAGAGGGTAGTGGAGATGATGAAGTCCGAGACCCAACATGGCGTGAGCAACAGGAAGGTGATGGGAGTAGCTCTGAGGAAGAGATTGTCCCAACGGTACAAAGAGGAGGGAGAGGTAGGCTGCAGACTCGCTTGCCTGTAGCCTCCAGTTTGGCACCTGTTGGGAGCAGTTCTCTTAGAAATGTCAAAATTGGCGCTCCCATGACTTGCACTGCGTGGTCCTTTTTTGACAGACTTGTAGATGATATTTGCTATGTTCAATGCAAGCTGTGTAAGCAAAAAGTTAAAAGAGGTAAAAATATCAGTAACCTGAATACCACAAATATGTGGAAACATGTACGGACAAAGCACGTAGCTGAGTTACAAAGACACACTGGAGATGTAGGCCAACCTACAGCAGCACCTACATCTTCAGGTCGTGTTCGAGCCTCTACCTCCAGCTCACACACACCTGGTTCGGCTTCCTCACAGGATCTCCATGGAAGAACCTCGGTCACTGTTGTCCATAGACAAACTGTTATTCCACCCACAGCAGCAAGTTCACAGTCATCGTCACACTCCCAGAACAAAAAACAGCCATCGGTACCACAGGCATGGGATAAAAGACGGCCATACTCGGCAAACCATCCACGAGCACAGGCTCTGAATGCTGGCATTGCAAAACTCCTGTCCCTTGAAATGCTGTCATTCAGGCTGGTGGAGACTGACAGTTTCAGGAACTTTATGGCATTGGCAGTCCCACAATATAATGTGCCAAGCCGATTTTATTTCAGCAGGCAAGCTGTCCCTGCTCTGCAAAAACATGTCGAGGGAAACATTAAACATGCGCTACTAAACGCCGTCAGTAGCAGGGTCCACCTGACCACCGATGCGTGGACCAGTACCCATGGCCAGGGACGATACCTTTCCCTCACTGCCCATTGGGTCAATGTTGTGGAGCCGGGTACAGATCTTGCCAGTGGCGCTGTACGTGTTCTGCCAACTCCAAGGATTGCAGGAATCCAGTCTGTACACATTGATTCCTCCTCCTACTCCAGTACCTCTGAATCATCGCTGCACGAGCCGTCACGGTATACCTCCACATGGACCCGTGAACGCTTACCTGTTGCGACCGATATGAGCACAGCCGTGGCCAAACGTCAACAGGCCGTCCTGAAATTAATTTCCATGGGGAATCGAAGCCACACAGCGCAGGAGCTCTGGGATGCCATCAAGCAGGAGAGCGACGTGTGGTTTTTGTCAGCTAATCTCCAGCCAGGCTTGGTAGTGTGTGACAATGGCCGAAATCTGGTGGCAGCTCTGGGCCTTGGCAACCTCACTCACATACCATGTCTGGCACATGTGCTCAACTTGGTTGTGCAGAGTTTTTTGAGGGACTATCCGGATCTTGATGCACTGCTGCACAAGGTCCGCCTAGAGTGCGCTCACTTGCGACGTTCCAGCATGGCCAGATCGCGCATTGCAGCTCTGCAAGTCAGATTTCGCCTTCCTGAACATCACATCATATGTGACGTACCCACCAGGTGGAATTCCACGTTACATATGTTGGAGCGGTTGTGTGAGCAGCAGCCAGCAGTAATGGAGTATCAGCTGCAACAGGCGCAATCAACTCGCAATTTGCGCCGTTCACACTTCACCACTACTGAGTGGGCCTCTATGAAGGACATCTGCGACGTTTTGCGTGCGTTTGATGTCTCAACGCGGATGGCAAGTGCAGATGATGCACTAGTCAGCATGACTGTCCCCCTTATCTGCCTGCTTCAGAAATCACTGAAAGCACTAAAGGAAGAGGTTTTGGAAGAGGTGGAGGATGAGGAGTCACAAATTAAATTACCTTCAGGACAGTCAGCGCAACGTGGTTCCTCACAAAGGGCTGGGCAGGGCTCACTTTGTGAGGAGGATGAGGAGGAGGAGGAGTCAATGGAGGAGGAAGAAATCCCTACAGAGGGAGGTACACAACGCTCTAGTCAGTATGTAGAGCGAGGGTGGGGTGATGCAGAGGAGGCAGAGATGACGCCTCTTCCAGAGGACAGCCTTTGTTGGCCAGTTGGGAAGCTGCAGCACATGGTTGATTTCATGCTTCAGTGCCTGAGAAACGACCGCCGCATCGCCCACATTCTCACCACATCAGATTATTGGGTGTACACCCTCCTAGACACCTCGCTACCGGGACAACTTACAAACCCTCATCACACCGGTGAACCGGGACTGTAAAATGCAGGAGTAACAAGACACACTGGTGCAATCCATACTGTTGTACATTCCAGCCGAGAGAGCTGCTGCTGCTGCTACTGCTTTACAAAGCAGCTCTGTGCGTCGAGGCAGTGTAGACACCTCTACAACAAGAGGGAGCAGAAGCAGCGCCTCTGCACAGGGCAAGAGCTGTATGTTACAAATGTGGCAAAGTTTTGTGACAGCGCCAGCAAGGTCTACACCATCCGAGACGGCTCCAGTCACCAGGAAGAAACGTTTCCGTAAGATGGTGACAGACTACTTGGCTTTCCCTCTAAGTGTACTCCCAGATGCCTCTTCCCCTTTCAAATTTTGGGTCTCTAAGTTGGATACATGGCCAGAGCTTAGCCAGTATGCATTGGAGGTGCTGGCTTGCCCTGCTGCCAGTGTATTATCTGAGCGTGTCTTTAGTGCTGCAGGTGGTGTAGTAACAGACCGTCGCATGCGACTATCCTCAGAGAATGTAGACCGGCTTACTTTTCTGAAAATGAACAAGGCATGGATCTCACCTGAATTTGCCTGTCCGTTTTCAGATTAAATAACTGTTTGGCAACGTTTTCCATGTCTCCTGTTATGTTCATCTTTCTACCACCTGAACTCTACTCCCTGGGCTACAACACCGCCATTTGTTGCTCGTAATAATTGGCAGGGGTACTGACTCATGGCCAGCCTGGTTACAGCACGACAGCTGTTTCCTGGCAGTGTGAACGTCAATTATCCTCCAATAAGTTGTGCTGTCGTGTTGCATTCGGGTTAGCCGACTCTATGGTGCCTGCAGTTTAGGTGATTCCTATGTGTGCTGTGGGATATGTAAATAAAGGCGGTTTCCATTGTGACAATAGGACAAGCACCCACTGTAGGACTGTGTGATTCGGTAACTGCGGACGGCTTGCGTCCTGTCAACTTACATTTTCATGGGTGCGCTCTTCTACCCGTCCGGGGTCCAGTACCGTCAACTGGTTCTCCCCAGTGCCTTTGGCCTAGGTGCCTCCATCTCCGTATCCGAGTTCCACCAACGTCTGCTGGTCCTTGGTAGTGCTTTGGAGCACAGGTACCTCCTGCTTAGTAACCGTGTCACAGTAACGTCAGCTGGTACTCGGTTGTGACATTGCCTCTTTTCCTTCTGCTACCCGTCCGGGGTCCAGTACCGTCAACTGGTTCTCCCCAGTGCCTTTGGCCTAGGTGCCTCCATCTCCGTATCCGAGTTCCACCAACGTCTGCTGGTCCTTGGTAGTGCTTTGGAGCACAGGTACCTCCTGCTTAGTAACCGTGTCACAGTAACGTCAGCTGGTACTCGGTTGTGACATTGCCTCTTTTCCTTCTGCTACCCGTCCGGGGTCCAGTACCGTCAACTGGTTCTCCCCAGTGCCTTTGGCCTAGGTGCCTCCATCTCCGTATCCGAGTTCCACCAACGTCTGCTGGTCCTTGGTAGTGCTTTGGAGCACAGGTACCTCCTGCTTAGTAACCGTGTCACAGTAACGTCAGCTGGTACTCGGTTGTGACATTGCCTCTTTTCCTTCTGCTACCCGTCCGGGGTCCAGTACCGTCAACTGGTTCTCCCCAGTGCCTTTGGCCTAGGTGCCTCCATCTCCGTATCCGAGTTCCACCAACGTCTGCTGGTCCTTGGTAGTGCTTTGGAGCACAGGTACCTCCTGCTTAGTAACCGTGTCACAGTAACGTCAGCTGGTACTCGGTTGTGACATTGCCTCTTTTCCTTCTGCTACCCGTCCGGGTCCAGCACAGTCAGCTGGTCCTCGTTACTTCCATTGTCTCTTGCTCCATCTGATACCCGTCAGGGTTCCAGTAACGTCAGCTGTTTCTCGAAATTAGACGACATTAAAGACCACCCAGAAGAAGATGACGACAACAAGGACGACGAGCATGAAGCCAACCAGCCTGAACACCATCACAAAGAAAAAATAAAAGATTACCCAGAAGAAGATCACCAACAGGACAAAGAAGGTTAAGACAAACTACAAGATACAGAACAAGAGACAGAAGAACAATAAGCAAAAGATCAAAAAGCAGAAGAACATGAAGTATAAGACCAAAATGAAGAGCAAAATATATGCTCTAAATTCTAAGCAGAAGAAGACTAAGCAGTGTATGGGGGTGAGTCCGTTCCTCCTCGTGGTGCCCCTGGAAAATGCCTGCTGCTGCTGCAGGCTAAACTGAACACGGACAAATACTGTTGTAATTTAAATCTTTTGTGACAGCAAGAACGGAAGGATGAACAATTCATACTTTTACAGATTACAAGTACAGGAATCTCTGTCACAAATAAGAATATGATGAAGAAGATGAAGAGGAAGAAGATGAAGAATTTGAATATGAAGAAGATTAATTAGTTTAATAATAACAATATGAGTAATGTAAACAAAAACATGAATAGCAAGAAGTTTAAGAAGAAGATTAAGAAGGTGAAGATGAAGAATAATTTGATGAGAAAGATGATGCTGCTGCTGAAGATTATGAAGGAGAAAGTGTGGCACTGGCAAAAGTTAAAAAGGTGAAGAGCATGGAAGTTGTGAAACATACATATTTGCCAAAATAGAAAAAAGGTTAACAACATTGTCAATTTGTTAGTCAATCCAAACGTATTTCCAAAAAAAAATATATTAATGCTATTCCAATGCATTGGGTTAAACATGTATGCCTTTATTGTCTCCTCAACCTCCCCCAATACATTCTACATTAGTCTTTGTTGTTTTCCTTCATGTACAATTAACCAACAAAGCAAGAATGGTTTTTTTTAATGTCGATATTTGGTTCCCATAGACTTACATTGGACTTCCGGTATCGGAATCGGATATCGACGATATTTAGTGATATCGGCGATACCATTCCGATCCGATATTTTTAGATATCGAGCAGTATCGCTCAACACTAATAATGAACTCTTGTCTAGTGTTGTTCTCACAACAATACTGCTTCAACAGTGTGTATCATCTCTGCAAGTCCTGGACTGTTTATATAGCTACAGTTCCTGTGTATCCAGTCATAGCTGACAGTGTTGGTACCCCCAAAAATGTTGCAGAAAATGAAGTATTTCTCCCAGAAAATTAGTGCAATTGCACATGTTTTTTTAATACACATCTATATTTCCTTTGTGTGTATTGGAACAACACAAAAAAAACAGAAGAAGAAAGGCAAATTGAATATAATTTCACACAAAACAATGGGCTGGACAAAATTGTTGGCACTCTTCCAAAATTGTGGGTAAAAAACTTTGTTTCAAGCATGTGATGTTCGTTCAGACTCACCTGTGGCAAGTAAGAGGTGTGGATAACATGAAAATCACACCTGAAACCAGATAAAAAGGAGTGCGGTTGACTTAGTCTTGCATTGCATATCTACGTGTGGCACACTAAATATGGAGAACATAAAGAGAAGAATAGAACTGTCTGAGGACTTAAGAACCAAAATTGTTGAAAAATATCAACAATCTTAAGTTTACAAGTCCATCTTCAGAGAGCTTGATGTTCCTATATCCACAGTGTGCAACATAATTAAGTAACAACCCATGGCACTGTAGCTAATCTCCCTGGACATGGAAATCCGAGAAAAAATGATTACAGGTTTCAATACCATATAGTCTAGATGGTGAATAAGCAGCCTCAATCAAATGCGAAAGAAATTGAAGCTGTCCTGCAAGTGCATCAGGATGCATCAGTGTCAGCGCAAACTATCAATCGACATTTACATGAAATGAAACGCTATGGCATGAGACCCAGGAGTACCCCACTGCTGACACAGAGACATAAAAAGCTAGTCTACAGTTTGTCAAATTTTACGTGAGTAAGCCAAAATTCTTCTGGTAAAGTGTCTTGTGGACAGATGAGACCAAGATAGAGCTATTTATTGAAGCACATCATTCTACTGTTTACCATAAACAGAAGGAGAAAAGAATATAGTACTGTAAGGTTTCACTCACTCGGCTGCTTCAGAGGCAAATCAGGAGACACTTTCTTATGCAAAAAGTCCTTAGGTTTATTACATCATAAACCATAAAGCAACATATAGTACAAGTCTTCAGTAAAGTTTCTTAAGATCTCTACAAACAGATACAGGAAGGCTTCTCCATTCCTACACAGAGTCCTCTCTGTGATGTCCCGCCTGGACACATGGAAGTCTGTCCACACTGGCAGACTCCCCCACACTCTCTTAGGTGCCAAACACAACTCAGTTACATAGCCGTAACCCCGCCCACAGGTGAGGTCAGGATCACATGGTTAGGTCACATGGTTATGACCTCACCACAGGTCCTTTTGATACACATAAACACCTACAGGCTTTATCTTGGGTATTCAGACACATACCCCTTGGGTGGGTTTGTAGGTGACTGGACCCGCCCAGCTCTCCAAGTCACCTGGAAGCCTCCCAATGTATAGCACAACTCTCAGCAGTAGATCTGCTGAACAAAACACGCCCAGGGTTCCATCACAGGGCCACCCACCTCTGCGATACATACCGTCCATCCATCACATGCCTCCATGCATATCCCGAGGAGCATACACAGTGCCCCCTAGCTGCATCAGGGGTCACTACACCACATACCTCCCCCCTCTGTTCAAACTTGTGGGTTGAACACTTGTTACCCGACCAGAGATCCTTCTCGGTCGTCTCTGCCAGTCAAACTGTCTGTCTAAGTCGGACCCTGCTACTGATCTCTTTGGTAGGCGTCTGTCCTCCAACTCTGTCACATCTTTTGCTGACGAGGCCCCCCTGTCAGACCACCCGCATCCCCAGCGGTCAGTACGGCGTCGCAATTCACTTGCACCCATACGTCCTGTCTGGTCTGAGTCCTTTTCATTTTGTCTACTACAGGTTCTCCTGCTTAGGTCACTCATCACTGAGCTAACTGAGGCATTACTACTTCTACCTCTTCCATCAGGCGACCTATTTCCTGTATTAGCTCCAGCTTGAGTACTTGAAGTCTTGAGCGAACCTCTTCGCCTCTCAATACCACGGGTTGAAGGTGGCGGCCATCTTCTTTCCATTTTTTGTAGGTTTCTGTTGACCTGCTCCCTCTCAAGTCGTAGCTGCTCTACTTCTCTCAGGTACGACACACGATACTCCAGGAGCATCCGGATATTCCCAAGGCTCTCCATGGATCCGACAATGAGGAACGGAACCATCCCGTCTTCACCCACGACCTGGACTTCGTCATCAGCCGGAATCCTGACTCTCGTCACACCGGTCTTATTCACCATCTCCTGCATCATTTTTCCAAGTCTTCCGATGACTTTCTTCACCAGACCTCTGGGCACTTGAATGATGTCTTCCATCAATCCAAGCTGACTTTGAGTCTTTCTTGCTTGCTCCAAACGTCGAGTGGCTTCGTGATTTCTCAACAGGATCATTTGCTTTGTGCGGAGACAATGTAGGTGCATGTCCCTCAGGATAGCCACTCGCTTCATTGTGACTTCCCTAGTCGACAGTATGACTAACTGTTTCATCTCTGGCACCCAGTTCACACTAGATGCTTCTACCGCTTTTCTAAAGGCCTCAAGGAAATCCTCACTGGCACAAGCTTCTTGCATGTCTTCGGGTACCTCTGTTATACACTTGAAAAGCGATGTCTCCTTTTCCTGAACATGCGGTTGGACCTCCTCATCCTGAGCATCAGCGCAGTTTTCCAAGACCTCGGCATTTCTTGTGTGGCCATCTGCGTGGCACTTTGCTTTCTGTACTTCGTCTTCCGTGGATTTCTGGAGCTGGGCATTAGTCTCTTTCTCCATCTTGAGCTTACGAAGAACTTTATCTCGCTCCTCTGCCAAGCCGCGACACTCATCCTCCCTCCGGAGAAGCTCCTGCTGATGCTTCTCCTGGGCCTCTCTGAGCACCTTCATATCTTTCCATAGGGCCTTGTTCATACTATGACACGCTGACAGATGATCTCTGAGCTTAGAGACTTCCTTCTCCAGCTCCTCCATTCTGTGCTCAATTATTCGTCTCAGGACCCTTTCTTGCTCAACTGCCTCTTTCACTGTTTCTTTCAACAGCTCTATCTCCTGGTCCTGCTCTCTTTTAGCCAGCACATGTCGCACCATCACTTCTTTAATTACATTTTCAGATGGGCACTCTTGCCCACTCACACTCTGCTTCTTCAGAGTTCCGCCTGTTCCGGCATCTGCAGCTTCAACTGTCTCACGACTCTTAGTAACTTCAGAGAGCTCCAGCTCTGCCTCCGGTACCCTGGAGCCTTCATCATACTGAGCCATTTCACCCTTTCTGGGCATTGCAGATGTGGATCTAGTACAGGTCTGTTCTACCTCCAGCCTTACCTCTGTGCTGGGATTTGTCAGAGATAACGTGGCCTCTTTATCAAGGACAGTAACCTGACCAGTACCTGACCCTGACTCTTCCTCATCATTTCTCTTCTTAGAGGATGTAGCCTGTCCCGCCTTTCCGCGGCCCCTGCGGCGAGAGGAAGATCGGCCATTTTTACTTGGCTCCACCTTACTGCACTCGCTTTCCCTTGTGGTCGAGTCACAGTCTGCACAAGAGTCACTATCGGGGCCCCTCCCGTTACCCTCTAACTGGGTGTCTGTTCTAGAGGTCTTATCTACCACATCGTCATTGGTTCTACTGTCATACATTTCAGAGGACATCATGTCAGTAAGTCGGGCAGACCCATCCTTTCCTCCTGTGTCACCGTCTGACTCGTCAGTTTTGGGAGGTGTCACTGTCCCAATGTCTGCCACCCCAACAGTAGACAGGCCTCCCTCCTGCTGTAGAGGAACTCCCCTGTCCCACAGGCCAGAGAACAGTTTAGAGTCCCGACCTATGACCACTGGACATGACAAATTAGGGACTATAGCGACATCCTGTCCTGCAATGTCCCAGCCTGTCTCAAAGACCACCCTGGCCACTGGATAATCCCTAGTGTCCCCATGGATACAGGTGACGCTGACCTTTTTTCCAACTATTTGAAACCCCTCAGGTGCAACCCTCACTAGAGTCACCCAGACCCACCACGTCTTCATGGTTTATCTGCAGGGCACACCCCCGTAGTCGTGTGCTGGGTGGATAGTTCGTAAGGCAGACTGGACACACACAACATATTTGCCCCGGGCAACAGTTCGTCTGCACCTCCCCTTTAACGTTGGGATCCTCCACCCCCTTTTTTGCCGACCGCCCCCTTTTGGGACTCCGCCCCCTTTTGGACCATCATTCCCTTTTGGGTTGCCACCCCCTTTTTGGACTCCGCCCACTTTTGGGCCATCACCCCTCCTTGGGTTCTACACCGTGGATTCCCCCACGGCTCTACCAGACCCCAGTTCACACAGACCCTTATGTCTCTTTGGGCTGGTACTGTTCCTTTAAGAGGTCACCCACTCTGGGCTTCTGATGTCCTTATGGCACCTCACCAGCTCCTGCTGGTACTGCCACCACCCGCCAGCACCTCCGGCTGCCACGCACAAGCCGCTGCTGCCACTGCAGCTCTTGCTGCTGCAGAACCTCTTGCTGTCCTTGCCACTGCCGCAAGTCCCTGCACCGCCGACTTTGTGAACCCGCTGGTCCACAGCCTGCCGCTTGTCCCCTTCGTGACTCCACGAGTCACAGCCAGCCGCTTGTCCCCTTCGTGACTCCACGAGCCACAGCACACACCTTACACGTGTTCCAGAGAAAAAAAACACCAAAAAAAAAAACAGTTTCTCACTGACCCGTCAGCACAACACAGACTCCTGTCTGTCACACTCTCAGCCAGAGAGATTTTCCGGATACCTCCTCTCTCATAGAGGCATCCCACAAAGGAAAAACAGTCTTTCACTGACCCGTCAGTACACCACAGACTCCTGTCTGTTACCTGTTGGCCACGCAGGTTTCCGGACACCTCCTCCTCAGAGGCATCCAACAAAGGAAAAAAAACAGTCTTTCTCTCATGAACAGTTCCCTCTGGTCCCGACCAGCATAACACGGTTTTCAAGACCGTTACCAGTTGGCGTCAACCACACAGGTTCCTGGAGACCTCCTCCTCAGAGGTATCCTATCAGCATGCTTTTTCTTCATTTTCAATGACCCCGGTCAACATAACACAGACTCCTGTCTGTCACCACTGCTTAACAGTTTCTTCAGATACCTCATATCAGAGGCACCACATAAGCACAAACACAGTTTATTCGTGACCACTGGTCACACTCACGGTTTTCACAGACTGTCCGTTCCTCCTCTGATTCCTCATTCCCAGTCCTGGAACATGTGCTCCTTGGGTCGCTGCCAGCATTCCATCCACCAATTGTAAGGTTTCACTCACTCGGCTGCTTCAGAGGCAAATCAGGAGACACTTTCTTATGCAAAAAGTCCTTAGGTTTATTACATCATAAACCATAAAGCAACATATAGTACAAGTCTTCAGTAAAGTTTCTTAAGATCTCTACAAACAGATACAGGAAGGCTTCTCCATTCCTACACAGAGTCCTCTCTGTGATGTCCCGCCTGGACACATGGAAGTCTGTCCACACTGGCAGACTCCCCCACACTCTCTTAGGTGCCAAACACAACTCAGTTACATAGCCGTAACCCCGCCCACAGGTGAGGTCAGGATCACATGGTTAGGTCACATGGTTATGACCTCACCACAGGTCCTTTTGATACACATAAACACCTACAGGCTTTATCTTGGGTATTCAGACATATACCCCTTGGGTGGGTTTGTAGGTGACTGGACCCGCCCAGCTCTCCAAGTCACCTGGAAGCCTCCCAATGTATAGCACAACTCTCAGCAGTAGATCTGCTGAACAAAACACACCCAGGCTTCCATCACAGGGCCACCCACCTCTGCGATACATACCGTCCATCCATCACATGCCTCCATGCATATCCCGAGGAGCATACACAGTGCCCCCTAGCTGCATCAGGGGTCACTACACCACAGTACCTAAAGTCAAATATGGTGGAGGTTCTAAGATGTTTGGGGTTGTTTTGCTGCCTCTGACTGTGTGCAAGACATCATGAAATCTGAAGCTCACCAAAAGATTTTCGGCTGCAATGTAGTGTGTAGTGTCAGAAAGCTGGGTTTGCATCCAAGGTCATGGGTCTTCCAGCAGGACAATGACCCCTAACATACTTCAAGAATCACTGAATAATGGATGCAGCCAAAGCAATGGTGAGTTCTGAAGTGGCCAGCAATGAGTCTGGATCTAAATCCCATTGAACACCTGTGGAGAGGTCTTAAACTTGGAAGTGATTGATTGCAGTTATTTATTCCAAAGGGTATTCAACCAAATATTAAGTTGAGGGTGCCAACAATTTTGCCCAGCCCATTTTGGGGTGTTTGTATGAAATTATATCCATTTTGCCTTTTTTTTATCTTTTTTGTGTTGCTCCATTACACACAAAGGAAATAAACATGTATATAACAAAACACGTGTAATTGCACTAATTTTCGGGGAGAAATACTTCATTTTCGGTATCAATTTCAGGGGTGGCAACACATTTGTCCATGACTGTATCTGCACTCCTTCTTCTGTGCCTTCTGTTATTTTCTGCCCTGCGTGTCTGCCTGCTGTCCTGCATGCCTGGCTATCCTGGTCCTGCAGATCCATATACCATCCAACAAGTCCTGCCTGCTGTGCGGTCACCTTCAGTGGGTGTTGCTCACTTAGATTTACAACTTAGACAAGCCCCTAATAAGAAAGATGGTAGGAAAAGTGACCAACTTAAAATAGAGCAAAAATAGCACAATGTGTTTGCCAGCACTGAAAATATATTGAAGTCCTGAAATCTAGACAATATGGAGAACTATTACTTGTGATAGAAAATTTGGAAATTAGGAATCCTAATTGGCCTTTAAACTATTAATGTTAACTATACTTTCATGAAATGGTCTAGCCATTAGTTTTGGCTCTTCTTACCCTTGTTTTCTCACATTATATGCATCTTCCACCACCCTGGCTATCACAACTCTTAGCTTAGATGTCACCTTACTTTAGGTTCCAGCAGTTGTAACTTGGAAGAACAAAAACAAAAAACTATGTTTATGCAAGAATAATAGGAAGTTAGTTAATACTAAGGACTGTCTAAATCACATTACTTATTAGGTAATTTATACTTAGTCAAAATTCCCAACAGTGGAAGTAAGAACACCTTGATGAGTGGTAGAAATAACATATTGTGCTACATTAATTCGTGCAAACCAGAAAATACTAGACTACTGGTATTAATAAATCAATGTATTTAGTAAGGGGATTGCCAGATTGTTGACATTGAGTTCATATTGAATTTCACTAACATTATGTACTCTATGGACCTGGAATCATTAGGAAAGGAACTCGAAGAACATATGTATTCTTTCATGATTCCTAAACCACTATGTGGCTAAGGAGATCAACATGTTTCTTTTGCGATTATTGCGTTTTCATTTTTTTGGCTCTGGTGCCTGTTCGAATTACCTCTGACCCTCTAGAACATTAATGTTTGACCCTTTGCATGTTTTACCTTTCCTATTATTTAATCGTCTTGCTGGCTTCGATTCATGTCATGTGTACGCTGTTACTAAGGTAATATAAAGAATCCCTGGGTTCTTTGATTTTGTTCTGTTCTTGTTATCGAAATGTTCAACTTAATTTCCTTATTCTACTACCTGATAACCCTTCATGTCTAAAATTGTAAATCAGTCATCTGAGTTTTGTAAGACGTGTCATCATAATCTATTTTGCAACACAAAATTTTGGGAGAAGTTATGAAATGTGCCTCTCGGGTCTTTTCGATACACATTGTTTTATTTGTCGGTGGCGTAAAATTACAAAACTTTATTTCACTACAAGTCAAAGTGAAGGATTAGGGGGGTAAACAGTTTAAGCTCATATCTATTTATTTTTTACTGCTTCCATATATTGAGTTTTCTGTGCCAAAATATTCCGCAGCATTGTACAAAGAATATTTCACTTTTATGAATCCATCAAGTCTATGTTAGAATTTTACATAGTTGATCCAAAGAAGGCGAAAACCACTGTAATGCTGTTGGAAATTGCTTTATTTTAATGTCCCTTTTGACTCCAAACATAAGATGTAGAATATATCATTATATTACTGATCCATTTTGAGGTACAAGTGTTAGGACCAGAACGTCAATTATACGGATTACCGAATAAATAAACCGCTTTCTTCACTGGAAACCTCTTGAGTGCCAAGTATTATTTTGCTTAAAAACATACATACACCGTACAAAGATAAGAGT
This sequence comes from Oophaga sylvatica, assembly GCA_033576555.1. Taxonomy (NCBI): domain Eukaryota; kingdom Metazoa; phylum Chordata; class Amphibia; order Anura; family Dendrobatidae; genus Oophaga; species Oophaga sylvatica. The sequence continues at coordinate 491,260,734 of JARQOD010000001.1, read as the reverse complement.
ATGTATGAGTATGTACAACTCTTACATACTTTCCGGTCCCGGCTCAGAAACCGGCGATTGCAGACTTATAAATTTGGAATGGTCAGCCCCTTTAAATAAAAAGGCCTTTTGGATTTTTACTCTTGGCTCCAGAGTCCCAGATGGTTTGAATTTTCACAAAGAAATTATGTACTATTATTAATATCTACTGTATGTATTCCTTATGTATTCCTTATTATGTGTTTTTAATGTTATTTCTATGATTTTATTTTTATCATGTTCACACTATGCTTTTGTTTTAAGTCATTATTTATTCATGACGTTCACAATATTCTTGGGTTAGCCAAAATATTTAGGGTTGCTGAGGAAACATTCCCATTGAGCTTTGACAAAGGACGCTGGATAGCGTTCAAAACGCGTTGCTTTCTGTTTTTCCACCTCATTGTACATTAGACATGTTTTTGTCAGGAACACCACACTGCACTTGCTCACTGAGCCAGTGCGTGTGTCCTGAGTAAACAAACTGTGCCCAAAGATACGTGTGGAGCGGAGCAGCAGCAGTGAAGACGTGTGCTTCAGACAACCAGGACCTGAAGCATGTGACTTCCAAGGGGCGGAGCCGGCCACAGGTCTCTCAGAGGAAGCAGTAACAGATAGAGAATGCTTTAGGCCAGAGGACCTGAAGCACGTGACTGCTGGGGGCATGGCCTAAGCTCCGGAGAGCTAGGAGGTGAAGGAAAACTCCTAGAGGGGTAACTACGGGACAAATTTACCAAGGGGCATAGACAGAACGGATAGTCAGGACGTAGCCAAGGGATCATACACAGAGAGGGCAGGGCAGTACATGAGAAGCAGGCAGAGGGTAGTCAGGACATAGCCAAGGGGTTGTACACAGAGAGGGCAACGTAGTACAGGAGAAGCAGGCAGAGGGTAGCAAGGACGTAGCCAGGAGGTCATACATGGAGAGGGCAACAGAGTACAAAAGGGGCAGGCAAAACTTGAAACAGGGACTCAGCCAAATCAGAACCAGACAGACGAAACGTAGCGCAGGCACAAAGCACTGGCACAGGCACAGCAGGGTCAAACACACTAGGCAAGGGTCAGAGTATAAGCAACAGGGAATAGCCCCACAATGAGGCTATAAGAAGCCTCCCAGAATGGAGTGAAGCCATCCCAGTTAACCCTAAAACCACCTAATCACAGAAACTCAGCAGACCATGACAGTTTTTAAGGATTTTTCAATAAGAAATGTTTTATTCTTCATGCAGGGGCTTGAAAAATTTTTCTTCACCTTTCTCTATTACCTCACATCTGATCATAACATGGTTCTGGGCACACTGGATCTATCTGCTGCAAATCTACTGATGGTTTGTCTCATAGGAGCAGTATATTAGGAGAAAAGGAGCAGGTAAGAATATACATCACGTTGTCAAAATGCAGCTATCAGATAGGCTACCACTTCATGATAAATGTAGAAATGAAATCCGGCACTCATTATTAGGCAAGTGCTGCATAAAGTAATGCAATCCAAAATTACATGACGTCTCGGTCTGTGACTTAGACCTTTATCAGACAGATTGCCGAAGTAGGACCTTCAGAATAAGCCACATATAGTCAATAGGGTAGCAGCCCAGAGAAAAGGCTATGTCACAGATCAAAATGTCACATAATTTTGTATCGCATCACTTAATAAACCACGTTTTCTACTTGCATTATAATGAGTGCCAGATTTTATTTCTATAAGGACAAGATGAGGAGGCCTGGGATTGAACCCTGAGGAACACCGACAATAAGGGGAAAGGAGTGGAAGATGAGCATACAGTGAAGGAAAGGTCTGAGAGGTCAGAGGACAACCAATAGAGAGCATTTTCTTTGAGCCCTAAAGAGTGGAGAATAATGAGGGTTTGCTAGTGATCCACAGTGCCAAATGCTGCTCAAATATTCAGGAGAATCAGCAGGGAGCAATGACCATTAGATTTAGGTGTTAGTAGATCTTAAGAGACTTTAGTAAGGGCAGTCTGTGTAAAGTCTAAGGAGTGGAAGCCAAATTATAGAGGGTCAAGAAGAGGGTTATCTGTAGAATAGCGGAATGGATGAGAGTGAACAGGTCTGTAGTTAGCAGAACAGTTCTGGTCCAGGTTTTTTTAGCAGTTTTAGTGAAGGAGTTATGATGGCATTAGAAGGGAAAGAGTGAAAAATACCATAAGAAAGAGAAAGGTAAATATTTTATTTAGGTGGGTAAAGATAACTGGGGAGAGAGAGGGAATAGGGTCAACTGTGTAGGTTTTAGGGTCAGAAGAAGTGAGGATCCTGGTCACTTCTTCTGTGACAGTTTTAAAGGTGGAAAGTGAACTTGAGCTGCAGGAAGAAAGAGAATCCAAGCTCTGAGGGGATTGGGCAAAAATGTCCTTTCATATATGGTTGATTTTTTCTTGGAAATAAGTGGCCAGATCATCAGGACTGTGATTGGTGATGGGGGCCTGTACTCAGGTGTTCAGAAGGAAGTAAAAAGTTTCAAAGAGATAGTTTGTAGAGTAATGTGATGATGGTGGTGAAGTAGACTTGTTTGTAGAGATGGACAATAGACATAAATTTTGAGCATGAACTTATAGTGGATGAAGTCTTCTACTGAAAGTGATTTTCTCCACTGATGCTCGGCACACCTAGAGCAACGCTGGAGAAAAAAAGTTTGCAGAGTGTGCCACGGTTGTCATTGTCTGTGAATCGTTATTCTGCATGCAGCAAGGGCTGTGTCATTCAGGGCATTTTTTCAATTTCAGATTGACCCAGGAGAAGCTCATGTCCAGTGTATTACCATCCTCATGCATAGGAAAGTTGGTAAGTTGTGAAAGGCCTTGAGAGGAGGTTAGAGAAAGAAGATGAGTAGCAGTTGCAGAGAGTGAATTATCAAAGGGAATGTTAAAGTCTCACATGATGAGAGTGTTAATGTCACAGGCTAGAAAGTGTGGAAGCCAGGTGGCAAAATGATCCAGGGACTGGTTGGTTTTGCCTGGGGCGGTCGATATAGGACCGCCACTCCCGGGGAAAAGGGTTTGAAGAGTCTAACGGTATGGACCTCAAAGGGGGAAAACATAAGTAAGGGGATCAGGAGATAACCTAAAAAATACATTGTGATGCAAGAAGCAGACCAACACCTCCTCTTGTTTGCTGTCAGGTCTGGCAATATGTGAAAGTTGTAGGTCACCATATGAAAGAGCAGCAGCAGTGGTGTCCATCTGCTGGATCCAGGTTTCAGTGAGAGCCAGAAGGTTAAGGGAATTGGAAAGGAAGAAGTCTTGGATGTAGGGGAGTTTGTTACACACTGACCATGAGATCCAGATAGCATAATTAAAAGAGACAGGAGAAGACATGCACTGATTGTTGATAAGATTAGCAGGGTTTCTGTCAGGATTCGAATCCAGCAGCTTCTGTGTACCAGACAGCAGCTCTTTCATGTGAGATATTCAGCTCATTGGACAGTTCCGTGTTAATCCAAATATTTGTTGCTGATGGTCTCTACCCTGAGTTCCTGTTGGTCACCACCCTGAGTTCCTGATTTGTTCATCCTGATTGCACACTCTACTTTGACCTGGCCTTGCTCTCCTTCCTTGTGTGATTATTGAGCTACCAGCCTCTATTCAGTCTTCCTTAAGGTACTGCCACACTTAGTGATCTCGTTAGCGATCTCAATAACGACGCAAGCTAATGAGATCGTTTGTGAGATCTCTTTTAGGTCGCTAGTAGCTGCCAAACAGGAGATCTCATAAACGATTCATCAGCGGTCAGCGATCTCTTTAACGACTTTGGCGGTCGTTAGGATGTCATTAGCATGTACTGAGCGCTTCTGATTCATAGGAATTTCCAGCATCGCTCCTGCTCTCTGCGTCCTGCTAGCCTGCTTTGCAACTGCTGCGATCCTCTCTGTGACGCAAAAGAGAACTTACAGATATTGCGATCCATTCCGTGACGCTAATATATGTATGCGTCACAAATGAGGTCGTTCGCAAAAGGTGCCAAACACAGCGATTCAGGCTCACCAGCAGGACGCCAACGATCAAAAAACGGTCCAGAACTCTAGTGAACGATCAACGAGATCACAGCAGGGGCCACATAGTTGCTACATGCCACACACAGCTAAGTCGCTAACGAGATCGCAAAATAGTGACGTTTTAGTGATCTCGTTTGCGATCTCGTTTGCGATCTCGTTTAGTGTGGCATACCCTTTACACCTGCTGCTTCTTCAAACGACATTGCTGCTCCTGATAATTACCTTTGGCTTCCCTGACTATGATTCCTGGTTATTCCTTCAAACGACATTGCTGCTCCTGATAACGACCTCTGGCTATCCCTAAATTTGTTTCCTGCTGATGCTGCCCTAGTGGTGGCAATATCACCACTCCAAACCAGGTCAGTCCATAACAGTTTCTATGTGCAGTAGGAAGTGGAAGGAGGGCCATGGTTAGGGGAGATGTTACCTGCGACTAGGAGAAGGAGAATAGAGAGGAAGATCAGGTGGTTCTGTGATTTGTGTGAACAATTTATGGGCTATATGGTGGTAGTGGATGGGTTGAAGTTTTTTAGAAAAGTGAGTAGAGCCTGAGCACTGTACATGGGAGATGGAAATAGAGAGGGATTGACGTGAAGAGAGTGCACAGAATGTGTAAAAGGGCAGTTGTTGCGAAAGAAAGCAGCAGTTACGACATGGATGAAGCAAAGATATATGGAAAATAAATAATGCAGTACAAGTGAACATGAAGCATGTTTGTTCGAATATATTGCATTTGTTAACCTGTCTCCTTCCCTGTTGAACTGTGCACTTTGACAATATTGCACTTAGAAAGATAATGCACACTAGCATACGTGCACCCAGCATCTGTACTTCTGTATAATTTCTCCATGCGGCAGCTTGTCTCTGTGTGCTAAGAAATGAAGAGCAGGAATCCATCTCTCTCTGAGCTTTGATGTCTTAGGGAAACATCATAGCAGCTAGCCTCCTGCCACCAGCTTACAGTCAATTGCAAATTAAGAGCTAGCCATTGCTGGAAAGAAAACTAGTAAAATGCAGTAAAAAAATTCTTATAATGGCCAGATATAATGTAATTCTTTGTGTACACTCAAAGGACAGCTTATTCTGAAAAGTTTTTCAAAGAACAGTCACTCTTTATGAGTTCTGGGATGGCAGGGTGTTGATGGAGAAGATACTTTACATTTACTGACCCCTTAAGAGGCTGGGAGATGACACAACAAAAAGACTTTGATAACATAACAACTTTGATTAAGATCCAAGAAAGAAGAAGAAGGTGTATTCTGTGGATGGAAATGTTGGGTTACGGTGAACGGCAGGGAAGAGCTGATGGCCGTGTGGATGATGTCTAGGTACCTAAGTGCATAGTTCTTCATTCCATCCTGAACTGTCACAAGTTATAAATGGGGTTGAGTAGGCAAATAAATCCCAGCACAACACTTCTCTCAAATTTTATTGTCATGTTCTTGACAACAGGGGGATTGTAGAAGGGAAGTGCCCCCAAATGTACATATTTATATAGAGATGTGTATAGTGAATATTTTGTGTATATACACATCTATATTTCCCCCACATGTATGCCACATGGAGCGAAGCCCCTCCTCCAGCTTGCTGTCTGCCTTGTGCTAGCTAGTCAAACAGGTTTATTGAGGGGGTGTATCAAGTGGACAACAGACTTGTGACCTCATCCCTCACACCTGGGGCTGGACACACCTCTGGCCATAAATAGGCAAGACAGGCTCTGCTCTCTCTCTTCTGCTCTTTGCTTCCTGGACGATCATGGACACACATGGATAAGTGGTGGATGAGTATACTACTCTGTAACCTGTTACTAGGCCTCAGCGATAGCTGAGCTATAGTCAGAAGGGCTGATAGTTCATGCTTGATTTGGGTAATTTGGGCAGTTAGTTGTAGGTCTTCACTGTATTTGTGCTGTGATATTGTTGATATTACTGTATTAGCACTGTAGTATCTGTATATGTGTATATATATATATTTATATATACAGTATATATACACTGCTCAAAAAATAAAGGGAACACTAAAATAACACATCCTAGATCTGAATGAATTAAATATTCTCATTGAATGCTGTGTTCTGTACAAAGTTGAATGTGCTGACAACAAAATCACACAAAAATCATCAATGGAAATCTAATTTATTAACCAATGGGGGCCTGAATTTGGAGTCACCCACAAAATTAAAGTGGAATGTAATGTCCTTAAAACATGTCAAAATGATACTCAATAGTGTGTGTGGCCTTCACGTGCCTGTATGACCTCCCTGTGCATGTATGACCTCCCTACAACGCCTGGGCATCCTCCTGATGAGGCTACAGATGGTCTCCTGAGGGATCTCCTCCTAGACCTGGACTAAAGGATCCGTCAACTCCTAGACAGTCTGTTGGTGGATGGAGCGAGACATGATGTTCCAGATGTGCTCAATCGGATTCAGGTCTGAGGAACAGGCGGACCAGTCCATAGCTTCAAAGCCTTCATCTTGCAGGAACTGCTGACACACTCCAGCCACATGAGGTCTGGCATTGTCCTGCATTAGGAGGAACCCAGAGCCAACCGCACCAGCATATGGTCTCACAAGGGGTCTGAGGATCTCATCTCGGTACCTAATGGCAATCAGGCTACCTCTGGCAATCACATGTAGGGCTGTGTGGTACTCCAAAGAAATGCCACCCCACCATTACTGACCCACTGCCAATCCGGTCTTGCTGAAGGATGTTGCAGGCAGCAGATCGCTCTCCATGGCGTCTCCAGACTCTGTCACGTCTGTCACATGTGCTCAGTGTGAACCTGCTTTCATCTGTGAAGAGCACAGGGCGCCAGTGGCGAATTTGCCAATCCTGGTGTTCTGTGCCAAATGCCAAGCTCCTGCACGGTGTTGGGCTGTGAGCACAACACCCGTCTGTGGACGTCGGGCACTCAGACCATCCTCATGGAGTTGGTTTCTAACCATTTGTGCTGACACATGCACATTTCTGGCCTGCTGGAGGTCATTTTGCAGGGCTCTGGCAGTGCTCCTCCTGTTCCTCCTTCCACAAAGGCTGCGTTAGCGGTCCTGCTGCTGGATAGTTGCCCTCCTACGGCCCCCTCCACATCTCCTGGTGTACTGGCCTGTCTCCTGGTAGCGCCTCCAGCCTGTGGATACTATGCTGACAGACACAGCAAACCTTCTTGCTACAGCTTGCACATTGATGTGCCATCCTGGATGAGCTGCACTACTGAGCCACTTGTGTGGATTGTAGAGTCCGTCTCATGCTACCACGAGTGTGAAAGCACAACCAACTTTCAAAAGTGACCAAAACATCAGCCAGAAATCATTGGTACTGAGATGTAGTCTGTGGTCGCCACCTGCAGAACCACTTCCTTTATTGAGTGTTCTTAATAATTGTCAATAATTTCCATCTGTTGTCTATTCCATTTGCACAACAGCATGTGAAATTGATTGTCAATCAGTGTTGCTTCCTAAGTGGACAGTTTGATTTCACAGAAGTTTGAGTTACTTGGAGTTATATTCTGTTGTTTCAGTGTTCCCTTTATTTTTTTGAGCAGTGTATTTATAGTCGTCTGCTTGGGTATAAATACAGTATATATGTATGCAATAGACTGTAGACTTGTGTGTGCAATAAATATCCTTTATTGACACACTGTTTTGTCTCAGTTAGTATATAATATAAGGAATAGATAACGTTAAGACATTACTAAGTGGATATTAATTATTAATAGTCAAGTTCGGCATTAATAGTTAATATCGGACCTCAGTAGAGGTGCAGGGAGAGTTTCACCTTTAATAACTATATTTTACTTATTTTTGTTTGTGAAACTCGTCCTTTAACAAAAGGCAGCAATGGCCAAAGGGCTACCATACTTCTCATGGAAATAACCTTCCTATATTTCACTTATTGAAGTCTTGACATTAATAAAATGACTACCGTATATACTCGAGTATAAGCCGAGATTTTCAGGCCATTTTTTAGGGCTGAAAGTCCCCCTCTCGGCTTATACTCGAGTCATATACCGGGGGGGTCGGCGGGGGAGGGGAGCGCAGCTGTCCTATATACTCACCCCCTCCTGGAGCGGTCTCTGCAGCCCCTGCTCTACTCCCACAGTCTCCGGCGCCTGTGTTCAGCCATCAGTAGTACCGCTCATTAAAGTCATGAATATGCACATATTCATGACTTTAATGAGCGGTACCACGTGACTGCTGAAGTTAGGCATAGCCCGGAGACTGTGGGAGAAGAGCAGGGGGCTGCAGAGACCGCTCCAGGAGAGGGTGAGTATATTCCATATTCACCTGTCCCCGTTCCACTGCTGCTCGCCGCTGTGTCCTCGCGTCCTCTAGCTGTGAATGTTCAGGTCAGAGGGCGCGATGACGTGGTTAGTGCGCGCCGCTCCCTCTGCCTGAGCATTCACTGCTGGAGGACCCGGAAGACAGGGGCGCTCAGCGGTGGAATGGGGATAGGTGAATATTGCAGGTGCTGGGCCCTGAGCCAGCGGTGACACTGGCACCTGTCCCCCATAGCGCGCCGGTGTCCCCGCCTGCTCAGGATACCGGCACCTGACCCCCAGCGAGGAGAGGTGAGTATTAGTGTTGAGCGATACTGCTCGATATCTAAAAATATTGGATCGGAATGGTATCGCCGATATCACTAAATATCGTCGATATCCGATTCCGATACCGGAAGTCCAATGTAAGTCTATGGGAACCAAATATCGACATTAAAAAAAAACATTCTTGCCTTGTTGGTTAATTGTACATGAAGGAAAACAACAAAGACTAATGTAGAATGTATTGGGGGAGGTTGAGGAGACAATAAAGGCATACATGTTTAACCCAATGCATTGGAATAGCATTAATATATATTTTTTTGGAAATACGTTTGGATTGACTAACAAATTGACAATGTTGTTAACCTTTTTTCTATTTTGGCAAATATGTATGTTTCACAACTTCCATGCTCTTCACCTTTTTAACTTTTGCCAGTGCCACACTTTCTCCTTCATAATCTTCAGCAGCAGCATCATCTTTCTCATCAAATTATTCTTCATCTTCACCTTCTTAATCTTCTTCTTAAACTTCTTGCTATTCATGTTTTTGTTTACATTACTCATATTGTTATTATTAAACTATTAATCTTCTTCATATTCAAATTCTTCATCTTCTTCCTCTTCATCTTCTTCATCATATTCTTATTTGTGACAGAGATTCCTGTACTTGTAATCTGTAAAAGTATGAATTGTTCATCCTTCCGTTCTTGCTGTCACAAAAGATTTAAATTACAACAGTATTTGTCCGTGTTCAGTTTAGCCTGCAGCAGCAGGCATTTTCCAGGGGCACCACGAGGAGGAACGGACTCACCCCCATACACTGCTTAGTCTTCTTCTGCTTAGAATTTAGAGCATATATTTTGCTCTTCATTTTGGTCTTATACTTCATGTTCTTCTGCTTTTTGATCTTCTGCTTATTGTTCTTCTGTCTCTTGTTCTGTATCTTGTAGTTTGTCTTAACCTTCTTTGTTCTGTTGGTGATCTTCTTCTGGGTAATCTTTTATTTTTTCTTTGTGATGGTGTTCAGGCTGGTTGGCTTCATGCTCGTCGTCCTTGTTGTCGTCATCTTCTTCTGGGTGGTCTTTAAGGTCGTCTAATTTCCGAGAAACAGCTGACGTTACTGGAACCCTGACGGGTATCAGATGGAGCAAGAGACAATGGAAGTAACGAGGACCAGCTGACTGTGCTGGAACCCGGACGGGTAGCAGAAGGAAAAGAGGCAATGTCACAACCGAGTACCAGCTGACGTTACTGTGACACGGTTACTAAGCAGGAGGTACCTGTGCTCCAAAGCACTACCAAGGACCAGCAGACGTTGGTGGAACTCGGATACGGAGATGGAGGCACCTAGGCCAAAGGCACTGGGGAGAACCAGTTGACGGTACTGGACCCCGGACGGGTAGCAGAAGGAAAAGAGGCAATGTCACAACCGAGTACCAGCTGACGTTACTGTGACACGATTACTAAGCAGGAGGTACCTGTGCTCCAAAGCACTACCAAGGACCAGCAGACGTTGGTGGAACTCGGATACGGAGATGGAGGCACCTAGGCCAAAGGCACTGGGGAGAACCAGTTGACGGTACTGGACCCCGGACGGGTAGCAGAAGGAAAAGAGGCAATGTCACAACCGAGTACCAGCTGACGTTACTGTGACACGGTTACTAAGCAGGAGGTACCTGTGCTCCAAAGCACTACAAAGGACCAGCAGACGTTGGTGGAACTCGGATACGGAGATGGAGGCACCTAGGCCAAAGGCACTGGGGAGAACCAGTTGACGGTACTGGACCCCGGACGGGTAGCAGAAGGAAAAGAGGCAATCTCACAACCGAGTACCAGCTGACGTTACTGTGACACGGTTACTAAGCAGGAGGTACCTGTGCTCCAAAGCACTACCAAGGACCAGCAGACGTTGGTGGAACTCGGATACGGAGATGGAGGCACCTAGGCCAAAGGCACTGGGGAGAACCAGTTGACGGTACTGGACCCCGGACGGGTAGAAGAACGCACCCATGAAAATGTAAGTTGACAGGACGCAAGCCGTCCGCAGTTACCGAATCACACAGTCCTACAGTGGGTGCTTGTCCTATTGTCACAATGGAAACCGCCTTTATTTACATATCCCACAGCACACATAGGAATCACCTAAACTGCAGGCACCATAGAGTCGGCTAACCCGAATGCAACACGACAGCACAACTTATTGGAGGATAATTGACGTTCACACTGCCAGGAAACAGCTGTCGTGCTGTAACCAGGCTGGCCATGAGTCAGTACCCCTGCCAATTACTTACGAGCAACAAATGGCGGTGTTGTAGCCCAGGGAGTAGAGTTCAGGTGGTAGAAAGATGAACATAACAGGAGACATGGAAAACGTTGCCAAACAGTTATTTAATCTGAAAACGGACAGGCAAATTCAGGTGAGATCCATGCCTTGTTCATTTTCAGAAAAGTAAGCCGGTCTACATTCTCTGAGGATAGTCGCATGCGACGGTCTGTTACTACACCACCTGCAGCACTAAAGACACGCTCAGATAATACACTGGCAGCAGGGCAAGCCAGCACCTCCAATGCATACTGGCTAAGCTCTGGCCATGTATCCAACTTAGAGACCCAAAATTTCAAAGGGGAAGAGGCATCTGGGAGTACACTTAGAGGGAAAGCCAAGTAGTCTGTCACCATCTTACGGAAACGTTTCTTCCTGGTGACTGGAGCCGTCTCGGATGGTGTAGACCTTGCTGGCGCTGTCACAAAACTTTGCCACATTTGTAACATACAGCTCTTGCCCTGTGCAGAGGCGCTGCTTCTGCTCCCTCTTATTGTAGAGGTGTCTACACTGCCTCGACGCACAGAGCTGCTTTGTAAAGCAGTAGCAGCAGCAGCAGCTCTCTCGGCTGGAATGCACAACAGTATGGATTGCACCAGTGTGTCTTGGTACTCCTGCATTTTAATTCCCGGTTCACCGGTGTGATGAGGGTTTGTAAGTTGTCCCGGTAGCGAGGGTCTAGGAGGGTGTACACCCAATAATCTGACGTGGTGAGAATGTGGGCGATGCGGCGGTCGTTTCTCAGGCACTGAAGCATGAAATCAACCATGTGCTGCAGACTCCCAACTGGTCAACAAAGGCTGTCCTCTGGAAGAGGCGTCATCTCTGCCTCCTCTGCATCACCCCACCTTCGCTCTACATACTGACTAGAGCGTTGTGTACCTCCCTCTGTAGGGATTTCTTCCTCCTCCATTGACTCCTCCTCCTCCTCATCCTCCTCACAAAGTGAGCCCTGCCCAGCCCTTTGTGAGGAACCACGTTGCGCTGACTGTCCTGAAGGTAATTTAATTTGTGACTCCTCATCCTCCACCTCTTCCAAAACCTCTTCCTTTAGTGCTTTCAGTGATTTCTGAAGCAGGCAGATAAGGGGGACAGTCATGCTGACTAGTGCATCATCTGCACTCGCCATCCGCGTTGAGACATCAAACGCACGCAAAACGTCGCAGATGTCCTTCATAAAGGCCCACTCAGTAGTGGTGAAGTGTGAACGGCGCAAATTGCGAGTTGATTGTGCCTGTTGCAGCTGATACTCCATTACTGCTGGCTGCTGCTCACACAACCGCTCCAACATATGTAACGTGGAATTCCACCTGGTGGGTACGTCACATATGATGCGATGTTCAGGAAGGCGAAATCTGACTTGCAGAGCTGCAATGCGCGATCTGGCCATGCTGGAACGTCGCAAGTGAGCGCACTCTAGGCGGACCTTGTGCAGCAGTGCATCAAGATCCGGATAGTCCCTCAAAAAACTCTGCACAACCAAGTTGAGCACATGTGCCAGACATGGTATGTGAGTGAGGTTGCCAAGGCCCAGAGCTGCCACCAGATTTCGGCCATTGTCACACACTACCAAGCCTGGCTGGAGATTAGCTGACAAAAACCACACGTCGCTCTCCTGCTTGATGGCATCCCAGAGCTCCTGCGCTGTGTGGCTTCGATTCCCCATGGAAATTAATTTCAGGACGGCCTGTTGACGTTTGGCCACGGCTGTGCTCATATCGGTCGCAACAGGTAAGCGTTCACGGGTCCATGTGGAGGTATACCGTGACGGCTCGTGCAGCGATGATTCTGAGGAACTGGAGTAGGAGGAGGAATCAATGTGTACAGACTGGATTCCTGCAATCCTTGGAGTTGGCAGAACACGTACAGCGCCACTGGCAAGATCTGTACCCGGCTCCACAACATTGACCCAATGGGCAGTGAGGGAAAGGTATCGTCCCTGGCCATGGGTACTGGTCCACGCATCGGTGGTCAGGTGGACCCTGCTACTGACGGCGTTTAGTAGCGCATGTTTAATGTTTCCCTCGACATGTTTTTGCAGAGCAGGGACAGCTTGCCTGCTGAAATAAAATCGGCTTGGCACATTATATTGTGGGACTGCCAATGCCATAAAGTTCCTGAAACTGTCAGTCTCCACCAGCCTGAATGACAGCATTTCAAGGGACAGGAGTTTTGCAATGCCAGCATTCAGAGCCTGTGCTCGTGGATGGTTTGCCGAGTATGGCCGTCTTTTATCCCATGCCTGTGGTACCGATGGCTGTTTTTTGTTCTGGGAGTGTGATGATGACTGTGAACTTGCTGCTGTGGGTGGATTAACAGATTGTCTATGGACAACAGTGACCGAGGTTCTTCCATGGAGATCCTGTGAGGAAGCCGAACCAGGTGTGTGTGAGCTGGAGGTAGAGGCTCGAACACGACCTGAAGATGTAGGTGCTGCTGTAGGTTGGCCTACATCTCCAGTGTGTCTTTGTAACTCAGCTACGTGCTTTGTCCGTACATGTTTCCACATATTTGTGGTATTCAGGTTACTGATATTTTTACCTCTTTTAACTTTTTGCTTACACAGCTTGCATTGAACATAGCAAATATCATCTACAAGTCTGTCAAAAAAGGACCACGCAGTGCAAGTCATGGGAGCGCCAATTTTGACATTTCTAAGAGAACTGCTCCCAACAGGTGCCAAACTGGAGGCTACAGGCAAGCGAGTCTGCAGCCTACCTCTCCCTCCTCTTTGTACCGTTGGGACAATCTCTTCCTCAGAGCTGCTCCCACCACCTTCCTGTTGCTCACGCCATGTTGGGTCTCGGACTTCATCATCTCCACTACCCTCTTCCAACACCTGCTGCTGTTGGATGGTCTGGGCAGCACCATGCTCCACAAAACCTGGCACCTGAGTCTCATCATCATCATAAGATGCGTTCTGCGGTGTGCTGTCCATCGGCACTGGCTCACCCGCCTCTTCAGATTGAGAGAGACACAGCTGTTGCGCATCACTGCATACTCCCTCTTCTTCAAATTGCAGAATGCTGCTTGCCTGTGCCCGTGTTTGCGAGCCAACAGATTCTGAGAACAGAAGCAGAGACTCAGCTGGCTCCTGTACAGAACTCTCTGACTGCCTGGGCAATTTGACAGGCGGTGAACAGACAGATGGTTGCTCAACAGTGTTGTGTTCCTGAGAGGAGGTGGAAGGAATTGAAGTCGATGCATTGGCTGCCATCCAACCAACAGCGGCTTCAATTTGTTCTTCCAGCAGCAGGGGGGCACGCCGAGCTCCTACCAAAGTGCGCATAAAGGAACGCTCATGGGTAAAACTGGTGGATGCTGTGTCACTGAGGGCGGCAGCAGCCACAGAATCCCCACGTCCTCTCCCTGCTGAAACTCCACGGCCACGACCACGTGCCTTACTCACTGACTTCTTCATCTTGGTAGATTGATAAAGAAAGTCAGAAAAGTTATAAGGCCTAAGTGTGGTTATTACGCAGAGACTGAAGTGAACACTGAAACACAACTGTTCACAATCTGTGAAAGGCTACTCCTTTGTCTACTTCTATAGTGTTTGCAACCAATGTATTGGATACGGATGGAAGCGCGTCACACTAATAGATTATATTTTAAATGGAATGGAGCAGAACCAATTGGAGATAAATGAAAAGGATGAGGCACTGAGACACGCTCAGCAGAGTACAAGCAGCAGTGCTTGAACAAGTAACTGGAGCGTGATGTGCACTCAAAAAATAAAAAACACAGACTGAAGTGAACACTGAAACACAACTGTTCACAATCTGTGAAAGGCTACTCCTTTGTCTACTTCTATAGTGTTTGCAACCAATGTATTGGATACGGATGGAAGCGCGTCACACTAATAGATTATATTTTAAATGGAATGGAGCAGAACCAATTGGAGATAAATAAAAAGGATGAGGCACTGAGACACGCTCAGCAGAGTACAAGCAGCAGTGCTTGAACAAGTAACTGGAGTGTGATGTGCACTCAAAAAATAAAAAACACAGACTGAAGTGAACACTGAAACACAACTGTTCACAATCTGTGAAAGGCTACTCCTTTGTCTACTTCTATAGTGTTTGCAACCAATGTATTGGATACGGATGGAAGCGCGTCACACTAATAGTTAAATTGCATGGAGCTGCAAGAATTACACTGAAGAAAAAAAAAAGAGTCTGTGAGTGACACGTGCAGATGCCTACAGACAGCGTTGCATGCAGAGCAAACTGCAACGTCACCTGCACTCACACACACCTTGCAGAGCTGTTAAAACAACACTGCAGGCAAAAGGAAGCTTTACACAGCGGTTGGTGCTAGCCTGCCTACAGCACAGTACACTAAATCGCAATCTCTAACTGTCCCTCAGAGTCAGCACAGCAGCGTTCTGTCCCTTACTGAATTCACAGCACAGTGACGCTAAAATGGCGGCGGCGCCTTTTATAGTGCATTCTGACATCATTTCAGCATCCAATCACAGCCATGCCATTAGTTAACATGACCGCAGCAGTACAGGATGTGCCCACACTTCTTAGGATTCCTCATTGGCTGACTAAAATCACATTGCCTCTCAAAGAATTATGGGAACTTCCGATTCCGGTATACAATATATGGAAAATATCGAAACTAAGTATCGAAAGGCCGATAGAGCTAATATCGGCCGATACCCGATACTTGCAGTATCGTATCGCTCAACACTAGTGAGTATGTAATTTTTTTTTTTTAGTTGCAGCAGCGGCAGCATAAGGGACCTATACTATGGGGCATAATCTGTGGAGCATATGGGGCATAATCTGTGGAACATATGGGGCATAATCTATGGAGCATATGGGGCATAATCTGTGGAACATATGGGGCATAATCTGTGGAGCATACGGGGCATAATCTGTGGAACATATGGGGCATAATCTGTGGAACATATGGGGCATAATCTGTGGAACACATGGGGCATAATCTGTGGAACATATGGGGCATAATCTGTGGAGCATATGGGGCACATTACATGGGGCAGAATATGGGGCATAATACATGGGCAGCATATGGGGCACAATCTATGGAGCATCATATGGGGGCATAATACATGGGGCAGCATATGGAGCATAATACATGGGGCAGAATATGGGGCATAATACATGGGGCAGCATATGGGGCAGAATATGGGGCACAATACATGGGCAGCAAATGGGGCATAATACATGGGGCAGCATATGGGGCACAATACATGGGCAGCATATGGGGCAGAATATGGGGCACAATACATGGGCAGCATATGGGGCATAATACATATTTTTAATTTTGAAATTTACCAGTAGCTGCCTCATTTTCCACCCTAGGCTTATACTCGAGTCAATAAGTTTTCCCAGTTTTTTGTGGCAAAATTAGGGGGGTCGGCTTATACTCGGGTCGGCTTATACTCGAGTATATGCGGTGAATGTTTAAATCAGAAAATTAACATCTACATGTAATTCTATTTTTCTATAATTAGAAAACTTTGAAACATTCATATTGACCACTAAACACAATAAGCGGACACTTCCTGAGTTGTACATTTTTCTGTCCAACCACAGCCCATTGCATTTGGAGATCGCGGTCATTTAATTGTTAGTTTACATGAATAAGCCTCCTTACTTTGACAAGCCAGAGCTGGTATGTCACTCTCCACAAGGAGAAACCTTACCCCTTAGATCTAATTTTAAGCAGTCATACAGTCCAATTAGACAAGCCTTTTTTAGGGATAGGGGTATCTCTAGGAACACTGAATCCTGATAATTGATTGGTGTCAATACACCCTAAGGCAAGGTGGGTGTTATATCACTACCTGGACATGCTCCTCTGATGTGTGCTTCTGTCTCCAGGAACCACTTTATTTATTCTGAGGGTGACCATAGTGTTGAAGGAGATGTCATGTCCAATAGTTCTGGGTATCTGCGTAGACTCTGTCCAGCCAGAGATACCAGCATGGCGGGGACCTGTCAGGCAGAATTGTGTTCTTTTCTATGAGCAGAATGGTTGTCTTCTCTCTATGAGAAAGCCACCAACAGACATGTCTTCTGTGAGAACAAAGCGATCAGCAGCCCAAAATTGTACATGACTGATCGACATCTCCCCCACCAATCAGTTGACCGGTGCCCCTTTAAACATTACAGTATCGGTCAAACCATTCAATTTTGGAGGTTTCGGCCAACATTAATAAGTACGTCAGATTAACCCTTCAAATCCCTTATCTTGTAGCCAGAGAAAGGGACTACAAAGAGTATCTTTCACATTAGTGGATTCAGCGTGTCTGAGTAGTATATGAACCACTGAATTTCATAGAAGTATTGCAGTGCTTAATTGCAAGAAAATGTAACACTTTTAATGGATTTATTCACAGATTATAACTGATCTAAGAAGGTTATCACTTGAAGACCCCAGTACTAGTTGGGGATCATGGTTGCAAACTGGAATTATGTCAACAAGGAGAATGGGATAATCATCATGTAAATGGAATAAATCTAGATATCCAGCTGCTTCCCACTGCATTATAACAGTGGTCACCAACTTTTCTGACCTTGAGAGCCACATTCAGCTCTGACAGAGAGTCTCAAGCCACATCCAGGCCCCCTGACATCCCACCTGGAGATCTGTTCCTCATAGCTTTTGCTAGCCCTTCCAGTTCTGCAAGCAGGGGCATCACAATTGCGGCCGCAGAGAGTGTGACCATGACAGGCTCATGATGGAAGGGGGCCCGCCGACAACATTGCCAGTTTCACCTGGATGTTAATTCAGCTGAATTATATTGTGGCTCAGGGACTCAATGACTCCATGCCCTGCAAAACATGCTGCAGGCCAATAGGAGGCTGCCAATAGACGTCAACTTGCTCGTGATGGGTGGCGCATGGCAATGAAGTCATGTGCTGCATGTCCCAATACATCAAAGTCAACTGCCGGCTTCTGCGCTGACGATAAAGGAGGATGCCACACGTTGTGTCACTGGGGGAAGATAACAATAATTATTTGTTTCTTTTTAAAATGTGCTGGAGAAGATTGGAAGGGTTCCAGAATTGGAGAGATTACATCAAGAAGGGGAACAGGATGGGTGGCATTGTACCAGGATGGGAGGCATTATACCAGAAAAGGGCTAAGGATGAGGACATTATTATAGGATGCAACCCAGAATGAGGGTAATTAATACTGGAAGGCCAGAAAGGAGGATATTATTAATGAAATGTTCCAGGATGGGGCATTATTACCAGAAGTTGCCCAGGATGGAGGACATTATTATATGAAGGGGCCCAGGATGGGGAAATTATTAAAAAAAGGTCCCAGGATGAGGAACATTATTACATAATGGGGAACATTATATCTGGAAGGGGACCAGGATGGGAGCATTATTAGTGGAAGAGAAAAGGACGGAGACATTGTTACAGGAACGAATCTGGGTGTGGGAAATTATTACAGGAAGAAGTCAGGACAGGAGGCATTATTGCTTGGGAGGTGAACATGCATGTCTTCATAGGATCTAGAACACTACAAGGAATCATACATCTGATCAATGTCCAGGTGGGGGATCCAAATCCAAAACTTGCACCGGGGTCTATCGTAACAGCTACGCCACTGCCTGGTAGACTTGCTCTCCACACGTTGGGGACTCCTACTCTATAACATGTTGCTGGCAGATCAGACTGCATGTTCAATATGACAGGTTCCATTTAATCATGAAAAACTTTGCATGAAATTTTGTATATCTGAGCCAAGTCCCACCAGAGATGATCCTTTTGTATTAACGAGAAGATCATTTTAGGTATTTTTTGTTCCACTGACTATGAGAGGACAAGATAGTACAGGTGGATTTCACAATTCTTGGTAGGTCAATCATGCAGATGAGACAGGTGTGATTCCTCACAAATCCTCATGGCACAAAGGTATTTCATCTCTCCGACAAGCCCTAGTCTTGTTTTACATTGCTAGAGTTCAGAATTTTGTCTGCTGCTCAGGTATACAACACGTTTTTCAATATAAGGAAGCCGTGAATTTTCAGTTTGTAACACGCTTGTTTATTCAGCGCTCTGCTATTTCCAAACAAGTCAGAACCAATGTGGGAGTATTGTGAGGATGGTGCATCTGGAGATGGGAGAGTGTTGGAGAGCATCCAAATGATTAATGAGGCTGTACACCACCAGAGATACACGTGATATTGGGTTACCAGAGTCGCAACTGAGCAACTGAGTCGCAACTTTGATCCTTGGCTGAATAGCACCAACATAGTCCACAGTACTGTATAAAGATAATCAGAATTCATAAAGCCCTTGTTCTAAAAGGGAGTCACAATCTAATTTCTTTAATTCAGATCCAATGTCCAATTTCCATCAGTGATGTCAGAGGGAGTCCCCGGCTAACCTGAAGTGAACTGATTACCGTGGGAAACAATCAATTAAGCTTCCCAGCTAATCACTTCCTCTCATGTCAGCTGGGGAGATGAGCTCATTCATTCGGGGGTTTACAGCGAGGCTGCAGCATTAGCTGTAAAACTGTTAACCCTTTCAGATGGATTGCATCTGGACTGAGCGCCAGAGAGGTAAGAATATGGTTGTTTTATTATTTTTTTTTAATTACAAGAGAACAAGGGCTTCGCAAGGATTACCAGTACAATAAAATATGGTCAAAAACTGTGTATTTATTTCATTAAAATGATTTTTAATTAATGTGTGTGTGTTCTTTTTTCATTTCATACAATAGGATTAATAATTGAGAGTTGTCTAATTGACAACTCTCAATTATTAACCTGGCTTAAAGTCACCTTTCAAAAGCAAGGTGGCCTTAACCCATTATTAACCTATTAGCCACCGCTACAGGGCAATGGGAATAGATGGGCTAAGTGCCAGAAAAGGCGCATCTAATCATAGATGTGCCTTTTCTGGGGTGGCTGGTGGCAGATGTTAGTAGTCAAGGGGGGGCACAAAAAATGCACCCTCCCTAGGCTATTATTATCTGCCCCCACTCACTGGCTTTCCCTGTCTGGTGGAGAAAATACAGCGGGAGCCCACAAATTTTTTTACAACGAATTTACACATTTAATTAACCCCTACATGTATGAAATGTGGCACACATACACTCATGTAATTGTTAGTGAAAACCATATATCAAACTACATGAAATGACATGGTTAACTGTATGTAAACCATGTGTCATTTCATGCCGGGTTCTGTAATAATTTACAGAAACCGGCAATTGAATTAGCGGCTATTATACTATGTAGAAGTGTATGAACTATAAAAATAAATATATATATATATATATATATATATATATATATATATATATATAGTACAGACCAAAAGTTTGGACACACCTTCTCATTCAAAGATTTTTCTGTATTTTCATGACTATGAAAATTGTACATTCACACTGAAGGCATCAAAACTATAAATTAACACATGTGGAATTATATACTTAACAAAAAAGTGTGAAACAACTGAAAATATGTCTTATATTCTAGGTTCTTCACAGTAGCCACCTTTTGCTTTGATTACTGCTTTGCACACTCTTGGCATTCTCTTGATGAGCTTCAAGAGGTAGTCACCGGAAATGGTCTTCCAGCAGTCTTGAAGGAGTTCCCAGAGATGATTAGCACTTGTTGGCCCTTTTGCCTTCACTCTGAGGTCCAGCTCACCCCAAACCATCTTGATTGGGTTCAGGTCTGGTGACTGTGGAGGCCAGGTCATCTGGCGCAGCACCCCATCACTCTCCTTCTTGGTCAAATAGCCCTTACACAGCCTGGAGGTGTGTTTGGGGTCATTGTCCTGTTGAAAAATAAATGATGGTCCAACTAAACACAAACCGGATGGAATAGCATGCCGCTGCAAGATGCTGTGGTAGCCATGCTGGTTCAGTATGCCTTCAATTTTGAATAAATCCCCAACAGTGTCACCAGCAAAGCACCCCCACACCATCACACCTCCTCCTCCATGCTTCACGGTGGGAACCAGGCATGTAGAGTCCATCCGTTCACCTTTTCTGCCTCGCACAATGACACGATGGTTGGAAACAAAGATCTTACATTTGGACTCATCAGACCAAAGCACAGATTTCCACTGGTCTAATGTCCATTCCTTGTGTTCTTTAGCTCAAACAAGTCTCTTCTGCTTGTTGCCTGTCATTAGCAGTGGTTTCCTATCAGCTATTTTACCATTAAGGCCTGCTGCACAAAGTCTCCTCTTAACAGTTGTTGTAGAGATGTGTCTGCTGCTAGAACTCTGTGTGGCATTGACCTGGTCTCTAATCTGAGCTGCTGTTAACCTGCGATTTCTGAGGCTGGTGACTCGGATAAACTTATCCTCAGAACCAGAGGTGACTCTTGGTCTTCCTTTTCTGGGGCGGTCCTCATGTGAGCCAGTTTCTTTGTAGCGCTTGATGATTTTTGCAACTGGACTTGGGGACACATTCAAAGTTTTCCAAATTTTTCGGGCTGACTGACCTTTATTTCTTAAAGTAATGATGATTACTTTACTTAGCTGCTTTTTTCTCGCCATAATACAAATTCTAACAGTCTATTCAGTAGGACTATCAGCTGTGTATCCACCAGACTTCTGCACAACACATTGGTCTAAGTACAATGCGATATTTCATCACATTGCACTCGTCCGTTTTTGTCGCCAGTGTGACCCCGGCCTTACAATGAAGACAGGAGGCAGGGATTTCTTCCAGGCACCGCACGCCCCGGAGCCTGGAAGAAATCATTAGCATAAAGAAAGAATATTACATTTCTCAGCAACAAGACTATTAATATGAGACATACAGGTAGGATCAGTGTAACGTTTCTTTTACCTGTAAGCCCATATTAATAGGTCATATATATGTCCCGGGGTTGACAGATTCCCTTTAAGGGCTCAAACTCAGAGAACTTATGGGCTGTAGTGCACATCTGTAGGGGCTTTGGATGCCATTGCAGGGTTCCGTTGTGAGGCACATTATTTCCCCATAGCAGCAATGCTCCTAGATGAGAGACTGATGTTTGGTAAATCTCTCATCAGATATTATTTTCTATAGCTGGAAACACATTTTGAAACATGGCAGAGAACATTTCATGCTTTCTTCTATTTCCTGCCCTCAGATGGGATCTGATGTAAAAGAATGGATGATATTGACCGGAGATGATCTCTAGATTTGTTAATGGCAATACATAGATAAGCCATACGCTTCTCATTTTTGGACGTTCAGGCCCCAGCCTGACTGCACTCCCCAGCCTGAACTTTGTTCTCCGGAAGCATCTCTTAGCGATTTGCAAAAAAAATAAAAAATAGATACCACATTTAGGATGAATGACTTGATGACATTTTCTGAGTGATAACAGATTCTTGACTCACAATAACTGCACATTTCAGTTTTTCTTTCCAAAGATGGTTTATTTTCCGCATAGCTGCTTCTTTCATGTTTAGTAAGTGGTATTAAAAAATCTTTCTGATTAGTGCTTAATGCTCAGGGTTCCCAGAAGTTTGTCATTTTTTTCCAAAAATAAAATGCATATTTCCTCTTAGCCACCCACCGTGAATATACAACATAATTTACTAACAATTCCTCTTGTTTTAAGGGGAATGCTCACTTTTTGGAAACTTTCATGAAGAATTAAACTGCAAGGAAGTATATACCAGAAAAAAATCTTAGAGGGTTTGAAAAACAGCTGTTTTCTTCCAAAATCTAGTGTCAGAGTTTTAAAGCTCCTATATGGTACTGCTGCTCAGCTCCATTCATGGCACTAAATGTAAACCTGATGGCGTAACTCATTGCATGGATGGACATGACATTGTACAACCACATACTGTAAACTTATATCAAGTGGTCATGGAAGATGTACGAAGTGGGCTCAGGAGCTGAGC
The DNA here is from genome assembly GCA_033576555.1 of Oophaga sylvatica. NCBI lineage: Eukaryota > Metazoa > Chordata > Amphibia > Anura > Dendrobatidae > Oophaga > Oophaga sylvatica. Next base: position 491,237,990 of record JARQOD010000001.1, on the reverse strand, counting down.
CCGCATCATATACAGTAAATACCGACTGTGTTATACAGCCAGCGTGTGCCTGTAACAGTAGCAGCCAAACTTTTGCTCCAATTTTAAGGTTGTTGCCAATCTGTGACTGTGGCACTAAAATGACATGATTGCCAGTGGGCGCATGCACTGTCTCCCAAAAGTCTTATAGCAGCCCAAAAGAGCGTGATACAGTCAGTCTTTCCACCGCGGTATGTGATTTCACTTTCCATTGTGTTTCTTCCCATGTCTGTCCTGCATCCAGTCCCCGTTGTCTAGCTTTGGTCCAGATTGTCCCCCTGGGTACCACCTCGGTGACTCCAGAGGTGCAGAGATAGCCACCAGTTCATGTGCTAAGAAAGATGTGAGAAGAGACTCTCAGAAACATACCTGTGCTCAAGCAAAAAGCAAGAAAATGTGGAGAACTATAGAAGGGTAACATTGAAAGAAGAGTCTGACACTGTGCAGGGAGTCAGGGAATGGTACTGCAGCTAAATCTGGGCAAGAAGTAGCAGAATAAGGTCCACGCTACAGTGCGAAATCTGTTGAAGAACAAGGGAACTCCCTGGTGATGGTGGCAGGCAAAGTCTATAAGTCTGCCAGGAAGTGGCATGTGGCTGAAGCCATGTATATTGTAGAAAGTCACGCTGAGACCCAAGAGCAGGTGATGGCAACCCAAACATATTTTGCCTTCAATAACAAGGACAGCTCAGTTAAGTAAAACACTCTTTCTGGTAGTGAGACATTTAGGCACCCCTGCCTGTACCCCAAGAACTTGTGCTGAAAAAGTGAAATCTGTTGCTAAAAAGTAATATGACTGCACTTGTCTAGTAAATTTGGTCATAATAAATGGATGGTAACTTGGAACATGGGACCTGAATGTAGGTGACCCATACCAAGAAAGCACCATTCTCTATGAAGGCTTAGCCAAAAGACTCTTTAAAGCTTCTGACATCTTAACATGGATACATAAAGTGTCTTCAATAGAGATGAGGGCATTTATTTGAGTGGAACTGAGCTTGGAGCACCCCCAAGGGCCGTGGGGTACTCGGTAACAGGCCGGGCGGTTCTTAAAGGGGAAGTGTCACGGCAGCAATGACCCAGTCCGTGGCCCTGGGCGTCCAATAAAAAAATGAAAAATAAAAGAAAAGGTGGATAATTTTTAGGGGATTAGTTCGTGACGCCACCCGTGGTATTCTGCAATAAAGGTGTTAGCCGACACTGCTTCAGAGACCGCTGTTACAGCTCTCCACAGGTAGAGCTAAGCCCAGGGCAGTTAAAGTGTTAAAGATGATGGTGGTGGCTGTGGTGCAGGGCAGATGACGCAGTAAATAATTCTGAGGACACAGCAGGGTGCAGTCTTTTCCATTTACTCACAGTTCTTGGTTACAATCCCCAGCCGGTGTGCTGTGTCCTCCGGGTATGTGGCCCAGCCAGGTCGTTGGTTGCGCCTTCACACACAGTGTCCCAAGCCAGCAGCCTCAGATCTTGTCAGGCGACGTGCTTTTGGTCCCCTTGGTCCTATCTGGCTGCCTTTTCAGCGAATGTGTGTGGATGTGTCTGTAGCACATAAAGATACTGCAGCCACCGGTTAGCTAGCTGAGTCCTAAGTTTCTCCACTAGACTGGATCCGGTCCCTTTACTGCGACCTGGTCCCTCCACCCGACCTACAGTCAGCGTGGATCGGGGCCCCATGGGTGGGTTTCTCACTTCCCGTGCCCCTAGGACCCACTCTTCCTCTCACTGAAGCTTCTTTCTCTCTGTCTTTCTTCTCTCTCTACTGTCCAGGACAAGATCCTCACTTCTCCAGTCCCCAGCACCAACTGACTACTCCTCCAACCGTACTCCCTTCAGCTCCTCTCAGCTCCTCTCTTGAGCTGAAACTGTTACACTCCCTGTGGTCTCTCAGATCACTCACTAAGCTCCTCCCTCTTTTCTACTTTTCTCCACCCACACCCTCTACCTAGTCCCTCCCTGGCCTGGAGAGGTCTGGTGTTGAGTGCTAGTGTGTGGGTAACTGGCAGTGTCCCCTTTTTACCCAAGAGAGGAGTACCACACCTCTGGCTGAGGTGCAGTAACTCTGTGGTGACTGGACCCTCAAGGGAACCACTGTAATGATTTGGTAGCTCAGGAGGGCAAGAGCAAACAACTGCAAAGGCAGCCAAGCACCAGAGAGGTTGGGATCTAATAGGTTGCAGACCCTAAACTAACCGCACAACTAGAAGCAGCCGTGGGACTTTCCTACGGTGCCCTAGACGCCTCGTCACAGCCGGAGAGATTAGCTACCACTGAAGATGGAAAGAGGAAAGCTAACTGCCCCGGAGTAGAGCCCCCAAAGGAATAGGAAGCCCCCAAACATATAATGGCGGTTAGACAAGATGAAAACACGAACGCAGACAGAAAATAGAATGAGCAAACGCTGGGGCCCAAAACTGTCTAGATAGGACAGCACAGGAGAGAATACTGTCTGCAACCCAGCAAAACCCTAGGAAAAACTCCAACACTTCTGATTCCAAAAATGCTGAGACCACACGGTCTCGACCACCTATCTCAGATCTCTGGTGTGAACATGCAGCTACCCAGCAGTAAAAAATCACAAGAACAGAGCAAATTAACAAATACAACAAGAGAACAGAGACCAGCACAAGCCCCCAAAGGGGACCCAGCTGAACTCAAAAAGCAAGGCAGCAAAAACAAGGAAAATCAAACCACAGAAAAAACAAAACAAAGTAACTTATCTGAATGTTAGCAGGAGACAGCAGAAAGCAAGCTGAATTCCAACCAAGACCAGGAAGAACAATTGATCACCGGCGAGGATCATTGGAGGTCAGCTCACTTATATCAGGCCAGTCCGTCCCCCATTCATCAATTGCAGGTGATGGACTTTTGCTGTTCAACATAGGTTCAATACCCTCAACAACCACAAGAGGGAGCCTCAGCTCCGAAGTCGTCTCTAACACGTTCACAACAGTACCCCCCCTAGAGGAGGGGTCATCGAACCCTCACGTGCGCCACCAGGCCGATCAGGATGACCTGGGTGATAGGAACAGACAAGTCTCTCAGCATGAATGTCAGAAGCAAACACCCAAAAATTGTCCTCCTGACCATAACCTTTCCATTTAACCAAGTACTGGAGTCTCCGTCTAGCCAAACGAGAATCCAATATCTTCTCAACCTCATACTCCAAATTGCCTTCAACCAAAACAGAGTAAGGAGGCGCAGCCATAGGAACCACAGGCTCGACAAACCTCTTCAAAAAAGATTTGTGGAATATGTTGTGAATCTTAAATGTCCCTGGAAGAAGCAAACGGAAGGAAACGGGATTAAGAATATTCACGATCTTATAAGGTCCAATGAACCTTGGCTTAAATTTTGGAGACGCAACCTTTATAGGGATATTTTTTGAGGACAACCAAACCAAGTCACCCACTTTAAACCGAGGACCATCAGTCCTATGCCGTTGGAAAACCGCTGGGCCTTGTCCTGAGAGAGAGACAACTTATCCACTACTTGATCCCAAAGCTGCTGCATTCTCTCCACAACACCCGGACAGACAGAAGCCTCCACCTGCCCTGAAGAAAATCGAGGATGAAACCCGAAATTGCAGAAAAAAGGAGAAATCAAGGTGGCAGAACTAGCTCTATTGTTCAAAGCAAACTCAGCCAAAGGCAAAAAAGAGACCCAGTCATCTTGATCAGCTGACACAAAACATCTCAAATAAGTCTCCAAGGTCTGGTTGTTCTCTCAGTTTGTCCATTGGTCTGAGGGTGGAACGCAGAGGAGAAAGACAGCTGAACTCCCAGTTTGGAACAAAATGTCCTCCAAAATCTGGAAACAAACTGGACTCCTCTGTCAGACACAATGTTCTCTGGAATGCCGTGCAACCGAACCACCTGTTGAAAAAACAAGGGCACCAACTCAGAGGAGGATGGCAACTTAGGTAGTGGCACAAGATGTATCATCTTGGAAAACCTATCACAGATCACCCGATCACCCAAATAACGGTCATTCTCTGAGAGACAGGAGGTCGGAAATAAAATCCATAGAGAGATGGGTCCATGGCCTCTTTTGCACAGGCAATGGCATTAACAAATCACTAGAGCGAAAGCAAGGTTTGGACCGAGAACAAGTCCCACAGGACTGCACAAAGTCCTTGATGTCACGGGACAAAATGGGCCACCAAAAGGACCGACTCACCAAATGTCTGGTACCAAAATTACCAGGATGGCCAGCCAACGTGGAGCAATGAATCTCAGACATCACATTCTTCCTCCACTGGTCTGGGACAAACAATTTCCCAACAGGGCAGCGTTCAGGTTTATCCTCCTGAAATTCCTCCAAAGCCAGTCTCAAATTGGGCAAGATAGTGGAAAGAACCACACCCTCCTTCAGAATAACAGCAGGCTGTTACCTCAGGAGAATCTGCAAAGAAACTCCTCAAGAGGGCATCCGCCTTAACATTCTTAGTGCCCGGGAGAAAAGAGACCACAAAATTAAAACGTGTGAAAAACAAGGGCCACCTGGCCTGTCTAGGATTAAGTCGCTTGGCTGATTCGAGATAAACCAGATTCTTATGGTCCGTGAGGACCACCACCTGATGTTTGGCTCTTTCCAGCCAATGTGTCCACTCTTCAAAGGCCCACTTCATGGCCAATAACTCCCGATTACCCACGTCATAATTAAGTTCAGTTGGAGAAAATTTTCGAGAGAAAAAGGCACAAGGGTTACTCTTAGAGGTCTCTGGATCTCTTTGGGACAAAACGGCACCTGCCCCAATTTCAGAGACATCAACCTCCACCTGAAATGGCAGAGAAACATCAGGCTGCCGTAGAACAGGAGCAGAAGTGAATCTCTGCTTAAGTTCGTGAAATGCAGAGACTGCCTCAGGAGGCCAATTCTCCACATCAGAACCCTTTTTGGTCAAATCAGTCAGTGGTTTCACAATAGTAGAGAAATTACCAATAAATTTACGATAAAAATTAGCAAAACCCAAAAATCTCTGAAGAGCCTTCAATGTAGTGGGTTGAACCCAATCACAAATGGCCTGAACTTTGACCGGGTCCATTTCAATAGCAGACGGAGACAAAATAAATCCCAGAAATGAAACCTTCTGTACTCCAAAAAGACATTTTGATCCCTTCACATACAATGCATTTTCTCTCAAAATCCGGAATACAGTCCGAACATGTTCCACATGAGAATCCCATTCATTGGAAAAAATCAAGATATCGTCCAGATAAACAATCAGAAATTTATCCACGAAATCCCAGAAAATATAGTTCATAAAGGATTGGAAGACGGAAGGGGCATTAGTGAGCCCAAAAGGCATCACTAGGTACTCAAAATGCCCCTCTGGGGTATTAAACGCCGTCTTCCATTCATCACCGTGCTTGATGCGAATAAGATTATACAGCCCCTGAGGTCAAGCTTGGTAAACCAACTAGCACCTTTGTAATGTAAGGAGTACAGTTCATATAGTGTCTTGTGCTTGGGTGCGATGAAAACACAGGAGTCACAGGTTTGATATAGAAGGTCTTGTATTACTTCATACAAGTGGCAATAATAGTCACACAGTTTGCAGATACAAAAGCAGGAGACACAGCAGGCCAGAGTAACTTAAGCTCAGCAATCACTCTCACAACAGGTTCAGGATCTCTTCTCTGTTACCATAAGTCCATGCAAACGTGGATTTATCAAATAGCAAGGTTCCAAAGTCCACGAGTGTTCCAAAGTTCCACAATAGGAAATAACTGGAGTACAAGGTCCAAGGCTTCCAGGAGTCAGGTCACAGGTTCACTGCAGGCTTGATTCTGAAGCACTGATTGCTCAGCTGTGGCTGCTTAAGAAGCAAGAGGGAGAGAATCAGGCGGGAACATGCAAGCTGGAAACTCCATATTGACTGAGGGCAAGACAGCTGCAGCAAGACAGAAAGTAAAATGGCTGACGGAAATCTGAGTTTCAGGAACATGTACACAGAACCTTACATTACTCCCCCCTTAGGGACAACCTCCGGATGACCTCAGACCAGGCTTGTGTGGGTACCTCTGATGAAACTGACGGAACAAGCGAGGAGCATTAACGTTATTGACTGGTTCCCATGAATTGTCCTCCACTGGGTAGCCCTGCCATTTAATCAAATATTGTAACTGATTTCTATACAACCTGGAATCTAGAATCCTTTCCACCACAAATTCTTCCTGACCATCGACTAGCACTGGGTCAGGGCAAGGAGAAGAACGTCCAGGAAACGTATTGGGTGTCGCAGCCTTTAGTAGAGATACATGAAAGACAGGGTGGATTCTCATAGTTCTGGGCAGTTGAAGACGACAAGCGACAGCACTTATAATTTTACTGATTTTATAAGGTCCAATGTATTTATGTCCCAACTTAGATGATGGAATTCTTAACTTAAGATTTCTGGTTGACAGCCAGACCAGGTCTCTACCTTGAAAGCTGGTGCAGGTTTACGAAATTTATCTGCGGCTTTCTTGTACCTTTCCTGAGCCAATTCCAGATTTCCCTTTAGAAGATCCATATTCTTTTGTAAAGACGTGATTCTTTCAGCCACTGCTGGCAAAGGCGTTTCTATGGGAAATCGAGGAAGAATATTAGGATGATAACCTAAATTGGAGTAAAAAGGAGACTGCTTAGTGGAGGCGCTCTGAGAGTTGTTATAAGAGAACTCAGCCAGTGGAAGTAGATCCACCCAATCATCCTGTAGGTGGCAGATAATGCAGCGAAGATACTGCTCCAGGGTCTGATTGGTTCGTTCCGTCTGTCCATTAGTCTGAGGATGAAAAGCAGAAGAAAGGTTCACTTTAATGTCCAATGCTGCACAGAAATTTTGCCAAAACCTTGAAGTGAATTGCACCCCTCGATCCGAAATAACCTCATCTGGTACTCCATGTAAACGAAACACATTTTTAATCATCAAATCTGATGTCTGTCTTGCAGTGGGTAAGCCGACACAAGGGATAAAGTGAGCTGCTTTTGTTAAACGATCAACCACCACTAGAATGGTGTTCTTCCCTTGAGAGGTTGGTAACTCCACAATGAAGTCCATAGAAATGGATCCCCACGGGCGGGACGGGGTGGGAAGAGGTTGCAACAGACCAGTTGGTGAGGAGCGAGGTGTTTTGCATCTTGCACAGACTTCACATGAAGTGACATAGTTTAAAACATCCTTCCTGCAAGTGGGCCACCAAAAGAAACGAGAAAGAAATTCCTGTGTCTTTAGAATTCCTCTATGCCCAGCTATCTTGGAATCGTGAATGAGTTGCAATACTCTTAATCTGACTGTTTCAGGAATATACAGACGTTGTCCCTGAATCCACACACCATTCTTAAAGACAAGACTTACGTCCCTTGGGGGTTGTGCCAAAAAGGAATCCGCATGGTATGCTTCCTTGATGTCCTTAAGTAGGTCTTGATTATGAATCACTCCCAGGAATCTAGAATCAGGAAGAATAGTCTTAGGAGGAGTAAGTGGACGTGTCTCTGCTGAATAAATCCTAGAGAGTGCATCAGCCTTTCCATTGCGCGATCCTGGTCTATAAGAAATGATAAAATTAAATTGGTTTAAGAAAAGATTCCAGCGAGCCTGGCGAGGAGTCAGGCACTTAGCCGACCTGATAAATTCAAGGTTACGATGGTCTGTCAGGACGACTATTTGCTGTGCAGCTCCCTGAAGAAGGTGTCTCCATTCTTTGAAGGCGGCAATAATGGCCAACAACTCTCTATTGCCCACATCGTAGTTCCTCTCAGCCGAAGACAACTGCTGGGAAAAGAAGGCATAGGGATGCAAGACATTCTTCTCACCTGTTCTCTGAGAGAGTATAGCTCCAACGGCACAGTCTGAAGCATCCACCTCTATTATGAAGGCAAGTTCGGGGTTGGGATGTACTAAGATAGGTGCAGTGGTAAATTTGTCTTTTAGACGGGAAAATGCTTCCTGGGCTTGGGGAGTCCAGGAGAACCTAGACTCTTTCCGGGTAAGTTGGGTGATAGGTGACACTACCTCAGAGAAATTCCTAATGAAACGTCTATAGAAGTTGGCAAACCCGATGAAGCGCTGCACCTCCTTCACATTTCTAGGACTTGGCCAATCCTTGATGGCTTGGGTCTTGCTTCCATCCATACTAATTCCTTGTGTAGACAGTACATACCCCAGAAATTGAATTTCGGTCCTATGGAATTCACACTTTTCAAGTTTGATGTAAAGATGATTTTGTCTTAGACGTTCCAAGACCATTCTCACATGTCCATGATGTTCCTCTGTGGAGTTAGAAAAAAATTAGAATATCATCCAAATAAATCACCACGAATGTATCTAGGAGATCCCTGAAGATGTCATTCACCAAGTGTTGGAAAGTGGCTGGGGCGGTACTCAGACCAAAAGGCATAACTAGATATTCAAAGTGTCCATAGCGTGACCTGAATGCAGTCTTCCATTCATCCCCAGGTCTAATACGGACTAAGTTATAGGCCCCACGGAGATCTAGTTTAGAGAAAATTTTGGCATGTCGCACTCTCTCCAATAACTCAGGGATTAAAGGCAATGGATAACGGTTTCTAATAGTAACCTTATTGAGTTCCCTATAGTCTACGCAGGGTCTCAGAGATCCATCTTTCTTCTTTACAAAGAAGATGGGTGCACCTGCAGGAGATGAAGAGGGGCGTATGAAGCCCTTGGCTAGATTTTCGTCTATGTAATCCTTTAAAGCCTTTAGCTCGGGCCCCACCAGGGGGTAGATCTTACCAAAAGGTATCTCTGCTCCAGGCAATAATTCAATTGGACAATCATATGGACGGTGAGGGGAAAGCTGGTCAGCGTTCTTCTTGTCACATAAATCCACATAGTCCTGGTATACAGCTGGTAGTTCAGGGACTGACATGGTTCCTTTAGGAACAGAGCAAGCTGAAACTTTTGGACTCATCTGTTTCTCTGGAAAGTGTAATTCCTTGGTCTCCCAGTTAATGGTAGGATTCTGAGCCTGCAGCCATGGTAGCCCTAGAATAATGGGAAAGTGGGGAGAAGAGATAAGCATAAAGGACAGTTTCTCTTGATGATCTTTACCCATAAGAACCCTCAAAGGCTCTGTTTCCTGATCCACTGGTCCAGAGGTCAGCAGGGAGCCATCCACAGTTTCCATCTGTACTGGAGTAGCCTTCTTCACTGAACGTATCCCCTGTTTAAGAGCAAAGGAGACATCCATAAAATTTCCACTTGCCCCTGAGTCGATCATAGCAGAGCTAGACACCCAAGCTGAGTCAACCCAGAGTTTGATGGAAAGAAAGCAATGAGAATTGTTTTTCTTACAACTCAGCTGGACACCGCTGAGGAAACTTGAAAAATTGCAGTGTTTACACAGTCAACGTCCTCAGAAGTAACGGAGTTTAAGTCCGAGAAATCAAGATCTGTTGCTGCAGATCTCTCTGGAGCCTGAGGCTCGGACCTAACAGATGCCCTCTCGCAACACTCACAGTGAATGAGTGCTGCAGTAGTCTTACGAGAACGGCTGGGGCAGTTTATAATGAAGTGCCCTGACTTACCACAATAGAAACATAGATTCTCCTTAAAACGATGTTCCTTGCGTGCATCACTAACCCGTCGTTGTAAAGAGTGTACCTGCATGGGTTCAGGTTCAGGTTCCCGTGTGATCCTACTCAAAGGTTCCTTAGCTGGAGAGGAAGGTAGGAAAAGGTTAGTGCGATTGCTTTCGAACCATCTCTCTTGCCTGCGTTCAGTCAGACGAGTATCAATACGGATGCAGTAGTTAATAAAGTCACCTAACGCAGTGGGAGGGTCGGCACGAGCAAGTTCATCCTTAATCAGTGGAGATAACCCTTTTCGAAAAATAGATTTTTTGGCGGAACTGTCCCAGGTGGTATCAAGGGCCCATCTCCTGAAATCCAAGGCATATTCAGCTACCGAGTGCTTACCTTGGCGCAAAGCTAACATGGCTGCTTCAGCTGTTGCACCTCGATTGGGGTCATCAAACACCTGCCCCATGGCTGAAATGAAAGCATCAAGATGATCCAAACATTCATCCTCAGTCTCAATCAGAGGGTTTGCCCACATCAAAGCCTTGTTGGTAAGCAACATAATTATAGTAAGCACTTTAGATCGTTCAGTGGGAAATTGTGAAGCATGTGCAGAAAAAAAAAGATTGCATTGATTAATAAATCCCCTGAATTTCTCACGTTCACCGCCAAAACGAAAAGGGGGCAACTTAGGAATCCCAGAACTCGGGGCTACGGCAGGAGCCTGGACTCGCTCCTCTAGAACCTCAATCCTGGCTCGCAAATCCTGGGCAGTCTGTCCAAACACTTGCAAATTGTGATTAGTGAGGTCCTGTAGGTTTGTAAAACGGGTTTTTATAGTCTGCAAATCTGCAAGGATGTTATCAGTCACTCCGCAAAGTTCCTTTATGCGGGCCTCCATTTTCCAGATCTTTTAAGACAGGAGTACTGGAAGGAGAGGAGAAGAAAAAAAAAACAATAGTGTTTACCTGTGGTAACACTGCAGAGAGAAAAAAAAAATTAAGGGAACTGCTCACCTGGAATGGTTGTGAGAAGTCACAACCACTATCATCACAGAAAGTTCAACCGGACATCTGATATCCACAGTTACAGCAGACACAAAAGAGGAAAGAAAAAAAAACAATAGTGTTTACCTGTGGTAACACTGCAGAAAAAAAACTTAAGGGAATTGCTCACCTGGAATGGTTGTGAGAAGTCACAACCACTGTCATCACAGAAAGTACAACCGGACATCTGATATCCACAGTTACAGCAGACACAGCCTTTCCAGACCCAGCAGACACTAACGTTTGGCTTCAGAATCTTGTAATGTAAGGAGTACAGTTCATATAGTGTCTTGTGCTTGGGTGCGATGAAAACACAGGAGTCACAGGTTTGATATAGAAGGTCTTGTATTACTTCATACAAGTGGCAATAATAGTCACACAGTTTGCAGATACAAAAGCAGGAGACACAGCAGGCCAGAGTAACTTAAGCTCAGCAATCACTCTCACAACAGGTTCAGGATCTCTTCTCTGTTACCATAAGTCCATGCAAACGTGGATTTATCAAATAGCAAGGTTCCAAAGTCCACGAGTGTTCCAAAGTTCCACAATAGGAAATAACTGGAGTACAAGGTCCAAGGCTTCCAGGAGTCAGGTCACAGGTTCACTGCAGGCTTGATTCTGAAGCACTGATTGCTCAGCTGTGGCTGCTTAAGAAGCAAGAGGGAGAAATCAGGGCGGGAACATGCAAGCTGGAAACTCCATATTGACTGAGGGCAAGACAGCTGCAGCAAGACAGAAAGTAAAATGGCTGACGGAAAAACTGAGTTTCAGGAACATGTACACAGAACCTTACAACCTTTCACTCTGGAAAATAGGTCAGAAATCAAGGGTAACGGACAGGGCCGGCTCCAGGTTTTTATGGGCCCCCGGGCGAAAGAGTCTCAGTGGACCCCTTTAACACAGACCACGATTCATGATGCTCCGATACTGCAGAGAAATATGGGTATAGTATAAGGCCAAAGATTTCCCTTCTTACATTACACGAGTGATATCTATTGTAAATTCTACAATAGCTCAGAAACCGCCGAATCCTCACAACGCACAGTACAGACCGGACAGTATAGTCCTCCATACAATATTATGGGCCAAATATAATGCTCCATACAGAATACTGGACCACATAAATTGCTCCATACAGGATACTGGTCCCCATATAATGCTCCATACAAAATATGGAGCTCTCCTCTGCACTGTGCTGCGCTGTGCACTGTTACGGCTCAAGAAAGGGCGCTGTGGAAAATGTCATTGCGCCCTCTGACCTGAGACGTCACAGTGCAGAGCTGCGGAAGACACCGGAGCTGCGGAGGCATGGGGAGAGGTAAGTATTGTTCCGGCTGCCGGGGCCCTGAGCAAGCGGGGGGGGGCCAGTAGCGGCGCTAACACCGCTCTCCTCCGCTAACGGGCACCGGCAGAGGTGTATCTGGGTTTTCTGGCACCCAGGGCAAGAATTCAGTTTTGCGCCCCTTCCACACACACACCCCTAACCGTAATCCCCCTTCACACTGAATAATCCCCCCTTCACACTAATAATAAATCCCCCTCACACTGAATAATCCCCCAACACACAGAATAATCCCCCTCCGCACAAATAATAAATACCCCTCTACACTGCATATTCCCCCTCCACACAAATAACGACGTGCTTTTGGTCCCCTTGGTCCTATCTGGCTGCCTTTTCAGCGAATGTGTGTGGATGTGTCTGTAGCACATAAAGATACTGCAGCCACCGGTTTGCTAGCTGAGTCCTAAGTTTCTCCACTAGACTGGATCCGGTCCCTTTACTGCAACCTGGTCCCTCCACCCGACCTACAGTCAGCGTGGATCGGGGCCCCATGGGTGGGTTTCTCACTTCCCGTGCCCCTAGGACCCACTCTTCCTCTCACTGAAGCTTCTTTCTCTCTGTCTTTCTTCTCTCTCTACTGTCCAGGGACAAGATCCTCACTTCTCCAGTCCCCAGCACCAACTGACTACTCCTCCAACCGTACTCCCTTCAGCTCCTCTCAGCTCCTCTCTTGAGCTCGAACTGTTACACTCCCTGTGGTCTCTCAGATCACTCACTAAGCTCCTCCCTCTTTTCTACTTTTCTCCACCCACACCCTCTACCTAGTCCCTCCCTGGCCTGGAGAGGTCTGGTGTTGAGTGCTAGTGTGTGGGTACCTGGCAGTGTCCCCTTTTTACCCAAGAGAGGAGTACCACACCTCTGGCTGAGGTGCAGTAACTCTGTGGTGACTGGACCCTCAAGGGAACCACTGTAATGATTTGGTAGCTCAGGAGGGCAAGAGCAAACAACTGCAAAGGCAGCCAAGCACCAGAGAGGTTGGGATCTAATAGGTTGCAGACCCCTAAACTAACCGCACAACTAGAAGCAGCCGTGGGACTTTCCTACGGTGCCCTAGACGCCTCGTCACAGCCGGAGAGATTAGCTACCACTGAAGATGGAAAGAGGAAAGCTAACTGCCCCGGAGTAGAGCCCCCAAAGGAATAGGAAGCCCCCAAACATATAATGGCGGTTAGACAAGATGAAAACACGAACGCAGACAGAAAATAGAATGAGCAAACGCTGGGGCCCAAAACTGTCTAGATAGGACAGCACAGGAGAGAATACTGTCTGCAACCCAGCAAAACCCTAGGAAAAACTCCAACACTTCTGATTCCAAAATGCTGAGACCACACGGTCTCGACCACCTATCTCAGATCTCTGGTGTGAACATGCAGCTACCCAGCAGTAAAAAATCACAAGAACAGAGCAAATTAACAAATACAACAAGAGAACAGAGACCAGCACAAGCCCCCAAAGGGGACCCAGCTGAACTCAAAAAGCAAGGCAGCAAAAACAAGGAAAATCAAACCACAGAAAAAACAAAACAAAGTAACTTATCTGAATGTTAGCAGGAGACAGCAGAAAGCAAGCTGAATTCCAACCAAGACCAGGAAGAACAATTGATCACCGGCGAGGATCATTGGAGGTCAGCTCACTTATATCAGGCCAGTCCGTCCCCCATTCATCAATTGCAGGTGATGGACTTTTGCTGTTCAACATAGGTTCAATACCCTCAACAACCACAAGAGGGAGCCTCAGCTCCGAAGTCGTCTCTAACACGTTCACAACAGTACCCCCCCTAGAGGAGGGGTCATCGAACCCTCACGTGCGCCACCAGGCCGATCAGGATGACCTGGGTGATAGGAACAGACAAGTCTCTCAGCATGAATGTCAGAAGCAAACACCCAAAAATTGTCCTCCTGACCATAACCTTTCCATTTAACCAAGTACTGGAGTCTCCGTCTAGCCAAACGAGAATCCAATATCTTCTCAACCTCATACTCCAAATTGCCTTCAACCAAAACAGAGTAAGGAGGCGCAGCCATAGGAACCACAGGCTCGACAAACCTCTTCAAAAAAGATTTGTGGAATATGTTGTGAATCTTAAATGTCCCTGGAAGAAGCAAACGGAAGGAAACGGGATTAAGAATATTCACGATCTTATAAGGTCCAATGAACCTTGGCTTAAATTTTGGAGACGCAACCTTTATAGGGATATTTTTTGAGGACAACCAAACCAAGTCACCCACTTTAAACCAAGGACCATCAGTCCTATGCCGTTGGAAAACCGCTGGGCCTTGTCCTGAGAGAGAGACAACTTATCCACTACTTGATCCCAAAGCTGCTGCATTCTCTCCACAACACCCGGACAGACAGAAGCCTCCACCTGCCCTGAAGAAAATCGAGGATGAAACCCGAAATTGCAGAAAAAAGGAGAAATCAAGGTGGCAGAACTAGCTCTATTGTTCAAAGCAAACTCAGCCAAAGGCAAAAAAGAGACCCAGTCATCTTGATCAGCTGACACAAAACATCTCAAATAAGTCTCCAAGGTCTGGTTGTTCTCTCAGTTTGTCCATTGGTCTGAGGGTGGAACGCAGAGGAGAAAGACAGCTGAACTCCCAGTTTGGAACAAAATGTCCTCCAAAATCTGGAAACAAACTGGACTCCTCTGTCAGACACAATGTTCTCTGGAATGCCGTGCAACCGAACCACCTGTTGAAAAAACAAGGGCACCAATTCAGAGGAGGATGGCAACTTAGGTAGTGGCACAAGATGTATCATCTTGGAAAACCTATCACAGATCACCCGATCACCCAAATAACGGTCATTCTCTGAGAGACAGGGAGGTCGGAAATAAAATCCATAGAGAGATGGGTCCATGGCCTCTTTTGCACAGGCAATGGCATTAACAAATCACTAGAGCGAAAGCAAGGTTTGGACCGAGAACAAGTCCCACAGGACTGCACAAAGTCCTTGATGTCACGGGACAAAATGGGCCACCAAAAGGACCGACTCACCAAATGTCTGGTACCAAAATTACCAGGATGGCCAGCCAACGTGGAGCAATGAATCTCAGACATCACATTCTTCCTCCACTGGTCTGGGACAAACAATTTCCCAACAGGGCAGCGTTCAGGTTTATCCTCCTGAAATTCCTCCAAAGCCAGTCTCAAATTGGGCAAGATAGTGGAAAGAACCACACCCTCCTTCAGAATAACAGCAGGCTCAGTTACCTCAGGAGAATCTGCAAAGAAACTCCTCAAGAGGGCATCCGCCTTAACATTCTTAGTGCCCGGGAGAAAAGAGACCACAAAATTAAAACGTGTGAAAAACAAGGGCCACCTGGCCTGTCTAGGATTAAGTCGCTTGGCTGATTCGAGATAAACCAGATTCTTATGGTCCGTGAGGACCACCACCTGATGTTTGGCTCCTTCCAGCCAATGTGTCCACTCTTCAAAGGCCCACTTCATGGCCAATAACTCCCGATTACCCACGTCATAATTACGTTCAGTTGGAGAAAATTTTCGAGAGAAAAAGGCACAAGGGTTACTCTTAGAGGTCTCTGGATCTCTTTGGGACAAAACGGCACCTGCCCCAATTTCAGAGACATCAACCTCCACCTGAAATGGCAGAGAAACATCAGGCTGCCGTAGAACAGGAGCAGAAGTGAATCTCTGCTTAAGTTCGTGAAATGCAGAGACTGCCTCAGGAGGCCAATTCTCCACATCAGAACCCTTTTTGGTCAAATCAGTCAGTGGTTTCACAATAGTAGAGAAATTACCAATAAATTTACGATAAAAATTAGCAAAACCCAAAAATCTCTGAAGAGCCTTCAATGTAGTGGGTTGAACCCAATCACAAATGGCCTGAACTTTGACCGGGTCCATTTCAATAGCAGACGGAGACAAAATAAATCCCAGAAATGAAACCTTCTGTACTCCAAAAAGACATTTTGATCCCTTCACATACAATGCATTTTCTCTCAAAATCCGGAATACAGTCCGAACATGTTCCACATGAGAATCCCATTCATTGGAAAAAATCAAGATATCGTCCAGATAAACAATCAGAAATTTATCCACGAAATCCCAGAAAATATAGTTCATAAAGGATTGGAAGACGGAAGGGGCATTAGTGAGCCCAAAAGGCATCACTAGGTACTCAAAATGCCCCTCTGGGGTATTAAACGCCGTCTTCCATTCATCACCGTGCTTGATGCGAATAAGATTATACAGCCCCTGAGGTCAAGCTTGGTAAACCAACTAGCACCTTTGTAATGTAAGGAGTACAGTTCATATAGTGTCTTGTGCTTGGGTGCGATGAAAACACAGGAGTCACAGGTTTGATATAGAAGGTCTTGTATTACTTCATACAAGTGGCAATAATAGTCACACAGTTTGCAGATACAAAAGCAGGAGACACAGCAGGCCAGAGTAACTTAAGCTCAGCAATCACTCTCACAACAGGTTCAGGATCTCTTCTCTGTTACCATAAGTCCATGCAAACGTGGATTTATCAAATAGCAAGGTTCCAAAGTCCACGAGTGTTCCAAAGTTCCACAATAGGAAATAACTGGAGTACAAGGTCCAAGGCTTCCAGGAGTCAGGTCACAGGTTCACTGCAGGCTTGATTCTGAAGCACTGATTGCTCAGCTGTGGCTGCTTAAGAAGCAAGAGGGAGAGAATCAGGGCGGGAACATGCAAGCTGGAAACTCCATATTGACTGAGGGCAAGACAGCTGCAGCAAGACAGAAAGTAAAATGGCTGACGGAAAAACTGAGTTTCAGGAACATGTACACAGAACCTTACATTACTCCCCCCTTAGGGACAACCTCCGGATGACCTCAGACCAGGCTTGTGTGGGTACCTCTGATGAAACTGATGGAACAAGCGAGGAGCATTAACGTTATTGACTGGTTCCCATGAATTGTCCTCCACTGGGTAGCCCTGCCATTTAATCAAATATTGTAACTGATTTCTATACAACCTGGAATCTAGAATCCTTTCCACCACAAATTCTTCCTGACCATCGACTAGCACTGGGTCAGGGCAAGGAGAAGAACGTCCAGGAAACGTATTGGGTGTCGCAGCCT
Organism: Oophaga sylvatica; assembly: GCA_033576555.1. Classification (NCBI taxonomy): domain Eukaryota; kingdom Metazoa; phylum Chordata; class Amphibia; order Anura; family Dendrobatidae; genus Oophaga; species Oophaga sylvatica. Next base: position 491,220,991 of record JARQOD010000001.1, on the reverse strand, counting down.
TTAGTAGAGATACATGAAAGACAGGGTGGATTCTCATAGTTCTGGGCAGTTGAAGACGACAAGCGACAGCACTTATAATTTTACTGATTTTATAAGGTCCAATGTATTTATGTCCCAACTTAGATGATGGAATTCTTAACTTAAGATTTCTGGTTGACAGCCAGACCAGGTCTCCTACCTTGAAAGCTGGTGCAGGTTTACGAAATTTATCTGCGGCTTTCTTGTACCTTTCCTGAGCCAATTCCAGATTTCCCTTTAGAAGATCCATATTCTTTTGTAAAGACGTGATTCTTTCAGCCACTGCTGGCAAAGGCGTTTCTATGGGAAATCGAGGAAGAATATTAGGATGATAACCTAAATTGGAGTAAAAAGGAGACTGCTTAGTGGAGGCGCTCTGAGAGTTGTTATAAGAGAACTCAGCCAGTGGAAGTAGATCCACCCAATCATCCTGTAGGTGGCAGATAAAGCAGCGAAGATACTGCTCCAGGGTCTGATTGGTTCGTTCCGTCTGTCCATTAGTCTGAGGATGAAAAGCAGAAGAAAGGTTCACTTTAATGTCCAATGCTGCACAGAAATTTTGCCAAAACCTTGAAGTGAATTGCACCCCTCGATCCGAAATAACCTCATCTGGTACTCCATGTAAACGAAACACATTTTTAATCATCAAATCTGATGTCTGTCTTGCAGTGGGTAAGCCGACACAAGGGATAAAATGAGCTGCTTTTGTTAAACGATCAACCACCACTAGAATGGTGTTCTTCCCTTGAGAGGTTGGTAACTCCACAATGAAGTCCATAGAAATGGATCCCCACGGGCGGGACGGGGTGGGAAGAGGTTGCAACAGACCAGTTGGTGAGGAGCGAGGTGTTTTGCATCTTGCACAGACTTCACATGAAGTGACATAGTTTAAAACATCCTTCCTGCAAGTGGGCCACCAAAAGAAACGAGAAAGAAATTCCTGTGTCTTTAGAATTCCTCTATGCCCAGCTATCTTGGAATCGTGAATGAGTTGCAATACTCTTAATCTGACTGTTTCAGGAATATACAGACGTTGTCCCTGAATCCACACACCATTCTTAAAGACAAGACTTACGTCCCTTGGGGGTTGTGCCAAAAAGGAATCCGCATGGTATGCTTCCTTGATGTCCTTAAGTAGGTCTTGATTATGAATCACTCCCAGGAATCTAGAATCAGGAAGAATAGTCTTAGGAGGAGTAAGTGGACGTGTCTCTGCTGAATAAATCCTAGAGAGTGCATCAGCCTTTCCATTGCGCGATCCTGGTCTATAAGAAATGATAAAATTAAATTGGTTTAAGAAAAGATTCCAGCGAGCCTGGCAAGGAGTCAGGCACTTAGCCGACCTGATAAATTCAAGGTTACGATGGTCTGTCAGGACGACTATTTGCTGTGCAGCTCCCTGAAGAAGGTGTCTCCATTCTTTGAAGGCGGCAATAATGGCCAACAACTCTCTATTGCCCACATCGTAGTTCCTCTCAGCCGAAGACAACTGCTGGGAAAAGAAGGCACAGGGATGCAAGACATTCTTCTCACCTGTTCTCTGAGAGAGTATAGCTCCAACGGCACAGTCTGAAGCATCCACCTCTATTATGAAGGCAAGTTCGGGGTTGGGATGTACTAAGATAGGTGCAGTGGTAAATTTGTCTTTTAGACGGGAAAATGCTTCCTGGGCTTGGGGAGTCCAGGAGAACCTAGACTCTTTCCGGGTAAGTTGGGTGATAGGTGACACTACCTCAGAGAAATTCCTAATGAAACGTCTATAGAAGTTGGCAAACCCGATGAAGCGCTGCACCTCCTTCACATTTCTAGGACTTGGCCAATCCTTGATGGCTTGGGTCTTGCTTCCATCCATACTAATTCCTTGTGTAGACAGTACATACCCCAGAAATTGAATTTTGGTCCTATGGAATTCACACTTTTCAAGTTTGATGTAAAGATGGTTTTGTCTTAGACGTTCCAAGACCATTCTCACATGTCCATGATGTTCCTCTGTGGAGTTAGAAAAAATTAGAATATCATCCAAATAAATCACCACGAATGTATCTAGGAGATCCCTGAAGATGTCATTCACCAAGTGTTGGAAAGTGGCTGGGGCGGTACTCAGACCAAAAGGCATAACTAGATATTCAAAGTGTCCATAGCGTGACCTGAATGCAGTCTTCCATTCATCCCCAGGTCTAATACGGACTAAGTTATAGGCCCCACGGAGATCTAGTTTAGAGAAAATTTTGGCATGTCGCACTCTCTCCAATAACTCAGGGATTAAAGGCAATGGATAACGGTTTCTAATAGTAACCTTATTGAGTTCCCTATAGTCTACGCAGGGTCTCAGAGATCCATCTTTCTTCTTTACAAAGAAGATGGGTGCACCTGCAGGAGATGAAGAGGGGCGTATGAAGCCCTTGGCTAGATTTTCGTCTATGTAATCCTTTAAAGCCTTTAGCTCGGGCCCCGCCAGGGGGTAGATCTTACCAAAAGGTATCTCTGCTCCAGGCAATAATTCAATTGGACAATCATATGGACGGTGAGGGGAAAGCTGGTCAGCGTTCTTCTTGTCACATAAATCCACATAGTCCTGGTATACAGCTGGTAGTTCAGGGACTGACATGGTTCCTTTAGGAACAGAGCAAGCTGAAACTTTTGGACTCATCTGTTTCTCTGGAAAGTGTAATTCCTTGGTCTCCCAGTTAATGGTAGGATTCTGAGCCTGCAGCCATGGTAGCCCTAGAATAATGGGAAAGTGGGGAGAAGAGATAAGCATAAAGGACAGTTTCTCTTGATGATCTTTACCCATAAGAACCCTCAAAGGCTCTGTTTCCTGATCCACTGGTCCAGAGGTCAGCAGGGAGCCATCCACAGTTTCCATCTGTACTGGAGTAGCCTTCTTCACTGAACGTATCCCCTGTTTCAGAGCAAAGGAGACATCCATAAAATTTCCACTTGCCCCTGAGTCGATCATAGCAGAGCTAGACACCCAAGCTGAGTCAACCCAGAGTTTGATGGAAAGAAAGCAATGAGAATTGTTTTTCTTACAACTCAGCTGGGACACCGCTGAGGAAACTTGAAAAATTGCAGTGTTTACACAGTCAACGTCCTCAGAAGTAACGGAGTTTAAGTCCGAGAAATCAAGATCTGTTGCTGCAGATCTCTCTGGAGCCTGAGGCTCGGACCTAACAGATGCCCTCTCGCAACACTCACAGTGAATGAGTGCTGCAGTAGTCTTACGAGAACGGCTGGGGCAGTTTATAATGAAGTGCCCTGACTTACCACAATAGAAACATAGATTCTCCTTAAAACGATGTTCCTTGCGTGCATCACTAACCCGTCGTTGTAAAGAGTCTACCTGCATGGGTTCAGGTTCAGGTTCCCGTGTGATCCTACTCAAAGGTTCCTTAGCTGGAGAGGAAGGTAGGAAAAGGTTAGTGCGATTGCTTTCGAACCATCTCTCTTGCCAACGTTCAGTCAGACGAGTATCAATACGGATGCAGTAGTTAATAAAGTCACCTAACGCAGTGGGAGGGTCGGCACGAGCAAGTTCATCCTTAATCAGTGGAGATAACCCTTTTCGAAAAATAGATTTTTTGGCGGAACTGTCCCAGGTGGTATCAAGGGCCCATCTCCTGAAATCCAAGGCATATTCAGCTACCGAGTGCTTACCTTGGCGCAAAGCTAACATGGCTGCTTCAGCTGTTGCACCTCGATTGGGGTCATCAAACACCTGCCCCATGGCTGAAATGAAAGCATCAAGATGATCCAAACATTCATCCTCAGTCTCAATCAGAGGGTTTGCCCACATCAAAGCCTTGTTGGTAAGCAACATAATTATAGTAAGCACTTTAGATCGTTCAGTGGGAAATTGTGAAGCATGTGCAGAAAAAAAAAGATTGCATTGATTAATAAATCCCCTGAATTTCTCACGTTCACCGCCAAAACGAAAAGGGGGCAACTTAGGAATCCCAGAACTCGGGGCTACGGCAGGAGCCTGGACTCGCTCCTCTAGAACCTCAATCCTGGCTCGCAAATCCTGGGCAGTCTGTCCAAACACTTGCAAATTGTGATTAGTGAAGTCCTGTAGGTTTGTAAAACGGGTTTTTATAGTCTGCAAATCTGCAAGGATGTTATCAGTCACTCCGCAAAGTTCCTTTATGCGGGCCTCCATTTTCCAGATCTTTTAAGACAGGAGTACTGGAAGGAGAGGAGAAGAAAAAAAAAAACAATAGTGTTTACCTGTGGTAACACTGCAGAGAGAAAAAAAAAATTAAGGGTGCTGCTCACCTGGAATGGTTGTGAGAAGTCACAACCACTATCATCACAGAAAGTTCAACCGGACATCTGATATCCACAGTTACAGCAGACACAAAAGAGGAAAGAAAAAAAAACAATAGTGTTTACCTGTGGTAACACTGCAGAAAAAAAAACTTAAGGGAATTGCTCACCTGGAATGGTTGTGAGAAGTCACAACCACTGTCATCACAGAAAGTACAACCGGACATCTGATATCCACAGTTACAGCAGACACAGCCTTTCCAGACCCAGCAGACACTAACGTTTGGCTTCAGAATCTTGTAATGTAAGGAGTACAGTTCATATAGTGTCTTGTGCTTGGGTGCGATGAAAACACAGGAGTCACAGGTTTGATATAGAAGGTCTTGTATTACTTCATACAAGTGGCAATAATAGTCACACAGTTTGCAGATACAAAAGCAGGAGACACAGCAGGCCAGAGTAACTTAAGCTCAGCAATCACTCTCACAACAGGTTCAGGATCTCTTCTCTGTTACCATAAGTCCATGCAAACGTGGATTTATCAAATAGCAAGGTTCCAAAGTCCACGAGTGTTCCAAAGTTCCACAATAGGAAATAACTGGAGTACAAGGTCCAAGGCTTCCAGGAGTCAGGTCACAGGTTCACTGCAGGCTTGATTCTGAAGCACTGATTGCTCAGCTGTGGCTGCTTAAGAAGCAAGAGGGAGAGAATCAGGGCGGGAACATGCAAGCTGGAAACTCCATATTGACTGAGGGCAAGACAGCTGCAGCAAGACAGAAAGTAAAATGGCTGACGGAAAAACTGAGTTTCAGGAACATGTACACAGAACCTTACAACCTTTCACTCTGGAAAATAGGTCAGAAATCAAGGGTAACGGACAGGGCCGGCTCCAGGTTTTTATGGGCCCCCGGGCGAAAGAGTCTCAGTGGACCCCTTTAACACAGACCACGATTCATGATGCTCCGATACTGCAGAGAAATATGGGTATAGCATAAGGCCAAAGATTTCCCTTCTTACATTACACGAGTGATATCTATTGTAAATTCTACAATAGCTCAGAAACCGCCGAATCCTCACAACGCACAGTACAGACCGGACAGTATAGTCCTCCATACAATATTATGGGCCAAATAAAATGCTCCATACAGAATACTGGACCACATAAATTGCTCCATACAGGATACTGGTCCCCATATAATGCTCCATACAAAATATGGAGCTCTCCTCTGCACTGTGCTGCGCTGTGCACTGTTACGGCTCAAGAAAGGGCGCTGTGGAAAATGTCATTGCGCCCTCTGACCTGAGACGTCACAGTGCAGAGCTGCGGAAGACACCGGAGCTGCGGAGGCATGGGGAGAGGTAAGTATTGTGCCGGCTGCCGGGGCCCTGAGCAAGCGGGGGGGGGCCAGTAGCGGCGCTAACACCGCTCTCCTCCGCTAACGGGCACCGGCAGAGGTGTATCTGGGTTTTCTGGCACCCAGGGCAAGAATTCAGTTTTGCGCCCCTTCCACACACACACACCCCTAACCGTAATCCCCCTTCACACTGAATAATCCCCCCTTCACACTAATAATAAATCCCCTCACCACTGAATAATCCCCCAACACACAGAATAATCCCCCTCCGCACAAATAATAAATACCCCTCTACACTGCATATTCCCCCTCCACACAAATAAATCCCCTCACACTGAATAATCCCCCTCCACACTAATAATAAATCCCCCTCTACACTGAATAATCCCCCCACCACACAAATAATTAATCCCCCTCACACTGAATAATCCCCCCTCCATACTAATAATAAATCCCCCTCACACTGAATAATCCCCCAACACACAGAATAATCCCCCCTCCACACAAATAATAAATCCCCCTCACACTGAATAATCCCCCAACACACAGAATAATCCCCCCCCACACAAATAATAAATCCCCCTCACACTGAATAATACCCCCTCCACAAAAATAATAAATACCCCTCCACACTGAATAATCCCCCTACACACAAATAATAAATCCCCCTCACACTGAATAATCCCCCTCCACACAAATAATAAATACCCCCTCCACACTGAATAATCCCCCCTCCACACAAATAATAAATCCCCCTCACACTGAATAATCCCCCAACACACAGAATAATCCCCCCACACAAATAATAAATCCCCCTCACACTGAATAATCCCCCAACACACAGAATAATCCCCCTCCATACAAATAATAAATACCCCCTCCACACTGAATCCCCCCCTCCACAGTGAATAATCCCCCCCACACAGAATAGATCCCCTCTACAAAGAAGGAATTCCACCCACATACAAGCAAAGAATAAATCATCCCCCTTCTACGCTGAATCTGCAGCTCCACAGACACACAAGGCAGGAGCACTTACCACAGATCTCCTGCTCTCTTCTGCCTGCCGGAAAGTGACTTTAGCAGCGTGATCACATGACATGATCATGCTGCTGACGTCGGCTTCAGTTGTACTCGCGTCTGAAAGCCGCCAGGGGAGACACTGCGGACCGCCGCATTAGGCAGTCCGACTGTGCCCCCCTAGATACGTCTCTGGGCGCCGGGGTGCCCAATGGCTCAGGGCCCCCCCGCCGGCTCAGGGCCCCGGCACTTGGCCGGGTATGCCGGGTGCTGACGCCGGCCCTGGTAACGGATATTGATATTTAACAGTGATCTTATTCAGGAGACGATAGTCAATACACGGCCTCAATGAACCATCCTTCTTGGCCACAAAGAAAAAGCCGGCGCCCAAGGGTGAAGAGGATGGTCTGATATGACCCTTCTCTAAAGACTCTTTGATATAAGATCGCAGAGCATCATGCTCAGGTACAGATAAATTAAAGAGTCGACCCTTGGGGAATTTACAACCAGGTACTAAGTCAATAGCGCAATCATAACTCCTATGAGGAGGTAAGGATGCAGACTTACTCTCACTAAACACATCAGAAAAATCAGTCAAATAATCAGGGACATCTTGAGACTGGGGAGAGGCAGAAAAAACAGGAGTGTCAGTACGAACACATTGACAACCCCAACTGGTCACAGACACAGACTTCCAATCCAAAACAGGATTATGAGTCTGTTACCAAGGAAAACCCAGTACAATAATGTCATGCAAATTATGTAACACCAAAAATTTGCAATTCTCTTTGCATTATTACCTGGGTTGAAAACTTGAGTTTATTCTCCACCAAAGTGGTACAATCAATGGTCAGCAAAGGAATAGACTTCCGCAGGGGTATCATGGGAAAACCACAACTTTTGGCAAAATCAAAATCCATCAGGTTTATAGCTGCTCCTGAATCAACAAAAGCCTGAGCCGAAAATGTGGACATGGAGCAAATCAAGGTAACAGTCAACAGAAATTTAGTCTGAACAGTACCCAAAACAACTGAGCGCACAAAACGTCTTCCCCGCTTGGGGCAGACGGAAATAGCATAAGAAGCGTCACCACAGTAGAAGCACAACTTATTACGCTTTCGGAACTCATGATGCTGTGCCCCAGAAGTCACTCCATCACACTGCATGGGCTCAGAGGCTGGCCCGCAAGGCATCACAATCTCACGCATATTTCTACGCTCACGCAAACGTCTGTCAATTAGAATAGCTAATGACAGAGTCATTGAGACCAGAGGGGCAGGGAATCCCACCATAACATCCTTTACAGTCTCTGCCAGACCCTTCCGAAAAAGAGCTGCCAGAGCATCATCATTCCATTTAGTAAGGACTGCCCACTTTCGGAATTTCTGACAATACAGCTCTGCGGCTTCTTGACCCTGATTCAATGCCAACAAGGTTTTCTCAGCTTGATCAGTGACATTAGGGTCATCGACTCATCGTACAACAACCCAAGAGCCTGAAAAAACACATCAACATCATTCAAAACAGGATCCCCAGGTGTCAGGGTAAAGGCCCAATCCTGAGGGTCGCCGCGCAACAGGGAGATGACAATTTGAACCTGCTGCGCCGCGTTCCCTGAGGACTTAGGCTTCAAGGCAAAAAACAACTTACAGTTATTTTTAAATTTCAAAAATTTAGACCGATCCCCCAAAAATAAATCCGGCATAGGGATCCTAGGTTCCACAACAGGTAACCCAGCAAGATAGATAGCAATACTCCGAACTTCAGCAGCAAACTGCTCCACACAATCGGACAAAAGCTTGACTTCCATTGGGGAAAAAATTCCTCCTCAACCACCAGAGAAAAAAGAGGGAAAAAATGTAACAAACAAAAAAAAAAAGATTTCTGACAACTCTGACAACTTTTTTTTTTTACTATTTTTTCCCTTCTGTTGAGTACCATAGAATTTTCAGTATGGCCGGTGATTCTGTTATGATTTGGTAGCTGAGGAGGGCAAGAGCAAAAAACTGCATAGGCAGCCAAACACCAGAGAGGATGGGATCCTATAGGTTGCAGACCCCTAAACTAACTGCACAACTAGAAGCAGCCGTGGGACGTTCCTACGGTGCCCTAGATGCCTCGTCACAGCCGGAGAGCTTAGCTACCCCTGAAGATGGAAAGAGGGAAGCTAACTGCCCTGAAGTGGAGCTACCAAAGGAATAGGAAGCCCCCAAATATATAATGGCGGTTAGACATGATGAAAACACGAACGCAGACAGAAAATAGAATGAGCAAACGCTGGGGCCCAAAACTGTCTAGATAGGACAGCACAGGAGAGAATACTGTCTGCAACCCAGCAAAACCCTAGGAAAAACTCCAACACTTCTGATTCCACACACGGTCTCGACCATCTATCTCAGATCTCTGGTGTGATCACGTAGCTACCCAGCAGTAAAAAATCACAAGAACAGAGCAAATGAACAAATACAACAAGAGAACAGAGACCAGCACAAGCCCCCAAAGGGGACCCGGCTGAACTCAAAAAGCAAGGTAGCAAAAACAAGGAAAATCAAACCAGAGAAAAAAAAACAGAAAGTAACTTATCTGAATGATAGCAGGAGACAGCAGAAAGCAAGCTGAATTCTAACCAAGACCAGGAAGTAACAATTGATCACCGGCGAGGATCATGGGAGGTCAGCTCACTTATATCAGGCCAGTCCGTCCCCCCTCATAACCATTCATCAATTGCAGGTGATGGACTTTTGCTGTTCAACATAGGTTCAATACCCTCAGCAACCACCAGAGGGAGCCTCAGCTCCGAAGTCATCTCTAACACGTTCACAACACACCACAAACTCTCATCGAATTTTTTAAAAAAATCTGTGTTCTCCAGAATGTTTTTTTCCAATTTACTCTGCATGATCTCAGCCAGGTGCAGAGTCTCCTACTTTCCCCTTCCCTGTTGCGCTCATTTTCTTCAGTCTGCTTTACTTACGATGAGGTGTTCCGCCCCAACCAGGCCTCTGATGTGACTGTGCGCCATGTCACTCAAGTGACATGACAAGCAGTGATGTTCGAGGCCTGGTTGATTTGGATGACCTCGCCTAGAGTGAAGAGGCCATAGAGAAATCACAAGATGGGAGAAGGGGAATAGAAGAGACACGGAGGATCGGACTGCAGACTGGTTGAAAGCTGGACAAGTGAGCATGGCGGTGACTGTTCTCTTTTTTTTACATCCTACATTTATTATTCTTTGTGGTCTAGAGAGACCATAGAGCATATTAACCCCTTAACGACCAGAGGTATTTTAGTTTTGAGTTTCCGTTTTTTGCAATACAATAACTAGTGGGGGCACCACAGGGAAATCACAAAGCCTATGAATGTAAAAACGCACATACCATGTAGAGACATGCTTATGCAATACAAAGGAAGATCAACAACAATGTACAAAAATATTCAAGAAATTTTATTGAGTACAAAAAACACCAAAAAACACATTAAAAACATTAAAAGATCACGAATGACATTTTGGAATGTCACATTCGTGATCTTTTAATGTTTTTAATGCCTTTCTCTACATGGTATGTGAGTTTCCGTTTTTTGCTCCCTTTATTCCCAGAGCCATAACTTTTTTATTTTTTGGTCACAATGGTCATGTGAGGGCTTGTTTTTTGAGAGACAAGTTGTACTTTTGAACGACATCATTCTTTTTAACATATCATGTACTGGAAAATCAGAAAAAAATTCCAAGTGCAGTGAAACTGTAAAAAAGTGCAATTCCACAGTTATTTTTATCATGTTCACTAAATGCTAAAATGTACCTACCATTATGATTCTCCAGGTCATTATGAGTTCATGGACACCAATCATGTCTAGGTTCTTTTTTATTTAAGTGGTGAAAAAAATTCCAAATTTTGGTAAAAAAAAAGGCATACCGTATTTTTAGGACCATAAGACGCACTTTTTCCCAAAAAAATTTGGGGAAAATGGGGGTGCGTCTTATGGTCGCAATATACAGTACTCACCAATCCCGTGGTGGCGGTCCCAATGCAGCCTCCGGTGCGGTGGTGTCGGGGCTCCCACAGCGTACAGCAAACCCCACAGAGCACAGCAAACCCCACAGCGCACAGCAAACCCCACAGCGCACAGCAAACCCCACAGCGCACAGCAAACCCCACAGAGCACAGCAAACCCCACAGAGCACAGCAAACCCCACAGAGCACAGCAAACCCCACAGAGCACAGCAAACCCCACAGCGCACAGCAAACTCCACAGAGCACAGTAAACCCCACAGAGCACAGCAAACCCCACAGAGCACAGTCAACCCCACAGAGCACCCCTGCAACACAGAGCACCATCACCGCATCAGCCTGGACCACTGAATGACCCCTGTGACCACTCCTCTACCTGTGCTGATCCCTTCACTGGTAAGCTGAATTCGGACTGTAAGACGGACCCCCATTTGACACATTATTTTTTTCCCCTATTTTCCTTCTGAAAATTTGGGGTGTGTCTTATGGTCCGGTGCGTCTTATAGTCCGAAAAATATGGTTAATATTCCGAGACCTGTAGCGCCTCCATTTTTCGTGATCTGGGGATGGGTGAGAGCTTATTTTTGCATGCTGAGCTGACATTTTTATTGATACCATTTTGGTGCATAATAAGCAACGCGCTTCCGGTAAGCGCTAGTTAAATGCAGCTATCAGAAATTGACATTGACATTTAACTAGTTAACAGCTGAGGGTGGATCGCGATTCCACCCATGGCTGTTAGAGGCACATATCAGCTGTATAGATCAGCTATCATGTGCCCGGAAAGGTGCAGGCTCAGCGCCGGAGCCCACACGAAACAGGGGGAGTTTGACATCGGCGTACTATTATGCCCAATTGTTATGAATGTGCTAGAGATGGTTTCTGAGCAGAGGCTCCCTCTGGTGGTTGCAGACAGTACTGAACCTTTCAGCGAGGAATGGCAATCTGGGATCATGGACTGGTCTGATATAAGGGAGGTTCCCTTCCATGATGGTTGCCGGTGATCAATTGTTCTTGTCTCAATTGTGGTTCCTGGTTCATTTGGAAGTTTGCTGAGTCTTGCCTGCATCTTCTGCTATCAGATAAGATATTTTCTGCTTTTATTTTTGTGCTTGCTTTTTGCATTGTTCCCTGCACTTCTGTGGAGGTCAGCCAGGTCCCTTCCAGGGGCTTGTGCTACTCTCAGTTTATCTGGAGCCACTGTTGTTTGTTCATTTGCTTCTTCCTGTTTTTTCAGTGGCTGCGGCTTAGTTTTGTTACACCAGAGAACTGATTTAGGTGGTAGAGATCGTGTGATCTCAGGTGTTTTTGCAATCAGAAGAGTTGATATTTTTAGGGGTTTTTTGGATTGCAGTGAGTATCCTTTCCTGTACTTTTCTGTCTAGACAGATTGGACCCCAGCGTTTGCTCATTCTATTTTCTGTCTGTGTCCGTGCTTCTTCTTGTCTAACCGCCATTACATGTTTGGGGGCTTCCTATTTTCTTTGGGGATCTGCTCCGGGGCAGATAGCTTTCATCTTTCTGCCTTTAGGTGTAGTTATCTCTCAGGCTGTGACGAGGCATCTAGGATCAACGTAGGAACGCTCCACGGCTACCTCTAGTTGTGTGGTTAGTTCAGGTTACTGCAATCCAATAGGTTCCAGCCTCTCTGGTGTATTGCCGTTTTTGCTTATTCTCCTCAGCTACCAAAGCATAACACCCAATGTCGAAAAGGGATTAAGAAATATTACATTTGCAGGGGATAACCTTGTTGGAAATCACATTTCCTTGTAAAATCTGTACGATTTGGCAGCTTGGAATTTTGGCAGATTCAATCTTTTCTAGTCTACCGTCATTAGTTAATGTTTCTTTTTGTTCTTTGCAATGTAGTTTAGTATGTCAGTGCTTTTATTCCCCTGTACTAGGAACTACTTATATTTTTGTATTATACATATTACTGTACATATATTATTATATCATCTATTATATATTTTACCTCCATAATGTTGTTTCTACTAAGTGATCTGGTCTAGTTCTAGTATGAGACTCTTTTTAATTCTGGCTTCTGTAATTTTCTAAACATTAAATATTTCTTTTTATAATTATTGGTTCACTGGGGGTAATTGCTTTTTTGTCATGAAAACTCAAGACCAGCAAACTGCTCGCAACTTCTGCTCTTATAGAGAAGTGGTTACAGTTGCTAATGGACAATTTATCAAGAGCGCTTGCTACTACTTACACTCTTAATTCCTATGGAAGCAGTATGGGTGTACTTAATTTTTCACACACTACTTCTGCATTCTGGTGTTTGCTAAATAAATGACACCATGCAATTTGTCATTTATTGTTGTTCTTTGAAGATTGAATTTACCTAATTTTAAGGACCAGATTTTTTTAGTTTTTCTAATACATGAAACTACAGAATTGAAGATGTCCTTGTATATGTTATGGGGACTTGGCTGTGTAACTCTATCATTTTGCAAGGTATTAATCAGGAGACAGGTTATGACTTTTTGACAGAAAATGGAAAATAGTAATGACTCTGTTTATTTCTGTTTTTTTGCAAAAAACTACACAACCTGATTATTAGACGTTTTGTGAAATTTTGTAACTTTCAGAAAAAAGTCAACTAAACTTGTGTAAGAAAAGGAAAGATTAGGCAATTAAAAAAGTGCTGATACGAGTCTCGTGACGTCTGTCATTCGTAGTCTTTTTATTTCTCCACATTGCAAAATACTCTTTTTCTTTATTGTTCTTTTGAAATTGTTGTAAATTTCAAAGATCTTTTTTGCTTCAATTTTTCGTGTCAGCAAATGAGGGCTAAACTTGTGAGATACATGTCTGCTTCAATAATCTATTTCTAAATAATGAGGTATGAGGGTGGGACAAGGTCTCTTCGTGTCTGAAGGATGGTTTTAGTATAGACCCCCTGAACCTTTGTCCTGAAGTTCGGTATGAACGCTGTAATGCTGAAGGAAAGTGGTTGTTATCTCCTACCACCAACAGAACTATCAGCAGATTGGACACACTGTCCAACTGACATTACAAAGCCACGTTCACACTATCAATATTTGGTCAGTATTTTACATCAGTATTTGTAAGCCAAAACCAGGATTGGGTGATAGATACAGAAGTGGTGACGTGTTTATAATATTGTTCCACTCCTGATTTTGTTTTACAAATGTTGCCTAAAAAAATATAAAAGGCAGAGCTTCTGTTTTGTAGTCCATAAATACCATCTACTTATTGATGGTGCCTTAACCAGCTGCCTACTTTGCCTACCACTCTTCATGGCCATGAAAAATATGCTGTTTTAGAGGGAAGCCTGTCACCAGAAAAATGCTATTAACCTGCATATATCAGGTTAATCTGCAGGTTAATAGCGTTATTAACCTGCCCGGCGTCTGCAAGTAACTGATCACTGCAGGGAGAAAATGAACTTTATTCTCCCCAGATGCTGAACAGTTCAATGTGGGCGACCACCAAAATTAAACAGCCTTCTACTTAACAGTAACTTGGTGGCGGTGGGAACTATATTCAATAGTTCGCAGGTGCATAACTCCACGAATGTTTTCTTTACAATACGGAGCATCTTCACACATAGTATCTCTACCTCTTCCAAGTTTTCTTGTTTCTTCCTTCAGGTCCTTTGTCTTCACCACAGCTCTACGGTTCAGTTAGTGAAAGTCCTATTCTCAGTCCGCGCTTCCCCGTCCTTTTTTTCTCTAAGTGCCACTATGGCCGTTACTTAACTTCATTGCTTGCTGACGCCTTGCAACTATCGCCCGGGGCACTCTCTTCATCTCACATTCCTTTTTCTGTCCTGGCCCGTTACCTCTGTCTGGCAAATTCCCGTCCCAGGCCACATTTCCAGTAAATCACTCTGTCCTTCTGTCACTTTTCCTTTCTCTGCTCAGGATTTCACTATCCACTATCTCGGTCTTTACTCACTTTGGCAACTCCCAAATCATGTGGCTCTGCTGAGTACTCAGACAAAAGGTCTGCTCTAGCTACAGGTTAGGCCCTGACTGACTCACTACCAGGAGGTCAACTCTGATCTTGCTACATAGCTCCTCCCTCTTTGGGCTAGTCCCAATTCTTTAATCTATCCATAACCTACTCATTACCTGTTGCTGGGCAGAACACAACTCTATCACATAACAATGTAAAACAATAGAATGCATCACATCACAGCACATATCAACAAGGGGGAAAGTATGCACAACTTCCTTCTTTTTACATAAGTACCCTAAAAATGGGCCATATCGTTCATTTAGAACTTCAAGGATTGAGATAGGAACTAAACATATTCTCAGTCTTTTAAAGTTACATTACATCTAAAGTTATGTTATCTCCATTTATTCGCAGTTGAATGCAATATACTCTCTGAAGGCAATGAAGTGCCTCACTTAAAGGGAACCTGTCAGCTGATTCATGCTGCCGAACAATGGTCAGCATAAATCAGACCTATGCTGCTTTACTGAGAAAACACACTTTGAAGAGCCACTCAGGGTTGATCCGTCTTGGATGACTAGTCCGAGGTTGTTACCCAGCAGCATCTTTTGGCCCCAATCACTATAGTTAACAGGCACCACATGCATAGAGCAAGACCTGTCAATCTTTGGGAACAGGGTGGGGAGAGTTATGGGGAGCTGTCACGGACTAGTCAACCAAGACCCTGTTTTTTTAATGGATTCTTTCTCTGAATGCCGCAGTGTTTCAGAGTAAGACATAGAGGACTGCAATAACGCAGCCAGTGTCTAATTTATCCTGCCCAGTTGATGCTACCTGTAATGCCGGTATTGTCTGTACTTTGTTTTCCGGCGTTACTTTGCATGTCTTTACTTTAACCCTTTGCTCCTTTTCCCCTAACCAGCTGGGATACTGTTGTCTGTTACCTGTATGGATGCTGCTCAGTTCCCAGCCCCGCTGCGTAGCCGTACTTGCGTGAGTGTCTCCGCTGCGTTGCATGACTACCCGCATGTGCGGTCCCTGGCTACTGGTGTAGAAGCTACCCGTAGGTTGCAAGGTCCTCTGCAGTGGTGCATGACTTACTACGTGTGTTTAGGCTGCAGCCATTGCCAGGTGTCCTTGCTGTGCTAATTTGTGTCTGACTTTGCATAGGGTACGCGGCCCACACCTTCCTTGCTTTTATGAGGAATGGGTGTGTACTAGAATTGCTGCTCCAGCCTATTGCTGTGAGGCAGCTCCTATATAAAGTTCCTCTGCCCTGTGGGGCGTTGCCAGAGCTTTGCATTGAGTTCCTGAACCTAGCCATGTGTGTTTGTGTGTTCAGCTCCTGCTCTGAGTGCGATCAGCTATGGGAGAGCTGATACCCTTTGTCCTGTCTTGTGTTTCCGCCAGCTCTGGGGACAGAATACCCAGATCGCCTTTCTGGAGGCTGCATATCCAGGCCTGTTCCTGTTGTGTCTTTTTCCTGAAACCTAGATCCTGGATCGGTTCCTGTACCTGCATGTCTGAACTGTGTCCTCTGTGTTATGTTCCTGAAGTCCTTTTGTGTCCTGAACCATGTGCCCAGTGACTGTGATTCTTGCTATATAACCTGGGTTCATCTTGGAAGGAGGAGTCCGGTGTGTGCTGAGTTTCTGTTACTCTGTGCTCAGCTTGTTATTCGGTGCAATTCCCAGCTGGCTCCAGTTCAATCCGGCGGGGCTTGCACCAGACCGCTTTGTTCCTTTTTAGGTCGCTGCCAGATGTCCGGAGTCCGAGGATCGTGACCTCTTGTCCAGAGCCTGATGACCACGGCCTGATGTCCGATGCCTGATGACCATTGCCTGATGTCTGATGTCCGATGACCACTTCCAGATGTCCGGATCTTATCCTTCCCTTCCTGATGCCCAGAGCCTGTCGATCGTTGCCTGATGTCCAGAGCCTGCCTATCGTTGCCAGATGTCCGGAGTCCGATGCCAGTGTTCTGATGTTCCTGAGATCCAGTCCGTGTTCCTGTGTTCGTGTTCCTGCTGTCGGTTCGTGTTCCTGAGTCCGTGTTCCTGTTTCCGTGTTCCTGCTGTCCGGTCCGTGTTCCTGATGTCCTGTCCGTGTTCCTGAGTCCGTGTTCCTGGGTCCGTGGTCCTGGGTCCGTGTTCCTGGGTCCGTGTTCCTGAGTCCGTGTTCCTGAGTCTGTGTTCCTGTGTCCGTGTTCCTGCTGTCCGGTCCATGTTCCTGATGTCCTGTCCGTGTTCCTGAGTCCGTGTTCCTGAGATCCTGTCAGTGTTCCTGAGTCCATGTTCCTGAGATCCAGTCCATGTTCCTGATGTTCCGATGTCCTGCCGGTCCCCCCGCGGTCTACCCTGTGATGACGTCTGTCCTAGGTCAGTGTCTGATGTTCTCCTGCTGAGCCTGTGCTACACCTGAGGCCTGAGAGAGAGGCCGTCCTAGTATGCCCGTGCCAGATAACCCTGGACTGCATCTACCCGAGATGTCCTCCTGCACTCGTCTGTAATCCTGAGACGTGTACCCTTTGCTGATGTGCGGAATCGGGAGCCCGGCATTATGTTCTGTTTATGTACTGTGTTTGTCTTCAAGTAAACTTTATGTTTCTTCATACCTGAAGTTGTGCGGTGTTGTCTAGTCCTGCAGGTCGCCATCTTGCCCACATGTTCATCTGCCATGGATCCCGGTCACTGCCATCCCCTAGTCCGGGCAGGCCCGGGTCTCCCTCTGTGGTCCAGTGGGTCCACATTCCCTTACCATCTGGGACGCATGCCTCACATCGTTGTGGTCTGGCGGCGTGGGAGCATTGGCTAGATAGGCAAGCTATGCCATGTCCCAACGCCCCGCAGCAGTGGGAAGCGTTACACTACCTTTCCATTGCCATGAGAGTGCCCTTTTCTCTGGATATGTGGGTGTGCCAACGATCAGCCAGCTAGCTTTTCACTAATAGGCAAGAACTTGCACAAATGGGAATAAATGTTTAATCTGTTATTTATCTCAGCCAGTACCAGTCGGCATAATCCTAACCACTCCTCATGTCTATGAAGTTGGCAGCACATGTAAGAAAAGTCAGCAGAGTAAAAACAGTTGTGGAATTCATGGAATTAACATAAATTAAAGTGAATGTTAACTAAATGCATTAGGTAGACAAGAAAACAGACACAGATGATGATCCAATTTTATGCTATGTTTATGAAAACTAGATGTGCGTTAACTCATATGGACATTATTTGCGAGTGTCGGCAAAATGGCTCTCTTCCTGGCATGCAACACAAGACAGGAGTTCAATATGTTCTTGTTGACACATTCTCATTCCTCCGTGCAGGATCTGGGCATGGTGTAACCGCTTCTTCATCCCTGTCACTGTATTAAACACATTTCCTTACTATGATATTGATTAACTATATTTGGTATAAGCCATCAATATCCGTTCAGTGAAGGACCAACATCCTGCTCCCCCACCAACGTGCTGCTCTTAGACCTATTGGTGGCAGGATGTAAACAGTTAATGAGCAAAAAAGAATAGTCAGATAGCCCTAAGTGCTCTGTATTTGGGCCTTCTGCACTCAGAGCTTTTGGAGCACAAACCGAGCAGAAACTCTCCAAACCTGGTGGATCTGCTCAGTTTCCACTCTGAAAACTTGGCAAAAAGTCTTCATGTGCACATACCCCAAGAAGCATTTGCTTCATATGGGAGCATGATAATTCAATTGATTTCGAGCCAACTTCTTAGCACCTATGCAACAACTGGGGTGTACTGGATGAACAGCAGTAGTACAACATAGATTGTTCTGATCACCATTTTTAAGGTTGCAGTACTGGAATCCTGTGACCGAGCCGCTATTATTGGCGAGTCTTGGGGCTGTTACTCTTATAATGTTGTACATTGTGTTACAATTTAGTATTAAAGGGTATTCCAAAAAAGTCTGATAAACTTTGGTTATCCCCTAGCTATTTCCGGAACTCTTATAGAAGTCATTAGAAAGAGCGGCACATATGTGGCCACCTATCCATTCATATTGGTGTGAGATCAGGCCCTGCTCTTCGCGATAGATCTGGGTCCCAGAGGTGGCACCCACATTGATGACACATTTATGGCATGTGTGGTTTCGGAAAACTCCTGTCCCCTGGCTGCATTTTGTTTTAAAAGACAAAACTATCTATGCTTTACTCACCATCCCCAGGTTCGGTGCTGAATCTCCAGTGCTTCTTCTGGTGTCTTTTATTGTACACAGTGCTGAAGGCATGTGGAAAGCGCTATAGCCAGTGGCTCTGAGTGGCTCAAAACAGGCAGAACCACTACTCTCAGTTATTGGCTGCAGTGCTGTCTGAGTGACCTCAGGGCTGCAGACAATAACAGACATCGGAAGCAGAGGTGCTGACCCCGGGAGAGTAAGTAAAGAACAGTTTGTTTTTAAAACACAGCACCTGGGTGACAGGGAAACCCCTTTAAATTTGTGAAATGAAAGTGCCATTCTAGGATTTATAGACACTGAAGACAATTTCACAGTTTTCTATAAAACTGTGAATATTTGTGGAAAAAATATGACTTCATCTGCCTTCAATTTCAGAGACCAAAGTATCCACTTACAACCGATGACATAAGAGATGATCCCTTATAGGTATCTCACCTCCCCCTGGCAGTCCATCACAGCTCGCCCATCTCTCTGGCCGTGCAGGGGCACGCTTGATTATTCGCTTGTAAAGTGAGAATTATGAAACGGTATCAATGACTCAATAGAAGGATGATTCACAAAGATTGCATCCTAATTTATAGCCTGTAAGGTTAAAAGGTTGTTCCCAACCAGCTCTTCCTCCTGATGGATGGGATCATAGCAGAGTGAATACAACGGTTACACATGGGACCCTGCACAGGAGATGGCCATGATTCTACAGCTTCGGAATTTAGCAACCAGAGGAACCTGTCAACAAGTTCTCTTTGGGTTAGAAAACTTGAATAAAGGCCCACAAATCTGTGTCCATTATATTCCTCTCTAAGCATTAGTGCTAAAGCCAACACTTAGTTTAGAGGGGGCAGCAACTTATTCTTTTTTATGAATTGGGGCAGGTCACTTGAATTTTTTGCCCTCTAGTTGGCCTATAAAATTGCACTTTCAAATTACTATGTAGGTATAACAGTATAAATTGGCAACAAAATGGTGGGCTGGTGTCACCACCAAGAAAATATTGGCTTAAGCCAGGGGCTACTGTATTTATGGGGCCTACACAGAAACTACTCTTGTAAAGAGTGGGGAATACAAAAGGCACACAGTACCTGTGAAGAGCCAACACACACCTAAAGATGGTCGTTACTGGGGGGGGTCCCAATGAGAGGTCTAGGAATAGAGATATAACAATATAAGTCACACTGGGGTCCTGGTGCAAAAGGAGGAAAAAAAGGCACAGTAATTCTAAATAGTACATGGTAGATGGGGAGGCCCAAACTTCAGGGACTGTTACTAGCGAAGGAGTCCCCTTCAGGAGAATATCTATAGAGGTGCAGAAGTAGTAGTGATGTCCATGGAGTCTCATCTATGAGACACTATACTTATAAATGGTACACGGTATGTTAGGACCAGAGGCGTAGCTAGGGTTTCGGTTTAGGGGGGGCGAAACTTCTGAGTGGGCCCCTAACCAGAGAACCTCAGCAAATGACCGCGCTGTTGCCAAAAATAATCTATATATAAAAAGACCAATATTGATATCACTGCCATATGGTCAGTGGTAAATAATACCAGTCCTACAGAACATATAAGAGATTACAGCAGAGTTACAGATAATGACTTACCGCTGACGTTCTTTCTGATGGAATCGTTCACTTTTCATGTTTTTTCCATCTGGCCCAGACCGACATGACAACTCCTCCAGCCAGGACTCAACTACAGAGAATACAACAAAGACAGGTTTCACTTCTCATTATTTCAGCACTGTCACGGTCACTAATTGGACTATTCTCAACCTGCACAAACTCCTCATCCTGCTGATACCCCAATACTGAGCCGCTGCTGTCGTATGTGTCCCTATTACTACACCTGATACCCCAATGCTGAGCCGCTGCTGCCGTATGTGTCCCTATTACTGCACCTGATACCCCAATACTGAGCTGCTGCTGTCATATGTGTCCCTATTACTGCTCCTGATACCCCAATGCTGAGCCGCTGCTGCCGTATGTGTCCCTATTACTGCCCGATACCCCAATACTGAGCCGCTGCTGCCGTATGTGTCCCTATTACTGCACCTGATACCCCAATGCTGAGCCGCTGCTGCCGTATGTGTCCCTATTACTGCACCTGATACCCCAATACTGAGCCACTGCTGCCGTATGTGTCCCTATTACTGCACCTGATACCCCAATACTGAGCCGCTGCTGCTGTATGTGCCCCTATTACTGCACCTGATACCCAATACTGAGCCGCTGCTGCCGTATGTGTCCCTATTACTACACCTTATACCCCAATACTGAGCTGCTGCTGCCATATGTGTCCCTATTACTGCACCTGATACCCCAATACTGAGCCACTGCTGCCGTATGTGTCCCTATTACTGCACCTGATACCCCAATGCTGAGCCGCTGCTGCCGTATTTGTCCTTTTACTGCACCTGATACCCAATACTGAGCCGCTGCTGCCGTATGTGCCCCTATTACTGCACCTAGTGTGTGGTTCTGTATGACCTCTAAATTCTAAAGCACCCCTCTAGAATATAGTACTGCTGGGTGCAAGTGCCCTAGAAAACAGTGCCCGCATTTTGTCCCCTAGACTGTAATAATGCCCTGTGTGCCCCTTTGACAGTCACAGTAACCCGAGTTCCCCTATAACAATAAGTGCCCACTTTACACTTAATAATGTCCCGAGTCTCCCCCTGTACAGCTCCCCTATACACAGTGTGATGCCCCCTCACTGGATATATACTGACCCCTTAATGTACCCAAACTATTTAATGGCTTCAACACAGTATGATGGCCCCCCCACTATAATCCCCGCACTGTATGATGGCCCCCTAGATAGCATCCATATAGCATAATACACCAGATAGTCCTCAATATAGTATAATGCACCCCCATAGGCAGCCTCTATATTATAATGCACCCCCATAGACAGCCTCTATATTATAAGGCACTCCCATAGGGAGCCTCTGTAGTATAATGCACCCCCATAGACAGACTCTATATTATAATGCACCCCTGTAGGCAGCCTTATTTATACTGTACCCCATAGGCAGTCTTACTTATAATGCACCCCCATAGGCAGCCTTATTTATAATGCACCCCATAGGCAGCCTTATTTATAATGGACCCCATAGGCAGTCTTATTTATAATGCACCCCCATAGGCAGTCTTATTTATAATGTACCCCCATAGGCAGCCTTATTTATATTGCACCCCATATGCAGCCTTACTTATAATGGACCCCATAGGCAGTCATTTATAATGCACTCCCCCATATGCAGCCTTATTTATAATGCACCCCATAGGCAGTCATTTATAACGCAGTCCCCCATATGCAGCCTTATTTATAATGCACCCCATAGGCAGTCTTATTTATAATGCACTCCCCCATATGCAGCCTTATTTATAATGCACCCCATAGGCAGTCATTTATAATGCACTCCCCCATATGCAGCCTTATTTATAATGCACCCCATAGGCAGTCATTTATAATACACTCCCCCATATGCAGCCTTACTTATAATGCACCCCATAGGCAGTCATTTATAAAGCAGTCCCCCATATGCAGCCTTACTTATAATGCACCCCATAGGCAGCCATTTAAAATGCACTCCCCATATGCAGCCTATTTATAATGCACCCCATAGGCAGTCATTTATAACGCAGTCCCCATATGCAGCCTTATTTATAATGCACCCCATAGGCAGTCTTATTTATAATGCACTCCCCCATATGCAGCCTTATTTATAATGCACCCCATAGGCAGTCATTTATAATGCACTCCCCCATATGCAGCCTTATTTATAATGCACCCCATAGGCAGTCATTTATAATACACTCCCCCATATGCAGCCTTACTTATAATGCACCCCATAGGCAGTCATTTATAACGCAGTCCCCCATATGCAGCCTTACTTATAATGCACCCCATAGGCAGCCATTTAAAATGCACTCCCCCATATGCAGCCTATTTATAATGCACCCCATAGGCAGTCATTTATAATGCACTCCCCATATGCAGCCTTATTTATAATGCACCCCTATAGGCAGTCATTTATAATGCAGTCCCCCATATGCAGCCTTATTTATAATGCACCCCCAAATGCAGTCTTATTTATAATGCACCCCCATTACAAAAATAACAAATCCTGTACTCACCTCTCTTGCTCCCGGCTCCTGCGCTGCTCACTGCTCTCCCTCTCCGCGTCTGACTGCCGGCGCCGGGCAGTGACGTCATCGCGCCCGCTGTCAGACGCTTAGAGGGGGATTATGCGAGAGAAGGAGCACTCGCTCCTTCTCTCACAATGCGGTCAGCTGTATCAGCCAGATGCCGATACAGCTGACCCTCCGATGACGGGCGGGGGGCCCACTGCTGGCACAGGGCCCCCCACCGCCTGCTCAGGGGCCCCATAGCGGCCGGCGGCAGAGCAGGGAGATTGATTCTCCCTGCTCTGCCGCAGAATGTAACTGTATCGGCGCGGTGTGCACGCCGATACAGTTACAGTAGCGTAGCTCCGGGTGGGCCCCCTCCGAGCGCGGGGCCCGGGGCCACCGCCCCCTCTGCCCCCCCGGTAGCTACGCTACTGGTTAGGACCATGCAATAGACACCTGGAGGCTGGATCTAACCCTGGCCAGATGCCGATACAGCTGACCCTCCGATGACGGGCGGGGGCCCACTGCTGGCACAGGGCCCCCCACCGCCTGCTCAGGGGCCCCATAGTGGCCGGCGGCAGAGCAGGGAGATTGATTCTCCCTGCTCTGCCGCAGAATGTAACTGTATCGGCGCGGTGTGCACGCCGATACAGTTACAGTAGCGTAGCTCCGGGTGGGCCCCCTCCGAGCGCGGGGCCCGGGGCCACCGCCCCCTCTGCCCCCCCGGTAGCTACGCTACTGGTTAGGACCATGCAATAGACACCTGGAGGCTGGATCTAACCCTGGATGGGGGTTTCAATTCAAAAGAATATTTAGAGGGGGTGCAAAATAGAAGTCACATTGGGTTTCTGGTTTGAGGATGCCAAAATGCCACCACTACCATATAACAAGAAACCATAATTAAAATTGTATATGGTATATGATGGGCCCAAGTTGCTTCAAGGTACCCTGTAGTCCCATTCAAATTTATGAAGATGGTGGGACCACTGCTGGACACCTGGTTAAAGCTTCTGGCAAAGTTATCCAATGGATTGGGCATGACTTCCTGATTGCACGGGTTAGAGCCACTGGAGACCCCAGGCTATCCCAAGAAAGAGGTTTTAAAAAAGCCCTGTCTGAGCAAAGGTCAAGCATGCGCACCTCCACTCCATTCAATCTCGATTGGATCCGCAATGCTCATCATCGACCTGTGCTCCACAGCCCTGTTCTCGGGATTGGTGAGAGTCCTAGAAGTCTGACTCCCAGCGATCAGAAAGTCAACCCCTATCCTATGTATATGGGTAATCTTGGTAGAAACCCTTTAAGTGATGTCACCTTCAGTGACTCTGGTCCCCTCATATGTTACCCTCATATATAGGGATGCTTTATATTATAAATATATATTAGAATGCGCTGAAGTTTTGCACGTGCACATGGATGAATGCACATGGATGAATGAATGCGCCAGACATGTGGTTGGAACTAGTGATTCGATGTGTGAAATGAATAAATGTCCCACTTGGAACACAAAGCATTTTGAATTCTTTCCTTTGAAGCGTATCGTGAGTTCTTGCCAACTGATATAGAATCACAGAGCAGCTTTAAAAAAAATTTAATATTCAGACACAGTCATATATGGAATTTCCGCTACCGGCGAGAACGTTTTAGAATGTGTTACGTAGAAGAATCTCGCTCCCAGGAATGTATTTACATTTGTCTCCAAGATGCAGTTCTGTTACATTACTACAACAGAAGATTGAGCAACCGTGACTTGCAGATGTGTTAAGCCTCGCAGATAACATCTCAACAACATACTCCAGGCAAGCATTAAAAAAAAAAAAATTTAGCAATGTGCTCAACGTGAAAGTATTAGAAAAAAAAGAAAATCCTTATGTGCCACATCTAAGGGGTTCAAACACGTGAACTCGTTTACTTGGGCCTGTCCAAAAATTCTGTCTGCGTGCCTAAGATGTTTTTTTTAAATACATCAAAATTCAGGAACATAAAGACTTAAAGGTGTTGTAAATATCTAAAATGTCATCCAAATCAACAAAACAGATGGAAGCATTAAATTTTAGATAAGCCGAGCAGATAATAGCAGTTATAGCAGGGATCTAGATTCATTTTCTTAACAGTGACAGGACTTCCACTTCTTCCTTTGAGGGGGTGTCCACCTTTTTTTATTAAAAAATCATTTTTTTGCAATTGGGTCACTGTTGCGTCACAAAACCTGTGACGTTTCAGCAATCTCGCTAACGATCTCGCTATGTGTGAAGTACCCTTTAGTCTAGGTGCATGGTGCTTCACAGTGGGCAATCATTGAAATACATCTTCCCAACTGCTTGGTTTCCCTCTATCTCCAATCTTCTCTGTTGATATGAAGCCAGAGCTGTCTATTGAAGGAGAGGGGATGGACATAGAGGGAAAACAAGCAGGTGGCAAGGTGAATTTAATAAATGATTGGCCCCGATGTGAAACAGAACGTAGGGACTTTTTTCGAACAGTCACTCTATGCTGACAGAGTCCCTTTAAACCTAAGTAACCTCTCATACCGTCCCACATATTAATCAATTTTCAGCACCACTCTGGTATTTCGGTGCCATCGTGTAAGCGCAGCTTCTAACTGTCTGGAAGTCAGAAGCTATGTCTTAAGTAGAGTTGAGCGAATTTCTTTGTGTCCCCACTTATTTGTCAAGCTGTAGCACTTACCGATTAAGCTGCAGTGGTAACTTGGATATCTGGAGCACTCCTGATGATCAGCTCTTTGGCGCCACAGCAGCTGCATGTGTCACGGCTGTGTGACAGTCACAACACATGCATGGAGAGCCTGTGTGTTGGGCTCTCCATGCATGTGCTGTGACTCTGACACAGCTGTGACACATGCAGCTGCGGCGCCGATCAGCCAGAATGCTCCATGTATCCGGGTTCCCACTGCAGCTTATTCGGTAAGCGCTACAGCTTGACGAATAATTGGGGACCTGAACAAATTCGCTCATCTCTAGTCATAAGCTCTCAATGCAAGAGATTATGTGAGAGTTTCAACGATGTTCTCATAGATTAGATGGTGTTTATCTATGTGGTATAGTCATGGAGTGATGGCATTTGTCATTTGTATGTGGTACTTTTGGTCCACTATGTGGTGGGAATATCATGTGATCTGATCATGGTATGGTGATATCTCTTCCTTTAATGTAGTATTATGTGGTGGTAATATATGATCTGTTCATGAAGTGGTGGTATTTATTCCTTGTATGTGTTATTATTTGGTCACTGTGGTGATAATATGTGATCTGGTCATGGTGTGGTGGTATTTTTCCTTGTATGTCATATTATTGGTCTTGGTATAGTGGATTGTGATATGTGTGGAGGTCACTTGTTTTGTGATATAAATAAAGGGAATTCAAAAAATCTTTTGGTCAAAACAAAAGCTGATGGCTATGTATGTGATATGGTGTTAATGTGTGATTGCTGAGGGCGTGGTGCAGAAGTGGAGTTTTTCCAAGAAAGGGCAGAGGGACTTTGGAAGGTTTGTGTGGTGGAGGCAGAGCTAATGTGAAGGCGGAACTGGGGGTGGAGCCTTGGTAGAGTCTCAAGGGGGGCCCCGTAAATTTTGCCAGTATGGGCCCCGAAATTCCTAGTGGCAGCCCTGCTCCTGTGTGCCAGTCCGAGCCTGGCACTATATCACCCTACCTTGGCCACTAGCTCTCCCTGTTCCTCTGTGCATCTAGTTGCTGCAGAAATCTGTGTGTGCCTATGTGATGTCACTCTCCCGGCCTGTAAAACTACCTGAGTATTCAGGTAGCTGGTATCTCTACCATCATTTTATATTGTGACGTCACTCCAGGATTCCTTAATCAACTTGACAAACCCAGCTCTGCTGTATAGCAGGTACTTTGCTATACTGTTTTTTACTTCTGTTTTGCACTTTTGACACACCCAGCTCTGCTGCTACATTTCAGGATACTCTGCTATACTGCTGTCCAGTTCTACCTATGACTTGTGACATACACTGCTCTGCTACATTGCTAGTTACTCTGCTATACTGCTGTCCATTTCTACATTTTACTTGTGACAAACACTGCTCTGCAACATTGCAGGATGCTCTGCTATACTGCTGTACACCTCTATCTATGACTTTTGACAAACACTGCTCTGCTACATTGCAGGATGCTCTGCTATACTGCTGTACACCTCTATGACTTGGGGCAAACACTGCTCTGCTACATTGCTAGTTACTCTGCTATTCTGCTGTCCAGTTCTACATTTGACTTGTGACAAACACTACTCTGCTACAAGCTGGGTACGCTGCTATACTGCTAGTCAGTTCTGCCTTTGACTCTTTGGCAAACTGAGCTATGCTCCATCACTGAATCATCTCTGCTGCACTGCTGCCAACTCTGCCTTGAAGTCTATGAAAAAGTCAACTCTGCTACTTTGCTGAGTTGGCTCTGCTAAACAGCACATATCCATAGGATAGGTGATAAATTGTTATCACAGGACAACCCCTTTAAATGATGACACATTTAAAAAAGTTGGCGAGCAGGCTGGGACTGATGTAAAACACCATTTATGAAATTAACTATATTCCAAGTAAGAAAAGGCACTTGTTGCTGCCAATAACGGAAAAACTGTTACACTACAGGTACAGTGGCACTTCACCATTCAAATACTTTATAGTACATTGTCTTAAAAATACATTGCTGGAGAGGTTAAGCGGGGCACAAAAATGACAGCATTTTTAACGGTGTTGTGCAATAAAGTATTCTGAATGGTAAAGTGCCACTGCATCTTTAGTTTTTGGATATGAAATTAACTACAAAAAATCCGACATTTCAAACAGTTTTAAGCCAGAAATATGGTGTAAACAGCTTGATGAATCAACCCTTTGGATCTTAGATGGAAACCTTATGTCAGTGTCCATGAGACCATATATGCTTTGAGCATGATTTTGAAATTTCATCTAAAAGTCATTATAAGGTAGGATGTGTTCACACTAAGTTTCTGGAGCAGAACCTGAGGAGAAACTCTCCAAAGCCTCCTCAAAACTTCAAAATGTATCAGAATGTGGCTCTGTTGAACATAGTCATATACTGATTATAGTTCTGGTGATGCATTCCTGTACTAATTGTGGTTTTGATTATGTATTCTTGTACTAATGGTCGTTCTGGTGATGTATCCATGTATAACTGGTTGTTCCATTGATGTTCTCATGTATTGATTATGGTTGTGGAAATATATTCACATACAGATTGTGGGTTTGGTGATGTATTTGTACTGGTGGTGGTTCTGGTGATGAATTTATGTACTGATGGCTCTGGTGATGTATTCATATACTTACTGTCGTTCTGGTGATGTATCCATGTACTGACAGTGGTTCTGTTGATATATTTTGTACTGACAGTGATTCTCATGATTCATTCATGTAAGTAACCATTAATTTTTTTTTCAGCCCTTGGGGTTGGTTCACTACGACAATGCAGTCCTTTGACCAAACAAAAAATGTTGTGCACCCCTGTCATTGTGTAAAATATAATATACTATAACTTGATTTAATATCATTTTTTATCACTGCTCTGCCCAACCTACACATGCTAAGATACTAAAAAATGAGCCTTGCATCACATGTATGTACATGTAGAGAATCTTCATATATAGGAGTTGTTCCTAGTCATAATCCCATTTTAATTCATTGTATCAGTAGCACAGATTGGTCTAATGACGTCTTGCCCCACCTGGAGACTCTTTATTCTGTGTGGCAACTGAGGACAGAGATAATGAGCTATAATTAAGTAAGACATTATGGTGCCCTAAAGAACTGACTATCTTACTCCTTACATCTCAGCTCTTAATTCCTGAGACATATGGGAAATGCTGCAGCACGGCATGTTCTTAATACTTTCGGGAAATACATGACATATATCTAGATTGTTGTAGTACTGGCAGTCTGCCATGGATACATTTGTTCCAGCGATGAAGGCAGCTGTGCTTCCTACAGTAACTCTGAGACTTCAAGTTTAAGACATAAGTAGCAATTATATCATTCTGTCAAGGAGATTTACCTGTCTGTGCCTTTCATGTCAATGATGAACTACACTTATAAGAGAGTGAATTATGACCCCTACCTTAATAAAGGTAATTGCCATAATCTTATCTACTTATTGGTTGTGGACACCTATGACATGGAGAAATGATTTTACATATGTTCGTGATTACCTGTACTTCACAAAGTTTCTTGAAGTTAAAAAAGTTTCACCCTGCAATCTTTATTTCTTCATTTATTGTCAGATCCCCTGACATGTAGTTAGAAATCTACTTCGAGTTTCAAAAATTTCTCTTGTGAGCATTTCCCTCTCAGTAATACATTACACATATGTTATGTGTTACTATGTGTGTCCATGGTGCTGCTGTCCAGTACTGACATCTCCTTCTACACCCTTATGGGTCTCGTCTGCTGTGGATGATGTTCTTTCTCTCTGAACTCATACACGGCCAATGTGATTCACCCTTTTCTTCTAAAGACAGCCTTGAGTGTTTTCAAGTCCCTATCTATTCTGTGACGCAGCACAAATTATATAAACTGCCCTCCCTGAAGACTGAGATGCTTTCCCCCTCTCCACACACTGATTGGTCATTTACAGCCTTGCTGTTATTTTTAAAACTGAAACAAGGGTGGAGGATATTAAAGGCAGTTGACACAGGCAGGCAGTTTGCTGTCAGATCTATTTTAGAAGATTCAGTAATAAAACTTTCAATATAGACCTTTTCCATTCACTTTTATGAGCAATAGTAATGAACGAATCTCCCAACATTGGAATATACAGTAGTAGTTTGCTCAGATTTGGTAAGAAAATTCAATTTACATCAAGGTGAATTGAAGAAAATTGAACATTTCTTATTATACACCAAAGCATAATAAATGTAGGGTGTGAGACAAAATTAATACTTGCATCGCTGCTCTCCTGTCGAGCTGTCGAAGCAGCAAACTTCAGTGCTATCACCTATGAGTGCACATGTACTCAGGTTGTAATTATAACATGAATTTTTTGATGGTGAAAAATTGTAAGTTTTCGGAAGATCTCTAACCTGGGATTAATATTATTTGAATCAATTGTTTTATTCATTTTTAGTTTTGTTAGTATCCTTCTACCTGGTATGGAACTTAAATAATGGGATTTGATGAGATCTCCAGATCTGTGTTCTTTGTTAAGTCTTTCTTTCATCAAGCAATAGGTTATCATATTCCTCGGGCCAATATATCACTAACGCACCATGCTCTTGGCTGCATAAAGCCATACACTTAGCGCCAAAGCAAGCATTTGGAAAAACGTTACTGATCCCGTAGGAAGGGATCCATTCCTGTTCTTGGCACTAAAGATACAGCTTCTGCGTGAAACCATAGTATGGCCATATGCATGGAGTCCTATTCTGGTTATAACAGACCATTTTTAGCTTGGAATCATGGCAAAAGTTTGTACCATTATGAGCTTATAGAAAAAGTATTTCCCAGCGGTACTGCATGTTTGGCTCCAGATGCCCCGTTAAGTTTCCATTGTTGGCTAACAGTATACTATGAAGACTTCACCATAACAATTTTAAGAGTAAGTTCTCTAAACATGAGAGCTTAAAGGTGTTGTCCCGGACATTTACATTGATGACTTGTCCTTAAGAAAGGTCATCAATAACTGATCGGTGAGGGTGTGGCATCTGGCACCCCCGTATCACCTGTTCCCAGTGCCGGCAGTAGTGCTCAGGTGTGGAGTTGCATAATGCTCCATCAACAGTATTCATAAAACAGAGTCTAATGAGAGTGTTTATTACATGATGCCACTAGAACTATTGATCAATGTTTGAGCTGTCCAAAATACCCAAAAATATTCACATACTTGCCTGAGATCAAGTGAGGTGAAACATGTATCAGGGTGTTTCACTACCAAAGCGTCCACATGAATATTCTGGCTACTGTTATGTGTTTCTTATGGTTCTGACAGTATTACCTTGACTATCTTCAGTATTGGTGACTTGTATAGCATGTAGTCTACATAGTCCTATAGTTGATAAGGTTGAAAAAAGACACAAGTCTAAAAAGTTCAAATTATTATCCTGAAGTATTCACATATTGCCCTGTGATCAAGCGAGGTGAAATATGAGTTGGGGTGTTTCCCTATCATAGGGTCTGCATGGTTATTATGACTAGTGTTGAGCATTCCGATATCGCAAGTATCGGGTATCGGCCGATATTCGCTGTATCGGAATTCCGATACTTAGTTCCGATATTTTCCATATATCGTATACCGGAATCGGAAGTTCCCATAATTCTTTGAGAGGCAATGTGATTTTAGTCAGCCAATGAGGAATCCTAAGAAGTGTGGGCACATCCTGTAATGCTGCGGTCATCTTAACTAATGGCATGGCTGTGATTGGTGCTGAAATGATGTCAGAATGCAGTATAAAAGGCGCCGCTGCCATTTTAGCGTCACTGTGCTGTGAATTCAGTAAGGGACAGAACACTGCTGTGCTGACTCTGAGGGACAGTTAGAGATTGCGAATTTGTGTACTGTGCTGTAGGCAGGCTAGCACCAACCGCTGTGTAAAGCTTCCTTTAGCCTTGCAGTGTTGTTTTAACAGCTCTGCAAGGTGTGTGTGTGAGTGCAGGTGACGCTGCAGTTTGCTCTGTATGCAACGCTGTCTGTAGGCATCTGCACGTGTCACTCACAGACTCTTTTTTTTTTTCTTCAGTGTAATTCTTGCTGCTCCATGTAATTGAAATAATAGTGTGACGCGCTTCCATCCGTATACAATACCTTGGTTGCAAACACTATAGAAGTCCACAAAGGAGCCTTTCACAGCAAGTGACCAGTTGTGTTTCAGTGTTCACTGCAGTCTGTGATTTTTTTTTTTTTTTTTTTGAGTGCAGATCACGCTCCAGTTACTTCAACTAATGCTGCGTGTACTCTGCTGAGCGTCTGTCACTGGCTCATCCTTGTAATTTTTCAAAAATTGCTGCTGCTTTCTTCTATTTAAAATTTACAAAAATCTATTAGTGTGACGCTCTTCCATCAAAATACAATACATTGCTTGCAAACATAATAGAAGTCCACAAAAAGGCCTTTCACAGCAAGTGAACAGTTGTGTTTCAGTGTTCACTCTAGTCTGAGCTTTAATTTTTTTGTAGGAGTGTAGATCCCGCTCCACTTACTTCAACCACCGCAGCGTGTACTCTGCTGAGTGTCTGTCACTGGCTCATCCTTGTAATTTTTCAAAAATTGCTGCTGCTTTCTTCTATTTTAAATTTACAAAAATCTATTAGTGTGACGCTCTTCCATCAAAATACAATACATTGCTTGCAAACATAATAGAAGTCCACAAAAAGGCCTTTCACAGCAAGTGAACAGTTGTGTTTCAGTGTTCACTCTAGTCTGAGGTTTAAATTTTTGGTAGGAGTGTAGATCCCGCTCCACTTACTTCAACCACCGCTGCGTGTACTCTGCTGAGTGTCTGTCACTGGCTCATCCTTGTAATTTTTCAAAAATTGCTGCTGCTTTCTTCTATTTAAAATTTACAAAAATCTATTAGTGTGACGCTCTTCCATCAAAATACAATACATTGCTTGCAAACATAATAGAAGTCCACAAAAAGGCCTTTCACAGCAAGTGAACAGTTGTGTTTCAGTGTTCACTCTAGTCTGAGCTTTAATTTTTTTGTAGGAGTGTAGATCCCGCTCCACTTACTTCAACCACCGCTGCGTGTACTCTGCTGAGTGTCTGTCACTGGCTCATCCTTGTAATTTTTCAAAAATTGCTGCTGCTTTCTTCTATTTTAAATGTATAAAAATCTATTAGTGTGACGCTCTTCCAGAGGACAGCGTTTGTTGGCCAGTTGTGAGTCTGCAGCACATGGTTGATTTCATGCTGCACTGCCTGAGAAACGACCGCCACATCGGCCACATTCTCACCACGTCAGATTATTGGGTGTACACCCTCCTAGACCCTCGTTACCGGGACAACTTACAAAGCCTCATCACACCGTTGAACCGGGACCGTAAAATGCTGGAGGACCAAGACACACTGTTGAAATCCATAATGTTCTCCATTCCAGCCGAGAGCGCTGCTGCTGCTACTGCTTTACAAAGCAGCTCTGTGCGTCGAGGCATTGTAGACACCTCTGCAACAAGAGAGAGCACAAGCAGCGCCTCTGCACAGGGCAAGAGCTGTATGTTACAAATGTGGCGAAGTTTTGTGACAGCGCCACCAAGGTGTACACCATAGTGATGGGAAATCTAGTTAATTTTGGTGATTAGTTCACCATGAACTAGTTCACTGAAAAGATTAGTTCAAAAGATTAGTTCATTTAGTTCAGTTTTTCTCCACCCTATCCTGTGAGGAGCTGATAGGAAATGCATCATGTGACCTCTGAACTAAATGAACTAGATGAACTGCTGAACAAAATGTTCTATTGAGAATGACTCAGGACAGCCTAGTTCAATCTGATGCCTCTCACTGAGCCCAGCAGTGCCAAATAATGATTGTGTATGAGGGGGCTGAGAAGCAGTTCAGCATCCACCATTTTAAGAACAGAACAGGGGTCAGTGTTAAAGATTTTAGCAAGACTGATCTTCTAGGCTAGAGGCATGAACTACACACAGAAACACTCTCTCTTATACACACATATGAGCTGTGTCTGTGTACTGTGTGTGCAATTTCATTTTTTATTAATAATATTATTATTACTGTTATATTTGTATTTGATGTGTGGAATGCCTTGGAGGTGCTGGCTTGCCCTGCTGCCAGTGTATTATCTGAGCGCGTCTTTAGTGCTGCAGGTGGTGTACTAACAGACCGTCGCATGCGACTATCCTCAGACAATGTAGACCGGCTTATTTTTCTGAAAATGAACAAGGCATGGATCTCACCTGAATTTGCCTGTCCGTTTTCAGATTAAATAACTGTTTGCCAACGTTTTCCAAGTCTCCTGTTATGTTCATCTTTCTACCACCTGAACTCTACTCCCTGGGCTACAACACTGCCAGTCACAGGGGAATGATCATTTACAAAACAAAATGTTATCCCCAACAAATAGTAGCGCAATGACTCCAGTGCCCACTTTATCGCCAGGCACTCTCTCTCTACAATGCTGTCTCTGTTTTTTGATGGAGTAAGTTTTCGACTCAGGAAACTAATGGGATGCTCCTCCCCGTTAAGCTCCAGACCTGAGACAACACGGCACCCATACCTACCTCTGACGCATCAGTCTGGACAATGAGTTCTCTTTTGAACTCGGGTGTGCTCAAAACTGGTGACCCACACAGTGCCCCTTTTATTGCCCCTGTTGATGACCCCTTGCTGATTTATTAACCGGCTACACCAGATCCATGGGTATTCTCTCAAACTGGACCTCTAAAATTTTTAATGGCACCAAGGGACTCACTAAATGAGGCTGAGGACTGTGTACCTGGCGCATGCGACAAGAGTTACAATACCGTTTAACTTCTTGATAGACCCCCTGCCAGTAAAACCGTTGTATAATTCTGTGTAGGGTTTTCTTTTGGCACAAATGTCACCCTAGTACATGCGCATGCGCTAAGTCCATTACCAACCTCCGATATGACTGCGGTAGCACCAATTGTTAAAAAATTTCAACATGTATTTTATAAACCTGATACAGCAAATCTTGGTTCAGCTCTAATTGTTGAAATACTGTAGCTGCCCCGGGGTGTTGGGGTTCCCCATTGACAACCAGTAAATTTTCACGGGCTAGACTCAACGTAGGGGCCGCGGAGTTGCGCCTTAACAAATTTGTCACCTGTCACATTTAAGTATTACAATTCAGGTCCCGGTGTCAAATCTTCCATCTCCCCAACTAACACTTCGATAGGAGAGGGGTTTTCCTACTCCACCGAAGGCAAAGGTAATACTGCCCACTGCACACATGTGTTATGCATAGTGAGACTGATAGTAGCCAACAAAGTAGCAAACAAAGGCCACTTGTGATCGCCCTATCAGCGTAGGACCAATGCTACTCAAAAGATCTGCCATGATCCTGGACAAAATCTTGATATAATGGTCAATGAGTGAGAATGTACGATAGGATCCAGGCAGATGTGAATGTTTGTTAGGTTTTAGTAGCAACTTCATGTGTGACATGTTTGAATGGCTGGGCAACCCTCCTGTCTCCAATATATGATTGAAGGTGCGTACCAGTGTGGACGGGATATCCTCACTCAATAATTTAAATAATTTGGCTGTAAACCCGTCAGGTCCTGGAGCTTTCCCGTATTTAAAGTAACTTATCGCCGCTGTCACTTCCGTCACCTCAATTTGTTTTTTTAAAAGGAGAAGCTGATAGTTTGTGATGGATGGTAACCGTATTCCATCTACAAAGGTGTTACCCTCCGCACTATCCGTATGTTCCACCTTATATAAGTCTGAGTAGTATTCTTGTAGAATGGTGTTTATGGTTCGAGGGTCTGTGTTCATGATCCCATGTTTATTCGTTAACGCTGTAATATGTTGATGACGAATGTGATTTCCTTTCGCTAGTCGTGATAATAGTCTCCCTCATTTGCTACCATAACGATATACATCGGTTCTATAATTGTTATTACTGCTTGTCTCTCGTCGATATACCCATACGTGTAAGTCAGCCTTAGCCTGCTTACATCTATTTTTAACCTGTGTTGATGAACTTGTCTTGTTTGCCGTGTACCTATCGCGTAATATCCTGATAGCCTGCGAGTAGTTTGTCGCGATCTTCTTTTTTAGCGTTGTCTGATAACCTATTAGTTTCCTGCGCATTACTCCCTTCCCTGCTGCCCATAAAAGTTCCGGCCTATCCCTAGTATCTCCATTATCCCTTACATATTAAAAACACCATTGCTTCACGTGATGTCGAAACTTCTCATCCATTAACAAATAGGTCGGGAAGCGCCAAGTTTGGTTTGGCCCCATCTGCACCATATCTGGCAGGGTCACTGATACGGGCGCGTGGTCATATTTAGCTACGTTGTGCACATCTGCCTCTTCCACTCCCCTTAATAGCTTGTGTGCTAGCAATATATAATCTATTCTGGACCAAGAGTCATGTGGCGCCGAATAGAATGAATATTCACTGCCATCTGGGTTCAGGTGTGTCAAAATGTCTACAAAGTTACTCGTGTCTAGCAAGGGTTATTATAAACGTGTGTCATGTGATCGCACATTCATTCGCATCGACCTACAGTTCTTCACTGTTTAGATTCACCATATTTAAGTCACCACCGTGGGTGGTTTTAATGCTCTCCTATCGGCCTGATATGCTTGGATACCTGGGATAAATTCAGGAACGTCTCCAAACTCCCTACTCACATGTCAGCGCAGGAACCGTAAGAGGGAACGTGCTTGTTTTGTTGCGCATAGGTGGAGTTTTATACAGTAAATGATTACTGCTGTCTTATTTTTTGCGTCCCAAGGGCAGAATAAGTCTGCGTAACGTTACATTTTACAGACACTCATATAATAGACACACGCTACCCTAACCGTGACACAAGGAAGGTATTGTTGCCGGATAAAGCCGCCATTTTAGCGTCACTGTGCTGTTAATTCTGTTTGGGACAGAACGCTGCTCTGCTGACTCTGAGGGACAGTTAGAGATTGCGATTTTGTGTACTGTGCTTTAGGCAGGCTACTTTACCAACTGCTGTGTACATCTTCCTTTTGCCTTACAGTGTTTTTTTCACAGGTCTGCAAGGTGTGTGTGTGAGTGCAGGTGACGCGCTGCAGTTTTCTCGGCATACAACGCTGTATGTAGGCATCTGCACATGTCACTCTCACACTCTTTTTTTTTTTTTTCTTTAGTGTAATTCTTGCTGCTCAATTCAATTGAAATTATAGTGTGACGTGCTTCCATCCGTATCCAATACATTGGTTGAAAACACTGTAGAAGGACACAAAAAGCCCTTTCACAGCTAAGAGTTATGTTCACTGTAGTCTGAGATTTTAATTTATTCAATTTTGATCACGCTCAAGTTACTTCTTCAAGCAATGCTGCTTGTACTCTGCTGAGCGTGTCTTACTGCCTCATCCTTGTCATTTTTCTCTAATTAGTGTACATGTACATCAAAGTAGTCTTCATTTTGATCGAAATCCAAGCAGGTACCCGGACACTGTATGGCTGCTTTTATACGGTGGACTGGCTCCAACATTCAATAACACTTAAGATGCAATCGGGCACCTTGTCAAGGCCCAATCCTCTTCTCCCTCTGATATAATAATAATAATCTTTATTTATATAGCGCCAACATATTCCGCAGCGCTTTACACTTTAACAGTTTCAAAACACAAGTCATAGGTAACAACGTTAACAATACAATAATTAAAGTAAAATAAGCCGACCCTGCTCGTGAGAGCTTACAATCTACAATGAGGTGGGGGAGATACAAAGTACAGGTGTGTATATATAATGGTGCATTTCCAATGATGGTCCAGCCATCTTGAGGGAGTGAGGCATGGATGGAGATAGTGAATGGGCTCCACATACACACTTAAACATAGAACGACTTTGATTAGTGAATGTGATAGGCCGCTCTGAACAGATGTGCTTTGAGGGAGTGCCTGAAACCAGGCAAATTGTGGATAGTCCTAATTTCTTGTGGTAGAGCATTCAAGAGGATTTGCGCAGCGCGGGAGAAGTCTTGTAGTCGGGAGTGGGAGGTACGGATTACTGCAGAGGTTAGTCGAAAGTCATTTGCAGAGCGCAGCAGTCGGTTAGGCCGATAGATAGAAATGAGGGAGGAGATGTAGGGGGGTGCTGCACTGTGGAGAGCTTTGTGGGTGAGAACCAGTACTTTGAATTGGATCCTATAATGAATGGGCAGCCAGTGTAAGGACTGGCGAAGAGCGGACGCGTCCGAGTACCGATTAGCCAGATGGATGACCCTGGCTGCTGCATTAAGGATGGACTGGAGAGGGGATAGTCGAGTAATGGGGAGGCCAAGTAATAGAGCATTGCAGTAGTCCAGGCGGGAGTGGATCAATGCTACAGTGAGGGTTTTTGTTGTTTCCATGGTGAGAAAAGGGCGGATTCTAGAGATGTTCTTTAGGTGTGTAGACGGCAAATATCTAACAAACAGGTCATGCTGGAGAGACTTGCACCTACTGCCACTCAGGGTCTTCAGCTCCTTTGTGAGAAACTAATGTTTGGCCAGCCAGTATATCAAATAAAGTTCATGAGAAATGGGAACTGTGGTTGGCTTCACTTTTGGTACTGGCTGGGTGCTAATACCAAACCATGGTGTGGCATTCAATGGATATTCCTGGCTGGTTGGAGACAAGCTCATTCCACAGAAAAGTACCTGAAAGCTAAGGAGATGGTGGCCTCTCTCAACATGAAGGAGTTTGCTCGTTGTCTAGGAGACCGACCACCCCTGCTGTGTACCTTGTCAACATTGTGTTGAAGCTTGCAAGGATTAAGAGGTTACAGTGGTAAGTCTGGTTTTTACTAAAGATCCTGCTGTGTATTATAGTTTTTATGTTTTAAAAAAAATTTATCTTAGGAATGTTAAATAAATTTGTTATTTTTTTGGTTAAATACAATGTATGTTATGAATGTTAAATAATTTTTTTTTGGTTTTTTATAAAATAAAATGTATGTTATGAATGTTAAATAACTTTTTTTTTTTTTTTTCAGGTATTTGATCTACCGTAGCTAGTTGCTGATCGTTGACGCTACACCCCTCTCCCCAGAATGTTACTCGGGTTATGGGGAGAAAATCACCGCTATTCCAGACTGATTTAATGTTAATGTGTCTGGCTCTTACACAGCACACAGCACTTGATGTTAGTTTATCTTTTTCCTAAATTATTTGTTACACTGCCCTTCTCACATTTTATTTTCACTTTTTTTTTTAAGCACAAGTTTTTTTACACTTCCTTGTTCTGTAAGTAGGCTTAATGGTTAAATGTTTTATACTAGATGTAAATATGTAACATGTAAATTTTAGATTAAGATTTTGCAAATTATTAGGTCCACACCATCAGGCTCTTTCGTCCCCTCTCCCTCAGAGTAGCGGTAATATATCGGACCCCAGGCTCGCCCACACAGTTCCTTGACCACTTCTCTGCCTGGCTGCCGCACTTTCATGTCCTCAGAAGTACCAACCCTTATCCTTGGAGACTTCAACATCCCCATTAACAGCCCTACTTCCACACTCAAAACACATTTGTTCAGAGCGGCCTATCACATTCACTAATCAAAGTCATTCTATGTGTAACTGTGTGTGTGTGTAGCCCATTCACTATCTCCATCCATCCCTCACTCCCTGAAAATGGCTGGACCATCATTGTAAATACACCATTGTATATAAACAACTGTACTTTGTATCTCCCCCACATATTTGTAAATTGTAAGCTCTCACGAGCATGTGCGGATTATATTGCTTTCATTATTGTATTGGTAACGTTGTTACTTATGACTTGTGTTCGGAAACTGTTAAACTGTAAAGCGCTGCGTAATCTGTTGGCGCTATATAACTAAAGATTCTTATTAAGCGTTCACGGGTCCATGTGGAGGTAGACCGTGACGGCTCCTGCAACGATGTTTTGAGGAACTGGAGAAGGAGGAGTCAATGTGTACAGACTTGATTCCCGCAATCCTTGTAGTTGCCTGAACACGTACAGCGCCACTCGCAAGATCTGTACCCGGCTCCACAACATTGACCCAATGGGCAGTAAGGGAAAGGTATCGTCCCTGGCCATGGGTACTGGTCCACGCAGCGGTGGTCAGGTGGACATTGCTACTGACGGAGTTTAGTAGCGCATGTTTAATTTTAACCTCAACAACATGGTTTTGCAGACCAGGGACGGCTTGCCTGTTGAAATAAAATCAGCTTGGCACATTGTATTGTGGGACTGCCAATGCCATTAAGTTCCGTAAACGGTCAGTCTCCACCAGCCTGAATGACAGCATTTCAAGGGACAGGAGTTTTGCAATGCCAGCATTCAGAGCCTGTGGTCGTGGATGGTTTGCCGAGATTGGGCCTACACCCGATACGCCACAACCTGACACCCACAGATAAACAAGCCATAAAATCTCTGAAAGATAACCCCAACATTATTATTAAACAAGCAGATAAGGGGGGTGCTATCGTTATTATGAATAAGACCCAATCTATTGCCGAAATTCATAGACAACTGTCAGTTAACCTAACCTACAGACAACTAAATTGTGACCCTACATTTTACATCTGTCAAAAAATTGATCGTATCCTGACAAAACATCTTTAATTGATCACCATAGACTGTAAGGCTATGACATTCCTTAATATTCAATACCCCATCACCCTGTTTTCTACACACTCACAAAAATCAACAAAAAACTACATTATCCACCCGCATACCCTAGAGGGATAATTCTCCGTGTTCTACAGTATCACCCAAATGTTTAACATGTTGCCTAATTCCTATGTATATATATTCTTCACCCTATGTATATATTGTATATATTATACATTGTCCTTGACTGTAAATTTTTCTAGCTCTTCCAGCGACTATTTGATAAAGGCCACTGCGTTGCCCAAAACGTCAGTCAGTCGTCTCATAGCTATTTTCTTTTTTCACATCAAGTGTGCAATAAAAATTTTAAATTTAACCATGACATATGCAGTTAAACTTGTGCTGTGATTCTCTATAGACTGTACATCTTCAGTGTGTCTTTGTAACTCAACTACGTGTTTTCTACGCACTATTTTAGACATATTTGTGGTATTGAGGTTACTGACACTTTACCTCTTTTTACTTTTTGATTACACAGCTTGCATTTGACATAGCAAATATCATCTGCAAGTGTGTTAAAAAAGGACCACGCAGTGCAAGTCCTGGGAGCGTCCGTTTAGACTTTTGGAAGAGAAATCCGAACAGGTGCCAAAATGGAGGCTACAGGCAACAGAGTATGCAGCCTAACTCTCCCTCCTGTTTGTACCGTTGGGGCAATCGCTTCCTCAGAGCTGCTACCACCACCTTCCTGTTCCTCACGTCATGTTGGGTCTTGGACCTCATCATCTCCACTAACCTCTTACAACACCTGCTGCTGTTGGGTGGTCTGGCCACCACCATGCTCAACAGAAACTGGCACCTGAGTCTCATCATCATCAGATGCGTTCTGCGATGTGCTGACCATCGGCACTGTCTCACCCGCCTCTTCAGATTCAGAGAGACACAGCTGTTGCGCATCACTGCATACTCCCTCTTCTTCACATTCCAGAATGCTGCTTGGCTGTGCCCCTGTTTGCAAACCAACAGATTCTGAGAACAGAAGCAGAGACTCAGCTGGCTCCTGTACAGAACTCTCTGACTGACTGGGCAATTTGGCAGGCGGTGAAGAGACAGATGGTTGATCAACAGTGCTGTGTTACTGAGAGGAGGTGGAAGCAATTGAAGTCGATGCATTGGACCCTGGGCTCCAACACCGCCAGTTGTTGCCTGTAAGTGCTGTTAGCACAGTCAACACTTGCTCCTGTGTTACTGGGGTTGAGTAATGGCAGCTGTTCCCCTGCTGTGTGTATGACAAAAAGTCATGCTGCCTCCACCCTGTCCTCCTCTCATCCCTGGGCTCCAACACCGCCAGTTGTTGCTCGTAAGTAATTGGCATGGGTACTGACTCATGCCCACCCTGTTTACAGCACCACAGCTGTTTCCTGGCAGTGTCAACGTAAATTAGCCTCCAATAAGTTGTCCTGTCATGTTGCATTCCGGTTATCCGACTCTATGGTGCCTGCAGTTTAGGTGATTCCTATGTGTGCTGTGGGATATGTAAATAAAGGCTCTTTCCGTTGTGAAAATAGGACAAGCACCCACTCTAGGACTGTGTGATTTGGTAACTGCAGACGGCTTGCGGCCTGTCAACTTACATTTTCATGGGTGCCTTATGGTACTCGTCCGAGTTCCAGTACCGTTAGCTGGTTCTCCACAGTGCCTTTGGCCTAGGTGCCTCCATCTCGGTATCCGAGTTCCAGCAACGTCTGCTGGTCCTTGTAGTGCTTTGGAGCACAGGTACCTCTGCTTAGTAACCGTGTGTCCAGTAAAGTCAGCTGGCCACTCGGTTGTGCCATGTGCTCTTTTCCTTCTGCTGCCCTCCGGTTCCAGCCAGTCAGCTGGTCCTCGTTACTTGCATTGGCTCTTGTACCTTCTGTACCCATCCGGTTCCAGTACCGTCACTGGTTCTCCGCAGTGCCTTTGGCCTAGGTGCCTCCATCTCGGTATCCGAGTTCCAGCAACGTCTGCTGGTCCTTGGTAGTGCTTTGGAGCACAGGTACCTCCTGCTTAGTAACCGTGTCCCAGTAACGTCAGCTGGTCCTCGGTTGTGCCATTGGCTCTTTTTCTTCTGCTGCCCCTCCGGGTTCCAGCACAGTCAGCTGGTCCTGTTACTTGCATTGGCTCTTGTACCTTCTGCTACCCGTCCGGGTTCCAGTACCGTCAACTGGTTCTCCACAGTGCCTTTGGCCTAGGTGCCTCCATCTCGGTATCCGAGTTCCAGCAACTCTGCTGGTCCTTGGTAGTGCTTTGGAGCACAGGTACCTCCTGCTTAGTAACCGTGTCCCAGTAACGTCAGCTGGTCCTCGGTTGTGCCATTGGCTCTTTTTCTTCTGCTGCCCCTCCGGGTTCCAGCACAGTCAGCTGGTCCTGTTACTTGCATTGGCTCTTGTACCTTCTGCTACCCGTCCGGGTTCCAGTACCGTCAACTGGTTTCCGCAGTGCCTTTGGCCTAGGTGCCTCCATCTCGGTATTCGAGTTCCAGCAACGTCTGCTGGTCCTTGGTAGTGCTTTGGAGCACAGGTACCTCCTGCTTAGTAACCGTGTCACAGTAACGTCAGCTGGTCCTCGGTTGTGCCATTGCCTCTTTTCCTTCTGCTGCCCCTCCGGGTTCCAGCACAGTCAGCTGGTCCTCGTTACTTGCATTGGCTCTTGTACCTTCTGCTACCCGTCCGGGTTCCAGTACCGTCAACTGGTTCTCCGCAGTGCCTTTGGCCTAGGTGCCTCCATCTCGGTATTCGAGTTCCAGCAACGTCTGCTGGTCCTTGGTAGTGCTTTGGAGCACAGGTACCTCCTGCTTAGTAACCGTGTCACAGTAACGTCAGCTGGTCCTCGGTTGTGCCATTGCCTCTTTTCCTTCTGCTGCCCCTCCGGGTTCCAGCACAGTCAGCTGGTCCTCGTTACTTGCATTGGCTCTTGTACCTTATGCTACCCGTCCGGGTTCCAGTAACGTCAACTGGTTCTCGGAAGTTAGACGACCCTAAAGACCACCCCGAAGAAGATGACGACCCCAAGGACGACGAGCATCAAGCCAACCAGCCTGAACACCATCACAAAGAAGAAATATAAGATTACCCAGAAGAAGATCACCAACAGGAAAAAGAAGGTTACGACAAACTACAAGATACAGAACAAGAGACAGAAGAACAATAAACAGAAGATCAAAAAGCAGAAGAACATGAAGTATAAGATCAAAATGAAGAGCAAAATATATGCTCTAAATTATAAGCAGAAGAAGACTAAGCAGTGTATGGGGGTGAGTCCGTTCCTCCTCGTGGTGCCCCTGGAAAATGCCTGCTGCTGCAGGCTAAACTGAACACGGACAAATACTGTTGTAATTTAAATCTTTTGTGACAGCAAGAACGGAAGGATGAAAAATTCATACTTTGACAGATTACAAGTACAGGAATCTCTGTCACAAATAAGAATATGATGAAGAAGATGAAGAGGAAGAAGATGAAGATGTAGAATATGAAGAAGAATAATAGTTTAATAAGAACAATATGAGTAATGTTAACAAAAAGATGAATAACAAGAAGTTTACGAAGAAGATAAAGAAGGTGAAGATGAAGAATAATTTGATGACAAAGATGATGCTGCTGAAGATTATGAAGGAGAAAGTGTGTCAAAAGTTAAAAAGGTGAAGAGCATGGAAGTTGTGAAACATACATATTTGACAAAATAGAAAAAAGGTTAACAACATAGTCAATTTCTTCGTCAATCCAAACGTATTTCCAAAAAAAAAATACTAATGCTATTCCATTGGATTGGGTTAAACATCTATGCCTTTAATGTCTCCTCAACCTCCCCCAATACATTCTACATTACTCTTTGTTGTTTTCCTTCATGTACAATTAACCAACAAGGCAAGAATGGTTTTTTTTTAATTCCGATATTTTGTTCCCATAGACTTACATTGGATTTCCGGTATCGGTATCGGGTATCGCCGATATTTTTTGGGTATCGGCGATACCATTCCGATTCC
This sequence comes from Oophaga sylvatica, assembly GCA_033576555.1. NCBI lineage: Eukaryota > Metazoa > Chordata > Amphibia > Anura > Dendrobatidae > Oophaga > Oophaga sylvatica. The sequence goes on along the minus strand of JARQOD010000001.1, from coordinate 491,176,826 downwards.
GATACTTTTGGATATCGGAAAGTATCGCTCAACTCTAATTATGACTACTATGTTGCATTTCTGATGGATTGATTTGCTAGCATTACCCAGACAATTTTCGGTGCTAGGTAACTTGTGCTAGGTAACCCCGAACTTGGCCGTTTGTCTTGCCCTTTGCCATTGATGTACACTCCTGGTATTTGACCGTATACGCGTATGCAGATATTCATTATGCAAACTAGTGGGCAGGTCAGTGAGGGATCAGTGACCTGTCAGCAGTCTGAATTATAAATATCTAATCAGAGCACTACATAGAACACTGGCTCCTTAGGGCACGAGAATCTCAATAACACAAAACTGAAAATAAAGATTAAAGAACAACCACAAGACGGATTTCATCAACCAAGGTATCATTGTAATCAGTATGACGGCGCCGACCTGACACTGTGTATAGGTTACTGTGCACAATCTGCTGACAGGTTCCCTTTAAGGACGCTCAGGCCCTTCATGCTCCCCCTTTTTCTTTGGCGGGGACCATGGCCCAGGTCATATGGATGGACCACAGAATCCATGAGAGGTGCGGCGAGCAACAGGGTGCCTTTTACTTTCTCTCTGAGCATGTTCGTTTACCTGAGGTGGAGCAGATGGAGTTTGGAGGTACCAGTTCTTATGCTGTGTAGAGGAAACGTTGGCACAATCTTGAACTCTCTCTCTACTGTAGTCTCACTGGGCACTCTCTAAAGCAGGGGTGGGGAATATTTTTTTCTGCCAAGGGCCATTTGAATATTTATGCCATCCTTCGGGGGCCGTACAAACTCCACCCACAAAGTACATCCTGACTCTGGCACTTGTGTCAGGAAGTAATCTTTCATTGCATGCCCTTCAGTGTTCAGTAGTGAACACTGCGTGTGTGCTCACAGAGCAAGAAGAAATTAATGAGCTGGTGGCAATCAAAATACAAATCCTGCCAAAGCACTGCGGTCACTGAGAATCTCCCAGGGGCTGGACAAAAGGTCATCGAGGGCCGTAAATGGCCTGGGGCCCTGAGGTTCCCCATCTCTGCTATAAAGGCCTGTCCAACTCACCCTCAAGCAAGCAAGCCATTGGGAAACACCTAAGTCTGGGTGATTGTCGAGGGGGTAACCCAGACTTCCAGGTACCTTTTATCACGAACACCGCACTGCACTTGCTCACTGAGCCAGTGCGCGTGTCCTGAATAATACAGACTGCACTCAAAGATACCTGTGGAGCGGGGCAGCAGCGGTGAAGATGCGTGCTTCTGACTAACAGGACCCGAAGCACATGACTGCCAAGGGGCGGCGCCGGCCACAGGTCTCTCAGAGAAGGCAGTAACAGACAGAGATTGTTTCAGGCCAGAGGACCTTAAGCACGTGACTGCTGATGGGCGTGGCCTAAGCTCCAGAGAGCTATGAGCAGAAGGAAAACTCCTAGAAGGTAACTACGGGACAGAGTTACCAAGGGGCATAGACAAAACGGAAAGTCAGGATAGCCAGGTCATACACAGAGGGAGCAACGCAGTACAAGAGGAGCAGGCAGAGAATAACCAGAACGTAGCCAAGGGATCAGAAAACCAGAACGGGCAAATACACAGTACCAAGACAGTAGACAAGCTCACAACGAAGAGACGGACCGGGTCAAAACCAAACAAGCAACAAGATCAGGCACAAGGCACAGGCACACAGGAGGTCAACTAACTCAGCCGAGGGCAGGAGTATAACTGACACCAGACCTAGGTCAATTGGCAACTAAATAGCCGCCCTCTGCCATAGAGAGGCTGAAACCATTAACCCCAGACTGGCCAGGACGGGGCAAAGACCAAACCCCGTCCTGGGTCATGACAGTACCCCCCTCTCAACGGGGGGCCACCGGACCCCCGGGTTTCTCAGGACACCTGGCATGAAAGGCCCGGACCAACTGATTCGCATGAACAGATCGGGCAGGAACCCACGACCGGTCCTTTGGACCGTAGCCTTTCCAATGTATAAGATACTGA
>JARQOD010000001.1:491043620-491174733 GCA_033576555.1 Oophaga sylvatica | reverse complement strand
GGTTAGGCCGATAAATATAAATAAGGGAGGAGATGTAGGGGGGTGCTGCGCTGTGGAGAGCTATGTTGGTGAGAACCAGTATTTAGAATTGGATCCTATAATGATGGGCAGCACTGCCAGTGTAATGAGTGGCGATAAACTCTATGAAGGATATCTGCCACGTTTTGCGTGCGTTTGATGAGTCAACGCGGTGGCGAGTGCAGATGATGCATAGTCAGCCTGACTGTCCCCTTATCTGCCTGCTTCAAAAAACACTGCAAGCACTAAGGCATGAGGTTTTGGAAGAGGTGGAGGATGAGGAGTCACAAATTCCATCACCTTCTGGACAGTCAGCGCAACGTGGTTCCTCACAAAGGGCTGGAGGACTTTCAAAGTACCTGCTGTATCAAACAATTGAACCTCCAGGTCGCTGTCTATATTTTCATAACCATTACAAACTTTTAATGTATTTACAAAGCACATAATGTACATTTTTTTGTCTATCCTTTTGTAATGCTATTGTGTTTCCATAAACTGATGTTACAGAATTATGATACAAAGTTTTTTAATTTTGAGTTTTAAATTTTGTAAAATTTATATGTATTTGAAGGACTTTGTGAGGAGGATGAGGAGGAGTCAATGGAGGAGGAAGACATCGCCCCAGAGGGAGGTAGACAATGCTCTAGTCAGTATGTAGACCAAGGGTGGGGTGATGCACAGCAGGCGGAGATGACGCTCTTGCAGGGGACAACGTTTTTTGGGCCCAGTTGGGAGTCTGCAGCACATGGTTGATTTTCATGCTGCAGTGGCTGAGAGAAACGACCGCCGCATCGAACAATTCACACCACGTCTGATTATTGGGTTTTACCCCTCCTAGACCCTCGCTACGGGACAACTTACAAAGCTCATCACACCGTTGAACCGGGAGCGTAAAATGCGGAAGTACAAGACACACTGGTGCAATCCATAATGTTCTCCATTCCAGCCGAGAGCACTGCTTGCTGCACTGTTTTACAAAGCAGCTCTGTGCGTCGAGGCAGTGGAGACAGCTCTGCAACAAGAGGGAGCACAAGCAGCGCCTCTGCACAGGGCAAAAAACAGTATGTTCCAAATGTGTCGAAGTTTTGTGGCAGCGGCCCACCAATGTCTACACCATCCGAGACGGCTCCAGTCAGCAGGAGGCAACATTTCCGTAAGATGGTGAAGACTACATGTCTTGCCCTCTCAGTGTACCCCCAGATGGCTCTTCCCCATTCAAGTTTTGTGTCTCTAAGCTGGATACATGGCCAGAGCTTAGCAGTATGCATTGGAGGTGCTGGCTTGATCTGCTGCCAGTGTATTATCGGAGCGCGTCTTTACTGCTGCAGGTGGTGTACTAACAGACCGTTGCATGCGACTATCCTACGATAATGTAGAACGGCTTACTTTTCTGAAAATGAACTAGGATGGATCTCGCCTGAATTTGCTGTCCGGTTTCAGATTAACTAACTGGTTGGCAAACGTTTTCCATGTCTCCTGTTATGTTCATCTTTTACCACCTGAGCTATACTCCCTGGGCTACAACACTGCAGTTGCTGCTCAGAAGTGTCGTGTCCACAGACCAATACACAAGCTATAGTGATAGTGGGGTTCAGTAACGCCTGCTGTTCCCCTGCTGTGTGTCCGGCAAAAATTACTGCTACCTAGCTACAATGTTTAAAAAACATGACATGTTAAAATGGCTAGTGCTACACATAGATATCAGGCTACACCCTTATTTCTAAGCTGTAAACAAGTGAAACGTCAATTTAAAACCATTTCAATGATTTGTGTTGGTAACAAATCTGTAACTAAATAATTGTGACATATTTGGCAGATATCCACATGTCTAAAAACAAATGCTAACACAAAAGCATACTTATGCTATAGGGTACTGATGGTGAAACCCTTTTCACTCCATAACTTTGACCAATCCAACTCACATATGCTCAAATGCTGCAATGTTGGAAGTGCATAATGTGGGTTGAACTTTGACAACAGCTGCAGTGCGAAGGTTATCCTTCTGTGTTTTGGCTTTTAAATAAAAGCATACAAGTAAATATAATAATACATTGTTGATTAAGGGACATGATGTACACCTGTAATATTGTGCAAACAATGGATGTAGGACTTTCTCTTCAACATTACTTATATTTGTGTCATTTGAAAAAAATACATATTTTAGTTAAAAATTAAAAACCCATGTTTAGTAGCTGTTGAAAGGCCGTTTGTGTACTTCTATATTGTTTGCAACCAATGTATTGTATACGGATGGAGCGCGTCACACTAATAGATTAGATTTATTTTAAATGGAATGTAGCAGAACCAATTGGAGATAAATGAAAAGGATGAGCCACTGAGACACGCTCAGCAGAGTACAAGCAGCAGTGCTTTGAACATGTAACTGGAGCGTGATCTGCACTAAAAAAGTAAAAAACACAGATGAAGTGAACACTGAAAACAAACTGCCCACAATCTGTGGAAAAGCTCCTTTCTGTACTTCTATAGTTTTTGAACCAATGTATTGTATACGGTGGAAGGCGTACACTAATAGATTAGATTTATTTTAAATGGAATGTAGCAGAACCAATTGGAGATAAATGAAAAGGAGAGCCACTGAGACACGCTCAGCAGAGTACAAGCAGCAGTGCTTGAACAAGTAACTGGAGCGTGATCTGCACTCAAAAAAGTAAAAAACACAGACTGAAGTGAACACTGAAACACAACTGTCCACAATCTGTGAAAAGTCCTTTCTGTACTTCTATAGTTTTTGCAAACCAATGTATTGTATACGGATGGAAGCGGTCACACTAATAGATTAGTTTTATTTTAAATGGAATGTAGCAGAACCAATTGGAGATAAATGAAAAGGATGAGCCACTGAGACACGCTCAGCAGAGTACAAGCAGCAGTGCTTGAACAAGTAACTGGAGCGTGATCTGCACTCAAAAAAGTAAAAACACAGATGAAGTGAACACTGAAACACAACTGCCCACAATCTGTGAAAAGCTCCTTTCTGTACTTCTATAGTGTTTGCAACCAATGTATTGTATACGGAGGGAAGCGCGTCACACAAAATAGATTAGATTTATTTTAAATGGAATGTAGCAGAACCAATTGGAGATAAATGAAAAGGATGAGCCACTGAGACACGCTCAGCAGAGTACAAGCAGCAGTGCTTGAACAAGTAACTGGAGCGTGATCTGCACTCAAAAAAGTAAAAAACACAGACTGAAGTGAACACTGAAACACAACTGTCCACAATCTGTGAAAGCTCCTTTCTGTACTTCTATAGTGTTTGCAACCAATGTATTGTATACGGATGGAAGCACGTCACACTAATAGATTTGATTTTTTTTCTAATATAATGGAGCTGCACCAATTCCACTAAATAAAATAAAAAAAAAAAAAAAAAAGTGACACGTGCAGATGCCTACAAACAGCGGTGGATGCAGAGCAAACTGCAGCGTCACCTGCACTGTCACACACACACCTTGCACAGAGCTGTTAAAACAACACTGGCAAAATGAAGCTTTACACAGCGGTTGGTAAACTAGCCTGCCTCAAGCACAGTAGTACACAAAATCGCAATATCTAACTGTCCCTCAGAGTCAGCACAGCAGCGTTCTGTCCCTAACTGAGTTCACAGCACAGTGACGCTAAAATGGCTGCGGCGCCTTTTATAGTGCATTCTGACATCATTTCAGCAGCCAATCACAGCCATGCCATTAGTTAAGATGACCGCATCATTACAGGATGTGCCCACACTTCGTAGGATTCCTCATTGGCTGACTAAAATCACATTGCCTCTCAAAGAATTATGGGAACTTCCGATTCCGGTATACGATATGGAAAAAGTATCGGAATTAAGTATCGGAATTCCGATAACGCGAATATCGGCCGATACCCGATACTTGCGGTATCGGAATGCTCAACACTAATTATAAGAACTCATGAAAAAAACCATTAACCTGTGATCATATCAAAAGTATCCAGTTTATGCTTTTAGTTTATCCCTGCCCTCCCCCTGGGTATTATGCTCTTTTATTTTTTAAAATCAGTTCCAGAGATATGGGACTTTAATATTCACTGCTAGTTTTTATGTTCCTAGGGGGGATTGCTATCATTGTAATAATGGAGCACAGCCTAAGACACACCCAAGAGGATCCTGTGAGTCACGGCTCTATAGTAAAGACTGTAAACAATAACACTAAATTTAAAGGCTGATATCTCTAGAACTGTATGGCAGATTAGGAAAAAGAAAAATGGCGGAATACTCAGGGGACCAGTGGGAATCAAATAAAGGCAAAAACTTTCCACTTTTGACATGGTTACAGGTCCTCTTTAAGGCTTGACATAATGCATGGTGATGTCACACACTCTGCACTGCTACATTGATAACCAGCTCTACTGAGTCTGTATATGTTTCTTTTGTACATATAAAGTTTATCAACATAGTAAGATTATGGCACAACGTGGAACAACCACTTCATGTCATATTAACAACAAAGCCCGCAATCTAAGTAAAACACTCGGAGCACTTGTTTGGAAATATGACAAGCTCTTGTGAACTCTTGGCTCGGTATGTTGTCGCTGGCATTTCCTGGGAGTGGAAGAATAACTTAAGATACTGGCCTTAATTTAAACAACATAAACTGCTTATAAAATTGATAAAATAAAACTAATATTATTGCATTTTAAAAAAAAAATGGAATAAGCAGAATCAGATGTTACCATTCTGCTATCCGACTGAGATTCACAATGCATCTTCCTCTATAATCCATTTAACTGAAAGGGAAAACATCAACTTTATTGATTTTTTACAAATTAAACCAGATACAACCATTCTTGTTTTTTCTCTAATCTGTTTTTATTTTCTGCTTGTAGAATTTTTTTCAATTCCTTTTTCTATATGTGATCCTATGGCTAACTGTTCTGTTCTATGTTTTACTGTAGCTACCTAGATTGGAGATATTCATTGACTTCTTGGAGAGACTGTTGAGGGCCTGCACCGAGATCTGTGCAGAGGTCATTGTGCAGAGAGGGGAGGATATGAGCTGTTTATTGTGAATGATGTGGTCTTGTGTTATCTACATAGACAGTTGCAATCAAAATTATTTAATCAGTGCAACATAGGTTTATTTGCAACATTTAGACATTTTCTGCCGTTTTCAATAAACCAATGAAACAAGAACAATTTATTTATATCTCAAGACAGTTAATATAACAAGTGGTTTTCCCAAATTCAAAAAAAGATGCCACTTTTAATGACTACTGTTTCAGTAATTGTTCAACCCCTCTGGCTGTTATAACCTGATGAAAACATAGTAAATATCCAGAAACAAACTTCTGGTAGCATTTCTGAGGAATCTTAACTCCTTCTTCATGGCCAATAGCCTCTGGGTCATCAATATTCTTGGGTTATGAAGAGAGTGATCCAAAAAGAAAAGACATCATTGCCTTGCACAAACAACGAAAAAGAGGCTGCAACTAGATAGTAAACAACAGGAAATGTTCCTAGAGCTACATCCTAAAGCTCTGGGGTTAAAGTTACATCGGCTACACTACCTGGATGTGGCCAAAAGAGGAAGAAACCACCTGTTATATTAGTTGTCCTGACCTATTTACATAAATTTTTTTCAATGGTTTATTACCAAAAGTAGAAAGTTTGCAAACTTTACTAATAAACCTGATTTGCAAGGGGGTTTAATATATAGTGTATATATATATATATATATATATATATATATACACTATACAGTGCCTACAAGTAGTATTCAACCCCCTGCAGATTTAGCTGGTTGACACATGCGGAATTAACTTGGCATTGTGACATTTGTACTGTAGATCAGCCTGGAAGTGGGAAATGCACTGCAGCAAAAATTTTTGTTTTAATTTTTTTTTTTTTTTTTTTTAAACGTTAAAAGTTAATTCAGAGTGTCATTTATTATTCAACCCTCAAACCACAAGAATTCTGTTTGGTCCCCCTAAAGTATTAAGAAGTAGTTCAGGCACCAAGAATAATGAGCTTCACATGTGTGGATTAATGATCTCTTTTGCCAGCCTTTTCTGACTATTTAAGACCCTCCCCAAACTTGTGAACAGCACTCATACATGGTCAACATGGGAAAGACAAAGCAGCATTCCAAGGCCATCAGAGTCAAGATCGTGGAGGGTCACAAGGCTGGCAAGGGGTACAAAACCCTTTCCAAGGAGTTGGCCCTACCTGTCTCCACTGTTGGGAGCATCATCCGTAAGTGGAAGGCTTATGGAACTACTGTTAGCCTTCCACGGCCTGGACAGCCTTTGAAAGTTTCCTCCCGTGCCGAGGCCAGGCTTGTCCGAAGAGTCAAGGCTAACCTTAAGGACAACAAGGAAGGAGCTCTGGGAAGATCTCATGGCAGTGGGGACATTGGTTTCAGTCAATACCATAAGTAACGTACTGCACCGCAATGGTCTCCGTTCCAGACGAGCCCGTAAGATACCTTTACTTTCAAAGCGTCATGTCAAGGCTCGTCTACAGTTTGCTCATGATCACTTGGAGGACTCTGAGACAGACTGGTTCAAGGTTCTATGGTCTGATGAGACCAAGATCGAGATCTTTGGTGCCAACCACACACGTGACGTTTGGAGACTGGATGGCACTGCATACGACCCCAAGAATACCATCCCTACAGTCAAGCATGGTGGTGGCAGCATCATGCTGTGGGGCTGTTTCTCAGCCAAGGGGCCTGGCCATCTGGTCCGCATCCATGGGAGGATGGATAGCACGGCCTACCTGGAGATTTTGGCCAAGAACCTCCGCTCCTCCATCAAGGATCTTAAGATGGGTCGTAATTTCATCTTCCAACAAGACAACGACCCAAAGCACACAGCCAATAAAACCAAGGTTCAAGAGGGAAAAAGTCAAGGTGTTGGAGTGGCCTAGTCAGTCTCCTGACCTTAACCCAATTGAAAACTTGTGGAAGGAGCTCAAGATTAAAGTCCACATGAGACACCCAAAGAACCTAGATAACTTGGAGAAGATCTGCATGGAGGAGTGGGCCAAGATAACTCCACAGACCTGTGCCGGCCTGATCAGGTCTTATAAAAGACGATTATTAGCTGTAATTGCAAACAAGGGTTATTCCACGAAATATTAAACATAGGGGTTGTATAATAATTGACCCACACTTTTATGTTTAAAATTTATTAAAATTCAACTGAGCAACATAACTTTTTGTTTTGTAAGATTTATGCTTCTGTTAATAAATCCTACTCTCGTTTGCAGTTTGAAGGCTCTAACTTATTTGCATCTTATCAAACCAGCTAAATCTGCAGGGGGTTGAATACTACTTGTAGGCACTGTATATACTTACTAACAGATGTTTTTCTCTGAAATGCTGCAGAATTTCAGTGAAGACATAGTTTCAATCAATAGGCAGTTGACGGCTGTGCCTGTAGGTATAGACAGGACTAGTCCGATGCAGGTGCACGGCTGACTTTTCTCTGCCCCACACCATTTGATTGACGGTTCTCTTCCAATGTACATAAGTGCGGCAAGAGAACTTGTAATATTTATATATTAGTTTATGCCACAAAATCATGTCCTCAGCTCCTTAATACCTTAATTGAAACAAGGATGAAGTGGATAACCCTTTTAATATAAGATATAACATTACCCATGAATTGCAGGATGAGTGGAGCAATTGGTCCTGTGCACAGTGTTGGAAACAGAATGAAGAGGAACAGATTAAACAAATCTCAATTAACCCCTTTCTGATGTTGGGCGTAATAGTACCCTCATGTCGGAATCCCTCCCTTTGATGTGGATTCCGGCGCTGAGCCCACATCTTTCCGGGCACAAGTCAGCTGTTTTGAACAGCTGACATGTGCCTTTAATAGCCATGGGTGGAATTGCGATCCACCTGCTGCTGTTAACCTGTTAAATGCCACTGTCAATCTCTCACAGCGGCATTTAACTCACACTTCCGTGAAGCGCGCCAGAAATCTCACCCATCGGTGACCCTGTCACATGATCATGGGTCACTGATTGGTTGACATAACAACCAGAGGTCTCCAGCAGACTTCTATAGTTGTCACTGCCGGATTGCTATGAGCGGCACCCAGTGGTTAGCGCTCATAGCAAGTGAGCATTTCTGCTATATACAGGCGATCTGATCATTGCCTGTATGTAGCAGCATATAGCAGAGCTTTTTGTCTCCCATGGAGACTATTGAAGCATGCAAAAAGTAAAAAAAAATGTTTTTAACCCCTTTACCCCAAGGGTGGTTTGCACGTTAATGACCGGGCCAATTTTTACAATTCTGACCACTGTCTCTTTATGAGGTTATTACTCTGGAACGCTTCAACGGATCTTCGCGATTCTGAGATTGTTTTCTCGTGACATATTGTACTTCACGTTAGAAGTAAAATTTCTTCGATATAACTTGCGTTTATTTTTGAAAAAACGCAAATATGGCGAAAATTTTTAAAATTTTGCAATTTTCAAACTTTGACTTTTTATTCCCTTAAAACAGAGAAATATGTCACATAAAATAGTTAAGAAATAACATTTCCTACATGTCTACTTTACATCAGCACAATTTTGGAAATAAAATTTTTATTTGTTAGGAAGTTATAAGGGTTAAAAGTTGACCAGCGATTTCTCATTTTTACAACAAAATTTACAATGCCATTTTTTTTAGGGACCACCTCTCATTTGAAGTCACTTTGAGGGGTCTATATGGCAGAAAATACCCAAAAGTGACACCATTCTAAAAACTGCACCCCTCAAGGTACTCAAAACCACATTCAAGAAGATTATTAACCCTTCAGGTGCTTCACAGGAACTAAAGCAACGTGGAAGGAAAAAATAAATATTTAACTTTTTAGCCACAAAAATGATCTTTTACAAAATTTTTTTTTATTTTCACAAGGGTAAAAGGAGAAAATGGACAGATAAGGTTGTTATGCAATTTCTCCTGAGTACGCCAATACCCAATATGTGGGGGAAAACCACTGTTTGGGCACACGGCAGAGCTCATAAGGGAAGGAGCGCCGTTTGACTTTTTCAAACTAAAATTGGCTGGAATTGAGATTGGACGCCATGTCGTGTTTGGAGAGCCCCTGATGCGCCTAAACAGTGGAAACCTCCACAAGTGACACCATTTTGGAAACTAGACCCCCTAAGGTACTTATCTAGATCTGTTGTGAGCACTTTAAACCCCCAAGTGTTTCACAAAAGCTTATAATGCCTGGGTGTGAAAAAAAAAAAAAAAACAATTTTCCACAAAAATGATTTTTTAGTCCCAAATTTTTGAATTTTCCCAAGGAAATTGGACCCCAAAAGTTGTTGTCCAATTTGTCCTGAGTACGCTGATACCCCATATGTGGGGGGGGAAACTGTTTGGGTGCACGGCAGGGCTTGGAAAGGAAGTAGTAACGTTTTGGAATGCAGACGTTGATGGGGGTCATGTTCCGTTTGCAGTGCCCCAGATGAGCCTAAATAGTGGAAACCCCCCACAAGTGACCCCATTTTGGAAACTAGACCCCCTAAGGAACTTATCTAGATCTTTGGTGAGCACTTTGAACCCCAAAGTGCTTCACACAAGTTTATAATGCCCGGGCATGAAAATAAAAAATCCTATTTTTTTCCCACAAAAATTATCTTTTAGTCACTAATTTTTTATTTTCCCAAGGGTAACAGGAGAAATTGGACCACATAAGTTGTTGTCCAATTTGTCCTGAGTACGCTGATACCCCATATGTGGGGGGGAAGCACTGTTTGGGCTCACGGCAGAGCTCGGAATGGAAGGAGCACCATTTGACTTTTTCCAACCAAAATTGGCTGGAATTGAGATTGGATGCCATGTTGCATTTGGAGAGCCCCTGATGTGCCTAAACAGTGGAAACCCCCCATAAATGACCCCATTTGGGAAACTAGACCCCCTAAGGAACTTTTCTAGATCTTTGGTGAGCAATTTGAACCCCCAAGTGCTTCACACAAGTTTATAATGTAGAGCCGTAAAATTTAAAAATCATATTTTTTCCACAAAAATGATCTTTTCACCCCAATTTTTATTTTTCCAAGGGTAACAAGACTCCAAAAGTTATTGTGCAATTTGTCCTGAGTGCGCTGATACCCCATATGTGGGGGTAAACCACTGTTTGGGTGCATGGCAGAGTTTGGAAGGGAAGGAGCGCCGTCTGACTTTTTCAACGCGGAATTGGCTGGACGCCATGTCGTGTTTGGAGAGCTCCTGATCTGCCTAAACAGAGGAAACCCCCATAAATGACACCATTTTGGAAACTAGACCCCTCAAGGAACTTATCTAGATGTGTGGTGAGCACTTTGAACCCCAAAGTGCTTCACAGAAGTTTATAAGTACAGCCGTAAAAATAAAAAAATCCTTTTTTTTTTACAAAAATGATTTTTTCGCCCCCAATATTTTATTTTCACAAGGGTAACAGGAGAAATTGGACCCCAAAAGTTGTTGTCCAATTTGTCCTGAGTACGCTGATACCAATATGTGGGAGAAAACTACTGTATGGGCGCACGTCAGGGCTCGGAAGGGAAGTAGTGACGTTTTGGATTGCAGACTTTGATGGAATGGTCTGGGGGCGTCATGTTGCATTTGGAGAGCCCCTGATGCGCCTAAACAGTGGAAACCCCCCACAAGTGACCCCATTTTGGAAAATAGACCCCACAAGGAACTTGTCTAGATGTGTGGTGAGCACTTTGAACCCCGAAGTGCTTCACAGAAGTTTATAACGCACAGCCGTAAAAATAAAAAATCTTTTTTTTTCTGCAAAAATTATTTTTTTGCCCCAATATTTTATTTTTACAAAGGTAACAGGAGAAATTGGACCCCAAAAGTTGTTGTCCAATTTGTCCTGAGTACGCTGATATCCAATATGTGGGAGAAAACTACTGTATGGGTACACGTTGGGGCTCGGAAGGGAAGTAGTGACGTTTTGGATTGCAGACTTTGATGGAATGGTCTGGGGGCGTCATGTCGCATTTGGAGAGCCCCTGATGCACCTAAACAGTGGAAATTCCCAACAAGTGACCCCATTTTGGAAAATAGACCCCACAAGGAACTTATCTAGATGTGTGGTGAGCGCTATGAAGCCCCAAGTGCTTCACAGAAGTTTATAATGTACAGCCGTAAAAACAAAAAAATATTTTTTTTTGTACAAAAATGATATTTTCGCCCCCAGTTTTTTATTTTCCCAAGGGTAATGGAAGAAATAGGACAAATTGCACAATAACTCTTGGGGTCCAGAGTACGCTGATACCCCATATGTGGGGATAAACTACTGTTTGGACGCATGGCAGAGCTGAGAAGTGAAGGAGCACCGTTTGACTTTTTCAACGCAGAATTGGCTGGAATTGAGATCAGACGCCATGTCACATTTGGAGAGCCCCTGATGTGCCTAAACAGCGGAAACCCCCCAATTCTAACTCCAACCCTAACCCCAACACACCCCTAACCCTAGTCCCAACCCTAACCACAAACCTAACCCTAACACACCCCTAATCCCAACCCTAACCCTAATCCTAACTTTAGCGCCAACCCTAACCCTAACTTTAGCCGCAACCCTAACCCTAACCCTAATGGGAAAATGGAAATAAATACTTTTTTTAAATTTTATTATTTTTCCCTTACTAAGGGGGTGATAAAGAGGGGTTTGATTTACTATTTATAGCGGGTTTTTATGATTGGCAGCTGTCACGCTAAAAGACGCTTTTTATTGCAAAAATAGTTTTTGCATCATCACATTTTGAGAGCTATAATTTTTGCATATTTTGGCCCACAGAGTCATGTGAGGTCTTATTTTTTGCGGGACAAGTTGACGTTTTTATTGGTACCATTTTTGAGCACGTGACTTTTTTGATCGCTTTTTATTTCGATTTTTGGGAGGTTAGAATGAACAAAAATCAGCAATTCATGAATTTCTTTTGGGGGAGGCGTTTATACCGTTCCGCGTATGGTAAAATTGATAAAGCAGTTTTATTCTTCGGGTCAGTACGATTATGGCGATACCTCATTTATATCATTTTTTCATGTTTTGGCGCTTTTATAGAATAAAAACAATTTTATATAAAAAATAATTATTTTTGCATCGCTTTATTCTGCGAGCTATAACTTTTTTATTTTTTCGCTGATGATGCTGTATGATGGCTCGTTTTTTGCGGGACAAGATGACGTTTTCAGCGGTACCATGTTTTTTTATATCGGTCTTTTTGATCGCGTGTTATTCCACTTTGTGTTCGGCGGTATGATGATAAAGCATTGATTTTTTGCTTCTTTTTTTTTTTTTTTTTTTTAAGGGGTTCACTAAAGGGGTTAACTAGTGGGACAGTTTTATAGGGGGGGTCGTTACGGATGCGGCGATACCAAATATGTGTACTTTTATTGCTTTGTTTTTTTTATTTACAGGAAGAAGTGAATTTATTGGGGAATATTTTTTTTTTTTTTATTTATTTTGGATTTTTTTTAAAAACATGTTTATTTTTATTTTTTTAACTTTTTTACTTTGTCCCAGGGTGGGACATCACTGTATTTTGTCAGATCGCTGGTGTGACAGTGTGCACAGCACTCTGTCACACCAGCGATCGCTCAGGCAGTGCAGCAGGCTTCTCAGTGCCTGCTCTCAGCAGGCACTGAGGAAGCCGCCTCCCTCCAGGACCCCGGCGCCGTCTTGGATCTGGGTCCTGGGAGGGAGGAAGCCCTCAGAACAGCGCGATCACATCGCGCTGCTCTGAGGGTCTCAGGGGGGCGCGCAGGGAGCCCCCACCCTGCGCGATCCTCCCCTGTGCCCCCAGTACACCGCGATCATGCTTGATCGCGGTGTGCAAGGGATTAATGTGCCGGGAGCGGTCCGTGACCGCTCCTGACACACAGTCATGGGTGTCAGCTGTGATAATCAGCTGACACCCGGCCGCGATCGGCTGCGCTCCCCCCGGGAGCGCGTCCGATCGCACGAGACGTACTATCCCGTCCATGGTCATACGGGCCCAGGTACCATGGACGGGATAGTACGTCCGATGGCAGTAAGGGGTTAAAAATATAAAAAAATATAAAAGTTAAAATCACCCCCCTTTCACCTCATTCAAAATAAAACAATAGAAGAAAAAATAAAGCTTACACATATTTGGTATCGCCGCCTTCAGAATCGCCCGATCTATCAATACAAAAAGAATCCGATCGGTAAATGGCGTAGTGAGAAGAAAATTCAAAACGCCAGAATTACTTTTTTTGGTTGCCGCTGCATTGCAATAAAATACAATAACTGGCGATCAAAAGATCATATCGGCACCAAAATGGTATCAATAAAAACGTCAGCTTGGCGCGCAAGTTTGACAGAAAAATAAAAAAGTTATGGCTCTGGGAAGACAGGGACCAAAAAACGAAAATGGCCCGGAGGTTAAGGGATTAAAATAACACCTTCATAATGGGAACTTATAAGCAGGTATTTAGACCTCAAAGTTACGTCTTTGCAGTAAAGTTTCAATAATGCTGATTACTTCCAAACCTTTGTATTACAACTTCATGTCTCCATTGTCTTGTAATCCATCCACAAATTCTTTTGCGAATGAGCTTGTAAGTGCAGTAGCTTGATCCACATTTGAAGATCTCCCTCCTCTTTCTCCACCCAGCACCGGGTCTTCCGTCAGTGATTGAAAGGTCCCTCTTCTCTGTGACCTGCTCCCCTGTTCAACATCAGGCTCTGTCATTCAAGCTACTGCATTGAATCCTGCATGTGTCCTGCCACTGTTATTCATCTTAGCAAGCATATATAATGGTATATAATTATTTCAACTTACTCTGCTTGTCCCCTTATGCTATGAGGTCAAGTAACTTTTCAAAGTGGTTTATGATCCATGTAGGCCTGGACACTTGTTTTACTGTTCACTACATTTATTGTGTCCTGCTGTCTCAACTTTGATTGATTGCTAACGAGAAAAAAAAAGTAAGAGATCTTAGAACTTGCCTCCTATATATTCAGACATAGTGTGAGGAACACTGGCAGGTTGTAACTGGCGGTTTTAACATGGCAGTTAAACAGGGCAGGAGACAGGTAAGACAAATAAATAAATAAATCTTTTCCCTGTACATTTGGATTACAACAAATATTCACCATATGCATTTGTATAACTTATATCCTGGCTGCTGCATTTACTCACTTCCACCGCCCTTGCATTAACTCTTTACACTCCATCCATATCGGCCCCTCTGTTCTCTCCTCTCCTATGTATAGCATTCACACTCTTTTCACATTGCTAAACAGCACAGATCCATTCATTCGCACCATCCAACACACGAGACGCTCTCACAAATCACTTAACCATCTGCTCACTCTTTCTATCCTCCTTCTCCTAGTCGCAGGAGACATCTCTCCCAACCCAGGCCCCTCATGTCATAGTAAGTCCAACACCTCAACTGCTACATTCAGAAACCCGTCTAATCTTATTAATATTTTCTGCATGCCTTCTATCTCTTTTAATTGTGCCCTTTGGAATCCTTACTCAGTGTGTAATAAACTCCCCTTCATCCATGACTTCTTCCTTTCTCATTCTCTTAACCTTCTTGCTCTTACTGAAACCTGGATCCAGCAGTCAGACACCACCGCTGCTTTCAATATTGTGGACTACACTTCTCTTATACCCCAAGATCGGGCAACAGCAGGTGGAGGCTTTGGTCTGCTCCTATCACCCAAATGTACCTTTCAGGTTATCCCTCAAGTACCCTCACTTGTCTTCCCTTCTTTCGAGGTCCATGCTGTCAGACTCTACATCCCCTTCTCCATGTGAGTGGCAGTGGTGTATTGTCCTCCGGGCCCCTCCCATCAGTTCCTGGATCACTTTGCCACCTGACTTCCACACTATCTCTCCTGTGACATCCCCACCCTCATCATGGGAGACTTCAACATCCCCATTGCTCTTCCCCTCTCACCATCTGCTTCTCACCTTTTATTTCTAACCTCCTCTTTCGGCCTCTCGCGGAATACTAACTCCCCCACGCATGAAGACGGAAACTCCCTCGACTTGGTATTCTCCCGACTTTGCTCAGTGGATGATTTTGCAAACTCCCATCTCCCGCGCTCTCACCACAACCTTCTATTATTCTCTATCAAGAACTGCCATCCCGCCCAGGTCACCCCCACTTTCCACACTTATAGAAACATACAGGCCATTAACACCAACAAACTTATGAAGAACTTGCAGTCATCATTGGCCCCTATCTCCTCCATCTCATATCCTGATTCTGCACTGAAGCATTAAAATGAAACATGTCAAAGTGCCCTGGATAAAACTGCACCTCCTATACATAGAACAAGTCAGCACAGACGGCGACAACCCTGGCACACACTGCAAAGACATTTCCTACAGCGGTGCTCCAGGTGCGCTTAACGTCTGTGGAGAAAATCCAATCAACCCGAAGATTTCATCCATTATAAGTTTATGCTTAAAACACACAACACTGCCCTTCACCTCTCGAAACAAATCTATTTCAACACCCTCATCACATCACTATCCAATAACCCGAAACGTATCTTTGACACTTTTAATTCCCTACTCAACCCCAGAGTGCAGGCCCCAATCACAGATCTCCATGCTGACGATCTGGTCAATAATTTCAAAGAAAAAATTGACCATATCCAACAGGAAATTATCTCCCAATCACCTTTTACCATGCACTGTCCTCCCTCTCCCACTGCATCTAGCTCACTCTCTGATTTTGAACCAGCCACAGAAGAAGTAATCAGGCTCCTTGCATCTTATCGCCCTACCACTTGCACCAATGACCCCATTCCATCACATCTCCTCCAGTCCCTTTCCTCTGCTGTCACCTCTAACCTAACAAAAATATTCAACCTCTCTCTTCCGGTATCTTTCCTTCCTCATTTAAGCATGCCTTTATACATCCATTACTTAAAAAACCATCCCTCGACCAAAACTGTGCCACTAACTATAGACCTGTCTCTAATCTTCCCTTCATCTCTAAACTCCTGGAACGCCTGGACCACATCCATCATATCCGCTATCTCTCAGATAACTCTCTTCTCGACCCTGTACAATCCGGGTTCCGCTCTCTACACTCTACTGAAACTGCCCTCACTAAAGTCTCTAATGATCTTCTAACAGCTAAATCTAATGGTCACTACTCCATGCTAATTCTCTTGGATCATTCAGCTCCTCCTCACTATGTTCCGCTCCATTAGCCTCAAGGACACTGTTCTCTCCTGGTTCTCCTCCTATCTCTCTGACCGCTCCGTCACTGTATCCTTTGCTGGCTCCTCCTCCTCTCATCTTCCCCTTACTGTTGGGGTTCCTCAAGGATCTGTTCTAGGTCCCCGCCTCTTCTCTTCGTATAATGCCCCTATTGTTCAAGCAATCAGTAGATTTGGGTTCCAGTACCATCACTATGCTGATGACACCTAATTATACACTTATTCTCCTGATATCACGCCTGCCTTTTTAGAAAACACCAGTGATTGTCTTACCGCTGTCTCTAACATCATGTCCTCCCTCTATCTGAAACTGAATCTGTCAAAAACTGAACTCCTCGTGTTTCCTCCCTCAGCTAACCTACCTCTGCCCGACATTGCCATTTCCGTGTGTGGTTCCACCATTACTTCCCAGCAACATGCCCGCTGTCTTGGAATCGTAATTGATTCTGAGCTTTCATTCACCCCCCACATCCAATCACTGGCTCGCTCTTGTTATTTGCATCTCAAAAACATTTCTAGAATTTGACCTTTTCTTACTTTCGACTCTGCAAAAACTCTTACTGTTTCTTTTATTCATTCTCATCTGGACTATTGTATCTCTCTACTAATCGGTCTCCCTCTTACCAAACTCTCCCCTCTCCAATCTGTCCTGAATGCTGCAGCCAGGATTGTTGTGAATGTTTTAGAAATGAATTCTGAGCAGAAGCTCCCTCTGGTGGTTACAAACAGTACTGAACCATTCAATGAGGATTGGCAATCAGGAATCACAGACTGGCTGGATATAAGGGAGGTTCCCTCCCATCATGCTTGCCGGTGATCAATTGTTCTTGTCTCAACTGTGGTTCCTGGTTCACTTGGAAGCTTGCTGAGTCTTGCCTCTTCTCCTGCTCTCAGATAAGATATTTTCTGTTTTTTGTTTTTGTGCTTACCATTTGCATATTTCTCTGCATTTCTGTGAGGTTAGCCAGGTTCCCCCCCCCCCCGGGGGGCTTGGGCTCCTCTCAGTTCCTCTGGAGCCACTGTTATTTGTTCATTTGCCTTTTCCAGTTTTTTCAGTGGCTGCGGCTTAGTTTTGTTACACCAGAGAACTGATTTAGGTGGTAGAGGTCGTGTGATCTCAGGTGTTTTTGCAATTAGTAGCTTTGGCATTTTTTAGGGTTTTTTTGGATTGCAGTGAGTATCCCTTCTATCCTTTTCTGTCTAGGCAGATTGGGCCCCAACGTTTGCTCAAAATATTTTCTGTCTGTGTCTGTATTTCCTCTTGTCTAACCGCCATTACATGTTTGGGGGCTTCCTATGTTCTTTGGGGATCTGCTCCGGGGCAGATAGCTTTCCTCTTTCTATCTTTAGGTGTAGTTAATCTCTCAGGTTGTGACGAGGCGTCTAGGACCAACGTAGGAACGCTCCACAGCCGCCTTTAGTTGTGGTGGTTAGTCAGGGTACTGCTATCCAATAGATTCCAACCTCTCTGGTGTATTGCCGTTTTTGCCTGCTCTCCTCAGCTACCAAATCATAACACAGGATCATATTCCTCACCGATCATTATACCGATGCCTCTACCTTGTGCCAGTCCTTACACTGGTTACCCATCCACTCAAGAATTCAGTATAAACTTATTACCTTCACCAACAAAGCACTCCATGGCTCAGCACCACCCTACATCTCCTCCCTCGCCTCAGCCTACCACCCTACCCGTGCCCTCTGTTCTGCTAATGATCTGAGGTTAATATCCTCAATAATCAGAACCTCCCACTCCCATCTCCAAGACTTTTCACATGCTGCGCCAATTCTTTGGAATGCACTGCCCAGGTTAATACGATTAATCCCCAATCCGCACAGTTTTAAGCGTGCCCTAAAAATGCATTTGTTCAGACAGGCCTACCACCTCAATGCATTTACCTAACTCTCCCTGTGTGGCCCATTCAAAATTTTTACCATAACCCGGTTCCTCGCATCATGTTCTCACATGCTTCATGCATTTAATAGCTTTCTGTGTCTATACTGTTACATACTTTGGCTGTTAACTGGTTCATGCAGCACTACAGGAACACCTGATTTTTACAGTTTGGCTAGTCCAAACAATGAAAGCAATTGTTACCATCCACCTTTCGTGTCTCCCCTTTTTCCTCATAGATTGTAAGCTTGCGAGCAGGGCCCTCATTCCTCTTGGTATCTCTTTTATCTTTGTGTTTATTGGTATGCTGTAATGTCTATTGTCTGTACAAGTCCCCTCTATATTGTGAAGTGCTGCGGAATATGTTGGCGCTATAGAAATAAAATTATTATTATTATTCCGAGGCTGGCACATGCGCTGCAACTCTACACAAGATATCAGTCTCTGTGACCTGCTCCCCCCTTCAACATCAGGCTTTGACATTTCGAGGATGGTGCATGTGCTGTAACTCTACACAAGATATCAGTCTCTGTGACCTGTCCCCCGTTCAACATTCTGAGGCCGGCGTATACGCTGTTACTCTACACAAGATATCAGTCTCTGTGACCTGCTCCCCCCGCTCAATATCAGGCTCCATCATTCCGAGGCCTGTGCATGTTTAGTAACTCTATACAAGATATCAGTCTCTGTGACCTGCTTCCCTGTTCAACATCAAGCTTTGACATTCCGAGGACGATGCATGCGTAGTAAGTGATGATATTGCAAAAGGCGGAATATCCATCTGCGCATGCGAGTCCCTCTGGAATGACAGCATCTACAAAGTCTCTGTAACCTGCTCAGCTGCATGATATCGGGTGCAGGTGTCATCATTCCTGGGAGTGGTGCATCCGCAGTAACATCATAATGATTTTGCAAGAGATGAAATAGCCGTCTGTGTGTGTGCTGCCCTCGGGAATGATGGCATCTACACAAAATATCAGTCTCTGTGACCTGCTCTCCTGCCTGAGATCTTGCACAAGCAGTGTCATTCCCAGGCACAGAGCATACACAGATGGATATTCCGGCTCTTGCAACATTATCAGGACGTTACTGCGCTGTGCCTCCCCAGGATGTTGGTGCCTGTGTGAGAACTCGGCCCGGGGAACAGGTCACACAGAAGAAAGCATGGTCAAAGAGGTTGGAGACAGAAAGAGAAAGAGGCTGAACATTATGTTGCTTTGGGGTCTAAAAACCTGCTGACTGGTTTCCTTCAAGATTCCAAAAGCTGGAGTGCAACCCAACAGGACGAGGACACTTGACATGTGTTACCAAATACAATGTATCCCTGTACAAAATAATTGAAAATCATGAATCAGGAGGGTTATAATTCTTTAAGATGGACTAAAGTCAATTGCAGCCAAACCACATTTGGTTGGTGAAAGACACAGATCTATTACATCACGAATTACTGAACAAACTTTACATAAACCCACAGCTATGCTCCTCAAATACATAAAAAATGGACTGGAGAAGTTTCTAGAATTTTAATTATATCCGGACCCCATATTTCTAATATGAGTTATTGCCACAAAATGTGACTTCTCTCAATTTAGAAGAACGTACAGTAATGTTCTCAAGATAATTGAGTGTAATGGAGATGTTTGGGGGTTTAAGAATAAAATTCTTGATGCCGCCACCACGTCTTATATGTCACTATGTGGCATGGCATGAATAAGTAACATAATAACTGCAGGAATTTTGCTCTTGGGTACATTCAATGGCACAAAAATAATAAAACATATTCTAATAGATATTCCCGTATTTTTATATTGCGGTAGGGCACCACAAGATGGTATTGGTTTAGACTTGTATTTAATGGCAAAGAGTTGCCAAGTCAACTCTTCAGTCCAACCTGTTTTGCTTTAACTTGGCTAGCTTGATTGGTCAAAAAAAGGAAATATTTTTGAAATTTGGCTTTGCCAATAATATGGTGTAGCTGAGCGTCTGTTCAATTAGTGAGAAAACAAAGATACGGTAAATCTCTTTTTATTTTTTGTATCTACTTTTGTTTTGGCTGAAATAAGAAATGTAAATATAATTTCCTGTGAGAACCAAGATTTTTTATTTTTTAACATTTTTTTGTAAATTCTATAAAGAGTAACCATTGTTTTAATCTTAATTTCCTAAATCAATAGTAAGCACGAAGATAAGAAAATTTGCAATATATCTGGAACCTCCAGGAACAATCTTTCACTCTCAGTTCATAGGTAGTATCTATAAAATCTGTACGCATTGAAGACAGAGCTTCATATCAATTACTGAGAAAGGAGATGGCAGCTTTTAAAATTGTATGAAAAGAGGTGAAGAGGAAGAGACTGGTACACACTTGTCCCATGTATCCCGAGATTCGCTTCCTTTGTCTGGATCTACTGCCCTCTGTTGTGCTCCACTTCAGGGTTTGCAAGCTGGCCAAGGTGGATCATTGACATCATCTATCTAGACCTATTTAAGGCCCATTAAGACACACACCTGTGTCTTGGACTTGAGACTCTAGGCCTATGTTTGGTGTGCGCCACCATCTGGGCTTTTTGTGTTTGTGCTTGTATTCATCCCTGCTGGATTCCTCTTCATCTGTCCTGCTGTTCCTGAGATTCCTGTATGTGTCAAGTCCTGCATCAACGGCTGGGGTCCATATGCCTACCTGGGGCCCAGCACAGATACAGAGGTTCTGCTGCAAGTTCTCCTGAAACAACAGTTACAGCATACCATAGAACTTTATTAGCACCAGCTGTCATCTCCTATCTTAGTAATGGGGAAATCTGTATGAACTGAAAATAGATTTTACCCACGAATTGAGAATTTTGAGAGTGAAAGATCAGTCAAGGATAGTGTTGAGCATTCCGATACCGCAAGTATCGGGTATCGGCCGATATTCGCGTTATCGGAATTCCGATACTTAATTCCGATACTTTTTCCATATCGTATACCGAATCGGAAGTTCCCATAATTCTTTGAGAGGCAATGTGATTTTAGTCAGCCAATGAGGAATCCTACGAAGTGTGGGCACATCCTGTAATGATGCGGTCATCTTAACTAATGGCATGGCTGTGATTGGCTGCTGAAATGATGTCAGAATGCACTATAAAAGGCGCCGCAGCCATTTTAGCGTCACTGTGCTGTGAACTCAGTTAGGGACAGAACGCTGCTGTGCTGACTCTGAGGGGCAGTTAGATATTGCGATTTTGTGTACTACTGTGCTTGAGGCAGGCTAGTTTACCAACCGCTGTGTAAAGCTTCATTTTGCCAGTGTTGTTTTAACAGCTCTGTGCAAGGTGTGTGTGTGACAGTGCAGGTGACGCTGCAGTTTGCTCTGCATCCACCGCTGTTTGTAGGCATCTGCACGTGTCACTTTTTTTTTTTTTTTTTTTTTATTTTATTTAGTGGAATTGGTGCAGCTCCATTATATTAGAAAAAAATCAAATCTATTAGTGTGACGTGTTTCCATCCCTATACAATACATTGGTTGCAAACACTATAGAAGTACAGAAAGGAGCTTTTCACAGATTGTGGACAGTTGTGTTTCAGTGTTCACTTCAGTCTGTGTTTTTTACTTTTTTGAGTGCAGATCACGCTCCAGTTACTTGTTCAAGCACTGCTGCTTGTACTCTGCTGAGCGTGTCTCAGTGCCTCATCCTTTTCATTTATCTCCAATTGGTTCTGCTACATTCCATTTAAAATAAATCTAATCTATTAGTGTGACGCGCTTCCATCCGTATACAATACATTGGTTGCAAACAATATAGAAGTACAGAAAGGAGCTTTTCACAGATTGTGGACAGTTGTGTTTCAGTGTTCACTTCAGTCTGTGTTTTTTACTTTTTTGAGTGCAGATCACGCTCCAGTTACTGTTCAAGCACTGCTGCTTGTACTCTGCTGAGCGTGTCTCAGTGGCTCATCCTTTTCATTTATCTCCAATTGGTTCTGCTACATTCCATTTAAAATAAATCTAATCTATTAGTGTGACGCGCTTCCATCCGTATACAATACATTGGTTGCAAACACTATAGAAGTACAGAAAGGAGCTTTTCACAGATTGTGGACAGTTGTGTTTCAGTGTTCACTTCAGTCTGTGTTTTTTACTTTTTTTAGTGCAGATCACGCTCCAGTTACATGTTCAAGCACTGCTGCTTGTACTCTGCTGAGCGTGTCTCAGTGGCTCATCCTTTTCATTTATCTCCAATTGGTTCTGCTACATTCCATTTAAAATAAATCTAATCTATTAGTGTGACGCGCTTCCATCCGTATACAATACATTGGTTGCAAACACTATAGAAGTACAGAAAGGAGCTTTTCACAGATTGTGGACAGTTGTGTTTCAGTGTTCACTTCAGTCTGTGTTTTTTACTTTTTTTAGTGCAGATCACGCTCCAGTTACATGTTCAAGCACTGCTGCTTGTACTCTGCTGAGCGTGTCTCAGTGGCTCATCCTTTTCATTTATCTCCAATTGGTTCTGCTACATTCCATTTAAAATAAATCTAATCTATTAGTGTGACGCGCTTCCATCCGTATACAATACATTGGTTGCAAACACTATAGAAGTACAGAAAGGAGCTTTTCACAGATTGTGGACAGTTGTGTTTCAGTGTTCACTTCAGTCTGTGTTTTTTACTTTTTTTAGTGCAGATCACGCTCCAGTTACATGTTCAAGCACTGCTGCTTGTACTCTGCTGAGCGTGTCTCAGTGGCTCATCCTTTTCATTTATCTCCAATTGGTTCTGCTACATTCCATTTAAAATAAATCTAATCTATTAGTGTGACGCGCTTCCATCCGTATACAATACATTGGTTGCAAACACTATAGAAGTACAGAAAGGAGCTTTTCACAGATTGTGGACAGTTGTGTTTCAGTGTTCACTTCAGTCTGTGTTTTTTACTTTTTTTAGTGCAGATCACGCTCCAGTTACATGTTCAAGCACTGCTGCTTGTACTCTGCTGAGCGTGTCTCAGTGGCTCATCCTTTTCATTTATCTCCAATTGGTTCTGCTACATTCCATTTAAAATAAATCTAATCTATTAGTGTGACGCGCTTCCATCCGTATACAATACATTGGTTGCAAACACTATAGAAGTACAGAAAGGAGCTTTTCACAGATTGTGGACAGTTGTGTTTCAGTGTTCACTTCAGTCTGTGTTTTTTACTTTTTTTAGTGCAGATCACGCTCCAGTTACATGTTCAAGCACTGCTGCTTGTACTCTGCTGAGCGTGTCTCAGTGGCTCATCCTTTTCATTTATCTCCAATTGGTTCTGCTACATTCCATTTAAAATAAATCTAATCTATTAGTGTGACGCGCTTCCATCCGTATACAATACATTGGTTGCAAACAATATAGAAGTACACAAACGGGCCTTTCACAGCTACTGAACATGGGTTTTTAATTTTTAACTAAAATATGTATTTTTTCAAATGACACAAATATAAGTAATGTTGAAGAGGAATAGTCCTACATCCATTGTTTGCACAATATTACAGGTGTACATCATGTCCCTTAATCAACAATGTATTATTATATTTACTTGTATGCTTTTATTTAAAAGCCAAGAACACAGAAGGATAACCTTCGCACTGCAGCTGTTGTCAAAGTTCAACCCACATTATGCACTTCCAACATTGCAGCATTTGAGGCATGATGTGAGTTGGATTGGTCAAAGTTATGGAGTGAGAAGGTTCACCATCAGTACCCTATAGCATAAGTATGCTTTTGTGTTAGCATTTGTGTTAGACATGTGGATATCTGCCATAATATGTCACAATTATTTAGTTACAGATTTGTTACCAACACTAATCATTGAATGGTTTTAAATTTGACGTTTCACTTGTTTACAGCTTAGAAATAAGGGTGTAGCCTGATATCTATGTGTAGCACTAGCCACTTTAACATGTCATGTTTTTTTAAACATGTGTAGCTAGGTAGCAGTAATTTTTGCCGGACACACAGCAGGGGAACAGCAGGCGTTACTGAACCCCACTATCACTATAGCTTGTGTATTGGTCTGTGGACACGACACTTCTGAGCAGCAACTGGCAGTGTTGTAGCCCAGGGAGTATAGCTCAGGTGGTAGAAAGATGAACATAACAGGAGACATGGAAAACGTTGTCAACCAGTTAGTTAATCTGAAACCGGACAGGCAAATTCAGGCGAGATCCATGCCTAGTTCATTTTCAGAAAAGTAAGCCGTTCTACATTATCGTAGGATAGTCGCATGCAACGGTCTGTTAGTACACCACCTGCAGCAGTAAAGACGCGCTCCGATAATACACTGCCAGCAGATCAAGCCAGCACCTCCAATGCATACTGGCTAAGCTCTGGCCATGTATCCAGCTTAGAGACACAAAACTTGAATGGGGAAGAGCCATCTGGGAGTACACTGAGAGGGCAAGACATGTAGTCTGTCACCATCTTACGGAAATGTTGCCTCCTGCTGACTGGAGCCGTCTCGGATGGTGTAGACATTGGTGGCGCTGCCACAAAACTTCGACACATTTGGAACATACTGTTCTTGCCCTGTGCAGAGGCGCTGCTTGTGCTCCCTCTTGTTGCAGAGCTGTCTCCACTGCCTCGACGCACAGAGCTGCTTTGTAAATCAGTAGCAGCAGCAGTGCTCTCGGCTGGAATGGAGAACATTATGGATTGCACCAGTGTGTCTTGGTACTTCCGCATTTTACGCTCCCGGTTCAACGGTGTGATGAGGCTTTGTAAGTTGTCCCGGTAGCGAGGGTCTAGGAGGGTGTACACCCAATAATCAGACGTGGTGTGAATGTGTTCGATGCGGCGGTCGTTTCTCAGCCACTGCAGCATGAAATCAACCATGTGCTGCAGACTCCCAACTGGCCAAGAAACGTTGTCCCCTGCAAGAGGCGTCATCTCCGCCTGCTGTGCATCACCCCACCCTTGGTCTACATACTGACTAGAGCATTGTCTACCTCCCTCTGGAGCGATGTCTTCCTCCTCCATTGACTCCTCCTCATCCTCCTCACAAAGTCCTTCAAATACATATAAATTTACAAAATTTAAAACTCAAATTTAAAAACTTTGTATCATAATTCTGTAACATCAGTTTATGGAAACACAATAGCATTACAAAAGGATAGACAAAAAATGTACATTATGTGCTTTGTAAATACATTAAAAGTTTGTAATGGTTATGAAAATATAGACAGCGACTCTGGAGGTTCAATTGTTGATACAGCATGGTACTTTGAAAGTCCTCCAGCCCTTTGTGAGGAACCACGTTGCGCTGACTGTCCAGAAGGTGATGGAATTTGTGACTCCTCATCCTCCAACTCTTCCAAAACCTCATGCCTTAGTGCTTGCAGTGTTTTTTGAAGCAGGCAGATAAGGGGGACAGTCAGGCTGACTAGTGCATCATCTGCACTCGCCATCCGCGTTGACTCATCAAACGCACGCAAAACGTGGCAGATATCCTTCATAGAGTTATTCGCCACTCATTACACTGGCAGTGGCTGCCCATTCATTATAGGATCCAATTCTAATTACTGGTTCTCACCAACATAGCTCTCCACAGCGCAGCACCCCCCTACATCTCCTCCCTTATTTATATTTATCGGCCTAACCGACTGCTGCACTCTGCAAACGACCTTCGACTAACCTCTGCACTAATCCGTACCTCCCACTCCCAACTCCAAGACTTCACCCGCGCTGCGCCAATCCTCTGGAATGCTCTACCCCAAGAAATTAGGACTATCCGCAATTTGGATGGTTTCAGGCGCTCCTCAAAACACATTTGTTCACAGTGGCCTATCACATTCACTAATCAAAGTCATTCTATGTGTAATTCTGTGTGTGTAGCCCATTCACTATCTCCATGCATCCCTCACTTCCTTAAAATGGCTGGACCATCATTGTAAAAACACCATTGTATATAAACACCTGTACTTTGTATCTCCCACACCTCATTGTAGATTGTAAGCTTTCACCAGCAGGGGCGGCTGATTTTGCTTTAATTATTGTATTGTTAACGTTGTTACTTATGACTCGTGTTTTGAAACTGTTAAACTGTAAAGCACTGCGGAATATTATGGCGCTATATAAATAAATAATATTATTATTCTTATTATAGAGGCCCACTCAGTAGTGGTGAAGTGTGAACGCCGCAAATTGCGAGTTGACTGCGCCTGATGCAGCTGATACTCCATTACTGTTGGCTGCTGCTCACACAACCGCTCCAACATATGTAACGAGGAATTCCACCTGGTGGGTACGTCACATATAATGCGATGTTCATGAAGGTGAAATCTGCGTTGCAGAGCTGCAATCAGCGATCTGGCCATGCTGGAACGTCGCAAGTGAGCGCACTCTAGGCGGACCTTGTGCAGCAGTGCATCAAGATCCGGATAGTCCCTCAAAAAACTCTGCACGACCAAGTTGAGCACATATGACAGACATGGTATGTGAGTGAGGTTGCCAAGGCCCAGAGCTGACACCAGATTTCGGCCATTGTCACACACTACCAAGCCTGCCTGTAGATTCTCTTCCAAAAACCACACGTCGCTCTCCTGCTTTATGGCATTACAGAGCTCCTGCGCTGTGTGGCTAAGATTCCCCATGGAAATTAATTTCAGGATGGCCTGTTGACATTTGGACACGGCTGTGCTCATATCGGTCGCAACAGGTAAACGTTCACGGGTCCATGTGGAGGTAGACCGTGACGGCTCCTGCAGCGATGATTCTGAGGAACTGGAATAGGAGGAGGAATCAATGTGTACAGACTTGATTCCTGCAATCCTTGGAGTTGGCAGAACACGTACAGCGCCACTCGCAAGATCAGTACCCGGCTGCACAACATTGACCCAATGGGCAGTGAGGGAAAGGTATTGTCCCTGGCCATGGGTGTTAGAACCCTCTTGTTAGGTTTTGTTTCAGTTTGCTGGTCACATGACCTTTTTTCCCTATTTAGTCTGGCTCCGCCCTTCTGGCTTTGCTTGACTTCATTGTATTATCTACTGTTAAGCTAGCCGGGTGCTTAGGTGCCTTAATCTGTGAGTTTTGCTTGATGTTAGGATCACAAAGTATTTATTTTTCTGTTTAATTATCCATGCTACAATTTATGTTAGGAGGTGTCCACCTTTTCTCCCAGTCCCTAGATCTTGTAGGGATTACTCCCTCGCAACTATAGGTCTTCGTTCACACTAGATGAGGACTTTAGCGGGTCTGGTCGCAGGATCAGGTTCCCCGTTACATCGTAGGGATTCAGCTTAGTTGTATTGTAGGGACAGAATTCCCTTCTTTCCTTACTGGTTGTAGCAGATCATAACAATGGGTACTGGTCCACGCATCGGTGGTCAGGTGGACCTTGCTACTGAGGGCTTTTAGTAGCGCATGTTTAATTTTTCCCTCAACATGCTTTTGCAGACCAGGGACGGCTTGCCTGCTGA
The DNA here is from genome assembly GCA_033576555.1 of Oophaga sylvatica. Taxonomy (NCBI): domain Eukaryota; kingdom Metazoa; phylum Chordata; class Amphibia; order Anura; family Dendrobatidae; genus Oophaga; species Oophaga sylvatica. Next base: position 491,147,186 of record JARQOD010000001.1, on the reverse strand, counting down.
AATGAAATCGGCTTGGCACATTGTATTGTGGGATTGACAATGATATTCAGTTACGGAAACTGTCTGTTTCCACCAGCCTGAATCACAGCATTTCAAGGGACAGGAGTTTTGCAATGCCAGCATTCAGAGCCTGTGCTCTTGCATGGTTTGCGGAGTATGGCCGTCTTTTATCCCATGCCTGTGCTACCGCTGGCTGTTTTGTGGCCTGGGAGTGTGAGGATGACAGGGAACTTGCTGCTGTGTGTGGAATAACAGTTTGTCTCTGGACAACAGTGGCCGAGGTTCTTCCATGGCGATCCTGTGAGGAAGCATAACCAGCTGTGTGTGAGCTCGATGAAGAGGCTTCAACACAACCTGAAGATGTAGGTGCTGCTGTAGGTTGGCCTACATCTCCAGTGTGTCTTTGTAACTCAACTACGTGCTTTGTCCGCACATGTTTCCACATATTTGTGGTATTGAGGTGACTGACACTTTTAGCTATTTTTAATTTTTGATTACACAGCTTGCATTTCACATAGCAAATATCATGTGCAAGTGTGTGAAAAAAGGACCACGCAGTGCAAGTCCTGGGAGCGCACGTTTTGACTTTTGGAAGACAACTGCTCCGAACAGGTGCCAAACTGGAGGCTACAGGCAACCGAGTCTGCAGCCTAACTCTCCCTCCTGTTTGTACCGTTGGGGCAATGTCTTCCTCTATCTTCCTTCTATCACTAACCATTTCTCTAGGCCTCTCCCAGCTTTCAACCAAAGTACTGGTTCTCACCCACAAAGCTCTCCACAGTGCAGCACCCCTCCTACATCTCCTCCCTCATTTCTATCTATCGGCCTAACCGACTGCTGCGCTCTGCAAACGACTTTCGACTAACCTCTGCACTAATACGTACCTCCCACTCCCGACTCCAAGACTTCTCCTGCTCTACGCCAATCCTCTGGAATGCTGTACCCCAAGAAATTAGGACTATCCACAATTTGCATGGTTTCAGGCGCTCCCTCAAAACACATTTGTTCAGAGCGGCCTATCACATTCACTAATCAAAGTCATTCTATGTATTCTGTGTAAGTGTGTGTGTGTCTCTAGCCCATTCACTATCTCCATCCCTCAGTCCCTTAAGATGGCTGGAACATCATTGTAAATGCACCATTGTATATAAACACCTATACTTTGTATCTCCCCCATCTCATTGTACATTGTAAGCTGTCACGAGCAGGGGCGACTTATTTAGCTTAAATTATTGTATTGTTAACGTTGTTACTTATGACTTGTGTTCTGAAACTGCTAAACTGTAAAGCGCTGCGGAATATGATGGCGCTATATAAATCAATATTATTATTATTCCTCTGAGCTGCTCCCACCACCTTCCTGTTCTTCATGCCATGTTGGGTATTGGACCTCATCATCTCCACTACCCTCTTCCAACACCTGCTGTTGGGTGGTCTGGCCAGCACCATGCTCAACAGAAACTGGCACCTGGGTCTCATCATCATCATCAGATGCGTTCTGCGGTGTGCTGACCATCGGCACTGTCTCACCCGCCTCTTCAGATTCAGAGAGACACAGCTGTTGCGCATCACTGCATACTCCCTCTTCTTCACATTACAGAATGCTGCTTGGCTGGGCCCCTGTTTGCAAGCCAATAGATTATGAGAACAGAAGCAGACACTCAGCTGGCTCCTGTACAGAACTCTCTGACTGCCTGGGCAATTTGCCAGGCGGTGAAGAGACAGATGGTTGCCCAACAGTGCTGTGGTCCTGAGAGGAGGTGGAAGCAATTGAAGTCGATGCATTGGCTGAGATCCAAACAACAACGGCTTCAATTTGTTCTTCCCGCAGCAGGGGGGTACTCCGAGCTCCTACAAAAGTGCGCATAAAGGAACGCTCACGGCCCGGGGAAAACTGGTGGATGCTGTGTCACTGGGGGCCGCAGCAGCCACAGAATCCCCACGTCCTCTCCCTGAAGAAACTCCACGACCACGTGCCTTACTCCCTGCCTTCTTCATCTTGGTAGATTGATAAAGAAAGTCTGAAAAGTTATAAGGCCTAAGTGTGGTTATTCCGCAGAGACTGCAGTGAACACTGCACACAACTGTTCAGTAGGTGTGAAAGGCCCCTTTGTGTACTTCTATAGTGTTTGCAACCAATGTATTGTATACGGATGGAAGCGCGTCACACTAATAGATTTTATTTATTTGTAATAGAATGGAGCAGCAACAATTAGAGAAAAATTTCAAGGATGTGCCAGTGACACACGCTCAGCAGACTACAACCAGCAGTGGTTGAAGAACTAACTGGAGCGTGATCTGCACTCCAAAAAGGAAAACCTCAGACTACAGTGAACACTGCACACAACTGTTCACTACCCAACGCGTCTCAGCAGGAAGGCAGTCTGTGCGTCAAAACAAAGGCGCAAGCATACATCCACGTACCCTGTTTATAAAGCTATATAAAAAAAATTATGTAGTAGTGACGCACACTTTATTGAGGTACAGTATTACATCGCCATTCACCATCTGTGGCTATGCAGTCTCATCTATACACTGTGTTCCAAATTATTATGCAAATAATATTTTCTCAGATTTTCCTAAATTACCTATATGAATTGTAGTCATTGTAATTTTCCAGTCAAATAACTATTAGAGTACAATTGAAAGGTTTTTGTACAAACTGCCTATGATAACAGTATATTTTTTAAAAAATAAAACACTCAAACTGCACTCAAAATGCATGTTCCAAGTTATTATGCACAGCAGAGTTTTCAACCTTTTCATTTTAATAAAGAACAAAAAAATGGTCATTTTTGAAATTATAAGCATTAGCAGGTTATTACAAACTGAAATCAAACAGTTTTCAACTCAAAACTTTATTCTAGGTGATGTTACATTTGCACATAGGACCCCTTGTTCGAAAGGAGCTTCTGAACTCTCTCGTCCATTGAATTTGTCAGGTTTTGGATGGTTTCTGCTTCAATTGTTTTGCATGAGGACAGAATACCCTCCCAGAGCTGTTGCTTAGATGTGAACTGCCTCCCGCCATCATAGACACTCCTTTTGATGATGCTCCAGAGGTTCTCAATGGGGTTGAGGTCAGGGAAGCATGGGGGCCACACCATAAGTTTGTCCCCTTTTATGCCCATAGCAGCCAGAGATGCAGATGTGTTATGTGCAGCATGAGACGGTGCATTATCATGCATGAAAATGATCTTGCTGCGGAATGCACGGTTCTTCTTCTTGAACCATGGCAGGAAGTGCTGTTTGAGAAACTCAACATACACTGTGGAGTTCATCTTTACCCCTTCAGGGATCCTAAAGGGGCCGACAATCTCTCTCCCCATGATTCCTACCCAAAACATTACTCCACCTCCTCCTTGTTGGCGCCGTAGCCGTGTTTGCATGGGGTGTCCATCAACCAGCCATCCTCCACTCCATCCATCTGGACCATCGAGCATTGCACGGCACTCATCGGTGAACAAAACAGTTTTGAAGTCAGTCTTCATGTATTGTTTGGCCCACTGGAGCAATTTCTGCTTGTGTGCAGTGGATAGAGGAGGTCGACAGGATGGCTTACGCACAGCTACAAACCTCTGAAGGACCCTGCATCTTGTTGTTTGGGTGACGTTGGAGGCACCAGCAGCTTCAAAAACTTGTCTGCTGCTATGACAAGGCTTTTTTGCCGCTGCTCTTTTAACCTGACGTAATTGCCTGTAGGAAAGAGTCCTCAATTTTCCCTTATCAGCACGCACACGTGTGTACTGTGAATCAGCTACATACTTCTTGATTGTGCGATGATCACGATAAAGTGTCTTGGCAATGTTGATTGTAGTCATGCCTTAACCTAAACACTCCACAATTTGTAGCTTCTCAGCAGCCGACACATCCTTTTTCTTTCCCATTTTGGCAGAAAATGTAGGCTGCTTAATAATGTGGGACAGCCTTCTTAAGTAGTCTTGCCTTTCATTTGGACACACCTGCCAAACTAATTAGCACAGGTGTCTGCAATTGCTTACAGTGATATCAAGAGCCCTGACACACATCACCATCAATGAGTTTAAGTGACAAACAAAAAAATTCTTACCTTCTCACTCCTAAACAATTTTTGCATAATAATTTGGAACACAGTGTATATACCTTATCTATCCGTTGTCATGCTTGCAAGTCGACAGTCAGGCATAAATAGCAATTTTCACTATGCACTATGCACTTTTTAAAGGTTATGTTTGTTAATAAACATGATTATTGCCACATATTATGAGTATTACATGATGGAAATTGTATAATTTTGTATAAACTGTTTAGTGACATTATTCAGCAAATGTAACATTTTAGTAATGTCACAGATAACTTGTAATGCTGATGATGTTTTGAAGTCAGACATTCATTGTCTATACAATAAAAATGGTGTACATACTGTTACTTATCCATCATTAATGGATTCAGATATGTACTTGTATGCTTTTATGTACAACCGTATAGCAGATTCCTTAACTAATTTATTTTGTGGTTTGCATTGCTGTTCAACATGTTAATGTATGTGTTTATGTTTGTCAATTCTTTATTTATCTAGATATTAGTTTAAATGAAATCATCATCTTATGGTAGTAAAGGTTATCTTTCTCTTGTTTGAAGTATAGACATTTAAAATTGACAGGTAACAAGGAAATTACTTGATCTAGTATTTAAACATCCTCCTTGACCCTGGGCTCCAACACCGCCAGTTGTTGCTCGGAAGTGCTGTTAGCACAGTCAACACTTGCTCCTGTGTTACTGGGGTTCAGTAACGTCAGCTGGTCCTCGGTTGTGCCATTGGCTCTTTTCCTTCTGCTGCCCCTCCGGGTTCCAGCACAGTCAGCTGGTCCTCGTTACTTGCATTGGCTCTTGTACCTTCTGCTACCCGTCCGGGTTCCAGTACCGTCAACTGGTTCTCCGCAGTGCCTTTGGCCTAGGTGCCTCCATCTCGGTATCCGAGTTCCAGCAACGTCTGCTGGTCCTTGGTAGTGCTTTGGAGCACAGGTACCTCCTGCTTAGTAACCGTGTCCCAGTAACGTCAGCTGGTCCTCGGTTGTGCCATTGGCTCTTTTCCTTCTGCTGCCCCTCCGGGTTCCAGTACCGTCAACTGGTTCTCCGCAGTGCCTTTGGCCTAGGTGCCTCCATCTCGGTATCCAAGTTCCAGCAACGTCTGCTGGTCCTTGGTAGTGCTTTGGAGCACAGGTACCTCCTGCTTAGTAACCGTGTCCCAGTAACATCAGCTGGTACAAGATTGTGCTACAAATACAAGATACGGAACAAGAGACACAAGAACAATAAGCAGAAGATCTAAAAGCAGAAGAACATGAAGTATAAGACCAAAATGAAGAGCAAAATATATGCTCTAAATTCTAAGCAGAAGAAGACTAAGCAGTGTATGGGGGTGAGTCCGTTCCTCCTCGTGGTGCCCCTGGAAAATGCCTGCTGCTGCAGGCTAAACTGAACACGGACAAATACTGTTGTAATTTAAATCTTTTGTGACAGCAAGAACGGAAGGATGAAAAATTCATACTTTGACAGATTACAAGTACAGGATTCTCTGTCACAAATAAGAATATGATGAAGAAGATGAAGCAGAATATGAATAAGAATAATAGTTTAATAAGAAGAATATGAGTAATGTTAACAAAGATGAATAGCAAGAAGTTTAAGAAGAAGATAAAGAAGGTGAAGATGAAGAATAATTTGATGAAAAAGATGATGCTGCAGAAGATTATGAAGGAGAAAGTGTGTGAAAAGTTAAAAAGGTGAAGATGAAGAGCATGGAAGTTGTGTAATATACATATTTGCCAAAATATAAAAAACGTTAACATTGTCAATTTCTTCGTCAATCCGAACATCTTTAAAAAAAAAAATATTTATGCTATTCCATTTGATTGGGTTAAACATCTATGCCTTTAATGTCTCCTCAACCTTCCCCAATACATTCTACATTACTCTTTCTTGTTTTCCTTCATGTACAATTAACCAACAAGGCAAGAATGGGTTTTTTTTAATTTCGATATTTTGTTCCCATAGACTTACATGGGACTTCCGGTATCGGTATCGGGTATCGCCGATATTTTAGTGATATCGGCGATACCATTCCGATTCCGATACTTTAGGATATCGGAAAGTATCGCTCAACTCTAGTCAAGGAGTATAAAAAATCAGATTTATCTTATAACTTATAGTACAAATTTATTGTACTTGTTTTCATGTATTCATTTCCAAAAAAAATAAAAAAAGACAATTACTTTTTAAGTTTTCACATGTATTTGGTACTCAAAAAAGAAACACAGCTTCCTACTGAAGTCTTTAGAAAGGGGAAAGACGAGAAGGAGCAGAATAAGGTATGCACAGATGTTGATGCTGCTTTCTTACTCCAGAGATGGATAAACAACACAGCTCACTACTGCTTTAGAATGTCGTCCATTCTGTTTCTGGTTTTGATCATTTGCTAGAATGGGACGGGAGATCAGTCATTTTCTCTGTGTGTTGTCTTTTGGAGACATTATAACAACCAGTCCATACTCACTAACTCAGACAACTTGAATTTAGAAATAGAACCTCATAGGTTGAAGAATAGTGAAAACTGCAGGATATAAGTTACCGTATATACGGACCATAAATGTACAGACACATGACAACTTATTTAGGCAAGTCATCTGAAACAACAGGTATGCTTTAAGCATTATGTTTAAGGTAATAAATTTCCATTTTTACAATGTATTTTTATATACATATTGAAAAGCCATCACCCAATAGTGTCCCATACCCAGGCTCGGCCCGACTGCTCTGGCAGCAGCTTATCTAACAGAAAGCAAAAGGATCAGCTATTGAAAATTTGATTTTCCAGATCCTTTTCTACCCCAAGATCACCTGTAGGGGGAGAGTCAGGATGCCACATTAAAAAAGCGGAGTATAAAGTAATGGAGTAAAAAAGTACAAATTTTATTGAAATATAATTACATCCATAAAATCATAACAATGAAATGTGGCACCCCAGGAGTTCGGTTGCCTCAGTGACCTTGCCTCCCTCCAGGGAGGAGTGATGTCATGCCTGAAAGCAAGGAAGGATCCCTTAACAGGTAACACACAAGCATACAACACTGTTCCTACTCCAGACCAGAAGGGGGAGCTCTAACACCTGATTTTCAGGAGACCTTCCCTGGAATATTCTGGCTGGGGGAGGAGTTTAGTTAGTGGCTGAGGAGAGTTGAGGAAGGACATGTTGGAAACAAGCTGGGGGGACTGGAGCTAAAGCTGAGCTCACCCCTAGTCCTGAGCGCCAGAAACCGGACCCCAGAGTCCGAGGCTGAGTGGGTAAACTAAAGCCCCAGCAGCAGAATCCAGAGAGCAGGAGACAGCAGGTTCTCTGCCCCAACTAATACTCGACTACACAGCAGCACGTGTGAGCCGGAGACTCCAGAGTGGAGCGATCCCTGAAGTACAGTAGGCTACAGCTGCCTGTCATGAGAGTGAAGTTCTACTTAAGTAACAGAGAGAGGAACTTGAACAGAGTTTACAACAGCAAGTGTGTGGCCCAGCTATGTCAGGCACACATAAAATCCAGGAGAGTGCACAGGAAGGTAATCGCAACGCTTGATATGCATTCACTGCCACTCACTCTTTCAGACACACCCATCTGAGGTATAAGAGGGAGTGACACGTAGCAATTGGGAGTTAGTTAATGTTACGTTGGACTTCAGTCAGTTAGCTTCTGTCTAAGGACAGAGCAGCCATTCAGTCTCAGTCCAGTCTGGACTTGGAGGATACTGAGAGCTGTGCAGCGAGCTCTGGGAGAAAGCTGACATTTCCTTAAAAAGCTACAAGTGCTTATGTTAAGAGCGGGAAGCAGGGCGAAGGGCGCAGTGGAGAAGACAGAGAAGTGCTACGGGTATTGGATTACCTGCACTAAATTGCCGGACACCGGGGTCCGAAGCGTTGCTAGTGTTTCAAGCATAGTAACAAGAAAACCGGAGGCATCTGGACTACAGGTCGCAGGGTGCAGCCCAAAGCGTCAATACGTAACCGGAGTCAGGGAGAACGGGGACTTTGAGTCAAGCGCAGACAAAAGTAAGAACTTAGTTCTCACCACTTAGAAGGCTCCACCACAATGTTGGCCGGGCATTACAGCTATTGAGAAAGCTGGAGAGTTCAGAGTTAACTTCGCTTCAGGCAAGTTGGACTCACATGTATCTGGAAGTAAAGGAGGCCTCTAACCTGCTCAGCGGTTACCCGAATGTGCACTCTCCACCCCGACCAGCTCCCCGGGACCTGCTTGAACCATCTACCAGTAAAAGGTATGAAAAGAAGCCGCATTGTGTGTGACTGAATTCTTATCTACACCCATCACCATCACCATAGACTTCCAGGGACCAGTCTCACCTGTGGGAGACCCACATCTAGCTGCCCCATAACATCCCCTGTGAAGATCCTTACAGCAGCGCTGGTACAATTGACCAGAAGCCACAGGTGGCGTCACAACTGTTACAAATTTCCCCTGTAAATATCCCCTATCGCACGACCGCCAGGGCCACGGACCGAGCCACCGCTACCAGTGACAACTCCCATAGATTTCATGGGCTCGGCTCCGAGTACCCCATAGCCCTGGTATCCACAATTGTGGTGCTGGTCGAGACAACTTGGCGTCACGAACAGGATGCGAAGCTTGCAATTGTGAGTCCTGTGTGCCTATATTGAACTGTTTGGTGAAAAAGACTGTTTGCTGCTTTTGGCGCCAAATACCGCCATTTTACCGCCATATTGGCGCCCTGAGGCGCTGGTGAAGAAGGTGGGCGTGCATTCGTGGGCGTGTACCCCCCTGTGGCGCGAAAGTTATGGCCGCCCTCTCCAAATGCTACTATAATGTGCGGTCCTGTCCCACTGCTAAAGAAATCCGCCTCCTCTTCATCCTCTATGCGAAGAGGAGGAGACGCAAATCCCGCCTCCACGGAAGAGACCGATTGTTCCTGATGGAAACTACAGTCTGGCCTGGGACGAGATGGCGGAAGGACAGGAGAATCTGTGCAGAGGACCGGAGGCATACAAACTCTGCTTACCGGAAGATTTCCTACTGCTTGTACCAGAGCCGTCCCCAGTCAGGGACGCAGACCCAAGAATGCAGAGAGTGAAGGAGGTGGATGCGGTGCTGGAAGATGTGGCCCGCCACCGCAAAGAAGTGAAGGAGATTGAGGAAAGCTGGCGTGCCCTGAAACAGCGGCTGCTGTGGGACGCAATGCTCTCTCCCCCAAGAATGAAGCCATTACCTGTGCTCCCGGTGCCACCACTGCAAACGGCTGATGAAGAACCGGAGGCCGGCTCCAAAAGTGCTAATCCCGACTCCACCGATGAAGCGGCGGGAGAGAAGGAGGCTGAGGAGGCCCTGCTCGTTCCGGAGTGCCAGCCAGCCAGGAGGCCGCAACGGGGCACAGTCCCACGGTAGGGACACCGGAGGGGACCCAGCCGTCGGTGATGGGGATCGACTGGGAAGAGATGGAGCAGAGGGAAGTGCAGCGGTTCCGTCAGCGGTACCAGGAGGAGACTCTCGCTGAAAAGGAAAACATCAGGCGAGGCAAAGGTACGCTCCGGGAACCGTGGTGCCAGGGGACGGTGTGTGCCTCTAAGGCCCGAGGAGTTTGAGGTTACATATGTGAGCCCGGGTTCTCTTCAAAGATCTATGTTCACTGCTGCGATGCGGGGTTTCACCTGTTAAAAGGGGATGCTGTTACCTACACACGGCACTGTAGTCAGCGGGGGTGGTTTGCCTTGAATGTCTCCCGTGTCTCAGTGTCTCGAGCTCCAACAGCACCAGGCCGTGCCCTGGCATCGCACCTGCATACTCATCTCGACCTACGTCGCCCCCTACAACGCAATCTGCATCCCAATCGCCTCGCAAGCCGCATCGCAACTGCATCGCAACCTGAATCGCAATCTGTGATCCCATCGGCATCGCACCCTGCGTACACCTCAGTATCGCGATCTGCATCGCAATCTACATCGCAATCGGTGACCCATACTGCATCGCAATCTACATCGCAATCGGTGAACCATTGCATCGCAAGCCAGATCTTACTCTGTGGCACCATCAGCAACGCCACTTGCGTATACATGACAGAGGCACCCGATGGGACCTTAGTTAAAATGAGAACTGTGGCCACTCAAACGCTAATAGCAGGTCACGACATATTTGTAATGCGTTCAAAGAACACGCGTCGTTCCAGCCCCAGGAGTGGAAGACGTCATCGAAATTGGCAAGAAAAGTGAAGACCGGTGGGACCCAGACAGGGGTTTACCGTATCTAAAAATTGTATAAAGTTTGATAAAAGAAGATTTGCCATTTTGCACTTTATTACTGTGTATGATGATGTTTTACATATTGAGTAGAATACCCGGCTGGGTACAAGGAAGAGAATTTGAAAAGTTAAAAAGTAATGTGTTGATTGCATAGTTGCATAGAATACCCTGGTTGGGTAAAGCCAGTAAAGTGAGTTATTGAGATATATGTGAATACTTGATTTCTAAAATTTTATATCTGTGTCTTTAACCATGCCAATGGACTGAGAGGCTGTGGACTGTGCCAGCCCAAGAACTTGCTTGTAAATAGTTGCGCTTCGGTGCATTATCTTGGTTTTACATGAAACCATTACTATCTATCTACCTCTGAAGAAAAACCCGTATGGTGGGCCTAGAGTGAGGTCTGCAGTCAGAAGTCCTGCAGCCCACCCAGGACCCACGTGGGAGGTTTTTGGTGCGGGTCCTCCACAAATATCCTGTATTTATGAGCATGTCTTGATATTTTGATACTTTTGTATTCTTCATTGTACAAATTGTAACGTTCAAGAAGTCTTACCTCCCGGATGGGAAGTGTTAAAATGTTGATGTTTAATGCAAAACAAAAATGTTTTTCTTTTTCTCTTTTACAGCCCGGGAGTGCTGTGTTTAAACCAAGGGGGGATGTGTGGCCCAGCTATGTCAGGCACACATAAAATCCAGGAGAGTGCACAGGAAGGTAATCGCAACGCTTGATATGCATTCACTGCCACTCACTCTTTCAGACACACCCATCTGAGGTATAAGAGGGAGTGACACGTAGCAATTGGGAGTTAGTTATGTTACGTTGGACTTCAGTCAGTTAGCTTCTGTCTAAGGACAGAGCAGCCATTCAGTCTCAGTCCAGTCTGGACTTGGAGGATACTGAGAGCTGTGCAGTGAGCTCTGGGAGAAAGCTGACATTTCCTTAAAAAGCTACAAGTGCTTATGTTAAGAGCGGGAAGCAGGGCGAAGGGCGAAGTGGAGAAGACAGAGAAGTGCTACGGGTATTGGATTACCTGCACTAAATTGCCGGACACCGGGGTCCGAAGCGTTGCTAGTGTTTCAAGCATAGTAACAAGAAAACCGGAGGCATCTGGACTACAGGTCGCAGGGTGCAGCCCAAAGCGTCAATACGTAACCGGAGTCAGGGAGAATGGGGACTTTGAGTCAAGCGCAGACAAAAGTAAGAACTTAGTTCTCACCACTTAGAAGGCTCCACCACAATGTTGGCCGGGCATTACAGCTATTGAGAAAGCTGGAGAGTTCAGAGTTAACTTCGCTTCAGGCAAGTTGGACTCACATGTATCTGGAAGTAAAGGAGGCCTCTAACCTGCTCAGCGGTTACCTGAATGTGCACTCTCCACCCCGACCAGCTCCCCGGGACCTGCTTGAACCATCTACCAGTAAAAGGTATGAAAAGAAGCCGCATTGTGTGTGACTGAATTCTTATCTACACCCATCACCATCACCATAGACTTCCAGGGACCAGTCTCACCTGTGGGAGACCCAACATCTAGCTGCCCCATAACATCCCCTGTGAAGATCCTTACAGCAGCGCTGGTACAATTGACCAGAAGCCACAGGTGGCGTCACGAACTGTTACAAATTTCCCCTGTAAATATCCCCTATCGCACGACCGCCAGGGCCACGGACCGAGCCACTGCTACCAGTGACAACTCCCATAGATTTCCATGGGCTCGGCTCCGAGTACCCCATAGCCCTGGTATCCACAATTGTGGTGCGTGGTCGAGACACAAGTACCTCAGAGAATAGCGCTAGAAAGGAGGCCTCACATCCCACCTGAAATAAGGAGATTCCAAATTGCTTTCAGGATGACCTACTCCAGCACCATCTGTAACCTGAGCGCTGGACACTTTGCCTGCAGAACTGTGAGTAAAGCTTTGGAAACTGCATCTGACTGTGTCCTTTCAAGTTCTTCCTGCAACACTCACTCAACACTGCTACATCCCTTGCTAAATACTACATTTTTACCATCTACCTTACATTACATCTGCCTGGGACTTAGTTCCACAAGCGGGGAACTTTACCAACTCTGCTGCATCACCATCAGTCCCAGAGAATCTGCATTGCAGCGCTGGTCACCTCTGACCAGAAACCACAGGTGGCGTCACGAACACTATTACAAACTCTATTATCCCTTGTAAATATACCCCTTTATTGGATGCCAAGGGCCATGGACTGGGTCACTGCCGCTGTGACACTTCCCCTTTAAGAAGCGGCCCGGTACCGAGTACCCCACTGCCCTGGCGGGCGATCCAGAAACAAGACAGACACCAAACCAATGGGGTCACGTGCAAAGAGGTAATAATAGCACAATTTATATAAGTATCATGCCCTTAGTCAGAGCAATCCTCCGTTGTACCCGGCTTCCTGCAGCTCTCCTGTGCTGAGCGGTGACATAATACCGCTCATGAAGGTCATGTAATATGGACGCGACGCCACTCCCATAGGCGTGGCGTCCATATTCATGGCCTTAATGAGCGGTATTACGTCACCACTCAGCACAGGAGAGCTGCACGAAGCCGGGTACAACGGAGGATTGCCAGGACGTTCAGCGATGGCACGGGGAGGGTGAGTATGACGGGGGGAGAACGGAGGACGGGGGAAGCATGGAGGAGGACAATGAGCACGGAGTAGGATGGGGGAGGACGGAGAGCACAGAGGAGCACGGAGCAGGACGGGGGGAGGATGGAGGGCACAGAAGAGCACGGAGCAGGACGGGGGGAGGATGGAGAGCACAGAGGAGCATGGAGCAGGACTGGGGGGAACAGGAGGACGGAGCAGGAAGTGGGTAGCACAGCGGAGGATGGAGCAGGAGGGGGGGAGCACAGAGGAGAATGGGGGAGCACAGAGCTGGATGGGGGAGCAAGGAGCAGGACGGGGGCAGCACAGAGCAGGACGGCAGTTTATACACCCAGCTTATACGTGAGTCAATAAGTTTTCCCAGTTTTTTGTGGCAAAATTAGGGGGGTCGGCTTATACATGAGTATATACGGTATATTGGAAGGTTCTGCCAAATCTTTTCTAATGTATATGGAGGCCGTCATATACAGTGGTGTGAAAAAGTGTTTGCTCCCTTTCTGATTTCCTATTTTTTTGCATGTTTGTCACATTTAAATGTTTCAGATCACCAAACAAATGTATATATTAGACAAAGATAACACAAGTAAACACAAAATGCAGTTTTTAAATGAAGGTCTTTATTAGTAAGGGAAAAAGAAATCCAAACCTACAGGGCTCTGTTTAAAAAAGAGATTGTTCCCGCAAACTGATAACTGGTTGGGACACCCTTATCAGCAACAACTGCAATCAAACATTTGCAATAACTGGCAATGAGACTTTTACAACGCTCTGGATGAATTTTGGCCCACTTATCTTTGCAGAACTGTTGAAATTCAGCCACATTGGAGGGTTTCAGAGCATGAACCGCCTTTATAAGGTCATGACACAGCATATCAATCTGATTAAGGTCAGGACTTTGACTACGCCACTCCAAAGTCTTAATTTTGTTTTCCTTAAGCCATTAAAAAGTGGACTTGCTATTTTGTTTTGGATCATTGTCCTGCTGCATTGTAAGTAGGTAGGTAGCAGGTCCCCTCAGTTGCGCCCTCTCCTTCTTCCGTGTGACCCCCCCGTGAACTTTATGTATTGTAATGTAAATACGTTATGTTTGCCATGTACTCCGATTGTATTAAGCTGTGTTTGTCTGGTCCTAATGTCTATTAATGTAATATGATGTATGTGCTATGTATCGTGTATTGTGGATGTTTCCCTTTAATTATTGTGTAGATTTAGGGAAAGGAACTCGTTAAAATGGGGGCTGGGTCAGCAGCAGGGAGGAGTGAGGAAGCTGCTGCTCCCAGTCAGTAGTCCGGGTACATTGCCAGACTCCCGGATGGGAGAGATCTGTTGCCCTGGACTAAGGACTCAAAAGGACTCAAGGATCGCAACACAGGCCCCAGGACTCTGGAAGGGCCCCCCGCTGAAGGGGTTTTAAGCGCCCAGATTCCAGCGAGTGGACAACTGCGAACTTCGGCTACTGCGGCCATTGTGGGTACGACGGTAGCAAATGTCAGGGAGAGAGCAGGAAGCAAGTGTTGAACTTGTCTTTTTTACTCTTTTCAACATCGTTTATTAAAAAGTTATTCCTTGTTGGACTACAGTTGCATCCTTGAACTCTTATTGCCTGGACTGCGGTGAACAGAAGAGAAAAGGTAATCTGTGGGAAGACCTGTGTTTCATGTACAAGGGGATGGGGTGACTTCAGACTGTGTTTTGTGGGTGAGCTCGGTCAGGACTACCACCCCGGTCGCCCTAGTTACACTTGGCGTAGTGCGACAGGATGGACCTGAACAGCCTTGCAACCCTGGGACTAAAGATGAGCGACTTTGCCTTTTTTAGGGTGGAGTCGGGTTTCGTGAAACCCGACTTTCTCAAAAGTAAAGTTGAAAGAAGTCGGCCGACTAACGGAAATGGTCGGGTCGGAGTTGAAAATCTGACTCCAATGCAAGTCAATGGGGAATAAAAGTCGGCAGGGAGTGGAGGACAGTAAACATACCTACAGTGCCCATTTCAATGCCAACGACATCAATTCTTATTACTTAAGCTTGTCATCCTTAATTAACTTTATAATAATAGTAACGCATTGAAAACTTGGGGTTATTTGGCTAAAGTTGTGGGGGGCAGTGCTGGCTCCAGGTTTTCATGGGCCCCGGGCCAAAGAGTCTCAGTGGGCCCCTTTAACACATACCACAATTCATGATGCTCCGATACAGCAGAGAAATATAGATATACTGTAGTACAATGCCAAATACTTCACTTCTTACATTACATGAGTGATATCTATTTTAAATTCTACAATAGCTCAAAAAACGGACAGTATAGTCCTCCATACAGTATTATGGGCATCACATAGTGCGCCATACAGAATAATGAGCCCCATATATTGCTCTATACAGAATAATGAGCCCCATATATTGCTCAATACAGAATGGGCTCCATATAATGCTCCATACAGAATAGGCCCCATATGTGCTCCATATGATGCTCCATATATAAAGGGCCCTATATGATGCCCCATAAATAATGAACCCCATATGATGCTCTAGTATATGATGGGCCCCATATATGATGCTCCAGTGTATGATGAACCCCATATAATGCTCCAAATATAATGGTCCCCATATATAATGCTCCATATATAATGGTCTCCATGTGATGCTCCATATATAATGTGCCCCATATGATGCGCCATATATAATGGGCCCCATATGATGCTCCAGTATATGATGTGCCCCATGGATGATGCTCCAGTGTATAATGGGCCCCATATGATGCTCAAGTGTATGATGGGCCCCATATATAATTCTCCAGTGTATAATGCTCCCCATATATTACTACAACCATTAAAAAAGATGAAATACCTCTCATCGCTGGGCACTGCTCTACTCTGGACTCCTTAGCGTCGCCATCTTCCAGCTCTCTGCACTGTGACTCTTCTGGCAGAGGGCGCACAGACGTGACATCATCGTGCTCTCTGACCTGAATGTCACTGTCAGGAAATGCGGAAGACGTCACAGCGGTGGAGCAGGGAGAGGTAAGTATTGCAAGTGCTGGGGCCCTGAGCTATCAGGGGGGGGCACACTTGTGGGCGCCAGGAACTGGCACAGGGCCCCTCATTGTACGCCGGTGTCTCTGACAGTGAGTGGGCCCCCCCACCTGCTCAGGGCACCGGCACTTGCCTGGGTGCGCCAGGTGCTGACCCAGGCCCTGGGGGCATACAGCCCAGTTAGGGAGGTGGAAAAACTGGCATATGTTGAGGTGTAGGCTGGACGTTCAGCAGCTGCAAATGGAGGAATTGGAGAAGTCTGAGGAAGAGGAGGACAAAGTGAACCATTTTGCTGGCAACCTATGTGTCATCAGGGGAAGGTGGTACAAAATCATTTGAAACCCAGGAATGGTTCATTTTAATGAAGGTGAGATCACCTACATTTTGGGTCGACAGCCGGGTCCTTCTTTCTGTCAGGATTGATCCAGCAGCACTGAAGACTCTTTCTGATAGCACACTACCAGCAGGGCAAGCGAGCTCCTGTAAGGCATATTGTGCCAATTCAGGTCAGGTGTCCAGTTTACAGACCCAGAAGTCAAAGGGGAATGAACTGTGAAGGAGAACATCGATATGGGAGGAAAGGTAATTTTGAACCATAGTTGACAACTGGTGTCTCCTTTCTTTTGCAATCAATTCAGTATTACCAGTCGTATGAGCGTAACTCGAGAAATCAGACCACAACATGGTCATGAAACCCCTGTCTCCAACGCCACTTCAGCTGTGTGCACCACAAACTCCTCTTCCGTTTGTCCCAGTACGGCTCGTGGTAGAACCTGCACCGCTGCTGTGTGCTGGGAATGCCTCTAACGAACGGTTTACCAGAGTTGCTTGTTTGTTCGCCAATATTAGCTCTAGGTTCTCCTGTGGCATGATGTTCTGTAAATTGCCTCTATAGCGTGGATCGAGGATGCTGGCCAACCAGTAATCGTCATCCTTCATAATTTTGGCAATTCGGGGGTCCCTTAGGATCCGCAAGACATAATCACACATGTGGGCCAATGTTCCAGGTGTCAATGATGCACTGACAGTGGTGGGTGGAGGAGCACTTTCTGCCAAATCCAGATCCCTCCAGTCACGCACAAACCCTGTACCTGACCTTGGCAAGCCAACATTTTCTCTTGCCCCCTGAGAAGCATCATCCTCCCCAAAATAATCATCCCCCTCATCCTCCTCCTCTTCCTCTTCTTCCTCCACCTCGTCCAGGACAGTTCTCTGAGCAGACAATGCCTGACTGTCATGAAGGCTTCCCTCCTCCTCCTCCTCCGCTGCAGACGCCTGATCCTTAATGTGTGTCAAAGTTTGCATGAGCAGACGCATAAGTGGGATGCTCATGCTTATGATGGCATCGTCTGCGCTTACCAGACATATGCATTCCTCAAAACACTGAAGGACTTTACAGAGGTCTTTCAGTTTTGACCACTGCACACCCGACAGCTCCATGTCCGCCCTCAAACTGCCTGCCCGTGGATCCTCCCACAAATGCATTACAGCCTGCCTCTGTTCGCACAGCCTCTCAACCATGTGCATGGTGGAGTTCCACCTTGTTGCAATGTCTATGATTAGGTGGTGCTTTGGGAGGTGGAGCGATCGCTGCAGCCTCTGCATACGACTGGAGTCTACGGGTGAGCGACGGATGGGCGAGCACAGTCTTCGCACCTTATGGAGCAGGGCTGGCAACTCCGGATAATTATTTATGAAGCACTGCACCACCAGGTTCAATGTGTGAGCCAGGCAAGGTATGTGTCTGAGTTTTGCCAGGGCTATAGCCGCCACAAAATTACGGCCGTTATCACTGACTACCTTGCCAGGCTCAAGATGTAGACTGCCCAGCCATGACTCAGTTTCTCACTGCAAGTAGTCAGCCAGTACCTCCACGGGGTGTCTGTTATCGCCCAAAGACATCATCTTTAAAACAGCCTGCTGACGCTTACCACTAGCTGATTGATAGTGGGACACCTCGTGTGCAACACTGGCAGTTGCGGATGGAGTGCTCATGTGACTGCGCTCTGTCGACGAGCTTTTGCTTCTGGAGGAGGAGGAGGGTCGAACGCCTACAGCCAACTGTTGCCTATACTGTGGGTTAGGCAGCACTGTCCCACTGCCGCTGTCCCCTGTGGACCCTGCATCCACCACATTAACCCAGTGCGCAGTGATGGACACGTAACGGCCCTGGCCATGCCTACTGGCCCATGCATCTGTTGTGAGGTGCACCTATCCACTCACTGATTGTTTGAGTGCATGGACAATGCGGTCTTTCACATGCAGTTGGAGGGCAGGGATGGCTTTTCTAGAAAAGAAGTGCTGACTGGGTAGGTCATAGCGTGGGACAGCGTAGGCCATGAGGTCTCTGAACGCTGCGCTTTCAACCAAACGGAAGGACATCATCTCTAATGAGATCAGTTTGGCAATGTAGGCGTTCAAAGCCAGTGAGGTTTTGTAGTCCGTCCACGCTTGCAAGTGCATGGTGTTTAAATGTCTAAGCATGCAACTAGTATTCAATTTTCGGAGATTTTTCCCTCGGCTAAAGGTCCTTCCGCACTTCTTACAGATAACCTTTGCCTCATCAATAGGCTTTTGGTCAAAAAAGTGCCACACTGCACTCTTCCTACTATGGGATAAACTTTCAGGGCTTGCACGCAATGCTAATTTGACCATCTTGCCAAGCTGTCCTGCAACTCTTTTTGTTTGTTTTTTTACACGTTTTTGGACTGCTACGGGCCTGCCAGATAACCGTAGCTGCGATGTCGATGCCTGCCGCGGATCCTCCTCATCTTCTGAGCTATTGCCAGCGGCACCCTCTTCCCCCAATGGATGCCAATCCGGGTCAACAACTGGGTCATCCATCACCTCCTCTTCAATTTCATCTGCACCTTCCTCTGTGTCACCGTGTAAGGTGTCAGCAACCTCTCCTTACTGTTAATATCGGCAGAAGTAAAATGGAGGTCGGCGCTCAGGGCTTTTATAGACACTATGACACCCCCCAAAGCAAGCCAATCACTGCAATGCCCTTCTTTAAGATGGTGGTGGACGTTGCACATGTCATCTCGTTGCACACAGTGTACGTCCTTGCTCATTGGCTGAAAAAAGGCGCCTGCAAGCATTATGGGAAAACCGACTTGGGCGCTGGGGTCGAAGATCGCATGGCTGACTGCACGCTATGGTCGGGTTTCGGCCAACGAAACCCGACTTTGGCGAAAGTCGGCGACTTTTGAATCTGACCGACCTGTTTCGCTCAACTCTACCTGGGACTGCTTGAGATGGCGGCTGACCATGACTATGAGCTTGAAATTTGTGATGTGCTGCCAGAGCTAGAAGAAATGGAGCTGTCAGTTGACAGCGATTCTGAGTCTTGTGACTTTGAATTTGGGACTTGTGTTTTGTTACCTGCCGTGACAGAATTGCAGATGGCGGATGTTGTGGATTCAAAGATGGCGCTGAACACTGCCGAAAAGATGGCCACCATTGGCGCAAAAACTGAAAGGTTGCCACCTTTTGTGGGCGTCATGCAGATAATTTGGCGCCAGAAGAGAGAAGGCCACACCCTGTTGTAATAGATGCCCGCCCTAAATGGGTACAGGCAAAGAAGGAGCTGCCGCCCTTGCAGCCTCATCAGGAGAAATGGGTGGCGCAGCAGAAGGTAACCCCACCCACGAATGGGTGGCACCCGAAGGAGCGAGACAGCATGCTTGTGAGAGAGACACCATTACCGACTGACATGGAGAGATATAGCATGTCGTTCCACAGCGGCATCAGCCACCAGGACTGGAGGCAATTCAGGGCCCGGGCAGAGGTGGGCCTACACTTTGAGGTCTGGTGGTCAGAAGAATTGGAGGATAGTCCCTTGTTCTGGTGGCCGCATAGGCCACCTGTGGAGGCCTAAGACTATGTGGAAGATGAAGGACTGGCAATGCCCCAATGGGAGCCCGCAGGTGTATGGGAGACTCTGGAGCCGGCCCTGCTAGGCATCATGGCGGTCGCAAGTGCTGACCCTGACGGCCATGCTGGAGGGCTGTCACCTGGCACGGCGGTGAGTAAAAGTTCCCCATCTAGCCATCCTGCCACCTTGCCCTCTGCTCGCCTGCTTCTCGTGGCCCCACCCTCTTCACCGGAGCGGTCCCGGTGGTCCCCTCCATCGTCGTCTTCAGCAGCAATGACCCCTGCGGTTCCCCACATCGCACCCGTTCTGGCTGACACCCGTGGCAGGGGTGTGGAGAAACCCCGTGTACCTGCGGCCGTGGATGACCCGTGGATTCCTGAAGTTATCCAGGAAAAGAGGAGGTGGGAGCGCCGGATCGTCCGAGATTTTCAGCGCTCCGGCGGAGGAACTGCAGCAGGCCGGATGACCCACAGCATCGTCTGCTATCTTAATCGGAACAGGGGCTATGGTTTTGTGCAAGAGCTGGAGACCGGATCCAAGGACTACGTTAATGCTGGCTCTCTCACGTTCAGTGTCCCCCTCTGGGAGGGGAATTACATGGAATTTATGAAGGAACAAGGACCCGGGGGCCCTATGCTTTAGCCGTTAGGATGGCCTCCGACCGGTAGACCAGCCCACTGCCGGGGACCCCAGATGTGGAATGCCAGCTGCTGCGGCCACAGATGTCTCGGACGCCCAGGAGAGAGCGGTGACTCAGGGCAATGAGGCAGCCACCAATGTGATAACGGAGCCAGAGACTCCAGGAAATGTGAGACCACCACTGGAGGGAGTGTGGAGCCAGAGGAAAAGCGGAGACTCCTCCTCCAGTGGGTCCTCATCTCAGGTATTAAGTATGTGGTGGTGCAGGGTCCAAATGTGTCCCACTATGCAACCCAGTGGCCGTGTGCAGACTGAGCGACCCATTTAAGACTTGATATCAGTCCAAGTTGCACCCGGAGCAAAGGACTGTTCCGCGTCCTTAAGAGGGTAGTAAGCCAAACATGGCACCCAAAGACAATGGTGTATAACGTGGCCACTCGTTATCGGCCACGCTTGTCTGTTTTCTCCTCCTCCCAGTTTGTTTGCACCTGTTGGTGCCTGCCTTGCTGGAGCAGGGGACCAAAACCCTACAGGGGTTAATGACTGTGGACTCTGGATGCGGCTGCTGGACTGTGTATTCCTGAACTTTGCCCCCACTTTGACCCTTGGACTAGCTACATGTTTAAAAAGCAGCCCACCACCGTTAAAGGGCCCATGGTCGGCTGAACTGAGAGAGGGGGAAGTTGCCAGTCCTAAGTAGGGTTCATTAGTGTTAAAGGGCTAACCAGCTCTTGTGGACTATGAACTGTTTCTTTTCTCTATGGACTCAAATACAGAGAGACTAGAACTCTGATGTTATATATATATGTTTTACAATGGTTGCCATGGCCGTGGATGACCATGTTTAAGGAGGGGGGAGTGTAAGGAGGTGGCAGGTTCCCTCAGTTGCGCCCTCTCCTCCTTCTGTGTGACCCCCGTGAAACTTTATGTACTGTAATGTAAATGCGTTAAGTTTGCCATGTACTCTGATTGTATTAACCTGTGTTTGTCTGGTCCTAATGTCTATTAATGTAATGTGATGTATGTGATATGCATTGTGTATTGTGGGGTGTTTCCCTTTAATTATTATGTAGAGTTAGGGAAAAGAACTAGTTAAAATTGGGGATGGGTCAGCAGCAGAGAGGAGCAAAGAAGCTGCTGCTCCCAGTCAGTAGCCCGGGTACGTTGACCAGGTCAGACGTGTGTTTCAGACAGGGCATTGCCAGACTCCCAGATGGGAGAGATCTGTTGCCCCAGACTAAGGACTCAAAAGGACTGAAGGACAACAACATGGGCACCAGGACTCTGGAAGGGTCCCTGCTGAAGGGATTTTATGCGCCCAGATTCCAGAGAGTGGACAACTGCAAACTTCGCCAACTGCGGCCGTTGTGGGTCCAGCCGTAGCAAGTGTCAGTGAGAGAACAGGAAGCTGGGGTTGAACTTGTCTTTTTTCCTCTCTTCAACATTGTTTATTAAAAAGTTATTCCCTGTTGGGCTACAGCTGCATCCTTGAACTCTTATTGCCTGAACTGCGGTGAACAGAAGAAAAAAGGTAATCTGTGGGAAGACCTGTGTTTCATGTACAAGGGACCAGGGTGCCTTCAGACTGTGTTTTATGGGTGAACTTGGTCAGGATTACCACCCCGGTCACCCTTGTTACAGCATAACCCAAGTGTGCTTCAGCTTGAGGTCACAAATAGATCATAGTGTCAGGATTCGCACCCAGCAGCTCTTGTGCGCTAGGCGGCAGCTCTTCCCTCTGAGCTAATCAGCTCGCTGGACAGTTCCTTGCTAAACCAGATACAAGTATCTGTGTGATTCCTGATTGTCTTCATACTGAGTTCTTGATTGTCTTCACCCAGGGTTTCTGATTGGCTCAACCCGTGATCTCCTGATTGAACACTCTACTTAAACCTGGCACTGCACTTCATTTCTTGTGAGATTATTGAGCTACCAACCACTTGTCCAACCCCCTACTCAATGCAATGCAGGATTTACTAAACAATCTCAGACAGATGTCTGTCCAGCCTCTGTTTGAAAACTTCCATTGAAGGAGAATTCACCACCTCTCATGGCAGCCTGTTCTACTCATTGATCACCCTCAATGTCAAAAAGTTTTTTCTAATATCTAATCTGGATTTTCTCCCTTTCAGTTTCATTCCATTGTTCTCTTGTTTCCATGTGCAAATGAGAATAAGAATGATCCCTGTACACTGTGACATCCCTTGAGATATTTGTAGACAGCTATTAAGTCTCCTTTTATCCTTCTTTTTTGTAAGCTAAACATTCCCAGATCCCTTAAACCGTTCTTCGTAAGACATATTTTGCAGTTCGCCCATGATCTTGGTAGCTCTTCTTCGAACCTGCTCCAGTTTTTCAATGTCTTTTTTAAAATATGGTTCCCTGAACTGGACACAGTATTCCAGATGCAGCGTGACCAAGCAGGAGTAGAGGGGACTCTATGCTTCTCCTAATACATCCTAGAACTGTGTTTGCCTTGTTTGGCTGCTGCATCACACTGTTGACTCATGTGCGGTCTCTAATCTACTGTATTAGTATGCCCAAGTCTTTTTCACATGTGCTGTTGCTTAGTTTTTTTCCTCCAATTCTGTAGGTGAAATTTTCATTTTTCTTGCCCAGATGTAGAATTCTTCATTTTGCACTGTTAAATACCATTCTAATAGTTGTTGCCCATTGTTCAAGCTCATCTAGATCCTTCTGAATAATTTTCTGTCTTTTCTAGTGTTCTTTTCTAGTGTTAGTTATCCCTCCTAGCTTTGCATCGTCTGCAAATTTAATCAGTTTACCTTTACTTCCCTTATCTATATCATTTATGAAAATGTTGAACAACACTAGGGCCAGGGCAGAGCATTATGGTACCTCACTTGAAACACTCTTCCAATTGGATGTGCAAAAATGTATTACCACTCTTTGCGTATGATCACTTAGCCAGTTATGAATCCAAATAATCGTAGCCTTGTCAATCCCATACTTGGTCATTTTTTTCGATAAGGATAGTATGAGATACTTTATCAAATGCTTTGCTGAAGTTGAGATATACTATATCTACCGCATTTCGCTGATCCACCCAATCAGTGATTCCATCTTAGACGGAAATTAGATTAGTCTGGCATAACTTGTTTGCTACAAACTCATTCTGGCCCTGGTTAATTAGTGTATTCTTATCCAAGTATTTACATACATGCTGTTTAATAATTTGTTCAAAGATCTTTCCTGGTATAGAAGTAAGGCTCACTGGCCTGTAATTTCCTGGCTCCATCTTCTTTCTTTTTTTGGAAGATAGGGACAAAATTTGCCCTTCTGCAATCTTTTGGGACTTCCTGTTCTCCAGGATTATTCAAAGATTCTGGCAAACTCTTTTAGTACCATAGGATGTAATTCATCTGGACCTGGAGATTTAAATTAATTCTTTCTCAACATCATTTTTGACCACTTCACCCTTTTCATCCTGTAAAAATCCTATAGCATCTTTGACTTTTCTCTTGCTATTAATATACACCCAAAATCCTCTTTTTACTGCTTTTTTTCTCCCTTGCAAGCATCACTTCATTACTGCTTTAGCTCTACTAACACTTGCCCTTCAAGAGGGCCAACATTCTCCTTCAGGATGTTATGCTAGACAGCAGAATTCATGGTTCCTTTTACCACAGCAAATCTTCCAAGAAAACAGCCCCAAACCATCTCACTACCACCACCATATTTTACTGTTGGTATGATGTTCCTTGTTATGTTTTGGTAGCTGAGGAGGAAGGAGCAAAAAACTGCATAGGCAGCCAAACACCAGAGAGGTTGGAAACTAATAGGTTGCAGACCCTAAACTAACAGCACAACTAGAAGCAGCCGTGGGACGTTCCTACGGTGCCCTAGACGCCTCATCACAGTCGGAGAGATAGCTATCCCTGAATATGGAAAGAGGAAAGCTAACTGCCCCGGAGCAGAGCCCCAAAAGAATAGGAAGCCCCCAAACATATGATGGCGGTTAGACAAGATGAAAACACGAACACAGATAGAAAATAGATTGAGGAAACGCTGGGGCCCAAAACTGTCTAGATAGGACAGCACAGGAGGGAATACTGTCTACAACCCAGAAAAACCCTAGGAAAAACTCCAACACTTCTGAATCCAAAAATACTGAGACAACACGGTCTCGACCACCTATATCAGATCTCTGGTGTGGACACGTAGTTACCCAACAGTAAAATATCACAAGAACTGAGCAAATGAACAAATACAAAAAGAGAACGGAGACCAGCCCAAGCCCCCTAAAGGGGACCCGACTGAAGTAAAAAAGCAATACAGCAAAAAACAAGGAAATTCAAACCACAGAAAAAAAACTGAAAGTGACTTATCTGAATGCAAGCAGGAGACAGCAGAAAGGCAAGCTGAATTGAACCTAGACCAGGAAGAACAATTGATCACCAGCAAGGACCATGGGAGGTCAGCTCACTTATATCAGGCCAGTCAGTACTACCTGATAACCAATCGTCAGTTGCAGGTGGTGGATTTTTGCTGTTCAACATAGGTTCAATACCCTCAGCAACCACCAGAGGGAGCCTTAGCTCCGAAGTCGTCTCCAACACGTTCACAACAGTACCCCCCCCTTGAGGAGTGGTCACCGAACCCTCACGTGTGCACCCAGGCCGATGAGGATGAGCTCAGTGATAGGCACAGACCAGTCTCTCAGCATGAATGTCAGAAGCAAACACCCAAGAATTGTGCTCCTGACCATAGCCTTTCCACTTCACCAAGTACTGGAGTCTCCGCCTAGCCAAACGAGAATCCAATATCTTCTCAACTACATACTCCAAATTGCCCTCAACCAAAACAGGATCAGGAGGCGCAGCCATAGGAACCACTGGCTCTGCAAACCTCTTCAATAAAGATTTGTGGAATACGTTGTGAATCTTGAATGTTCCTGGAAGAAGCAAACGGAAGGAAACGGGATTAAGAATTTCCACGATCTTATAAGGTCCAATGAACCTTGGCTTAAATTTTGGAGACGCGACCCTCATAGGGATATTTTTTGAGGATAACCAAACTAAGTCACCCACTTTAAACCGAGGACCATCAGTCATATGCCGGTTGGCAAACCGCTGGGCTTTCTTCTGAGAGAGAGAGACACCTTATCCTCTACTTGATCCCAAATCTGCTGCATTCTCTCCACAATAGAGTCAACACCAGGCAGACAGAAGCCTCCTCCTGCCCTGAAGAAAATCGAGGATGAAACACGAAATTTCAGAAAAATGGAGACATCAAGGTGGCAGAACTAGCCCTATTATTCAAAGCAAACTCAGCCAAAGGCAAAAAGAGACCTAGTCATCTTGATCAGCAGACACAAAACATCTCAAATAAGTCTCCAGTCTCTCAGTTTGTCCATTGGTCTGAGGGTGGAACACAGAGGAAAAAGACAGCTGAACTCCCAGTTTGGAACAAAATGTCCTCCAAAATCTGGAAACAAATTGGACTCCTCTGTCAGACACAATGTTCTCTGGATTGCCGTGCAACCGAACCACCTGTTGAAAAAATAAGGGCACCAACTCGGAGGAGGATGGCAACTTAGGTAGTGGCACAAGATGAATCATCTTGGAAAACCTATCACAGATTACCCAAATAACGGTCATTCTCTGAGAGACAGGGAGGTCGGAAATAAAATCCATAGAGATATAGGTCCATGGCCTCTTGGGCACAGGCAATGGCATTAGCAAACCACTAGAGCAAGAGCAAGGTTTGGACCGAGAACAAGTTCCACAGGACTGCACAAAGTCCCTAACGTCACGAGACAAAGTGGGCCACCAAAAGGACCGACTCACCAAATCTCTGGTACCAAAAATACCAGGATGGCCAGCCAACGTGGAGCAATTAATCTCAGACATCACACTGCATGGGCTCAGGGGCTGAAGGCGGAAGGCATCACAATCTCACGCATATTTCTACGCTCGCGCAAACGTCTGTCAACTTGAATAACCAATGACATAGAGTCATTGAGACCAGAGGGTACAGGGAAATTCAAACCACAGTAAAAAAAAAACTGAAAGTGACTTATCTGAATGCAAGCAGGAGACAGCAGAAAGGCAAGCTGAATTGAACCTAGACCAGGAAGAACAATTGATCACTGGCAAGGACCATGGGAGGTCAGCTCACTTATATCAGGCCAGTCCGTACCACCTGATAACCAATCGTCAGTTGGAGGTGGTGCATTTTTGCTGATCAACATAGGTTCAATACCCTCAGCAACCACGAGAGGGAGCTTCAGCTCCGAAGTCGTCTACAACACATTCACAACAGTTCCTTTTCTGAAATGTAATGGGACATAAACTTTCCAAAAAGTTCAACTTTTGTCTCGTTAGTCCACAGAGTATTTACCCAAAAGTCTTGGGGATCATCAAGATGTGTTGTGCCAAAACTGAGATGAGACTTTATGTTCTTATTATTCACCAGTGGTTTTCATCTTGAAACTCTGCTATGCAGGCCATTTTGCCCAGTCTCTTTCTTATGGTGGAGTCATGAACACTGAGCATAACTGAGGCAAGTGAGGCCTGCAGGTCTTTGGATGTTATTGCGCTCTTGGGGCAATCCTGGGAAGGTTCACCGCTGTTCCATGTTTTCGCCATTTGCAGATAATGGCTCTCACTGTGGTTCACTGGAGTCCCAAAACTTTAGAAATGGCTTTATAACCTTTTCCAGACTGATAGATCTCAATTACTTTGTTTCTCATTTGTTTCCGAATTTCTTTGGATCGTGGCATGGTGTCTAGCTTTGAGGAACTTTTGGTCTGCTTCACTTTGTTGGGCAGGTATATTTAAGTGGTTTCTTAATTGAGATCAGATGTGACAGTAATCAGGCCTGGGTGTGACAATGGAAATTGAATTCAGCTTCCCAAAGATGTGATAAACCACAGTTAATTTATGTTTTAAGAGAGTTGGGGACAATCACTTATTCACACAGGGCCCTGTAAGTTTGGATTTATTTTTCCCTTAATAATAAAGACCTTCATTTAAAAACTGCATTTTGTGATTACTTGTGTTATCTTTGTCTAATATTTAAATTTGTTTGGTGACCTGATACAGTAAAGATGTATATCTTAAAAGGTATCAACCACTGAGAACTCTCAATTCTAAATATTTTGGTGACCTGCAACATTTAAGTGTGACAAACATGCAAAAAAATAGGAAATTAGAGAGGGGGCAAACACTTTTTTACACCACTGTAGATTGCACAAATCTGACTAGCTCTAAAGATGCCTGCACAATACATATCAAAGGTTTGCAGTTAACCTGATCTAGATTAGTTTCTTCCCTCTTATTGCCAGTAGAACATTTGTTTCCTCCAGTAGGATATGCACCCTCCCTAATAGCATCACTTAGACAATGATTAGTTATCAACGTGGATTACCAAGTGTACAAAGTGGTAATCTTATCACATAGCAGTATTTTCATGTGGAGAACTGACTCATATTCTTGTACAAGATTTGAAAAGTCTTTCTGAACCCTGATATTAAACGATGACTAACATTCATAATTATCATAGAAAAAAATAGTGCACATTATGGATGTGGAATCGTATGTCGAAATGTAGCTCAAACTGATAACAAGTAATCAATAATATTTTTCTAAGTGCAATATTGTCAAAGTGCTTGCAGATACATATGGCAATAGGACGGGGCAAGAGACAGGTATGCTAAACTATATTATGATAAAGTAAGCTATACTAAGCTGTATAGAGGTAAGCTATAATATTATTATAATACTAGATATTCAAACAAACATGCTTCTTTTTCACTTGTACTGCATTATTTATTTCCCATATCTATTTGCCCCATCTATGTTCTAGCTGCTGCTTTCTTTCACAACTACTGCCCTTTTGCACATTCGGTACACTCTCTCCTCATAAGTCCCTCTCTCATGCCCTCTCCCATGTACAGCTCTCATGCCCAGCTCACATTTCTCAAACACTCCAAACCATTCACCATGATTTGTAGTGCCCAAAACACTCATACAAATAATCACTGAGCCACCAGCTTTTTCTCTTCTTTTTCCTTCTAGTAGCTGGCGACATCTCCCCTAACTTTGACCTTCCTTCCACTAGTAAATGTAACTCTCTTCCTGCTGCACATAGAAACCCTACTAATCTTATTGACATTCAGTGCATTCCTTCTCTTGTCTTATTTAATTGTGATCTCTGGAACTGACGGTCAGTGTGTAACAAACTCCTCTACATCCAAGATTTCTTCCTTTTTAATTCCTTTAACCTTCTGGTGGTCACAGAAACGTGTATCTGTGTAGCCCTGGTGGTAGGCACACGCAGTACCCTGGAGAGTGTATGGCGAGACAGCAGTTTAATGCTAAATATCCATTCACTCAACACACACTAGACACACCCTAGGGTAGTGGAGGATACTCTAGAGGGAGTGGTCAAGGTAGTAGGTGTTGAGGTGATTTTTTAGTCAGTCTAGTTCCTGTCTTCGGACAGTGAGGACGTGTGGAGTGAGTGTCTAGACTTCTGAGGTAGAAGACGTTTGGAGGGAGGAAGGAGTCTAGCCTGCTTTATCACTAGTTCATATCGTGGAGTCTGGTATAGGTGTTTGGAATACACCTTAGTCTAGTCAGAGCTGTATCACCTCATCAGCATACACTGAAAGAAAGAAGAAGTTTTAGTACAGAAAGTCTTCAGCATTCCTGTCTAAAGGACGGTATCAGGTTCAGAGACGTGCTCCTGCCTGTGATAACTGAGCATCTGTGGCTAACTTCGTAGAAAGGAAAAGAAAGAAGTGACTGCTCGACCCTTGGCTAGTTTGAGTGCTTATGTTACCAGCGTGGACAAGGCGAAAGGCAAGTGGATTTATAAGATTAGTGCTTACGGATTGGAGAAGTCCAGCACATTGCTACCGGTCACTGGGGACCGAAGGGTCACTGTTGTTTCAAGCACAGTGATAAGAAAACCAGGAATCTACCGGACCCTAGGTCGCGGCAGACAAGCCCCTTATAGTCAGTACGTAACTGGGGTCAGGGGGAGTGAAGACTTTGGAGTTTCTGCAGGACAAAATAAGAATTCAGCTCCTTCACAGGAAGGCCCCTAACACTAAGCTGACTGGGCAGGTACAGCTAAAGATTAGCTGGAGATTTGAGGGAACTACGCTTCAGGCTGGTTGTACTCGTTTTATTGGAGTTAAAGGAGGCCCTAACTTGTCCAGCTGCTGTCTCAAGATACACTCTCCTTGGATCAGCCTCCCTGGGACCTGCCTTAACAACTTGCAAGTAAAGGTATGGAAAGACGCTGACCGTGTGAGACTGTGTTCTTTATCCGCACCCGACTTCACAAATCCCATAGACTTTGAGGGACCAGTCCCACCTGTAGGGGACCCGACATCTAGCTGCCTCACCATCCCCTCAGAGATCTACAGCAGCGCTGGTACTAATTACCAGAATACTACAGGTGGCGTCACGAACTGTACATAAATCAATCCCTGTAAATATATCCCCAACATACGCCAGACCGCCCGGGCCACAGACCGAGCCACAGCTACCTGTGACAAAACCCCATAGACTTCCATGGGCTCGGCTCTGAGTACCCCATTGCCCTGGTAATCCACAATTGTGGTGGCGGGTCGACACAACTTGGCGTCACGAACAGGATACGAAACTCGCGAAATTGCGAGCCCTGTGTGCCTAAGGACTTGTTTTTGTGAAAAGGACTGTTTGCACTTTTGGCGCCAAAATCGCCATTTTTGTCGCCATATTCGCGCCTCAGGCGCTGGAGAAGAAGGTGGGCGTGCCTTCGTGGGCGTCTACCTCCCTGTGGCGCGAAGAAAATGCCTGCCCTCTCAAAGTGCTACTTCAACATACGGTCCTGCCCTACAGCAAAGGAGGTCCGCCTCCTCTTCACCTTCCCTGCGAGGAGGAGGAGACGCAAACCCCACCTCCACGGAAGAGACCGGATGTCTCCGCAGAAAGGAAAGAGAATCTTCTGGAACATGATGGAGGCAGGACGTGTGCAGCCGAGCGGGGCAGCGGAGGAAGGCAGGCCCCGTGCCCCGCCAAGCTGCCATCGGCATCAGAGTCTTATGCGATCCTGCACCTGCAACAGGCGTTGCTAGAGATTCAGGAGGAGAACGCACGCCTAAAGAAGATGGTCCAACCTGGACTGGAGGAGATTGAGAGACGCCGATGTAACCTGCTGCAGTGGCAACTAACGAACACGGCGTCCTCTCCCCTCAACGAACCCCACGATTCCAAATACCGAAGAGTCTGCTGCCCAAGGCGAAGGAGCAACCGGAGGCTGCCCCGAAAGTACCGTTCCTGATCCCACCGGTGAAGCGGTGGAGGCGGAGGAGGTTGAGGAGGTACAGCCAATCCCGGAACGCCCGCCCGGCCAAGAGGCCGCAGCAGATTATCGGTCCCCGGCAGGGACACCGGAGGGGTCCTGTCCGTCACTACCAGACGTGGACTGGGACGAAATGGCGCGCCTGGATGACGTCGCCTACATCGCCCAGTGGGAACAGGAATGGCAGAGTCGTGAGGAGAAGAAGAGGCGTCAGCAGGAGGAAGAGCGGGAAACTCAGAGGAACCGTCAGCGACAATTTGCCGAGCTGATCGCCGACAAGGAGACTGTCCGGCGAGATAAAGGTACTCTGAGGGAACCGCGGCGGCAGGGGTGTGTGACTGAGTTCCAGCTCCGGAAGGGCTGGGGCTTTATCCGTGAACCGGGCCTCTACCCGGCGGTCTTTGTCAGCAGGCGTGACGTAGAATCCCACCTGCCGCAAGGCCATCCCGGGAGGGACTTAGCGAATGGAGATATCGTCACATATACGCGGCATTGGGGAATGAAGGGATGGTATGCCCTTAACGTCACCATCGTCCGTGACCCCGTCCCAGACGCAGGTACCGTCACCATTACCGCAGCGTCCCCGTTACTAGCTCAAGCAGCATCCGGCCGTGCCCCAGCATCGCCCCCTGCAAAGTCATCGCAACTAGCGACCCAGAGTTCATCGCGAATTAAAGTCACCTCTTCATCGCAACATGCGACACAGTCTCGATCGCAATCCCTAACGCGGTCCATATCGCTAACCGTGATTGAGACGCAATCGGTGTCATGTGGAGAGAGTGTACCCGTTGCGCCCCTAGAGGTTCGCACCAGAACTGTGGCGACCCAGACCCAGATCGCAGCACATGATTTGCTGGTCCTGGGATCAAGGGCCCATTGCGTTGTTCCAGCCCCGGGGTGGAAAATGTATGGGAAAAGTGTGATGAAAATGAATAAATAAGTAAGAGTTGGTGAGATCCATATCGGGTCTACCATCAGTAATATAGTAAAAAGTTTGAAATGTTTGTAAAGTTTAGCACAATTTATATAGTAAATATATATACTGTAGAAGGCCCGGCTGGGTAATTGGTAAATGATAAATGGTAAATAGTAACCAGAAAAAGTTTATGCACTTTGATATCATATAATATGTCTTGGTTTTACATTGGACTTGGAGGTTAAGGACTATGCTAACCCAGAACTTACTTGTAAATAGTTGCGCTTCGGTGCTTTCTCTTGGTTTTACATAAACCACTACAACTACCTCTGAAAACAAAACCCGTGTGGTGTGGCACTGAGTGAGGTCTGCAATTGGATGTCCTGCAGCCCACCCAGGACCCACGTTGAAGGTTTGGTGCGGGTCCTTCACAAGTATATCGTATATTTATTAAATGCTATTTAATACTTTTGTATTTGTATATAATGTTAATGTTTGCAACGTTCAAGATATCCTCACCTCCGGATGGGACGAATTACTGTTTACTGTTTAATGTTTTCATGCATAAACAAAAATGTCTCTTTTGTATTTTACAGCCCGGGAGTGCTGTCGTTTACCATGGGGGAATGTGTAGCCCTGGTGGTAGGCACACGCAGTACCCTGGAGAGTGTATGGCGAGACAGCAGTTTAATGCTAAATATCCATTCACTCAACACACACTAGACACACCCCTAGGGTAGTGGAGGATACTCTAGAGGGAGTGGTCAAGGTAGTAGGTGTTGAGGTGATTTTTAGTCAGTCTAGTTCCTGTCTTCGGACAGTGAGGACGTGTGGAGTGAGTGTCTAGACTTCTGAGGTAGAAGACGTTTGGAGGGAGGAAGGAGTCTAGCCTGCTTTATCACTAGTTCATATCGTGGAGTCTGGTATAGGTGTTTGGAATACACCTTAGTCTAGTCAGAGCTGTATCACCTCATCAGCATACACTGAAAGAAAGAAGAAGTTTTAGTACAGAAAGTCTTCAGCATTCCTGTCTAAAGGACGGTATCAGGTTCAGAGACGTGCTCCTGCCTGTGATAACTGAGCATCTGTGGCTAACTTCGTAGAAAGGAAAAGAAAGAAGTGACTGCTCGACCCTTGGCTAGTTTGAGTGCTTATGTTACCAGCGTGGACAAGGCGAAAGGCAAGTGGATTTATAAGATTAGTGCTTACGGATTGGAGAAGTCCAGCACATTGCTACCGGTCACTGGGGACCGAAGGGTCACTGTTGTTTCAAGCACAGTGATAAGAAAACCAGGAATCTACCGGACCCTAGGTCGCGGCAGACAAGCCCCTTATAGTCAGTACGTAACTGGGGTCAGGGGGAGTGAAGACTTTGGAGTTTCTGCAGGACAAAATAAGAATTCAGCTCCTTCACAGGAAGGCCCCTAACACTAAGCTGACTGGGCAGGTACAGCTAAAGATTAGCTGGAGATTTGAGGGAACTACGCTTCAGGCTGGTTGTACTCGTTTTATTGGAGTTAAAGGAGGCCCCTAACTTGTCCAGCTGCTGTCTCAAGATACACTCTCCTTGGATCAGCCTCCCTGGGACCTGCCTGAACATCTTACAAGTAAAGGTATGGAAAGACGCTGACCGTGTGAGACTGTGTTCTTTATCCGCACCCGACTTCACAAATCCCATAGACTTTGAGGGACCAGTCCCACCTGTAGGGGACCCGACATCTAGCTGCCTCACCATCCCCTCAGAGATCTACAGCAGCGCTGGTACTAATTACCAGAATACTACAGGTGGCGTCACGAACTGTACATAAATCAATCCCCTGTAAATATATCCCCAACATACGCCAGACCGCCCGGGCCACAGACCGAGCCACAGCTACCTGTGACAAAACCCCATAGACTTCCATGGGCTCGGCTCTGAGTACCCCATTGCCCTGGTAATCCACAATTGTGGTGGCGGGTCGACACATATCCAGCATCCAGACACCTCCAGTGCTACTGCTCTCTTGAATGGTGACCTACAGTTTTCACATACTAACTAACCAGAGAGCAGGCAAGGTGGAGGTGTTGGTCTGCTACTTTCATCACATTTATTATTCCATATTATCCCCCATTACCCACTGTTATGTTTCTTCTCTTTGAGGTCCATACCATTAGACTCTTCAAATCCTTATACCTGAGAATGACCATTGTTTATGTACCCCCAGACCAAACCAACGAGTTCCTGGACCACTTTGCCACCTGGCTTCCCAACTTCCTATCCTGTGAAATTTCCACTCCCATCACGGGGGACTTTAACATTCCCATTAATAATCCGCTCTCCTCTTCTGCCACTCTTCTTTCTCTAATCTCCTCTTTAGGCCTTTCACAATTTACTATCTCTCCTGCGCATGAGGACAGGAATACTGTAGACCTGGTCTTCTCCCGACTCTGATCAGTACATGACTTTACAAATCCCATATGACGACCACAACCTTTAATTTTTTCTCTATCAAGAACTGTCGACCCTCTTACTACACATACAGAAATCTAAGTGCAATTTACCAGCAACTTATGAATGATACAAACATCTTTAGCTTTGATCTGTACCCTCTCCTGTCCAGTGTTGTCACATTACAATAAAAGATTAAAACATGCCCTGGCTGAAGCAGAACCTGCTACATGCAGAAAGAACTGACACACATGATGACAATAATGGCACAAGTGGCAAACACGTTTTCTCCAGCGGTGCCCAGGGTGTATAGAGCATCAGTGGAGAAAATCACTTGCAGCAGAATACTTTATCCACTTTAAGTTCATGCTCAAAACTTATAACTCTGCTCTTCATCTAGCCAAATAAGCCTACTTCACCAGTCTCATCACATCTCTATCTGACAATCCAACAAGACTCTTTGAAACTTTACACTCCCTCCTGAGCCCTAAAGTACAGGCCCTGGTCATCAACCTCAGTGTTGACGATCTGGCCACTTACAGTCAGGGCCAGAAATATTTGGACAGTGACACAATTTTCGCGAGTTGGGCTCTGCATGCCACCACATTGGATTTGAAATGAAACCTCTACAACAGAATTCAAGTGCAGATTGTAACGTTTAATTTGAAGGGTTGAACAAAAATATGTGTTAGAAAATGTAGGAATTGTACACATTTCTTTACAAACACTCCACATTTTAGGAGGTCAAAAGTAATTGGACAAATAAACATAACCCAAACAAAATATTTTTATTTTCAAAATTTTGTGGCGAATCCTTTGGAGGCAATCACTGCCTTAAGTCTGGAACCCATGGACATCACCAAATGCTGGGTTTCCTCCTTCTTAATGCTTTGCCAGGCCTTTACAGCCGCAGCCTTCAGGACTTGCTTGTTTGTGGGTCTTTCCCTCTTAAGTCTGGATTTGAGCAAGTGAAATGCATGCTCAATTGGGTTAAGATCTGGTGATTGACTTGGCCATTGAAGAATGTTCCACTTTTTTGCACTCATGAACTCCTGTGTAGCTTTGGCTGTATGCTTGGGGTCATTATCCATCTGTACTATGAAGCGCCGTCCAATCAAGTTTGCAGCATTTGGCTGAATCTGGGCTGAAAGTATATCCCGGTACACTTCAGAATTCATCCGGCTACTCTTGTCTGCTGTTATGTCATCAATAAACACAAGTGACCCAGTGCCATTGAAAGCCATGCATGGCCATGCCATCACGTTGCCTCCACCATGTTTTACAGAGGATGTGGTGTGCCTTGGATCATGTGCCGTTCCCTTTCTTCTCCAAACTTTTGGCTTCCCATCATTCTGGTACAGGTTGATCTTTGTCTCATCTGTCCATAGAATACTTTTCCAGAACTGAGCTGGCTTCTGGAGGTGTTTTTCAGCAAATTTAACTCTGGCCTGTCTATTTTTGGAATTGATGAATGGTTTGCATCTAGATGTGAACCCTTTGTATTTACTTTCATGGAGTCTTCTCTTTACTGTTGACTTAGAGACAGATACACCTACTTCACTGAGAGTGTTCTGGACTTCAGTTGATGTTGTGAACGCGTTCTTCTTCACCAAAGAAAGTATGCGGCGATCATCCACCACTGTTGTCTTCCGTGGGCTCCAAGGTCTTTTTGGATTGATGAGTTCACCAGTGCTTTCTTTCTTTCTCAGGATGTACCAAATTGTAGATTTTGCCACTTCTAATGTTGTAGCAATTTCTTGGATGGGTTTTTTTCTGTTCTTGCAGCTTAAGGATGGCTTGTTTCACCTGCATGGAGAGCTCCTGTGACCACATGTTTCCTTCACAGCAAAACCTTCCAAATGCAAACACCACACCTCAAATCAACTCCGGCCCTTTCATCTGCTTAATTGAGAATGACATAACAAAGGGATTGCCCACACCTGTCCATGAAATAGCCTTGGAGTCATTTGTCCAATTACTTTTGGTCCCTTTAAAAACAGGGTGGCACATGTTAAGGAGCTGAAACTCCTAAACCCTTCATCCAATTTTAATGTGGATACCCTCAAATGAAAGCTGAAAGTCTGAACTTCAACTGCATCTGATTTGTTTTGTTTCAAATTCATTGTGGTAATGTCTAGAACCAAAATTAGATAAATGTTGTCTCTGTCCAAATATTTATGGACCTAACTGTATTTCCTAGAGAAAACCACCATATCCGTCAGTACATTTTTGCCCAATCCCTTCAGAGCTTGGATCTCCTTCCCTACTGCACCTCAGGTTCACTTTTCACCTTTGAACCTGTTAAAGAAAGAAGTCTACCAGGCTCCTTGCTTCTTCTCACCCTACAAACTACACCAATGACCCTATATCTTCATCTCTACTTCAGTCCCCATCCCTGGCTGTCACTGGCCACCTAACTAAAATATTCAACCTCTCTTTTTCTTCTGGTATCTTTCCCTTTTCATTCAAACACTCAGTCATAACCACTTTACTAAAACAAATCCCTTAACCAGAACTGCATTGCTAACCACAAACCCGTCTCTAATCTTCCTTTTGTCTCTAAAATCCTGGAACTCTTGGTGCACTCTCACCCGGTCCAGTATCTCTCAGATAAATTTTTTATTGCCCCCTTACTATCCAGTTTCCTTTCTTTACTCTCAACTGAAACTGGCTGCCACGAGAGGTGGAACAGGCTGCCACGAGGGGAGGTTTGTTCTCCTTCAATGGAAGACTTCAAACAGAGGGCTGGACAGACATCTGTCTGATATGGTTCAGTGAATCCTGCATTGAGCAGGGGATTGGACTCGATGACACTGGAGGTCCCTTCCAACTCTAATATTCTATATGAAATGGAAACTCCAAAACTGAACTTCTCGTGTTTTCTCAATCTACTAACCTACTAATACTCAATATCGGTTTCGGTTTTTCAAACATAACTCCCAAAAAGCAAGCTCACTGTCTTGAGGTTATATTTGACACAGAACTTTCCTCTATTCAATTATTCACTCATATTATCTGCAGCTTTAAAACATCTGCAGAATCCAACCTTTTATCACCTTTGAAACGGCAAAAACTCTTTTTGTCGCACTTATTCATTCTTGTCTGGACTACTACAATTCTTTACTGATCGGTCTCCCTCTTACCAAACTGTCTCCTCTCCAATCTGTCCTGAATGCAGCAGCCTGGGTCATATTTCTGTACAGCTGTTACACCGATGCCTCCACCTGTGCTACCCATTGCACTGTTTGCCCATCTGCTACTGAATACAATATTAACTTATCTCTCTTGCCCGCAAATCTCTCTACAATTATGCATCATCGTACATCTCCTCATGACTCCCTCATCTCTGTTTATCACCCTACATTTGCTCTTTATTCTGCAATTGATCTAAGACCAGCATCCTTCAAAATCCAAATCTCCCACCTCTTTCTCCAAGACTTCTATCATGCTGCACCAGTTTTCTGGAATGTACCAACCTGGACAATCCAATTAATACCTAGCACCCACATTTTTAAGTGTGCTTTAAAAACACATCTCTTTAGACAGACCTATCACCTCACTTCACTACCCTAACTCTCCCCTATTGCCCCTTCTAATTTTTCTCCAGAATCTTAATGTGTCTCCACATCCTCCAAGCGCTCAGTAGCATTTGGTACTTGCAGATACTGGCTGATGACGGATCCTGCAGCTTTGTATCATAACCCATGTTTACTATATAATCGTCTAATTCTGTCTGTCTGTAATGGAAATCCCGCATCCTGATTGGTCGCGCTCGGCATGGAGGTCAGCGGCGACGCAGCCGGGAGATGACCGGCGCCAGCGGAAGTACCCCGACCGATGGCCTCCACGTAAACCCCAGCAGCAGCCTCCATGTACAAGACATTAAAAACATCTTGATTTATTGAGTTTGGAGTATGAGCACCGCGTGCAGAAATCCCTGCACTTACATCCTTGTCTGCTATCAGTGAGGATATAAATGGCTGTCTGAGATAGGTTCTGCCACACTGAATACACTTGGCCAAGTAAATGATCAAGATTCGCTGCTGGCAGATTCCAGTACAATTGCCGACCAATGTTGTCCCAGATGCTCTCGATGGGAGCATGTTTAGGTCACTCAGATTGTTCACAGTAGCACAAGTAACATGCGGCATTACATTCTTCCTGTTAACATGCAAATTGTCTCTTCAGAGAGGAAGAGGACTAGAACTCTAGTGCCACCTATTGGAAGTAGCAATCCTAAAAGTCAATGTCGACCCTTTAACGAGCCTTGTTACATGACTTAGGATAAAAGCCAAACCAGAATCTCAATTTGCAGACACTGTGTTTCGGGGTACTGCCCCTCATCAATGCAAAGTGTGAGATGATCTGGTTTGGCTGTATGAGAGACGTCTGACCGATATCCAAGAAGTACTGTCTCTCCTTGTGGAGATTGACATGCTAAGCATGCCGAGATGAGGAGACTTAAAGCTGCAATGCTCCTCTGGGAAATATGCAAATTGTCTCTTCTGATAGGAAGAGGACTAGAACTCTAGTGCCACCTATTGGAAGTAGCAATGCTAAAAGTCAATGCCGACACTTTAACGAGCCTTGTTACATGACTTAGAATAAAAGCCAAACCAGAATCTCAATTTGCAGACACTGTGTTTCGGGGTACTGCCCCTCATCAGTGCAAAGTGTGAGATGATCTGGTTTGGCTGTATGAGAGGCGTCTGACCGATATCCAAGAAGTACTGTCTCTCCTTGCGGAGATTGACATGCTAAGCATGCCGAGATGAGGAGACTTAAAGCTGCAATGCTCCTCTGGGAAATGCATGCAGCTTTAAGTCTCCTCATCTCATGTAACAAGGCTCGTTAAAGGGTCGACATTGACTTTTAGGATTGCTACTTCCAATAGGTGGCACTAGAGTTCTAGTCCTCTTCCTCTCTGAAGAGACAATTTGCATATTTCCAATAGGAGCATTGCAGCTTTAAGTCTCCTCATCTCGGCATGCTTAGCATGTCAATCTCCGCAAGGAGAGACATTACTTCTTGGATATCGGTCAGATGCCTCTCATACATCCAAACCAGATCATCTCACACTTTGCACTGACGAGGGGCAGTACCCCGAAACGCAGTGTCTGCAAATTGAGATTCTGGTTTGGCTTTTATCCTAAGTCATATAACAAGGCTTGTTAAAGGATCGACATTGACTTTTAGGATTGCTACTTCCAGTAGGTGGCTCTAGAGTTCTAGTCCTCTTCCTCTCTGAAGAGACAATTTGCATATTTCCTAGAGGAGCATTGCAGTTTTAAGTCTCCTCATCTCGGCATGCTTAGCATGTCAATCTCCGGCAAGGAGAGACAGTACTTCTTGGATTCCTGTTAACAAGAAAGGTTTCTCTGTGCATTGTACCAAGAATTCTGAGATCTTTGAAGCCACTCTCTCCTGTAGTAAACATTCCTGAAACTGGAGATTCACCTCTCCACCTGTGTAACTAAACTTTGTTTTTTATAGTTTTCTCCAGCATAGAAAGGTTTTGAAGATCTGCAAATCACTTTATTAGGGGATTTGTCTTCGTTTCTGTAAAAAAAATGCATGTAAGTGGCTTCCAAACCCCTGCTTTTCACCATTCTATTTCCCTGCCATTAGCTGTGTTGATATCAGATTTTACTAATTTGGAGTACAGCTGATGGCAATGATGGGTCAGCTCCTGACTCCTCTCTGAGTTAGACCTATATGTGCATATGTATCCTTTAAAGGGTGGGGGGACATGAAGAGAACAGGGTGCTTATGGAAGTAAATCTAATGTTTCCAATACAGTCTACTATACAGGGGGCAGTGAGGGAGGAGATTGTCCTTATAGGCAGATGCCTTAGAGGAGGAGACAGGTGCTGAGTCATCACTGCCATCATCTGTACTCCAAATGTTTACTTTCTTATACCAGTACAGCTGACGGCAGGGAAATAGATTTACATGGATATTTTTTTTCAGCAATGAAGACAAATCGCCTCATAAAGTGATTTGCAAAATTTTGTAACTTGTCAGTGTGGACAAAATTATTTAAAAAATGTAAGGTTAAGTCACAGTTGTGCTAAAAAGTTTACATACCCTGTCAGAATTTTTGCTTTGTTGGCCTTTTTCAGAGAATGTGAATGATAACACCAAAACTTTTTCTCCACTCATGGTTAGTGGTTGTGTGGTTGGATGAAGCCATTTATTGTCAAACTACTGTGTTTTCTATTTTGAAATCATGACAACCCAAAACATCCAAATTACCCTAATCAAAAGTTTACATACTCCATTTCTTAATACCGTGTATTGCCCCCTCTAACATCAATGACAGATTGAAGTCTTTTTTGGTAGTTGTAGATGAGGTTCTTTATTTTCTCAGATGGTAAAGCTGCCCACTCTTCTTGGCAAAAAGCCTCGAGTTCCTGTAAACTCCTGGGCTGTCTAACATGAACAGCATGCTTGATATCTCCCTAGAGTGGCTCAATGATATTAAGGTCAGGAGACTGAGATGGCCACTCCAGAACCTTCGCTTTGTTCTGCTGTTGCCAATGACAGGTCGACTTGGCATTGTGTTTTGTATTGTTGTCATGTTGGAATGTCCAAGTATGTCCCATGCGCAGAAGTATTTGCTGATAACGTGCTGTATTCATCTTTCCTTCAACTTTGACCAAGTTTCCTGTGCCTTTGTAGCTCACACATCCCCAAAACATCAGCGATCCACCTCCATGCTTTACAGTAGGAATTGTGTTCCTTTCATCATATGCCTTGTTGACTAGAGATGGGCGAACCCGAACTATAAAGTTCGAGACCGTAACGAACACATAGTGTTTGGTCACAAGGTCCCAAACTCGGGTTTCCATGGGAAACCCATGTTACAGCTCGGGTTCGGGTCCAGGGCCATTAGAAATATACTTACCTGTCCAGCGATGCGTCCTCCCGTCCCGCTGTCTCCCATCCGCATCCGCTTCCGACGTCACCGTCGAACACTGCCAGAAAAAGCCGAAGACTGCCGAGTGCAGTGAATACTGCCGGCAGTTAATGAGCGGCCCCGGAAGCGGATGTGGCCGGGAGACAGCGGGATGGGAGAACGCGTCGCTGGATAGGTAAGTATATTTCTAATGGCCCATATCTGTAAAGTTCAAGTTCGGAGTTCGGACGCAAGTTCGTGCCATCTCTGGCCCCGAACTTTACAAAAAACTTGGGCGACCTCCCGATCCCGAACATCACTATTGTTGACCTCTCTCCAAATTTAACGTTTATGGTTGTGGCCAAAAATTCACTTTTGGTTTTATCAATCCAAATGACCTTGTTCCAGAAGTTTTGAGGCTTGTCTCTGCTGTTTTGCGTATTGTAGGAGAGATACTTTGTGGCATTTGTGCAGTAATAGCTTTCTTCTGGTGACTCGAACATAGAGCCCATTTTTCTTCAAGTGCCTCCTTATTGTGCATCTTGAAACAGCCACACTGCTAGTTTTCAGAGAGTCCAGTATTTGAGCTTATGTTATTTGTGGGTAATTCTTTGCATCGCAAACAATTTTCCTGGCAGTTGGGGACTACATTTTTGTTGGTCTACCTGACCATGGTTTTGTTTTTACAGAGCCCCTGATTTTCCATTTGTTAATCACAGTTTGATCGCTGCTGACTGGCATTATAATTATTATTATTCCCTTGGATATCTTTTTGTATCCCTTTCCTGTTTTATACATTTCAGCTACCTTTTCCCATAGATCCGTTGACAATTCTTTTGCTTTCCCCATGAATCACACAATCCAGAAACCTGTGGCTGGATGAAAGATGCAAGAGTCTGTATGGATCCCAGAAACTCACTAAACTTTTATGCACACACACTGATTACAAGCAAACAGGTCACGGGTGAGGATGTTTCCTTTAGTAGCCAGTCAAACCTGTTTGTGTCAACTTCTGTGCCTGTTATCAGGCCAAAATCACCAGGGTATGTAAACTTTTGATCAGGGTCATTTGGTTGTTTTGGGCTGTCATTATGATTTAAAAAGAGAAAACACAGTAGTTTGAAAATAAATGGCTTCACCCAACCACTAACCATGTATGTAATCTTTTGAGCACAACTGTACTCTTTAAGTTTGACTGTTGACCATGAATGGTTTTTGGTTGTCTCATTTCATCTGTTTCCTCTATTGCTTGCCATCTTAAGCTCTTACATTTTCTCTCTCCATTCCAAAACGTTTATTGATTTCTATATATCTAGTATCCACTGAGGGTTCTACTATAGCCTGTAGGCTCATAAGAGAAATAAAAGATATATAATGTCTCCAAATCCCAGGAAAAACACTTCCCATTAATTCCTCAGTGGGTTCATTTTGCAATAATGCTACAGGATAATAAAGTTTGCACGCAGCTGCAGAAATAACATGTCTTTCCCAAAAAACTAATTTCACAGCTAAGGTTTGATTTGGAGTTCTGTGTTTCAGTTATACAAGACTGCTGTAAAACTTCAGCTACTGCATTGCCCATAAAGTGTCAAGTCTGTGGTCACATAATTCTCAGAAATGCATATTGCACATTCTTGGCAACTAAGATCTTAACAATCTGAAGGGAAATGGCTGCTGGCTTCCAAGTTTCCCTCAAAACATCTTCTTTCTGTCCTCTTCATAGCAGAATGATTACTTAGAAAGACTGACAAGCGCTGGGGAGACAAAACAAATAATTCTTGTTAATTTACTTATTTTTACTTTTTTTTTAAATTTTAGACTTGTGTCTTATATTCAGTCACTGGCAAGAAATAAGCATAATTTTTAGACAATTTACTGCTGATACTATATGGTGGCACAATTAACAATAGTCATTCCTAGTACACATAGAACCAAAATATCATAAGATAATAGTACTGTATAATAGTAATGTATTAAAGATTTAGATAAAATTGGATGTATATTGTGGTAGATCTGCTCACTCAGCTGCTTAACGATGTAGTTACAGGAATGCTTCCCGTTTAAATTTTCAACTGGTTTATTAAACCAGGCTTCATAAACCAGTCCAAACAAAATAAATAGATATATTCAGTCTCCCTGACATAAATAAAACAGCACTAACTATAGTCCTTATAGCTGCCTGCATAAGAAACTATATTCAGCTCTGTTTGCCAAGAGCCCATCTCTGGAGGTCAGCTCCCCTCCACAGTACACAGAACAATCATCATGTCCAAAGACTTCATGATTAGCTCCTGGGCTCCTCTCTAGGATGGAGATATGGTGAAGAGCTGTCAAACCCACCTCATCAGCTGTTCATAATAGACCGCTACCTGTCATGGTTGATTAACCCGTCTCAGCACATAACAGGCTAGAGCAAATCTTCCAGGTTTATATAACTGAAGATAATAAACTCAGTGAAACATATCTCCTCTCCGGAAAATTACCAGTGACCCTCTTACATACCCCGCATCCTCTGCCCAAAGTCAGGGGGTTTTGCACTTTGAGTTACTAGACAGGGAAGCCTTGACTGGGCATATGTATTAGAGTGTAGTTTCCCTGGCCAATGCT
This sequence comes from Oophaga sylvatica, assembly GCA_033576555.1. Classification (NCBI taxonomy): domain Eukaryota; kingdom Metazoa; phylum Chordata; class Amphibia; order Anura; family Dendrobatidae; genus Oophaga; species Oophaga sylvatica. The sequence goes on along the minus strand of JARQOD010000001.1, from coordinate 491,103,558 downwards.
CCACATGGAAGCTGAAGTCCTGGAGTGCCAGAAACCACATAGTCATCCAGGCATTCTTCCTGTTCTTTTCCCAAATCCATCTCAGGGGTGCATGGTCTGATTCTAACCTGAACTTTTGACCCAGCAGGTTGTACTTCAAAGTGTTAATAGCCCATTTGATGGCAAAGCATTCTTTTTCCACAATGGCATAATTTTTCTCACAGGAGGAAAGTTTCCTACTTGGTAAAGGATTGGATGTTCTTCCCCATTTTTGTTCTCTGGCAACACAGCTCCCAACCCAACAACCTAGCTCCCAACTTCTGAAGTGTCCATCTGTACCTCAAACTCCTTTGTGAAGTTCGGTGCCACCAAACCCAGCTTCTTTACACAGGGCTAGCTTCAACTCCTGGAAAGCTGTTTCCACATCGGAAGTCCACTTGGCCATCGATAACTTTGTGTCTTTAAAGAGGTCAGTCAGGGTGCGTCTCTCATGGCAAAATTCGGGATGAACCGCCGATAGTATCCCACATTCCTAGAAACACCCTAACCTGTTTCTTGGAGACTGGTTGAAGGCCAATTTTGGATCACCTCCACCTTGCTCTCATGCGGCTTGATTTTGCCCCTACTGACGATATAGCCTAGGTATTTGGCCTCCTTCTTCCCCACGGCTTGAGTTTATGGCAATTCCTGCCTTCCTCAATGCCTTCAGTACCACTTGGACCTTCTGCACATTCCCAATCCGGGCTGAAGATCACATTATCGTCTAGGTAAGCTGCAGTGTATTTCTTGTGAGCAGTTAGGACCCAGTCCATGGCCCTCTGGAAGGTGGCTGGGACTCATTTGCAGACCAAAAAGCATTCTGGTGTATTAGAAACACCCATCAGGTGTGCAGAAGGCCATGTTTTCTGTGGCTGTTTGGGACATCTGAATTTGCCAGTACCTTTTCTTTAGGTCTAGGGTGGTGATGTATCTTGTTGACCCCATGAGATATGCATCAAACTTGAACACGTCATTCATTTTACAGTAAATATTACAAAACCAAGACTGGACCATCTGCTCCTTGACTCTTTGATGACACCCAGGGTCAACAGTCAAAATTACTTAATGGCGGGTTTCAGGGATTTGATGTTGCTTAAGGTTTACCCACATGAGCAGTTCCGCCAGAACTATCTCCTTCATGGTCTGAGTACATCCCGGGAACTCTGAAAACAGGTATTGGTTTTGCTGGAGCAGTTCTTGGCACTGTTATTTCTGGGCCTGTGATAGTGTCTGTGCCATCTCAACATCCTCAACATTGGTTCTGGGGTTAGCCCCCATACAGAGAGCTTATCCCTGCTCTCTATCACACCGTGGCTTGAGTAGGTTGACGTCTTCTCCCTGGTTGGTGGATCTTATAGTTAACTTGGCACAGTTTTTCTATCATTTCTTACGGCCCTTGCCACTTAGCCAGGAATGTAATTTCCACCTTGGGAATCAGCACTACGACTCAATCTCAACTTGATCTCCAGAGCTAAAATTTTTAAGCTTTGTTGACCGATTATAGATCCTTGACGGAGCTTCTTGTGCCTGGAGGAGGTTCTCTCTCATAATCGGCATTACCACTGCAATTCTCTACTCCATCCAGGCCACATGCTCAATGATGCTTTGGTGGGGTGTAACTTTGGCTTCCCAGGTCTATTTTGCAACATCCAGGAGACCACAAGGTGCCTGCCATACAACAGTTCCAATGGAGAGAATCTCGTAGATGCCTGTTGAACTTCTCTGATAGAAAACAGCAGATATGGGAGTGGTAGTCCCAGTTTCTACCACTTTTATCTTCTTGAGCATGGCCTTCAGTGTCTTATTAAACCACTCCACCAGGCCATCCATTTGTGGATGGTATACCGATGTCCAGAGTAGCATAATATAGAAAGTCTTACAGAACTCTCCCATCACTTTGGACATAAACAGAGTTCCTTGGTCCATCAGGATCTCCATTAGCAGGCCGGTCTGGGAAAAGATATGAACCAGTTCTTGGTATATACTTCTAGCTAAGGAGTTATTTAGGCTGCTGCCTCTGGGTACGGTATTGGGTAATCCAGAACCACCAGGATATATTGATGCTCTCAGACGAACTATAACAAGGATCCGACTAGATTCATTGCATTGCAATCAAATGGGACCTTTATAATAGGTGACGGCACTAGGGGATCCCAGAAATTAGAGACTGGGGCGGTTAGCTGGTAAGTAGGACAGGACCTACAATAGTTTGAAGTATCTTGGTGACAACCGCGCCAGTAGAACCTTCAAAGGATCAGCTTTTGGGCCTTGTCTACACAAATATGCTCACCCAAGACATTAGAATGGACCAGGTCTAACACCCTACACCGATAGAACCCTGTGACTACCAGTTGTTCCAATAACTCTCCCCCTAGCTTAGTCACCCAATAACAAATCCACATTTGCTGCAAAGTGTAGAAACCTTGTGTCGTCCCCTTGCTCTTGAGCAATCCCCTTTAATATGGTGACATTATCAAATGCCCCTTTAGTCTAACATTCTCTAGTTGAGCAGTCACAAAATTCTCCCCGGAAGCCCCAAACTCAAGAATGTCAGCCTCAGGGGTAGCTGTCTCATCCTCATCGTCTGCAAGCAAACAGAGGCGAAACCCATCGGCCTCAGACTGTGATGATGTTTTTTAAGGGTGACCCTGCTCCTATTTGAGTCACTTGACACTTCCCCTATCCTCCATAAGTCCTCAAATAAGGTAAAGTCCCGTTCTATTATAATCAGGAGTATCAGGTCCTTAACCACCCTGACCTCATGGGACTTAGTGTCATAATTCGTTTCCATCGAGCAATAGGGTAGTCTTTTTTTGTCCCCGTGTATACAGCGGATGCCCACAATTCTTCCTGGGATAAACTGGTGAGGGAGAGTGGCCCTTACGAGAGTCACTAGGCTCCAAATGTTCAAGAGTCCTGACACCAGTACTCCATTTATCATCAAGGTACATGGTTGCCCCCCATTTGTGGCTCTAGTATTTCTTTTTGAGAGTCGGTCTCCTTTTGGGTATTCAGGTACGGTGGGGTGACGATACCTGGTTTTCCTAATGACTTCTCAACCACCTAGTATCTTTTTACTAGGCCAACTAGATTGTTCACATTTCTGGAGTATTCTGGCTGCAACCACTTCTGAACCAGATGTAGCAAGTAAAACATTTGAGAGTTGGGGGGTTTGTTGCTGAAATACGCCCAAAGGTGAACCCATTGAGCCCTGACAGACAAAGTCACTCCCAAGCATGCCAATATTTCTGTCCTTAGTTTGGCATATTCCTTTGCATCCTGTAAGGTGAGGTCATAATAAGAGTCAGCCTCTCCCGATCTGCACCCCTTTCAAATACTGCCAAAAATGCCTCAACATCTTCTCCCTGAGTCATCTTTTGCATGGCATATCTTACAGCATTCCGGTTGTGAGAGTCAATGTCTGGACTTAGAGTTCGAGTGGTTTCTCTGCTGCGGACATCAGTTCTCAGGAGTTCCATCTGCCGTTGCTGCTGTTATATCGGTTGTATCAGGAGTTTATTTGTCTCCTGCTGGGCTTGCGGCTGCTGGCTTTTGACCAGGTGCTTGATCAGCTACTCCAATTTATCCAACCGATGTTCCATCTTTAAAGCCGTCTTCACCCAGGACATGCAGTTTGTCAACACCTGCTTTCTGTGTATTTTGCCCGCACTTCTAGTCACCAACTGCGATAGATAGACTCACTCGGCTGTCTAACGAGGTAGTCACATGAATGCTTCTTGTTTAAATTTTCAACTGGTTTATTAAAATAGGTTTCATAAACCAGTACAAACAAAAGAAATAGACATATAAACAAAATAACACTCACTATAGTCCTTATAACTGCAGCATTGGAATGCACAGGAAACAGGATTAAACTCAGTGTTTGCCAGGAGCCCAGCTCTGGAGGTCAGCTCCCCTCCCCTTTGCATCGTACATTTATTATGCTCTAGGATCTAGAGAGACTCCAAAGGATAATATGTACATTAAATTTGAGGAGAATAACTTTGACACAAATGAAATTTCCTGGGAAAATGCACACAAACAGGCTAATTTTGCCTGACATGCTCATCTCAAGTATGTACCCATATTTTATGAAAGAAGGGATTGTATTTTATTTTACATTTTTATTGTTTAACTTTTTCATTGAGTAACTTTTATTAAGTAATTCTGTTCATTGCCAAATTTCTTGTTTTGTAATCAAATTTTTTTCACTGAAATCTGAACTGTTGGCTCTTTCAAGTTCTTCATTGGCTATTCACTTATAAGGGGATATACTTAGTAAAGTGCAGCAAAGTTATATGTGCCAAAAAAAGTAAAAATCCCAACGATGTGTTATGATGTGTCTTAGATATTTTACACCTTCCTCAACAGTTCTGTAATGTCCAAAAAATCAAATATGGCAGAAAGATTTTTTTCTTAATAAATGTCAACATCTTTTTTGTTCCGTGTATAGAGCTGCGGTGTTTTTCAAAGAATCCTTTCACATTACCCATCCAGCGGCTCTAAAAGACCATCAGTCATATACTTGTTTGCTGATCAGAGATCTTTCCATATCCTGTTTACACAGACAGACCGTGCTTCAGGTGCACACTGACCGATCAGTAATGGTTTAGTGCCCATATGATGACATTGTTCTCGGCAGTTCAAGTCCTGTTTACACAGGATAATACATTGCCAGGAACAATGATCTTTTGTGCAAACCAAAAGATTATTTTACCCAGAGAACAAACGTTTTGCTCATTTGTCGGGTGACCGGCAGCTTGTTTAGACTGCATGGTTATCGTGAACAATCGTTCCTTTGAACACTCGTTCCCAATAATCGCTCAGACCGTAAATCTAAAATTCTGTTAGTGTCTGTGCATTAGAAATGAGCCCATTCACTGACTTTATTGGAGACCATGTTATGCTTGAAAGGATTGCCCAGGACTCAAAAACATGGCTGGCTATCCATCACTCTACACGCCCCTTTTTCGTGAATTGGAAGCATATTACTGTGAAAATGAGACTTTCGTGGCCATTGTGACACAACTATCCCGCGGATACATCTGTGTGTTTTATTTTACAGCACATGAATGCCATCACATTGTAAGCAGGTTGCGGGATGTAGTGACGGACAGGAGGCAGAGCAAGGGTTAACAAGTTTAATAACAGAGAAATACTCCACGCAGGGAGGTAAAGGGTTAAACAGTATAAATGGAAAAGGATGCTGGGAGGTAAAGGGTTACACAGGGTATTAAACAGATGTGAGTGGAAGAACAATCGTTCAGATAACAGCAGTTCTTGTGAAGCACTTGTGTCAGGAGTTCCACAAACTGTAACTCCTGCTGGGAACTCAATAGCGCCGGCAACGGCTGGCGTGGTGTCTTTTCCAGAAAGGTCCTGTGGGCAACAAAGCCCCGTCTTCTAGTGACAGCGGTCAGTCTCTGGTACCTTCCACTGCCCCTAGTCCATATACTGATGTGTCCAGAGGAGCGTGGGCCACGGCACTGTCTGAGCTCGACGTGGCCCCTGCATGACTCTCCTCAAAGTCTCTGTCAGCGGTGGCGGTGGCGTTGCTTGGGTGCAGGCCAACTCTGTACGGATGATCTGGGACCGGAGCACTCACTGGTCCCTGCTGCAATGACTGATAAGTAGAGTTGAGCGAAACAGGTCGGTCAATTTAAAAAAAGACCGACTTTCTCCAAACTCGGGATTCGCCGAGCGAAACCCGACCATAGCGTGAGGTTGGACACGTGTTCGGCTACCCGAGCGCGAAAGTCGGTTTTCCCATAATGCTTCCAGGACATTTTCTCAGCCAATGAGCAAGGACGCAGACTGTGGCCAATGCGATGACATGGGCAGCGGCCAGCACATCTTAGAGAAGGGCATTGCAGTGATTGGCTTGCTTTGAGTGGCGTCACAGTGCCTATAAAAGCCCTCACCGCCGACCGCCATTTTACTTCTGCCGATGTTAGTGTAGGGAGAGGTTGCTGATGCTGGTTCTCAGCAGGGAGAGCGTTGTTACAGCGAGCAGGGAGCTAATGCTGCCTGCTAGCTGTAACACCCTGAATGAATAACTTCCTCTCCCAGCGAGAGGAAGTGATTAATGAGTGGAGCTTAATTGATTTATTGCCACTTTCACTTCAGTGACCTGACCTAAAGTGAAAGTGGGATGCAATCAATTAAGCTTCCCACAGTAATCACATCCTCTCCTGTCGCCGGGAGAGGAACTTATTCATTCAGGAGCTTTCAGCTGAGCATGCAGCATTACTTGCACTGCTTGTCTCAAAGCTAGTTAACCCTTTGTGAAGGATTACAGCGTGGGACGTGACAGATCGCCAGATAGGTAAGAATAATGTTGTTTTATTATTTTTTCTTTATTTTAGGAGATCAAGGGCTTCACACGGATTAAGAGTAAAATAAAAGATGGTCAAAAAAATGTGTTTTTATTTCATTAAAATTATTTATTCTTAAAGTGTGTGTGTTTTTTTATTTACTTCAATAGGATTAATTATTGATAGTTGTCTAATTGACAGCTCTCAATTATTAACCTGGCTTAAAGTGACCTTTCAATTGCAAGGTGGCTTTAACCCCTTATTAACCCATTCGCCACCGCTACAGGGCAAAGTGCCAGATAGGGCTAATCTAATTAGAGATTTGCCCTTTCTGGGTGTCTGGGGGCAGATGTTAGTAGCCAGGGGTTGCACAAAAAAAAGTACCCTCCCTAGGCTATTATTATCTGCCCCCACTCGCTGGCTTTGTCTGTCTGGTGGAGAAAATACAGCGGGAGCCCACGCATTTTTTTTTCAAAGAATTTACACCTTTAATTAATCCCTACATGTCTGAAATTTTGCACACATACACTTATGTAATTGTAAGTTAAAACCATATATCAAAATACATGAAATGACATGGTTAACTATGTGTAAACAATGTATCATTTCATGTCGGGTCTGTACTTTCACAAAAGCCGGCAACTGAATTAGCGGCTATTACAGTATGTAGAAGTCTAGGAACTATAAATGTATATATATATACATGTCACAATGACATGTGTATATATATATATATATATATATATATATATATATGTGTTCTATGTGTATATATCTATTCTTTCTTTTGTGATTTAAATACTATTCTTTTGGATCCATTATATGTCAGTTTTGCAAGCCTGCGAGAAATTCTTGCAAGTCGGATGTAAATCGGATGTTACAAGGTACACACACATGCGACTAAATCGCATCTTTGAAGGAAAATCGGATGCCAGGCGGATGTGTGATGTTTACATTTTGGTCCGATAATCGACCGACTAAAACGGGCCGATTTTTTTGTAGTTCTGTGTGACTCCGGCCTTATACCTGTGGACTGCAGAGCTCCCAGCATCCACATGCAACCTACAACCTGGTAAAATTGACCTCCAGCTTAATATCTCTAAGCCTTGTACCATTATTGTTATATTTTACTCTGACTGCAAATCCACAGTAATTCCGTTGTATAGCTTACTGTATATTTCTGTAATTATCTAGTGCGCCCTTAAGGCAATTAAACCATAAAATAAATTTTGGGCTGATGCTTTTACTCTGATTACGAATCTTAGAATACCAAGTGGGTAACAGTACATCCTCCCCAGCGGCCACTTGCTCTAGGTACAGTTCCCTTACTGACATGAGAGACAAAGGGGGCGCCGGAGAGCTGTGACTGTGTAGTTACGTCACATTGGTGACGTGGGAGGAACCGGTTTCCTTCACATTGGTGGCAGCATAGTGGGATCAGAGTAATAGTGTGCGTGGGACCCCTACTCCCAGACACTAAAGACTACCAGCGGTAACTTTCACTGCTGGGGTCTTAAGGTCAGCCCAGCACTAGACGGTCAGAGTGTAAATATAATAAGTTGTGTTCAAGGTCAGGGTTGCAGCTGTGTCAGTAACCAGAGTTTCCCAAGATTGCAGAAGGACCAGGAGTAAGACAAAGGGGGAGGCCAATGCTATGGTCTATGAGGAGGTCAATACCGATGAAGGCGAGGGGGAGCTCAGCCAGGGCCCCCCAAGGAGCCAGACCCCTGTGCTTAGTCCCGCAGTGGACTGTCCACCACCTGCCCACCCCAGCCTGTCCAGATCGGAGGCCCTTTTCCAAGTGGCTATGGCACAGCTCGAGGCTGGTAACGACGCCATCCATGACAGACTCCTGGTGGCGGCAGAGAAAGTAGCAGAGCGTGAGCATACAGAACGTGTGCATCAGGCTGCAGAACGCCATGAGGCTGCAGAGCGCCAGCACCGATGGGAGATGGCTCAGCATGGGCTCCCGCTGGACACTCCAGCCCCACCGGAGACCAAGGCTTCCAAGGTCCGGGCGGAGGACTTTTCCTTGCTTGAAAAGGATGGAGACCTGGATTCCATTCTGCTGGCCTTTGAGAGAACCTGTCTCCAACACCATCTAGCCCTGGATCAGTGGGCAAGGTACCTTACCCCCATTTGAGGGGTAAGTCCCTGGAAGTTTTGGGGGACTTACCTGCCGGGGAGGAGCAGGACTACAACAGCATCAAGGGGGCCCTGATCCAGCACTACAACCTCACCCCGGAGTCGTACCACAGGAAGTTCCAGAGCCTGCAGCGGGGCTCAAAGGACAAATGGACCGACCACATGCGGGCCCTGCTGAGAGCTGTGGAGCACTGGACCTCGGGTCTAGAGCTCACCACCCGCCAGGAGGTCCAGGAACTGTTCATCACGGAGCAGTTCTTGTAGAACTGCCCAGAGGACCTCCAGCAGTTCCTCCGTGACCGGAAACCAAAGGGGGCTTCTGCTACAGCCGCCCTGGCAGACGAGTATGCCAACAACAGGGCGCCTGAGCCAAAGAAGCCTGCCAGCAGCACCTGGAGAGGGGGTAAACCCAATCCTGCCCCGGTCTCCCCAGCCCCAAGAGAGCAAGGGGTGTACCCCCCTGCTGCCCTCTCCAGGTCAGGAACAGAACCCAGGCATTGTCATCATTGCAACCAGCCGGGACACTTTAAGGCTGCGTGTCGCCGGCATCATAAGGCCCCATCCCTGTCCCAGAAACCATCCACTGTTTTGTGTGTGGGAGGAGGTGGTGGGAGGTCCCTGGACAATTACCAATCCGTTACCATCGGCCGCTCAGCTGTCATGGGACTGCGGGACACAGGTGCTGAACGAACCCTGGTACTTTCTGAGGTGGTGTCCTGTTATGATTTGGTAACTGAGGAGGACAGGAGCAAAACAGCAAGGCAGCCGAACACCTGAGAGGTTGGAAACTAATGGGTTGCAGATCCCTAAACTAACCGCACAACTAGAAGCAGCCGTGGAGCGTACCTACGGTGGTCCTAGACGCCTCGGCACAGCCGGAGAGCTAGCTACACCTAAAGATAGAAACAGGAAAGCTAACTGTCCCAGAGTAGAGCCCCAAAGGAATAGGCAGCTCCCAAACATATAATAGCGGTTAGACAAGACGAAACACAAACGCAGGCAGAAAATAGAATGAGCAAACTCTGGGGCCAAACACTGCCTAAATAGGACAGGACAGGACAGTATACTGTCTGCAACCCAGCAAAACCCTAGCAAAACTTCCAACACTTCTGATTTCAAAAATGCTGAGATCACACGATCAAGCCACCCACTAAATCAGATCTCAGTGTGAACAAGGCTAACCCGCAGCCACTCCAAAATCAGGGAAAGAGCAATTGAACAAATAACAGTGGCTACTGAAAAACAGAGAGTAGCACCGGCCCCAGGAGGGGACCCGGCTAACCTCCACAAAGGTACAGACAAAAATGGAAATAGCAAACACAATAGAAACAAGCAGAAAATATCTTATCTGAAAGTAGCAGACGAAGGCAAGGCACCAGCAGACTTCCAAATGAACCACGAAACAACAATTGATCACCGGCGAGGATCATGGGAAGGCAGCTCCCTTATATCAGCCCAGTCAGTGACTCCTAATTGCCAGTCATCGCTGGCAGGTGAGGAGGACCTGTCATTAGATACAGCTTCAGTACCGTCAGCAACCATCAGAGGGAGCCTCAGCTCAGAAATTGTCTCTAACACGTTCACAACAGTACCCCCAACTGAAGGAGGGGTCACCGAACCCTCACCTGCGCCGCCAGGCCGATCAGGATAAGCTCGGTGATAGGCACGAACCAGTCTCTCCGCATGAATGTCAGAAGCAAACACCCAAGAATTGTCCTCCTGACCGTAACCTCTCCACTTAACCAAGTACTGGAGTCTCCGTCTAGCGAAATGAGAATCCAATATTTTCTCCACTTCGTACTCCAGATTGCCCTCAACCAAAACAGGCTCAGGAGGCACAGCCATAGGAACCACTGGCTCGACAAACCTTTTCAATAAAGATTTGTGGAAGACGTTATGAATCTTAAACATCCCTGGAAGAGCCAAGCGAAAAGAAACTGGATTAAGGACTTTCAAGATCCTATAAGGTCCAATGAACCTTGGCTTAAACTTTGGAGACGCAACCTTCATAGGGACATTCTTTGAGGATAACCAAACCAAGTCACCCACTTTAAACCGAGGACCATCAGTCCTATGCAGGTTGGCAAACCATTGGGCCCTCTCCTGAGATAAAGACAACTTATCCACCACTTGATCCCAAATCTGCTGCATTCTCTCTACCACAGAGTCAACACCCGGACAGACAGAAGCCTCCACCTGCCCCGAAGAAAATCGAGGATAAAAGGAGACATCAAAGTGGCAGAACTGGCCCTATTATTAAGAGCGAATTCAGCCAGGGGCAAAAAAGAGACCCAGTCATCCTGATCCGCAGACATAAAACATCTCAAATAAGTCTCCAAGGTCTGGTTTGTTCTCTCAGTCTGCCCATTGGTCTGAGGATGAAACGCAGAGGAGAAAGACAGCTGAACTCCCAGTTTAGAACAGAATGTCCTCCAAAATCTAGAAACAAACTGGACTCCCCTGTCAGACACAATGTTCTCCGGAATGCCATGCAAACGAACCACATGCTGAAAAAACAAGGGTACCAACTCGGAAGAGGATGTCAACTTAGGCAGTGACACAAGATGGATTATCTTGGAAAATCTATCACAGATCACCCAAATGACAGTCATTCTCTGAGAGACAGGGAGGTCGGAGATAAAATCCATAGAGATATGGGTCCATGGCCTCCTGGGCACCGGCAGTGGTATCAACAATCCACTAGAGCGAGAACAGGGCTTGGAACGAGAACAAGTCCCACAGGACTGCACAAAATTCCTGACATTGCGAGATAAAGTGGGCCACCAAAAGGACCGACTCACCAAATCTCTAGTACCAAATATACCAGGATGACCAGCCAACGCAGAGCAATGAACTTCAGACATAACTTTTTCTCTCCATTGGTCTGGGACATACAATTTCCCCGCAATGCAATGCTCAGGTTTATCCACCTGAAATTGCTCCAGGGCCAGTTTCAAATCGGGTGAGATAGCGGAAAGAATGACACCCTCCTTCAGAATGGCAGTAGGCTCAGCCACATTAATAGAATCCGCGAGAAAACTCTTTGAGAAGGCATCTGCCTTAACATTCTTAGTACCCGGGAGGAAGGAGACCACAAAGTTAAAACGTGTGAAAAACAAGGCCCACCTGGCCTGTCTGGGATTCAATCGTTTGACTGATTCGAGATAGATCAAGTTTTTGTGATCAGTGAGGACCACAACTTGATGTTTGGCTCCCTCCTACCAATGTTTTCACTCTTCGAAAGCCTACTTCATAGCCAATAATTCCCGATTCTCCACATTATAATTACGTTCAGCTGGGGAAACCTTTCGGGAGAAGGCACAAGGGTTAATCTTAGAGGTTACAGGATCTCTTTGGGACAAAATGGCTCCTGCACCAATCTCAGACGCATCTTATCTCCACCTGAAATGGTAGAGAAACATCAGGCTGCCGTAGAACGGGAGCGGAAGTGAATCTGCGCTTAAGCTCCTGAAACGCAGAAACTGCCTCAGGAGACCAATTTACAACATCAGAACCCTTTTGGTTAAATCAGTCAGTGGTTTCACAATACCAGAGAAATTACTTATAAATTTACGGTAGAAATTAGCAAAACCCAAAAATCTCTGAAGAGCATTAAATGAAGTGGGCTGAACCCAATCACAAATGGCCTGAACCTTGACCAGGTCCATTTCAATAGCAGACGGGGACAAAATGAATCCCAAAAATGAAACCTTCTGTACTCCAAAGAAACATTTCAATCCCTTAACATACAAGGCATTGTCTCTCAAAATTCGGAATACCCCCCGAACATGATCAACATGAGAATCCCAGTCGTTGGAAAACATTAAAATATCGTCCAAATAAACGATAAGAAACTTATCCACCAAGTCCCGGAAAATATCTTTCATGAAAGACTGGAAGACGGAAGGGGCATTAGTGAGCCCAAAAGGCATCACTAGGTACTCAAAATGCCCCTCTGGGGTATTAAACGCCGTCTTCCATTTATCTTCGTGCTTGATGCGAATAATATTATACGCCCCCTAAGGTCAAGCTTGGTAAACCAACTGGCACCTTTCACTCTGGAAAACAAATCAGAAATCAGGGGTAACGGATATTGATATTTAAACGTGATCTTATTAAGGAGAGGATAGTCAATACATGGCCTCAATGAACCATCCTTCTTGGCCACAAAGAAAAAGCCGGCGCCCAAGGGTGAAGAGGATGGTCTGATATGACCCTTTTCCAAAGACTCTTTGATATATGATCACATAGACTCATGCTCGGGTACAGATAAATTGAAGAGCCGACCCTTGGGAAATTTACAACCGGGTACCAACTCAATCGCACAATCATAACTCCTATGCGGAGGCAAGGACGCAGATTTACTCTCACTAAACACATCAGAAAAATTAGCCAAATAGTCGGGGACATCCTCCGGCTGGGGAGAGGTAGAAAAAACAGGAGTGTCACTACGAACACATTGACAACCCCAACTGGTCACAGACACAGACTTCTAAACCAAAACAGGATTATGAGTCTGTAACCAAGGAAAACCCAGTACAATAATGTCATGTAAATTATGAAACACCAAAAAATTGCAATTCTCTTGGTGTTCCGGGTCAACCCGCATTATCACCTGGGTCGAAAACTGGGGTTTATTCTCCGCCAAAGGGGTAGAATCAATACCCAGCAAAGGAATAGACTTCCGCAGGGGTATCATGGGAAAACCACAACGTTTGGCAAAATCAAAATCCATCAGGTTTATAGCTGCTCCTGAATCAACAAAAGCCTGATCCGAAAATGTGGACACGGAGCAAATTAAGGTAACAGTCAAAAGAAATTTAGTCTGAACATTACCCAAAACAACTGAGTGCACAAAACGTCTTTCCCGTTTGAGGCAGACGGAAATAGCATGAGAAGCATCTCCACAGTAGAAGCACAACTTATTACGCTTACGAAACTCTCGACGCTGAGCCCCAGAAGCCACTTCATCACACTGCATGGGCTCAGGGGCTGGCTCGCAAGGTGTCACCACCTCTTGCATATTTCTACGCTCACGTAGACGTCTGTCAATTTGAATGGCCAATGCCATAGAGTCATTGAGCCCAGAGGGAACAGGAAATCCCACCATAACGTCCTTTACAGTCTCTGCCAGACCCTTCCGAAAAAGAGCTGCCAGGGCATCGTCATTCCATTTAGTAAGGACTGCCCACTTTCGGAATTTCTGACAGTATAGCTGTGCAGCTTCCTGACCCTGTTTCAATGCCAACAAGGTTTTCTCAGCTTGATCAGTAACATTAGGTTCATCATACAACAACCACAGAACCTGAAAAAACACATCAACATCAGTCAAGACAGGATCCCCAGGTGTCAGGGAAAAGGCCCAATCCTGAGGGTCACCGCGCAGCAGGGAGATGACAATTTGAACCTGCTGTGCAACCTTCCCCGAGGACGTAGGCCTCAAGGCAAAAAACAACTTACAGTTATTTTTAAAATTCAAAAATTTAGAGTGATCCCCAAAAAACAACTCTGGAGTAGGAATCCTAGGCTCTACAGCAGGCATCCGAGTGAGATAGATTGCCATACTCCAAACTTCAGCAGCAAGCTGCTCCACATGCTCGGAAAAATGCTTGATTTCCTTTGAGAAAAAATTCCTCCTCAGCCCCCAGAGAAAAAGAGGGAAAAATGTATATAAAAAAATTCTGACAACTTGTTTTTTTTTCTGACACTTCTTTTTTGACAATTTTTTTTTTTTTTTTTTTACTATTTTTCACTTCTGTTGAGTACCATAGAATTTTCAGTGAGGCCGGTGATTCTGTTACGATTTGGTAACTGAGGAGGACAGGAGCAAAACAGCAAGGCAGCCGAACACCTGAGAGGTTGGAAACTAATGGGTTGCAGATCCCTAAACTAACCGCACAACTAGAAGCAGCCGTGGAGCGTACCTACGGTGGTCCTAGACGCCTCGGCACAGCCGGAGAGCTAGCTACACGTAAAGATAGAAACAGGAAAGCTAACTGTCCCGGAGTAGAGCCCCAAAGGAATAGGCAGCCCCCAAACACATAATGGCGGTTAGACAAGACGAAACACAAACGCAGGCAGAAAATAGAATGAGCAAACTCTGGGGCCAAACACTGCCTAAATAGGACAGGACAGAATACTATCTGCAACCCAGCAAAACCCTAGCAAAACTTCCAACACTTCTGATTTAAAAAATGCTGAGATCACACGATCAAGCCACCCACTAAATCAGATCTCAGTGTGAACAAGGCTAACCCGCAGCCACTCCAAAATCAGGGAAAGAGCAATTGAACAAATAACAGTGGCTATTGAAAAACAGAGAGTAGCACCGGCCCCAGGAGGGGACCCGGCTAACCTTCACAAAGGTGCAGACAAAATGGAAATAGCAAACACAATAGAAACAAGCAGAAAATATCTTATCTGAAAGTAGCAGACGAAGGCAAGGCACCAGCAGACTTCCAAATGAACCAGGAAACAACAATTGATCACTGGCAGGGATCATGGGAAGGCAGCTCCCTTATATCAGCCCAGTCAGAGACTCCTGATTGCCAGTCATCGTTGGCAGGTGAGGAGGACCTGTAATTAGATACAGCTTCAGTACCGTCAGCAACCACCAGAGGGAGCCTCAGCTCAGAAATTGTCTCTAACACGTTCACAACAGTGTCCCTCAAGACTTGCTACCTGGGAAAACCCTTTCCTTCTCCGGAATTGGAGGCGTTGAACCGGCACTGCCCGTCGCCAAGGTGTTTTTGGACTGGGGTGCCGGGAGGGGAATGCGGGAGGTAGGAGTAACGCCAAATAATGATGCCAATGTGTTGCTTGGGACCAATTTGGGGCGGCTAGTGTCTCAGTATGGGGCCACTGAACCCCCAAGTTCGGCTCCCCAAGAATGTCATGACTCTACTGTGAATGCTAATGTTAATGTGTTGAATGTGCCTCCAACAGTGGAGGAGGGAGTGAAACCTGATGGTAAGCCATGCACTGACACTACACACACAGGGCTCACAGTAAGGACAGGTGAGGAAATTGCAGGGGAGAGCTTAGAGGTGGAGGGAGGGGCTGCTATGGGCAGTGTAGGGCCCCTAAGGTAATCCAGCCTGCTGAATCTAGGGCCTCTGCAGAAAGAGGAACAGGCCATGGGGGGAGGGGACATCCCGGGAGAGGAGCCACCAGGTAAGACCCCAGGGCAGGAGTTCCCCACATCCGGGATGTCAGGAGGCCAGGGAAGTCTGCCTGACTTGTCGACTTGGTCTGGGGCCAAAGGGAAGCAGGGGCTACCTGTGGTCTCAGCTGTCATGGCCGCTGTTACCATGAGTGGGAGCGCCGGAGCCCAAGGAGCCTCGCGGAGGTCCGATGGTTTCCCCCTCTCCGACCAAGTGGCTGCCGAGTCAGACAGCGGCCAGGAGACAGATCCCGGGGAGCTGACCGAGGATGTGGCAGTTTAGACAATCCTTGCCACCTGTCAGAGGGTGGGGAAGGTGGGGCAGCGCCCCAAAGAGCCACTGGTAACTCTGCCCATCATTAAAGAGCCTTTCTCGAGGGTGGCTGTGGATCTCATTGGACCTCTGTCCACTCCCAGCCGCTCCGGGAAATGCTTCATACTAACGGTAGTGGACTATGCCACCCGGTACCCGGAGGCGATAGCTTTGTTGTCCATTCGGGCCGACAAAGTGGCCACTGCCTTACTGGAGATTTTCTCCAGAGTGGGGTTTTCCCAGGAAATGCTCACCGACTGAGGGACCCAGTTCACGTCGCAGCTGATGGAATCTCTCTGTAAGCAGGTACAGGAGAGACTGGGAGGGGTATCTCCCACATCTGCTGTTCGCCTACCGGGAGGTCCCACAGGCCTCAACGGGGTTCTCCCCCTTTGAGCTACTGTACGGGCGACGTCTACAGGGGCCCCTTGCTCTGGTGAAGGAAGAATGGGAAGGGGATTTGCCACCCCTGGAGTGTTGGTCATTGAGTATGTCGTGCGCTTCCCGGACCGAATGATGGCCTTGACACGGCTGGTGCATGACAATATGGCCCAAGCCCAGGCTGACCAGAAGCGGTGGTACGACCAGAATACTTGTGAGCGGACCTACCAGGTGGATCAAAAGGTGTGGGTGCTGGTCCCCGTACCTCAAAACAAGCTTCAGGCGGCCTGGGAGGGTCCATACCTCGTGCACCAGCAGCTCAATGCCGTCACCTATCTGGTCACCCTGGACCACGCCCGTGGAAGGAGGAAGGCCTTCCACGTGAACATGATGAAGGCACATCATGAGCTGGAGGCTTGTGCCCACCCAGTGTGCAACCTTCCCGAGGAAGGAGAGGCAGTAACCCTCCTGGATCTGCTCACCCAAGCCAAGGCGGGTGGATCCATCGAGGATGTGGGGGTTGGCCACCAGCTCTCGGAGGACCAATGTTCCCAGCTGGGGGTCACCCTACACCTCTTTCTGGAGCTGTTCAGCAGCCTGCCCGGAAGGACTGAGACAGCCGTCCATGTCGTGGACACCGGCAATCACCCCTCGATCCGGCGTTCAGCATATCGGGTCTCTCTTGAGGTGCAGCAGCACATGCGCCAAGAGATAGACGACATGCTGAAGCTGGGGGTGATCCAAGCGTCCAACAGCGCGTGGGCTTCGCCTGTAGTCCTCGTCCCTAAAAAGGACCGAACTACGTGGTTCTGCGTGGACTACCGAGGGCTCAACGCCGTGACGGTCACCGATGCGTACCCAATGCCGCGCATCGATGACCTGCTCGATCAGCTGGCCGGGGCCAGGTACCTGACCATCATGGTTCTGAGCAGGGGGCATTGGCAGATTCCCCTGACCCCTGGGGCATGGGAACGCTCTGCTTTTATCACCCCATTCGGACTGTACGAGTCCACGGTGCTGCCCTTCGGCATGAAGAATGCCCCTGCCACTTTTCAGCGAATGGTCAACACGCTGCTCGAGGGACTGGGAGGGTATGCGACATCTTCAGTCCCACCTGGGAGGATAACCTAGAGCACTGGAGCAGGCTTGACCATTAAGCCGGAAAAATGCCAGCTGGGTATGAGTGAGGCCCACTACCTGGTACACCGGGTAGGTGGGGGAGCTCTGAAGCCAGAGCCCGGGAAGGTGGATGCCATCGCATCCTGGCCCACCCCCAGGACCAAGAAGCAGGTGATGTCCTTCTTGGGGACTGCCGGGTACTATAGGAGGTTTGTTCCACACTATAGTGCCCTGGCCAAGCCCCTAACGGACCTCACTGGACAGTCGCCTGCGAGACAGCTTTCCAAGACCGCCCTTTCTAGCTCTCCTGTACTACAGGCAGCCGGCCGTTCATAGTGCAGACCGACGCCCGTGACTTCGGCCTCGGTGCTGTGCTCAGCCAGGTCGACACTACGGGCCATGAACACCCCGTTTTGTACCTGAGCTGGAAGCTCCTGCCGAGGAAAGTGGCCTATTCCACGATGGAGAAGGAATGTCTTGCAATTGTGTGGGCCCTGCAGCGTCTGGAGCCACACTTGTACGGACTCCAATTCACAGTGGAAACAGACCACAACCCCCTCAGCTGGTTACACACGGTTTCTGGGACAAATAGGAGGTTGCTACACTGGAGCCTCCCTCTCCAGCAGTATCACTTCACCATTTGCAACAAAAGAGGCAGGGACCATGGTAACGCTGATGGGTTGTCCCGGCAAGGAGAGGGTGCGGAAGGGTGCATGGGGGAACACAGGAATGTGATACCCCCTAGCGCCATCTAAAGCAGGGAGGTGTGATGAAGGAACAGCCGCCATCTTGGATATGGGGCATAATGCTCGCCTCATGTCTGAGCTTGGCCTGTCCCAGGTGCCATTTTGTCTGAGTTCACAGAGTCACAGGCAGCTAACTGCTCCTACCCCACTTCCCTATATTGAAGAAAACAGGATTTAGTGCCCCAAATGTTGAATAGCAAGGTCTTTTAGTATGATAAGGAGATAAGGCCAAAACAGGACTTCAAAGCTTGAGTAAGGAGCCACGCCAGCATGGGGCCTGGAGGTGCCTGGGGGGCTTCAATTAGATTATACCTGTCAGCTGGACACAGAAATACACATCCATTGTCTCTCCCAGGACTCCGACTCCATCATAGAATTATGGATTATGAGCACACCTTTCGAGGTACAGACTCATAAAAAATATCCACGTGACCCTGCGGAAATGACGCATCTGACAGTGCGACTCCCGAGTCGGTGAGGGCTCTGGGACCTGAGATATAGAAATTGGCCCTCCACAGCGACCCAATGGGGCCATGTTTGCCCTCCACACGACAGGCAAAACAAACCAGCATTCACTGGTGCCTCTCGTGTCCTGATCCGATCATCCCGGAGAAAGTTACCCCCTTTATTAGATAGTGGGAATAAATTCTGCAGGGAGCTGAAGGGTGTAAATTATTAGCCCACCCTCTGACACCGAGGGGAGGAACCCAGCATGTTTAAGAACTGAGAGCACATGGCAGAGAGGCTCACTCTCACAGAAGAACAAGACGATGATGATCTAAGAAGGAACAGGGGACAGATCTGCCAAGGGAGCAGCGGCACGCACTTTGGGGACTGTCCGGCAACTAAGATTCTTATACCTGTGGATTGCAGAGCTGTGTTGTGAATGGACTTGAAATGAGTTCTGAGCAGAGGCTCCCTCTGGTGGTTACAAGCGGTACTGGACTGTCCAGTGAAGATTGTGAGGAGTGGGAATCAGGTGTTACTGACTGGTCTTATATAAGGGAGTCGCCTTCCCATCAGGGTTGCACGTGATCAATTGTTCTGGTCTCAATCCTTGAGTTCTGTTTCCTTTGTAGCCTGCTGTGTCGTGTCTGCATCTCCTGCTAACAGATAAGACATTTTCTTCTTTTTGTTTTGTGCTTGATTTTTGCATTTTGTCCTGCACTTCTGTGGGGGCCTTCAGGGTCCCCTCCGGGGGCTTTTGCCCTCTCAGTTTAGTTCAGCCACTGATGTTTGTGCTTTTGCTTTTTCCAGTTTTTTCAGTGGCTGCTGTTTTGATTTTGTTGCACCAGAGAGCTAATTTAAGTGGTAGAGGTCGTGTGATCTCAGGTGATTTTGAAATTAGTAGACTTGGTGCTTTTCAGGGTTTTTTGGGATTGCAGTAAGTGCCCTTCCTATCCTTTTCTATTTAGGTAGTTTGGGCCCCAATGTTTGCTCATACTATTTTCTGTCTGTGTCAGTATTTCATCTTGTCTAACCGCCATTACATGTTTGGGGGCTTCTATGTTCTTTGGGGATCTGCTCTGGGGCAGATAGCTTTCCTCTTTCTATCTTTAGGTGTAGTTAGTTTCTCAGGCTGTGACGAGGCGTCTAGGACCAACGTAGGAACGCTCCACGGCTGCCTGTAGTTGTGGTGGTTAGTCAGGGTACTGCAATCTCATAGATTCCAACTTCTCTGGTGTATTGCCTTTTTTACCTGCACTCCTCAGCTACCGTAACATAACAGTATCACCGGCCTAAAAATTGAAAATTGTATGGTACTCACAGAAGGGAAAAAATATTGTGAAAGAAAAAAGGTTGTCAGAGTTGTCAGAGATATTTTTCTGTTTGTTGCATTTTTTTTCCCTCTGTATCTCTGGGTGCTGGGGAGGATTTTTTTTTTTTTTCTCTCAATGGAGTTTGCACAGTTGTCTGGCCGTGTGGATCAGCTTGCCACTGAGGTTCGGAGTATTGCTGCCTATCTTGCTAAGTTGCCTGTTGTGTAACCTAGGATTCCCATGCCAGATTTGTTTTTAGGGGATCGAGCTAAGTTTCAGAATTTCAAAAATAATTGTAAATTGTTTTTTGCCTTAAAATCTAACTCCTCAGGGAACGCAGCGCAGCAGGTTCAAATTGTCATCTCTCTCCTGCGCGGCGATCCTCAGGATTGGGCTTTTTCCCTCACACCTGGGGATCCTGTTTTGAGTGATGTTGATGCATTTTTTCAGGCTTTGGGGTTATTGTACGATGAGCCTAATGTCACTGATCAAGCTGAAAAAGCCTTGTTGGCATTAAATCAGGGGCTTGATGACGCTGAGTTATACTGTCAGAGATTCCGTAGGTGGGCAGTCCAGACCAAGTGGAATGACGACGCTTTGGCGGCTCTTTTTCGGAAGGGTCTGTCAGATAATGTAAAGGATGTTATGGTGGGATTCTCTGTCCCCTCTGGTCTCAATGATTCTATGTAATTAGCGATTCAAATTGACAGACGTTTGCGTGAGCGGAGAAGTATGCGTGGAATGGTGTTGCCTTGTGAACCTGCTTTTGAAGCCATGCAGTGTGATAGAGTGGTGTCTGGGGCACAGCGTCATGAGTTTCGAAAGCACAATGGGTTATGTTTCTACTGTGGTGATGCCTCTCATGCTATTTCAGTCTGCCCTAAGCGGGGAAGACGTTTTGCACGCTCAGTTGTCTTGGGTAGTGTTCAGACTAAGTTTTTATTAACTGTCACTCTGATATGCTCTCTGTCCTCATTTTCTGCTCAGGCTTTCGTTGATTCTGGAGCAGCTATTAACCTGATGGATTATGATTTTGCTAAACGTTGTGGGTTTCCCTTGATACCCCTACAGAAGTCTATTCCCCTACTGGGGATCGATTCTACCCCTTTGGCTGAGAATAAACCTCAGTTCTCTACTCAGGTGATAATGAGGGTTGAACCTGATCAGCTGGAGTGCTGTAAATTTTTGGTTCTGTATAATCTGCATGATATTATCGTACTGGGCTTCCCTTGGTTGCAGTCTCATAATCCTGTTTTGGATTGGAAATCTGTGTCTGTAACCAGTTGGGGCTGCCAATGTGTTAATACCAACACTCCTGTTTTTTCTGCCTCCCCCCAGGCTCAGGATGTTCCTGACTTTTTGATTGATTTTTCTGATGTGTTTAGCGAAAGTAAATCTGCATCCTTGCCTCCCCATAGGAGCTATGACTGCGCTATTGAATTAGTGCCTGGTAGTAAATTCCCTAAAGGTCGCCTTTTTAACTTGTCTGTATCTGAACATGACGCTATGCGGTCTTATATCAAGGAATCATTGGAGAAGGGTCATATCAGACCATCCTCTTCACCCTTAGGTGCCGGTTTTTTCTTTGTGGCCAAAAAGGATGGTTCATTAAGGCCGTGTATTGATTATCGTCTTTTGAACAATATTACTGTAAAATATCAATACCCGTTACCTTTGATTTCTGACCTGTTTTCCAGGGTGAAAAACGCTACTTGGTTTACCAAGCTTGACCTCAGGGGGGCACATAACCTTATTCGCATTAAGCACGGGGATGAATGGAAGACGGCCTTCAATACCCCTGAGGGGCATTTTGAGTACCTTGTGATTCCCTTTGGGCTCACTAATGCTCCTTCCGTCTTCCAGTCCTTCATGAATGACATTTTCAGGGATTTTGTGGACAAGTTTCTGATTGTTTATTTGGATGATATCTTGATTTTTTCTAATGACTGGGACTCTCATGTGAAACATGTTGGAACTGTATTCCAGATTTTCAGAGAGAATGCTCTGTATGTGAAGGGATCAAAGTGTCTTTTTGGCGTACAGAGGATCTCATTTCTGGGATTCATTTTGTCCCCATCTGTTATTGAAATGGACCCGGTCAAGGTTCAGGCCATCTGTGATTGGGTCCAACCTACTTCATTAAAGGCTCTTCAGAGATTTTTGGGTTTTGCCAATTTTTATCGTAAATTTATTGGTAATTTCTCGGTTATTGTTAAACCATTAACTGATTTGACCAGAAAGGGTTCTGATGTGGTGAATTGGCCTCCTGAGGCAGTCTCTGCATTTCAGGAACTTAAGCAGAGATTCACTTCTGCTCCTGTTCTACGGCAGCCTGATGTTTCTCTGCCATTTCAGGTGGAGGTTGATGCCTCTGAAATTGGGGCAGGTGCCGTTTTGTCCCAAAAAGATCCAGAGACCTCTAAAAGTAACCCTTGTGCCTTTTTCTCTCGAAAATTTTCTCCTACTGAACGTAATTATGATGTGGGTAATCGGGAGTTATTGGCCATGAAGTGGGCTTTTGAAGAGTGGAGACATTGGCTGGAGGGAGCCAAACATCAGGTGGTGGTCCTTACGGACCATAAGAATCTGGTCTATCTGGAATCTGCCAAGCGACTCAATCCTAGACAGGCCAGGTGGGCCTTGTTTTTCACACGTTTTAATTTTGTGGTTTCCTTTCTTCCTGGCACTAAGAATGTTAAGGCGGATGCCCTCTCGAGGAGTTTCCTTGCGGACTCTCCTGAGTTATCTGATCCTTCTGTTATTTTGAAAGAGGGTGTAGTTCTTTCCGCCATCTCACCCAATTTGAGACTTGCTCTGGAGGGGTGTCAGGAGGATAGGCCCGAGCGCTGCCCTGTTGGAAAATTGTTTGTCCCGGACCAGTGGAAAAAGAGTGTGATGTCTGAGATTCATTGTTCCGCGTTGGCTGGGCATCCCGGAATTTTTGGTACCAGAGACTTGGTTAGTCGGTCCTTTTGGTGGCCTACCTTGTCTCGTGATGTCAGGGAATTTGTGCAGTCCTGCGGGACTTGCTCTCGCTCCAAGCCTTGCTCTCGCTCTAGTGGTTTGTTGATGCCATTGCCTGTGCCCAAGAGACCATGGACCCATATCTCTATGGATTTCATTTCCGACCTCCCTGTTTCTCAGAGAATGACCGTCATCTGGGTGATTTGTGATAGGTTTTCCAAGATGATACATCTTGTGCCATTACCTAAGTTGCCTTCCTCCTCTGAATTGGTGCCTTTGTTCCTTCAGCACGTGGTTCGTTTACACGGCATTCCTGAGAACATTGTGTCTGACAGAGGAGTCCAGTTTGTTTCCAGATTTTGGAGGACCTTTTGTTCTAAACTTGGTGTTCAATTGTCTTTCTCCTCGGCGTTTCATCCTCAGACCAATGGTCAAACTGAGAGAACAAACCAGACATTGGAGACTTATCTAAGATGCTTTGTGTCTGCTGATCAGGATGACTGGGTCTCTTTTTTGCCTTTGGCTGAGTTTGCTCTTAATAATAGGGCTAGCTCTGCCACTTTGATGTCTCCATTTTTCTGTAATTCTGTGTTTCACCCTCGATTTTCTTCAGGACAGACAGAGGCTTCTGTCTGTCTGGGTGTTGACTCTGTTGTGGAGCGTATGCAATAGATTTGGGACCAGGTAGTGGAGAGGTTGTCCCTCTCTCAGGAGAGGGCCCAGCGGTTTGCTAACCGGCATAGGACTGATGGTCCTCGGTTTAAAGTGGGGGACTTGGTCTGGTTGTCCTCAAGAAATATTCCTATGAGAGTGGCATCTCCTAAATTTAAACCTAGGTTCATTGGACCTTATAAGATCATGGAGATTCTTAATCCTGTTTCTTTTCGTTTGCTTCTTCCAGGGACATTTAAGATCCATAACGTGTTCCACAAGTCCTTGTTGAAGAGGTTTGTTGAGCCAGTGGTTCCTACTGCTTTGCCTCCTGACCCTGTTCTGGTTGAGGGCAATATGGAGTTTGTGGTTGAGAAAATATTGAATTCTCGTTTTTCTAGACGGAAACTCCAGTATTTGATTAAGTGGAGAGGTTATGGTCAGGAAGACAATTCTTGGGTGTTTGCTTCTGACATCCATGCTAGGAGACTCATCCGTGCGTATCATAGAACTCATCCTGACCGACCTGGTTGCTCAAGTGAGGGTTCGGTGATCCCTCCTCAAGGGGGGGGTACTGTTGTGAATGGACTTGAAATGAGTTCTGAGCAGAGGCTCCCTCTGGTGGTTACAAGCGGTACTGGACTGTCCAGTGAAGATTGTGAGGAGTGGGAATCAGGTGTTACTGACTGGTCTTATATAAGGGAGTCGCCTTCCCATCAGGGTTGCCGGTGATCAATTGTTCTGGTCTCAATCCTTGAGTTCTGTTTCCTTTGTAGCCTGCTGTGTCGTGTCTGCATCTCCTGCTAACATATAAGACATTTTCTTCTTTTGTTTTTGTGCTTGATTTTTGCATTTTGTCCTGCACTTCTGTGGGGGCCTTCAGGGTCCCCTCCGGGGGCTTTTGCCCTCTCAGTTTAGTTCAGCCACTGATGTTTGTGCTTTTGCTTTTTCCAGTTTTTTCAGTGGCTGCTGTTTTGATTTTGTTGCACCAGAGAGCTAATTTAGGTGGTAGAGGTCGTGTGATCTCAGGTGATTTTGAAATTAGTAGACTTGGTGCTTTTCAGGGTTTTTTGGGATTGCAGTAAGTGCCCTTCCTATCCTTTTCTATTTAGGTAGTTTGGGCCCCAACGTTTGCTCATACTATTTTCTGTCTGTGTCAGTATTTCATCTTGTCTAACCGCCATTACATGTTTGGTGGCTTCCTATGTTCTTTGGGGATCTGCTCCGGGGCAGATAGCTTTCCTCTTTCTATCTTTAGGTGTAGTTAGTTTCTCAGGCTGTGACGAGGCGTCTAGGACCAACGTAGGAACGCTCCACGGCTGCCTCTAGTTGTGGTGGTTAGTCAGGGTACTGCAATCTCATAGATTCCAACTTCTCTGGTGTATTGCCTTTTTTACCTGCACTCCTCAGCTACCGTAACATAACAGAGCTCCCTTCATCCATATGCAACCTACAACCTGGTAAAATTGACCTCTAGCTTAATATCTCTAAGCCTTGTACCATTATTGTTATATTTTACTCTGACTGCAAATCCACTGGTATTCCATTCTAGTGCGCCCTTAAGGCAATTAAGCCATAAAATTAATTTTGGACTGATGTTTTTACTCTGATTACGAATCTTAGAATACGCAGTGGGTAACAGTACATCCTCCCCGGCGGCCATTTGCTCTAGGTGCAGTTCCCTTACTGACATGAGAGACAAAGAGGGCGCCGGAGAGCTGTGACTGTGTAGTTACGTCACATTGGTGACGTGGGAGGAACCGGTTTCCTTCACAGGGCCCATCACATACTGGAGCACTGTAAATGGGGGACAGCAGACACTGGAGCAGCATTTACGGGGCCCATTATACACTGGATCATTAATAATGAGGCCCATTATATATGGAGCATGATTTTGGCCCATAAGAAACTGGAGCATCATCCATGGGGCCCATCATACACTGGAGCATTGTAAATGGGGCAGATCAGACACTAGAGCAGCATCCATGGGGCCCATCAAATATTGGAGCATTGTTAATGGGGACAGCAGACACT
Organism: Oophaga sylvatica; assembly: GCA_033576555.1. Taxonomy (NCBI): domain Eukaryota; kingdom Metazoa; phylum Chordata; class Amphibia; order Anura; family Dendrobatidae; genus Oophaga; species Oophaga sylvatica. The sequence continues at coordinate 491,077,951 of JARQOD010000001.1, read as the reverse complement.
GGAGCAGCATTTACGGGGCCCATTATACACTGGATCATTAATAATGGAGCCAATTATATATGGAGCATGATTTTGGCCCATAACACACTGGAGCAACATCCATGGGGCCCATAATATACTGTAGCATTGTAAATGGGTACAGAAGATACTGGAGCAGCATCCATGGGGCCCATCATATACTGGAGCACTGTAAATGGGGGACAGCAGACACTGGAGCATCATGTACGGTGCCCATTTTACACTGGATCATTAATAATGGGGCCGATTATATATGGAGCATAATTTTGGCAAATAAGACACTGGAGCATCATCCATGGGGCCCATCATATACTGGAGCATTGTAAATGGGGGACAGCAGACACTGGAGCAGCATCTATGGGGCCCATCATATACTGGAGCATTGTAAATGGGGGACAGCAGACACTGGAGCAGCATCCATGGGGCCCATCATATACTGGAGCACTGACAATGGGGGACAGCAGACACTGGAGCAGCATTTACGGTGCCCATTATACACTGGATCATTAATAATGGAGCTCATTATATATGGAGCATGATTTTGGCCCATAAGACACTGGAGCATCATCCATGGGGCCCATCATATACTGGAGCATTGTTAATGGGGGACAGCAGACACTGGAGCAGCATCCATGGGGCCCATCATATACTGGAGCATTGTAAATGGGGGACCGCAGACAATGAAGCATCATTTATGGGCCCATTATACACTGGATCATTAATAATGGGGCCCATCATATACTGGAGCATTGTAAATGGGGGACAGCAAACACTGGAGCAGCATTTACGGGGCACATTATACACTGGATCATTAATAATGGGGCCCATTATATATGGAGCATGTTTTGGCCCATAAGACACTGGAGCATCATCCACGGGGCCCATCATATACTGGAGCAATGTAAATGGGGCAGATCACACACTGGAGCAGCATCCATGGGGCCCATCATATACTGGAGCATTGTAAATGGGGCAGATCACACACTGGAGCAGCATCCATGGGGCCCATCATATACTGGAGCATTGTAAATGGGGCAGATCACACACTGGAGCAGTATCCATGGGGCCCATCATATACTGGAGCAATGTAAATGGGGCAGATCACACACTTGGGCAGCATCCATGGGGCTCATGATATACTGGAGCATTGTAAATGGGGCAGATCACACACTGGATGGGGCCCATCAGGGGCGGACATAACATTGGTGCAACCTGTGCAGGGGCCCAATAGTTGAGGGTGCCCATTTATACCTCCAAAGCAGGTGCAATTTTGCATTTTTAGGAGATCTTGGGCTGCAAAGGGCCCATGTATTGTTCTTGCACATGGGCCCTTTTCTGACTTTGTCCACCACTGGGGCCCATCATATACTGGAGCATTCTAAAGGGGGAAAATAGACACTGGAGCAGCATTTACGGGGACCATTATACAATGGAGCATTATAAATGGGTCCATTATATATGGAGCATGATTTTGGCCCATAAGACACTGGAGCATTCTCCATGGGGCCCATCCTATACTGGAGCATTGTAAATGGGGCAAATCAGACACTGGAGCAGCATCTATGGGGCCCATCATATACTGGAGCATTGTAAATGGGGGACAGCAGACACTGGAGCACCATCCATGGGGCCCATCATATACTGGAGCACTGTAAATGGGGACAGCAGACACTGGAGCAGCATCCATGGGGCTCATCATATACTGGAGCATTGTAAATGGGGGACAGCAAACACTGGAGCAGCATTTACGGGGCACATTATACACTGGATCATTAATAATGGGGCCCATTATATATGGAGCATGATTTTGGCCCATAAGACACTGGAGCATCATCCACGGGGCCCATCATATACTGGAGCAATGTAAATGGGGCAGATCACACACTGGAGCAGCATCCATGGGGCCCATCATATACTGGAGCAATGTAAATGGGGCAGATCACACACTGGAGCAGCATCCATGGGGCCCATCATATACTGGAGCATTGTAAATGGGGCAGATCACACACTGGAGCAGCATCCATGGGCCCATCATATACTGGAGCAATGTAAATGGGGCAGATCACACACTTGGGCAGCATCCATTGGGCTCATGATATACTGGAGCATTGTAAATGGGGCAGATCACACACTGGAGCAGCATCCATGGGGCCCATCAGGGGCGAACATAACATTGGTGCAACCTGTACAGGGGCCCAAGAGTTGAGGGTGCCCATTTATACCTCCAAAGCAGGTGCAATTTTGCATTTTTAGGAGATCTTGGGCTGCAAAGGGCCCATGTATTGTTCTTGCACATGGGCCCTTTTCTGACTTTGTCCACCACTGGGGCCCATCATATACTGGAGCATTCTAAAGGGGGAAAATAGACACTGGAGCAGCATTTACGGGGACCATTATACAATGGAGCATTATAAATGGGGCCCATTATATATGGAGCATTATTTTGGCCCATTAGACACTTGAGCATCATATACTGGAGAATCATATGGGGTTCATTATTTATGGGGCATCATATAGGGTATGGAGCATCATATGGGGCACATATGGGGCCTATTCTGTATGGAGCATTATATGGAGCCCATTCTGTATGGAGCAATATATGGGACTCATTATTCTGTATGGCGCACTATGTGGTGGACATAATACTGTATGAAGGAATATACTGTGCGTTTTTTGAGCTATTGTAGATTTTAACATAGATATCAGTCATGTCATGTAAGAAGTGAAGTATTTTTCATTGGACCATACCTATATTTCTGTGCTGTATTGGAGCATGATGAATTGTGGTATGTGTTAAAGGGGCCCACTGACACTCTTTGGCCCGGGGCACTCGAAAACCGGGAGCCAGCCCTACCCCCCCCCACAAGTTTAGCCAAATAACCCCCAGTTTTCAATGCATAACTATTAGTATAAAGTTAATTAAGGTTGCCAAGCTTAAGTAATAAGAATTTATGTTGTTGGCATTGAAATGGGCACTGTAGGTGTGTTTACTGTCCTCCACTCCCTGCCGACTTTGCTTCCTCATTGACTTGCCTTGGGTTTCGTGTTTCAGTCGGACCCCCGGCTTTTCCCGATAGTCGGCTGATTTCGTTCTAAACGACTTTTCAGAAAGTCTGGTTTCGTGAAACCCGACTCGACCCTAAAAAAGGGAAAGTCGCTCATCTCTAGTGATAAGGGTACGGGACACAATTCTGTATGAGCCCAACGTGACTCGGCAAATATAAACTGTCAAAGTCAGGGCGCTAGTGTCTGGGCAAATATTCGCTGGCAACGTCAGGGTGCAAGTATCAGTCCCATATAAGGCCCCTTTTATGTGGCATGTGTGCAGTACTCACGGACACTGAGCGTACAGCGCCTTTTTCTCTCTGGTAGTCACTGGCACACTGCACCTTCTCCCTGTAGTCACCGTCACACTGCACCTCTTTCTCTCTGATCCCCGCTGCTGACAACGGGAGATGGTGGACTCTGGCCTGTGCGATGCTGGTGCTCCCCGAATGGAGCATTCTTCTCCCTGGCTGCTGCTGCTGGACACACAGCCCTCCTCAGCACAGCAGTTCCATTCCTTCTCAACTGCTGTAGCACACCGGGCCCTTCTCTGTGCTGCGACCCCTCTGCAGGTGGTGGGGCCTGTTGCAGCACCGGCACTGACTGGAGGTACGGGGCGCAGCGCTCCTCTCACTGCACGCTGCCCCAGGTTCTCGCCAAAAGCCCCTTCCTGCGCGCTTTTCTCTTTTATATCCCCCCTACTGTGCGAGTTTTTCTCCTGTCACTCCCCACCTTCCCGGGTCAAGAGGTTGGTCCGGCTCCTTTCGCTTCCCCCCGGGAACAGGAGATGCAGCCTTAACAGTTCCGGCCACGGCACGCAGGTACTTAAACTGCGGTACTCCCCTTACAACATCACGGATTCATCCATAGATATGTGTAACTTCAGCCTGCGAATTGGACCAAACTGAGAGATGTCTCTGGATTGTATCTCCTTATCTAGTGAGGATTTTGTTAAATACTTCAATAAATTATTTTTCTCCTCTGCCAAAGTTTAGCCTCTGGTTTAACCTAGATTTGTTCTAGTGCTCATGAATTTTACTGGTGGAGATCAAGGGATTCTCTAAAGTCTTTCATCTTCTCTCCCCATTAGGTTTAACAGTCTTTGACATATTTTCACTGTTTGGCCTTCCTAATGGAGACCCCATTACATAAAGATAGTTGAAGCAATTGGTTGGGGGTCTTCTCGCTGACTACAATTGACTTTATAAATCAACTAACTTAAAATCCAATAAACTGGATTGAAATATGCTGGTTGAAATTTCCCTGGATTGTGTTTTTCATCTATGCCTCTCATGCTACCTCAATTTTAATATCACGTAAAACTGATTGTCTTAATGCTTGAATGAACCATAAAAGCAGTTTTAATTTTACGAAAATGCTGCCAGATGGAGTACTCCTTAATGTATACCTGACGCTCCTTAATTTGCTGAACATTAATGCACTTTACTTTATTGTATATCTCCCAATAGCAAGTAGATGGTTAACTATATATGAACCATAGACCTCTGATTATTCTGACATTCTGTATTGGCACTACATACAAGGGGGACTGTAAACTACTAACAGGTCAGCTTTTACACCTAGATTCACCTTAGACCCCCAAATTAATTATTAACTTTCATTTTTATTGCATATTTCTGTACCTCACTAAAATTTTTAATCCTTATATATGTTTGATTTCTGACTATTATGGACAGTTTACTGAAAAAAGACCTAAAAGTCAATAAAAGACTTCACCGAAAAAGAAAAAAATATCGGCCATACTTTGTACAGACAGAAGTGCACAACAGAATGGAGCAGGTCCCCCATGATAAAGGTGGGGTTAGCTCAGGTACAAAATACTAATAAAAAAAACACTTATTTGTCCACCAAACAACCGTAGGGTGTCTGTCTAGTATTCAAAAGGCAAACAGGCTAGTATTTGGTGCCATTCACACCATTACGTGAGATGAATCTCTATCAATATAACAGCCTATTACCAATGTGAATAGTCTCTAAATAACAGTTCGTAATGCTTCCATTTTACAATAGGTTAACCAGCAGGTCAGGGAGCAGTAGGCGCCTGTTGTAGAAACCACAGGAATTCATATAGATGATTATCAGGTAACAAAAAAGATCTGTATGGAGTGTAACCCCATACTATATTAGATGAGTGGTGTGTAGAGTAAAACACACTTTGTAAGTATAAACTGATGCATATGAATAAAAATAGAAGTCAAGTACTAGCCTGTGAAACTGTTTTTTTTCTTCAGGGAAAAATTGATAGTCATATAATAAATGGCTCAAGATGGTGCCATAAAAATCACAATCAGCTAACATATTAAATCATTAGGCAGGCAACTGTGTTTTACAAAGGATATGTTAGTAGAGGGAACAATAGCCCCATGATATACTGAGGCAGCATCTTCAATGTAGAGAGCCACTTGTCCTAAATCCTCCATTTAAAAGGGAATGAATAACCCCATCTGCTCCTCATTTGCTGACAATGCCCCTTACACCAGCCATAAACATATTGAAATTATCAGTAAGTTAACCATATTCTTTTGCATGTGGATTTAGCATGGAATGTCATAAAAGCTCCCATAGGTGTAATGTTGAGGAGTCCCAATACTTTTGCCTATATATGTATTATAGGCGTCCTCAAGATTGGTCTGCCTCTTGTTTTCAGTGTATGTTCTTTTTCCTCTTTATATTCAGCTTTTAAAGAAATCTGTGAGTAGCCCTCCTTCAATTCAAACAATTCAATTTTAAACCCTCAAATTTAGACTATTTCTGACTGTTCATAAGACTATCGTAAACACCCTATGTTTCCTTTACTCCAAGAATGTAATAAAATGGCTCCCATCACAAAATTCAAATGGCAGCCCATCCTAATCACATGTCAGGATGGGCTACATTTTGAGGAAAAATGGCTCCTGAGACCTGTGTCTCAACTGACAGAGGAGCAGTATTGTAAGCACATATACTGGTGAGCTGCTGGAGAATAGCTGTGACATAACAAAAGATAAATCTTCTCCTTTGCTGATTGAGCACAGAAGAATAAGGCTGGAGAAAAAAATACTTTGTGCATAGTCAATAAAGGAGAAGATTTATTTCTTCCCATGTCACACCTTCTCCTACAGCTCACAATATGTGTTATTATGGTACAGCTCCTCTGACAGTTGAGACACAGATCTCAGGAGCTATGATTTTTCAGACTGCTTCATGTCTTTACACATAACTAGGCAAGCCTACATTTGAATTACGTGATGTGTCCATTTTATTACATTCTTGGAGTAAACTGTTAGTGAAGTAAAATCCACACATGATTTTTTTTTGAGTAAATAAAACTTATAAGCATCTTTATGGACACCCATGGTAAATTTTAGCAAACATGGAACCCTTGGATCACTTAAACCAGGGGTTAGACTTTTCTGCAACCCCAACGCAGATTCCCGGGGACAGAAATACTCAGACTAGCAGCCATGTTTTGCCGGCTGCCGACCTTTTAAACCCCTCTTGCACTAAGAGCACACACATGCAGTGTTCACTACTAAACACTGCATGAGCATGCATTGAAGGATTACCGTACATACTGACGCAGGCCAGTGCCTGCACTGGAATGTACTTTATGGGTGGATTGTGGAGTTAACATGCGATACACTACTGTCCCACACATGGAGACAGAAGTAGCAACCCCGTGTCTCTTGTGATTATACCGCAGCCCCAGCCCCGATGTCTCCTGTGATTATACTGCAGCCCCAGCCCAATGTCTCCTGTAATTATACCGTAGCCCCTGTCGCTTGTGATTATACTGCAGCCCCAGCCTCAATGCTTCCTGTGATTATACCGTAGCCCAAGCCCTAATGTCTCCTGTGATTATTCTACAGCCCAAGCCCTAATGTCTCCTGTGATGTATTCCACTCTCCAGCTCCAATGTCTCCTGTGATGTGCCTCAGCTTCTAGCCCCAATGTTTCCTTTGAAGTATATACTCCAGCCGCAGCATCTTCTGTGATGTATATGCTACAGCCCCAGTGTCTTTGATGTGATATATATGCTACAGCCCAAGCATCTTCTATCTGATGTATGTATTCCAGCCCTAGCATCTCCTATGTGATGTATATTCTGCAAAACTAGTATCATTTGTAATGTAAATACTCATGTCTCAGTACCACATTTGTGATGTATATGCTGCAGCCCCAGTGTATCCTATGAGATGAATATGTTTCAGCCCCAGCGTCTCCTACGTGATGTATACTGTAGTAGTCTCAGTGTCTCCTGTGTGATGTATATGTAGCAGTCTCGAAGTGACCTGTGTTATATATTCTGCAGATCTCCTACTTCTTCAATTCTATAAATTATATAAATGTAACGTGAGCAGTGATGAATTTCCCAGTGTGAGGGCCCTGCAGTATAATATACATCTGTGTTCAGTACAACTTACGCTAGCAAGCTCTCTCTAAAACTTATCATTACAAAGTTGACTGCTCTACAGACCGACGCAAATGTGGAAAAGCAATTGTGAGAAGCAACATGATCACCTAACACCATATGCTGCACTAAAGTGAAGCAGCTCCAGCCATCACACTAGGGGAGAGTTAATTAATTATGTACCAAATATAGCAGAGCAATTTTCAAGTTGATTATTTTGTGCGGCCTTTGATTGGTGGTAGAAATATCCAAATGGCTCCTGACTAGTGTTGAGCATTCCGATACCGCAAGTATCGGGTATCGGCCGATATTCGCTGTATCGGAATTCCGATACTTAGTTCCGATATTTTTTCAATATCGTATACCGGAATCGGAAGTTCCCATAATTCTTTGAGAGGCAATGTGATTTTAGTCATCCAATGAGGAATCTTATGAAGTGTGGGCACATCCTGTAATGCTGCGGTCATCTTAACTAATGGCATGGCTGTGATTGGCTGCTGAAATGATGTCAGAATGCACTACAAAAGGCGCCGCCGCCATTTTAGCGTCACTGTGCTGTGAACTCAGTTAGGGACAGAACGCTGTTCTGCTGACTTTGAGGGACAGTTAGACATTGCCATTTTGTGTACTGTGCTTTAGGCAGGCTAGTTTACCAACCGCTGTGTAAAGCTTCCTTTTGCCAGTGTTGTTTTAACAGCTCTGTGCAAGGTGTGTGTGAGAGTGCAGGTGACGCTGCAGTTTGCTCTGCATTGTAGGCATCTGCATGTGTCACTCACTGACTCTTTTTTTTATTTTATTTTGTGGAATTGGTGCAGCTCCATTATATTTAAAAAAAATCTAATCTATTAGTGTGACGCGCTTCCATCCGTATACAATACATTGGTTGCAAACACTATAGAAGTACAGAAAGAGCCTTCACAGATAGATGTGAAACAGTTGTGTTTCAGTGTCACCTGCAGTCTGTGAGTTTGATTTTTGAGTGCAGATCACGCTCCAGTTAGTTCTTCAACACATGATGGTTGTAGCTGCTGAGCGTGTTCACTGCCTTTCTTCATTTTCTCTAGTGTGCTCTTTATTTGAAAAAAATCTAATTATTAGTGTGACGCGCTCATCCGTATACATACATTGTGTTGAATTCTACTATAGAAGTACAATAAGGTACCTATTCAAGATCATGAACTTGGAGTGTTCAGTGTTCACTGTAGTCTGTGAGTTTTGATTTTGTTGAGTGCAGATCACGCTCCAGTTATTCTTCAACCACTGCGTTGTAGTCTGCTGAGCGTGTCACTGCTATCCTTCACATTTGTTCTCTAATTGGTGCTGCTCCATTATATTTGAAAAAATCTAATCTATTAGTGTGACGCGCTTCCATCCATTTTACAATACATGTTGCAAACACTATAGAAGTACACAAAGGGGCCTTTCACAGCTAGGAACAGTTTGTCTGCAGTGTTCATGTAGTCTGTGAGCTTTCATTTTTTGAGTGCAGATACGCTCCAGTTTAGTTCTTCAACCACTGCTGGTTGTAGTCTGCTGACGTGTGTCACTGCCTCACTCTTCACTTTTTTCTTATTGGTTGCTGCTCCATTATATTTGAAAAAAATCTAATCTATTAGTGTGACGCGCTTCCATCCGTATACAATACATTGGTTGCAAACACTTATAGAAGTACAAAAGGGGCCTTTCACAGCTACTGAACAGTTGTCTGCAGTGTTCACTGTAGTCTGTGAGCTTTTCATTTTTTGAGTGCAGATTACGCTCCAGTTAGTTCTTCAACCACTGCTGGTTGTAGTCTGCTGAGCGTGTGTCACTGCCTCTCCTTCACATTTTTCTCTAATTGGTGCTGCTCCATTATATTTGAAAAAAATCTAATCTATTAGTGTGACGCGCTTCCATCCGTATACAATACATTGGTTGCAAACACTATAGAAGTACACAAAGGGGCCTTTCACAGCTATGAACAGTTGTCTGCAGTGTTCACTGTAGTCTGTGAGCTTTTCATTTTTTGAGTGCAGATACACTCCCAGTTAGTTCTTCAACCACTGCTGGTTGTAGTCTGCTGAGCGTGTGTCACTGCCTCATCCTTCACATTTTTCTCTAATTGGTGCTGCTCCATTATATTTGAAAAAAATCTAATCTATTAGTGTGACGCGCTTCCATCTGTATACAATACATTGGTTGCAAACACTATAGAAGTACACAAAGGGGCCTTTCACAGCTACTGAACAGTTGTCTGCAGTGTTCACTGTAGTCTGTGAGCTTTTCATTTTTTGAGTGCAGATTACGCTCCAGTTAGTTCTTCAACCACTGCTGGTTGTAGTCTGCTGAGCGTGTGTCACTGCCTCATCCTTCACATTTTTCTCAAATTGGTGCTGCTCCATTATATTTGAAAAAAATCTAATCTATTAGTGTGACGCGCTTCCATCCGTATACAATACATTGGTTGCAAACACTATAGAAGTACACAAAGGGGCCTTTCACAGCTACTGAACAGTTGTCTGCAGTGTTCACTGTAGTCTGTGAGCTTTTCATTTTTTGAGTGCAGATTACGCTCCAGTTAGTTCTTCAACCACTGCTGGTTGTAGTCTGCTGAGCGTGTGTCACTGCCTCATCCTTCACATTTTTCTCTAATTGGTGCTGCTCCATTATATTTGAAAAAAATCTAATCTATTAGTGTGACGCGCTTCCATCCGTATACAATACATTGGTTGCAAACACTATAGAAGTACACAAAGGGGCCTTTCACAGCTACTGAACAGTTGTCTGCAGTGTTCACTGTAGTCTGTGAGCTTTTCATTTTTTGAGTGCAGATTACACTCCAGTTAGTTCTTCAACCACTGCTGGTTGTAGTCTGCTGAGCGTGTGTCACTGCCTCATCCTTCACATTTTTCTCTAATTGGTGCTGCTCCATTATATTTGAAAAAAATCTAATCTATTAGTGTGACGCGCTTCCATCTGTATACAATACATTGGTTGCAAACACTATAGAAGTACACAAAGGGGCCTTTCACAGCTACTGAACAGTTGTCTGCAGTGTTCACTGTAGTCTGTGAGCTTTTCATTTTTTGAGTGCAGATTACGCTCCAGTTAGTTCTTCAACCACTGCTGGTTGTAGTCTGCTGAGCGTGTGTCACTGCCTCATCCTTCACATTTTTCTCAAATTGGTGCTGCTCCATTATATTTGAAAAAAATCTAATCTATTAGTGTGACGCGCTTCCATCCGTATACAATACATTGGTTGCAAACACTATAGAAGTACACAAAGGGGCCTTTCACAGCTACTGAACAGTTGTCTGCAGTGTTCACTGTAGTCTGTGAGCTTTTCATTTTTTGAGTGCAGATTACGCTCCAGTTAGTTCTTCAACCACTGCTGGTTGTAGTCTGCTGAGCGTGTGTCACTGCCTCATCCTTCACATTTTTCTCTAATTGGTGCTGCTCCATTATATTTGAAAAAAATCTAATCTATTAGTGTGACGCGCTTCCATCCGTATACAATACATTGGTTGCAAACACTATAGAAGTACACAAAGGGGCCTTTCACAGCTACTGAACAGTTGTCTGCAGTGTTCACTGTAGTCTGTGAGCTTTTCATTTTTTGAGTGCAGATTACGCTCCAGTTAGTTCTTCAACCACTGCTGGTTGTAGTCTGCTGAGCGTGTGTCACTGCCTCATCCTTCACATTTTTCTCTAATTGGTGCTGCTCCATTATATTTGAAAAAAATCTAATCTATTAGTGTGACGCGCTTCCATCCGTATACAATACATTGGTTGCAAACACTATAGAAGTACACAAAGGGGCCTTTCACAGCTACTGAACAGTTGTCTGCAGTGTTCACTGTAGTCTGTGAGCTTTTCATTTTTTGAGTGCAGATTACGCTCCAGTTAGTTCTTCAACCACTGCTGGTTGTAGTCTGCTGAGCGTGTGTCACTGCCTCATCCTTCACATTTTTCTCTAATTGGTGCTGCTCCATTATATTTGAAAAAAATCTAATCTATTAGTGTGACGCTCTTCCATCCGTATATAATACATTGATTGCAAACACTATAGAAGTACACAAAGGGGCCTTTCACAGCTACTGAACAGTTGTCTGCAGTGTTCACTGTAGTCTGTGAGCTTTTCATTTTTTGAGTGCAGATTACGCTCCAGTTAGTTCTTCAACCACTGCTGGTTGTAGTCTGCTGAGCGTGTGTCACTGCCTCATCCTTCACATTTTTCTCTAATTGGTGCTGCTCCATTATATTTGAAAAAAATCTAATCTATTAGTGTGACGCGCTTCCATCCGTATACAATACATTGGTTGCAAACACTATAGAAGTACACAAAGGGGCCTTTCACAGATACTGAACAGTTGTCTGCAGTGTTCACTGCAGTCTCTGAGGAATAACCACACTTAGGCCTTATAACTTTTCTGACTTTCTTTATCAATCTACCAAGATGAAGAAGGCAGGGAGTAAGGCACGTGGTCGTAGCCGTGGAGTTTCAGCAGGGAGAGGACGTGGGGATTCTGTGGCTGCTGCCGCACCCAGTGACACAGCATCCACCAGTTTTCCCCGTGAGCGTTCCTTTATGCGCACTTTTGTAGGAGCTCAGCGTACCCCCTGCTGCGGGAAGAACAAATTGAAGCCGTTGTTGGTTGGATGGCAGCCAATGCATCGACTTCAATTGCTTCCACCTCCTCTCAGGACCACAGCACTGTTGAACAACCATCTGTCTCTTCACCGCCTGCCAAATTGCCCAGGCAGTCAGAGAGTTCTGAACTGGAGCCAGCTGAGTCTCTGCTTCTGTTCTCAGAATCTGTTGGCTTGCAAACAGGGGCCCAGCCAAGCAGCATTCTGGAATGTGAAGAAGAGGCAGTATGCAGTGATGCACAACAGCTGTGTCTCTCTGAATGTGAAGAGGCGGGTGAGCCAGTGCCGATGGTCAGCACACCGCAGAACGCATCTGATGATGATGAGACTCAGGTGCCAGTTTCTGTTGAGCATGGTGCTGGCCAGACCACCCAACAGCAGCAGGTGTTGGAAGAGGGTAGTGGAGATGATGAGATCCAAGACCCAACATGGCGTGAGGAACAGGAAGGTGGTGGTAGCAGCTCTGAGGAAGAGATTGCCCCAACGGTCCAAACAGTAGGGAGAGGTAGGCTGCAGACTCGGTTGCCTGTAGCCTCCAGTTTGGCACCCGTTCGTAGCAGTTCTCTTCCAACAGCCAAAACGGGCGCTCCCAGGACTTGCACTGCGTGGTCCTTTTTTGACACACTTGCAGATGATATTTGCTATGTCAAATGCAAGCTGTGTCATCAAAAAGTAAAAAGAGGTAAAAGTGTCAGTAACCTTAATACCACAAATATGTGGAAACATGTGCGGTCAAAGCACGTGGTTGAGTTACAAAGACACACTGGAGATGTAGGCCAACCTACAGCAGCACCTACATCTTCAGCTCGTGTTGGAGCCTCTTCCTCCAGCTCACACACAGCTGGTTCGGCTTCCTCACAGGATCGCCATGGAAGAACCTCTGTCACTGTTGTCCAGAGACCCAGTGTTATTCCACCCACAGCTGCAAGTTCCCTGTCATCCTCACACTCCCAGGCCACAAAACAGCCATCGGTAGCACAGGCATGGGATAAAGACGGCCATACTCGGCAAACCATCCACGAGCACAGGCTCTGAATGCTGGCATTGCAAAACTCCTGTCCCTTGAAATGCTGTCATTCAGGCTGGTGGAGACTGACAGTTTCCGTAACTTAATGGCATTGGCAGTCCCACAATACAATGTGCCCAGCCGATTTTATTTCAGCAGGCAAGCCGTCCCTGGTCTGCAAAAGCATGTTGAGGGAAAAATTAAACATGCGCTACTAAACGTCGTCAGTAGCAAGGTCCACCTGACCACCGATGCGTGGACCAGTACCCATGGCCAGGGACGATACCTTTCCCTCACTGCCCATTGGGTCAATGTTGTGGAGCCGGGTACAGATCTTGCGAGTGGCGCTGTACGTGTTCTGCCAACTCCAAGGATTGCAGGAATCAAGTCTGTCCACATTGACTCCTCCTCCTACTCCAGTTCCTCAGAATCATCGCTGCAGGAGCCGTCACGGTCTACCTCCACATGGACCCGTGAACGCTTACCTGATGCGACCGATATGAGCACAGCCGTGGCCAAACGTCAACAGGCCGTCCTGAAATTAATTTCCATGGGGAATCGAAGCCACACAGCGCAGGAGCTCTGGAATGCCATCAAGCAGGAGAGCGACGTGTGGTTTTTGCCAGCGAATCTCCAGCCAGGCTTGGTAGTGTGTGACAATGGCCGAAATCTGGTGGCAGCTCTGGGCCTTGGCAACCTCACTCACATACCATGTCTGGCACATGTGCTCAACTTGGTCGTGCAGAGTTTTTTGAGGGACTATCCGGATCTTGATGCACTGCTGCACAAGGTCCGCCTAGAGTGCGCTCACTTGCGACGTTCCAGCATGGCCAGATCGCGCATTGCAGCTCTGCAACGCAGATTTCGCCTTCCTGAACATCGCATCATATGTGACGTACCCACCAGGTGGAATTCCACGTTACATATGTTGGAGCGGTTGTGTGAGCAGCAGCCAGCAGTAATGGAGTATCAGCTGCATCAGGCGCAATCAACTCGCAATTTGCGCCGTTCACACTTCACCACTACTGAGTGGGCCTCTATGAAGGACATCTGCCACGTTTTGCGTGCGTTTGATGAGTCAACGCGGATGGCGAGTGCAGATGATGCACTAGTCAGCCTGACTGTCCCCCTTATCTGCCTGCTTCAAAAAACACTGCAAGCACTAAGGGATGAGGTTTTGGAAGAGGTGGAGGATGAGGAGTCACAAATTCCATCACCTTCTGGACAGTCAGCCAACGTGGTTCCTCACAAAGGGCTGGGCAGGGCTCACTTTGTGAGGAGGATGAGGAGGAGTCAATGGAGGAGGAAGACATCGCTCCAGAGGGAGGTACACAACGCTCTAGTCAGTATGTAGAGCGAGGGTGGGGTGATGCAGAGCAGGCAGAGATGACGCCTCTTGCAGGGGACAGCGTTTCTTGGCCAGTTGGGAGTCTGCAGCACATGGTTGATTTCATGCTGCAGTGCCTGAGAAACGACCGCCGCATCGCCCACATTCTCACCACGTCTGATTATTGGGTGTACACCCTCCTAGACCCTCGCTACCGGGACAACTTACAAAGCCTCATCACACCGTTGAACCGGGAGCGTAAAATGCGGGAGTACCAAGACACACTGGTGCAATCCATAATGTTCTCCATTCCAGCCGAGAGCACTGCTGCTGCTACTGCTTTACAAAGCAGCTCTGTGCGTCGAGGCAGTGGAGACAGCTCTGCAACAAGAGGGAGCACAAGCAGCGCCTCTTCAAAAGGCAAGACCAGTATGTTCCAAATGTGGCGAAGTTTTGTGGCAGCGCCACAAATGTCTACACCATCCGAGACGGCTCCAGTCAGCAGGAGGCAACGTTTCCGTAAGATGGTGACAGACTACATGTCTTTCCCTCTCAGTGTACTCCCAGATGGCTCTTCCCCATTCAAGTTTTGGGTCTCTAAGCTGGATACATGGCCAGAGCTTAGCCAGTATGCATTGGAGGTGCTGGCTTGCCCTGCTGCCAGTGTATTATCGGAGCGCGTCTTTAGTGCTGCAAGTGGTGTACTAACAGACCGTCGCATGCGACTATCCTCCGATAATGTAGACCGGCTTACTTTTCTGAAAATGAACAAGGCATGGATCTCGCCAGAATTTGTCTGTCCGTTTTCAGATTAAATAACTGGTTCGCAACGTTATCCATGTCTCCTGTTATGTTCATCTTTCTACCACCTGAACTCTACTCCCTGGGCTACAACACTGCCAGTTGCTGCTCAGAAGTGTCGTGTCCACAGACCAATACACAAGCTATAGTGTTAGTGGGGTTCAGTAACGCCAGCTGTTCCCCTGCTGTGTGTCCGGCAAGAAGTCTCCTGTTTCCTACACATGCACAGAAAAACCCATGTCGAACATGCTCCAAATAGGGAAGAGCCGTCACCCTGATTGTTATGCTTAAAACAGGAAATTGTGAAGTTTTCCAGGCCTAGAATGATAAATTTTTATGACAAATATGGACAAATAATAATTTGTCATCACAGCGCATATCTGCACATGTCTATTAGAAATGGTAACAAAAACTAAAACATAGTCTTCACTTTTTGAAATGAATGCATAAAAGTACATTTCATACTTATCAATTAATGCTTTTTAAGGAACTTTATCTGTACCTGTAAGATAATGCAGTCAATGGATGTACGAATCATAAAATCCTCATCATCATCATCACGAGTTTTATTTATGACAGACATTATAAAATACACATACTGATGCCAACTGTAACTTCACACACCATATATGAAATGGCCAGCATCTAAACCTGGTAATAATGTGCAATAATAAATTATTACATCTAGAAAGTGCATCATGCATACTGACAATAGGTAGTTATACCTGCAAGTGCTGTTGAAACAACCACAACAGATGTAAATTAATAATGGTATATAGGTATCACAGTGCATAGTTACTCATGGACAATGTCGATGTAATACTGTACCTCAATAAAGTCAGCGTCAACCATTATGCTTGTTAGTCTTGTAGATTGTTAAAGAGGGAACGTTCTTTTTTTGTTGGTCATAGGTGGAGTATTAGACAGTAAATGATTACTGCTGTCGTATTTTTGGCGTCCCTAGGGCGCAATAACGCTGCGTAACGTCACATTTTATAGAGTCATCTAATTGACACACGGTACCCTACCCTACGCGTGACAGTAGGAAGGTAGTGTTGACGGATAAAGCCTTGCGCAACCAGACATGCTTTTACCCTCTTCAACACTGTACAAGCAAAAAATGCATGATTGCAGCATATTGACGTACAGTATAACATCGCCATTACCCATCAGAGGCTGTCCACTGTCTGATACAGACATAGAATATACCTTTGCTATCCGTAGCCTTTGTTTCACCTACACTTGCAGGCACACACTTAAATTGTGACAATGTATTATGTTTTTTTAAATGGTTATTTTTTATCGTACATTATTGTGTCATCACATTGATGAGTCCATGCTGGACATGTCATACATGCTGTACAAAGTAACGATTTTATTAACTTAAATAATTGAAATGTCTGTGACTGTCACATCTAAATTGCAATGATGATGATGATGAGTGACTATTACAAAATCCATTGTCTTCACTATGTTATGGTTTAACATAGCGTTCCTTAAGCATTATTCATAAATACAAAAATGGACTTTTATTCTTAAATTTACAACACTATATTTTGTAACCAATTTTTTGGGTGGTGTGTTGTTCCATTTCTTGTTGGCATGTGCATATATTCGTTTATATTTGCAGTGTCTTTATTTTTATTCTTGAAGTTAGGAAACATGTGTATCTTCGTACCGTGTTAGCCAGTAGATAGAAAAATATTTAGACTTGAGAGTCCGCAGTGGTTGTTACCTTTTAATGGATAACTGAAAAGATGGTAACAAATTGCAAGCTTTCGAGGCTACTCACGTCTCTTCATCAGGCAAAGACTAAAACCAAAAATGAAGCATCACATATTTCTATACACAACAGGACACAGGAATAGTGAAATAGGTAAGACAAGTAAGTGACGTGTAGCAGAACTCTCATTATCACAGAGGGATGAACATAAATATTGTAACAGTTCCTACATAAGGATAGAAAGTTTTATTGCCCTCTGATTGGGGTCTGGTTTTGTGTTTTCATGCCCCTGGAAGGGCAGAGACGCAGATTCCTTAATTGATATAGAATGACATAAATCCGTGTGATCTATTCATTCCATCACTAACAGTGTCAAAGGTCATGATGAGCTTATATTCTGAAACCTTTGTATCTTTCTCATATTTGAAGTTATATTTTAATACCAGTAATTCCATATCCATCATGCTATGACCGGGCATACAAAATTGTTTTGCCACAGGTAAATCCATTATTTTTTCTCTTATTGTGTGGCGCTGATAATTCATCCTTGTTCTCATTTTTTGGCCGGTCTCCCCTCACTTGTCCCTCCCTCACTTGTCTTACCTATTCCTGTGTCCTGTTGTGTGTAGAAATATGTGATTCTTCATTTTTTGTTTTAGTCTTAGCCTGATGAAGAGACCTGAGTAGTCTCGAAAGCTTGGAATTTGTTACCATATTTTCAGTTAGCCATTAAACGGTATCAACCACAGAGGACTCTCAAGTATAAATATTTTTCTATTCTTGGAATTGAAATTCATCATTTTATTGTCCTAGTAAAACTTCATTTATTCTTGTTTGAAGTACAAACATTTGCAATGGCCACGTAACAAGGCAATAACTCAATATTTTATGCCTACACCCTCCTTGACCCTGGGCTTCAACACCGCCAGTTGCTGCTCAGAAGTGTTAGATGCACAGATGAAAACAATCGCTGATGTGTTTGTGGGGTTCAGTAATGCCTGCTGTTCCCCTGCTGTGTGTCTGGCAAAAATTACTGCTGCTAACTACAACTTCAACTTCAAACGTCTCATACTAGGCCTCTGCCTACACCCTCCTTGACCCTGGGCTTCAACACCGCCAGTTGCTGCTCAGAAGTGTTAGATGCACAGATGAAAACAATCGCTGATGTGTTTGTGGGGTTCAGTAACGCCTGCTGTTCCCCTGCTGTGTGTCTGGCAAAAGTTACTGCTAGCTACCTAATCATGGTGAAAAAAACATGACATGTCAAAGTGTCTAGTGCTACACATAGATATGAGGCTACACCCTGATTTCTAAGCTGTAAACATTTGAAACGTCAACTTTAAAACCATAAAATGATTAGTCTTTGTCACAAATCTGTTACAAAATAATTGTGACATATTATTACAGATATGCACATGTCGAAAACAAATGCAAACACAAAAGCCTACTTATGCTATAGGATACTGATGGTCAACCTTGTCACTCCATAGCTTAGACAAATCCAACTCACATCATGACTCAAATGCTGCAATGTTGGAAGTGCATAATGTGGGTTGAACTTTGACAACTGCTGCAGTGCGAAGGTTATACTTCAGTGTTCTTGCCTTTTAAATAAAAGCATACAAGTAAATATAATAATCCAATGTTGATTAAGGGACGTGATGTACACCTGTAATATTGTGCAAACAATGCATGTAGGAATAGTCCTCTTCAACATTACTTATATTTGTGTCATTTTAAAAAATACATATTTAATTAGAAAGTTAACAGCCCATATCATAAAGGTCCTTCATGTAAACATGATAATCGCTAACAAAAATCATGCATTACCTTGGTAAAGTCAATAGTGCATAGTCACAATAGCAAAATATATACCTGTAAGTGGTGCTGAAAGAACGACAACTGATAGAATAGGTGAATGATATCTATTTATCAGACTGAATAGCGACACCTGTACAATGTCGATATAATACTGTACCTTAACAAAACAGCTGTGTCACACCTCACACTCGTTTTTCTTGTAGCTTGTTATGTAATAGGGCACATGCGTGTATGTTTCATCATAGGTGCATGTTTACTGAGTAAAGCAGTCATGACAACGCCTTTGTGTTGTCGGTACGCTTGCGATGATGAACGATGCGCACCGTGAATGTTAGTCTGCGTCATAAGACGTACAGACGCTCCAATACCCAACGCGTCACAGCAGGAAGTGTTATGTTACGGTAGCTGAGGAGTGCAGGTAAAAAAGGAAATACACCAGAGCAGTTGGAATCTATGAGATTGCAGTAACCTGACTAACCACCGCAACTAGAGGCAGCCGTGGAGCGTTCCTACGTTGGTCCTAGACGCCTCGTCACAGCCTGAGAAACTAACTACACCTAAAGATAGAAATAGGAAAGCTATCTGCCCCGGAGCAGAACCCCAAAGATAATAGAAAGCCCCCAAACATGTAATGGCGGTTAGACAAGAGGAAATACTGACACAGAAAGAAAATAGTATGAGCAAACGCTGGGGCCCAAACTATCTAAATAGAAAAGGATAGGAAGGGTACTTACTGCAATCTCAGAAAACCCTGAAAAAACACCAACTCTACTAATTTCAAAATTACCTGAGATCACACGACCTCTACCACCTAAATTAGTTCTCTGGTGTAACAAAAACAAAACAGCAGCCACTGAAAAAACTGGAAAAAGCAAAAGTACAAAACACAGTGGCTGGACTAAACTGAGAGGGCAGAAGCCCCCGGAGGGGACCCTGAAGGCCCCCACAGAAGTGCAGGACAAAATGCAAAAATATAGCAAAAACACAAAATAAGAAATTGTCTTATCTGATAGCAGGAGATGCAGACACAACACAGCAGGCTACAAGGGAAACTGGAAAGAAGGATTCAGACCAGAACAATTGATCACCGGCAACCCTGATGGGAAAATGACTCCCTTATAAAAGACCAATCAGTAACACCTGATTCCCAGTCCTCACAATCCTCACTAGTACCGCTTGTAACCACCAGAGGGAGCCTCTGCTCAGAACTCATCTCAAACCCATTCACAACAGTACCCCCCCCTTGAGGAGGGGTCACCGAACCCTCATTTGAGCAACCAGGTCGGTCAGGATGAGTTCTATGATACGCACGGATAAGTCTCCTAGCATGGATGTCCGAAGCAAACACCCAAGAATTGTCTTCCTGACCATAACCTCTCCATTTAACCAAATACTGGAGTCTTCGTCTAGAAAAACGAGAATCCAATATTTTCTCAACCACATACTCCAGATTGCCCTCAACCAAAACAGGGTCAGGAGGCACAGCAGCAGGAACCACTGGCTCAACAAACCTCTTCAACAAGGACTTGTGGAACACGTTATGGATCTTAAATGTCCCTGGAAGAAGCAAACGAAAAGAAACAGGATTAATAATCTCCATGATCTTATAAGGTCCAATGAACCTAGGTTTAAATTTAGGAGATGCTACTCTCAAGGAATATTCTTTGAGGACAACCAGACCAAGTCCCCCACTTTAAACCGAGGACCATCAGTCCTATGCCGGTTAGCAAACCGCTGGGCCTTCTCCTGAGAGAGGGACAACCTCTCCACTACCTGGTCCCAAATCTGCTGCATACGCTCAACAACAGAGTCAACACCTGGACAGACAGAAGCCTCCGTCTGTCCTGAAGAAAATCGAGGGTGAAACCCAGAATTACTGAAAAACGGAGACATCAAAGTGGCAGAGCTAGCCCTATTATTAAGAGCAAACTCAGCCAAAGGCAAAAAAGAGACCCAGTCATCCTGATCAGCAGACACAAAGCATCTTAGATAAGTCTCCAATGTCTGGTTTGTTCTCTCAGTTTGACCATTGGTCTGAGGATGAAATGCCGAGGAGAAAGACAATTGAACACCCAGTTTAGAACAAAAAGTCCTCCAAAATCTGGAAACAAACTGGACTCCTCTGTCAGACACAATGTTCTCAGGAATGCCGTGTAAACGAACCACGTGCTGAAGGAACAATGGCACCAATTCAGAGGAGGAAGGCAACTTAGGTAATGGCACAAGATGTATCATTTTGGAAAACCTATCACAAATTACCCAGATGGTGGTCATTCTCTGAGAAACAGGAAGATTGGAAATGAAATCCATAGAGATATGGGTCCATGGTCTCTTGGGCACAGGCAATGGCATCAACAAACCACTAGAGCGAGAGCAAGGCTTGGAGCGAGAGCAAGTCCCGCAGGACTGCACAAATTCCCTGACATCGCGAGACAAGGTAGGCCACCAAAAGGACCGACTAACCAAGTCTCTGGTACCAAAAATTCCGGGATGCCCAGCCAATGCGGAACAATGAATCTCAGACATCACACTCTTTTTCCATTGGTCCGGGACAAACAATTTTCCAACAGGGCAGCGCTCGGGCCTATCCTCCTGACACCCCTCCAGAGCAAGTCTCAAATTGGGCGAGATGGCGGAAAGAACTACACCCTCCTTCAAAATAACAGAGGGATCAGATAGCTCAGGAGAGTCCGCAAGGAAACTCCTCGAGAGGGCATCCGCCTTAACATTCTTAGTGCCAGGAAGAAAGGAAACCACAAAATTAAAACGTGTGAAAAACAAGGCCCACCTGGCCTGTCTAGGATTGAGTCGCTTGGCAGATTCCAGATAGACCAGATTCTTATGGTCCGTAAGGACCACCACCTGATGTTTGGCTCCCTCCAGCCAATGTCTCCACTCTTCAAAAGCCCACTTCATGGCCAATAACTCCCGATTACCCACGTCATAATTACGTTCAGTAGGAGAAAATTTTCGAGAGAAAAAGGCACAAGGGTTACTTTTAGAGGTCTCTGGATCTTTTTGGGACAAAACGGCACCTGCCCCAATTTCAGAGGCATCAACCTCCACCTGAAATGGCAGAGAAACATCAGGCTGCCGTAGAACAGGAGCAGAAGTGAATCTCTGCTTAAGTTCCTGAAACGGAGAGACTGCCTCAGGAGGCCAATTCACCACATCAGAACCCTTTCTGGTCAAATCAGTTAATGGTTTAACAATAACCGAGAAATTACCAATAAATTTACGATAAAAATTGGCAAAACCCAAAAATCTCTGAAGAGCCTTTAATGAAGTAGGTTGGACCCAATCACAGATGGCCTGAACTTTGACCGGGTCCATTTCAATAACAGATGGGGACAAAATGAATCCCAGAAATGAGATCTTCTGTACGCCAAAAAGACACTTTGATCCCTTCACATACAGAGCATTCTCTCTCAAAATCTGGAATACAGTTCGAACATGTTTCACATGAGAGTCCCAGTCATTAGAAAAAATCAAGATATCATCCAAATAAACAATCAGAAACTTGTCCACAAAATCCCTGAAAATGTCATTCATGAAGGACTGGAAGACGGAAGGAGCATTAGTGAGCCCAAAGGGCATCACAAGGTACTCAAAATGCCCTTCAGGGGTGTTAAATGCCGTCTTCCATTCATCCCCGTGCTTAATGCGAATAAGGTTATAGCCCCCCTGAGGTCAAGCTTGGTAAACCAAGTAGCGTTTTTCACCCTGGAAAACAGGTCAGAAATCAAGGGTAACGGGTATTGATATTTCACAGTAATATTGTTCAAGAGACGATAATCAATACACGGCCTTAATGAACCATCTTTTTTGGCCACAAAGAAAAAACCGGCACCTAAGGGTGAAGAGGATGGTCTGATATGACCCTTCTCCAATGATTCCTTGATATAAGACCGCATAGCGTCATGTTCAGGTACAGACAAGTTAAAAAGGCGACCTTTAGGGAAT
Organism: Oophaga sylvatica; assembly: GCA_033576555.1. NCBI lineage: Eukaryota > Metazoa > Chordata > Amphibia > Anura > Dendrobatidae > Oophaga > Oophaga sylvatica. The sequence goes on along the minus strand of JARQOD010000001.1, from coordinate 491,055,207 downwards.
TTACTACCTGGCACTAATTCAATAGCGCAGTCATAGCTCCTATGGGGAGGCAAGGATGCAGATTTACTTTCGCTAAACACATCAGAAAAATCAAACAAAAAGTCAGGAACATCCTCAGCCTGGGGGGAGGCAGAAAAAACAGGAGTGTTGGTATTAACACAATGGCAGCCCCAACTGGTTACAGACACAGATTTCCAATCCAAAACAGGATTATGAGACTGTAACCAAGGGAAACCCAGCACTATAATGTCATGCAGATTATATAGAACCAAAAATTTGCAGCACTCCTGGTGATCAGGTTCAACCCTCATTATCACCTGAGTAGAAAACTGGGGTTTATTCTCAGCCAAAGGGGTAGAATCGATCCCCAGTAAAGGAATAGACTTCTGTAGGGGTATCAAGGGAAACCCACAACGTTTAGCAAAATCATAATCCATCAGGTTAATAGCTGCTCCAGAATCAACGAAAGCCTGAGCAGAAAATGAGGACAGAGAGCATATCAGAGTGACAGTTAATAAAAACTTAGTCTGAACACTACCCAAGACAACTGAGCGTGCAAAACGTCTTCCCCGCTTAGGGCAGACTGAAATAGCATGAGAGGCATCACCACAGTAGAAACATAACCCATTGCGCTTTCGAAACTCATGACGCTGTGCCCCAGACACCACTCCATCACACTGCATGGGCTCAGAAGCTGGCTCACAAGGCAACACCACTCCACGCATACTTCTCCGCTCACGCAAACGTCTGTCAATTTGAATCGCTAATGACATAGAATCATTGAGACCAGAGGGGACAGGGAATCCCACCATAACATCCTTTACATTATCCGACAGACCCTTCCGGAAAAGGGCCGCCAAAGCGTCGTCATTCCATTTGGTCAGGACTGCCCACCTACGGAATCTCTGACAGTATAACTCAGCGTCATCAAGCCCCTGATTTAATGCCAACAAGGCTTTTTCAGCTTGATCAGTGACATTAGGCTCATCGTACAATAACCCCAAAGCCTGAAAAAATGCATCAACATCACTCAAAACAGGATCCCCAGGTATCAGGGAAAAAGCCCAATCCTGAGGATCGCCGCGCAGGAGAGAGATGATAATTTGAACCTGCTGCGCTGCGTTTCCTGAGGACTTAGATTTTAAGGCAAGAAACAATTTACAATTATTTTTGAAATTCTGAAACTTAGCTCGATCCCCTAAAAACAAATCTGGCATGGGAATCCTAGGTTCCACAACAGGCAACCTAGCAAGATATGCAGCAATACTCTGAACCTCAGTGGCAAGCTGATCCACACGGCCAGACAACTGTGCAAACTCCATTGGGAGAAAAGATCCTCCCCAGCACCCAGAATACAGAGGGAAAAAAAAAAATAAATAAATAAAAAAAAATTGCAACAAACAGAAAAATATCTCTGACAACTTTTCTTCCTTCAAAATATTTTTCCCTTCTGTGAGTACCATACAATTTTTATGGCCGGTGATACTGTTATGTTACGGTAGCTGAGGAGTGCAGGTAAAAAAGGAAATACACCAGAGCAGTTGGAATCTATGAGATTGCAGTACCCTGACTAACCACCGCAACTAGAGGCAGCCGTGGAGCGTTCCTACGTTGGTCCTAGACGCCTCGTCACAGCCTGAGAAACTAACTACACCTAAAGATAGAAATAGGAAAGCTATCTGCCCCGGAGCAGAACCCCAAAGATAATAGAAAGCCCCCAAACATGTAATGGCGGTTAGACAAGAGGAAATACTGACACAGAAAGAAAATAGTATGAGCAAACGCTGGGGCCCAAACTATCTAAATAGAAAAGGATAGGAAGGGTACTTACTGCAATCTCAGAAAACCCTGAAAAAACACCAACTCTACTAATTTCAAAATTACCTGAGATCACACGACCTCTACCACCTAAATTAGTTCTCTGGTGTAACAAAAACAAACAGCAGCCACTGAAAAAACTGGAAAAAGCAAAAGTACAAAACACAGTGGCTGGACTAAACTGAGAGGGCAGAAGCCCCCGGAGGGGACCCTGAAGGCCCCCACAGAAGTGCAGGACAAAATGCAAAAATATAGCAAAAACACAAAATAAGAAATTGTCTTATCTGATAGCAGGAGATGCAGACACGACACAGCAGGCTACAAGGGAAACTGGAAAGAAGGATTCAGACCAGAACAATTGATCACCGGCAACCCTGATGGGAAAATGACTCCCTTATAAAAGACCAATCAGTAACACCTGATTCCCAGTCCTCACAATCCTCACTAGTACCGCTTGTAACCACCAGAGGGAGCCTCTGCTCAGAACTCATCTCAAACCCATTCACAACAAGGAAGCCAGTCTGTGCGTCCAAACAAAGGCGCAACCATACATGCACGTAACCTTTTATAAAGCTATATAAAAAAAAGGATGTAGTAGTAACGCACACTTTATTGAGGTACAGTATTACATCGCCATTCACCATCTGTGGCTATGCAGTCTCATCTATATATACCTTATCTATCCGTTGTCATGCTTGCAAGTCCACAGTCAGGCATAAATATCTGTTTTCACTCTGCACTATGCACTTTTTAAATTTTTTGTTTGTTAATATAAATGATTGGCACATATTATCAGTATTACATGATGGAAATTTTAGATATTTTTAAAAAAATGTTAGTGATATTATTCACCAAATGTAAAGTTTTATGAATGTCAAAGATAACTTGTAATGCTGATTATGTTTTTAAGTCAGCCATTAGGGTTGAGCATTCCGATACTGCAAATATCGGGTATCGGCCGATATTGGCTGTATCGGAATTCCGATTCCGAGTTCCGATATTTTCGTCTTATCGGATACCGGAATCGGGATTGTCACTGTCACTGTCAGTGTCCGTCGGTCGGGTCTGTCAGGAGTCAGCGGCACTTACCTGGCAGAAGATCTCCGGCGGTCACGTCCTGGACTGCTTGATGGCCGCAATCTTCTTTCCCCGGCGGTCACATGCAGTTTCTCGCGATAACTGCAGTGACTGCTGGGTAATCCCGGCCGTTAAAGCAGTCAGTCCGATGACGTCACCGCCGGGGAAGCAGGTAATCAGCTGTGCTGCGTCGCGATGACAGGCTCTGCCTGTCATTGCGATGTAGCAGAGTTGGATCGTCGTGGGACTGTCGTTATGGACTGCGTCGGACAGGTGGTATACTGTTGGTTTTTTTTTTTTTCTTTTTTTACAGGAGATCGATGGCGTCGCAGGAATGAGAGTACAATAAAATTAATGAAAACTGTGTTGTCTCTTTTATTTCATTAAATACTTTTTTCTTGCTTTGTCTTTTTTTTATGCATTTAATAACTTTGGGATTAATAATGGATCGGTGTCTTATTGACACCTCTCCATTATTAACCGGGCTTATTGTCACCGTGCAATCAACGGTGACATTAACCCCTTATTACCCCGCTTGCCACCGCTACAGGGCAAGTGGGAAGAGCCGGGTAAAGTGCCACAATTGGCACATCTTTTGATGCGCCAAATGTGGGGCTGCTGTAGCCTGGTATTATCAGGCTGTTGAGGGCCAAAATCCATGGGCCTTGACAGTCTTTTAATACCAGGCCGCAGCAGTCTGCATTTTACTTGGCTGGTTAACAAAAATAGGGGGGATCCCCACGCCGTTTTTTTTTCGAGGGGATCCCCTATTTTTGTTAACCAGCCAAGCTAAGCAGACTGCTGTGGCCTGGTATTATCAGGCTTGCAAGGTCCATGGATATTGGATCCTTACCAGCCTGAAAAACCAGGCCTCAGCGGTCTGCTTCATCTGGCTGGTTAACAAAAATAGGGGGGACCCCACGCCAATTTTTTTCGAGGGGATCCCTATTTTTGTTAATCAGCCAAGATATCCAGACTGCTGTGGCCTGGTATTATCAGGCTGGCAAGGTCCATGGATCTTGGCTCCTTAACAGCCTGAAAATCCAGGCCTCAGCGGTCTGCTTCATCTGGCTGGTTAACAAAAATAGGGCGGACCCCACGCCAATTTTTTTCGAGGGGATCCCCTATTTTTGTTAATCAGCCAAGATATGCAGACTGCTGTGGCCTAGTATTATCAGGCTGGCAAGGTCCATGGATCTTGGCTCCTTAACAGCCTGAAAATCCAGGCCTCAGCGGTCTGCTTCATCTGGCTGGTTAACAAAAATAGGGGGGACCCCACGCCAATTTTTTTCGAGGGGATCCCCTATTTTTGTTAATCAGCCAAGATATGCAGACTGCTGTGGCCTAGTATTATCAGGCTGGCAAGGTCCATGGATCTTGGCTCCTTAACAGCCTGAAAATCCAGGCCTCAGCGGTCTGCTTCATCTGGCTGGTTAACAAAAATAGGGGGGACCCCACGCCATTTTTTTTCGAAGGGAACCCCTATTTTTGTTAATCAGTTCCCTCTGACGTCACTGATTGTGTCCCTGGCTGACCTGAAGTGAAAGTGGTAAAGCAATCAATTAAGCTTTCCACTTAAGGGCCCGTCTCACATAGCGATATCGCTACCGAGATCGCTGCTGAGTCACTAGTTTTGTGACGCAGCAGCGAGCTCACCAGCGATATCGCTGTGTGTGACATTCAGCGACGATCAGCCCCCCTGCCGGGTATCGCTGATCGTCGCTGAAATGTCAGGACCTTTTTTTGATCGCTGGTTTCCCGCTGACAGGCACACATCGCTGCGTGTGACAGGCGGGAGACCAGCGATCCGCTGGTAACCAAGGTACACAGCGGGTTTCCAGGCACGGGGCTGTGCCTAGAAACCCGCTGTGTACCTTGGATACCAGCGCCCTGATGCAGGGAGCTGGTATCCAAGGTACACAGCGGGTTTCCAAGCGCTGCGCGGTGCCTGGAAACCCGCTGTGTACCTTGGTTACCAGCGGATCGCTGGTCTCCCGCCTGTCACACGCAGCGATGCGTGCCTGTCAGAGGGAAACCAGCGATCAAAAAAAGGTCCTGACATTTCTGCGACGATCAGCGATACCCGGCAGGGGGGCTGATCGTCGCTGAATGTCACACACAGCGATATCGCTGGTGAGCTCGCTGCTGCGTCACAAAACTTGTGACTCAGCAGCGATCTCGGTAGCGATATCGCTATGTGAGACGGGCCCTTAAGCGATGTTACCCGCAGTGTCGCTGTCCCAGATCGCTGCCTGAGCTGCCTGTTTGGCAGCTCAGCAGCGATCATGTAGCGATACACCAGCGATCCTGACAAGTGCATATCGTTGTCGGGATCGCTGGTGTATCGTTATGTGACACCCAGCCTTTACTCTCCTGTCAGGCAGGAGAGGAACTCATTCATTTGGGGTTTACTGTGAGGCTGCAGCATTAGCTGCGGTCCCTGCAGTAAACATTAACCCATTCTGAAGGATTACACCGTGGGACCTGACTGTGCACGGGATAGGTAAGAATAATTTTGCTTTTTTATTTTATTTTTATTACAGGAAATGGTTTTTGCAGTAAAATAAAAGATGGTCAAAAACATGTGTCTTTATTTCATTAAAATGATTTTTAATTAAAGTGTGTGTGTTTTATTTTTATTTCATGCAATAGGATTAATAATTGATAGTTGTCTAATTGACAGCTCTCAATTATTAACCTGGCTTAAGGTCACCTTTCAATAGCAAGGTGGCTTTAACCCCATATTAACCCATTCGCCACCGCTACAGGGCAATGGGAATAGACGGGCAAAGTGCCAGAAAGGGCGAATCTAATTATAGATTTGTCTTTCCTGGGGTGTCTGGGGGCAGATGTTAGTAGCCGGGGGGGAGCAAAAATAATGGTCCCTCTCTGGGCTATTATTATCTGCCCCCACTCACTGGCTTTGTCTGTCTGGTTGCGAAAATAGGGCGGGAGCCCACGCATTTTTTTTCAGCAATTTTACACCTCATATATATATATACATGTCATTGAATTTGTGACACATATATATATATATATTTATATTTGTAGTTCATACACTTCTACATAGTATAATAGCCGCTAATTCAATTGCCGGCTTTTGTGAAAATGCAGAACCCGACATGAAATGACACTTGGTGTCATAGGGTTAACCATGTCTTTTCATGTCCTTTGCTATCTAATTTGCACAAACAATTAAATCAGTCTATGTGTGCAAAATTTCACACCTGTAGGGGTTAATTAAAGGTGTAAATTCGTAGCAAAAAAGTCCGTTTTTTTTACAACGAATTTACACCTTTAATTAACCCCTACAGGTGTGAAATTTTGCACACATAGACTGATTTAATTGTTTGTGCAAATTAGATAGCAAAGGACATGAAAAGACATGGTTAACCCTATGTACACCAAGTGTCATTTCATGTCGGGTGCTTCTGTCTTTTCACTGAAGCCGGCTTTACCCGGCAATTGAATCAGAGGATATTTTACTATGTAGAAGTGTATAAACTATACATATATGTATATATATATGTCACAATGACATGTATATATATATATATGTATTCTATGTGTGTATATTTAGTGTTTACAAGGAAAGAATGGGGTTTTTTTAGTTGCGATATTTTGTTCCCATAGACTTACATGGGACTTCCGGTATCGGTATCGGGTATCGCCGATATTTTAGTGATATCGGCGATACCATTCCGATTCCGATACTTTAGGATATCGGAAAGTATCGCTCAACTCTATCAGCCATTCATTGTCTACACAATAAAAATGGTGTACATACTGTTACTTAGCCATCATTAATGGATCCTGATATGTACTTGTATGCTTTTATTTTAAACCGTATAGCAGATTATTTAACCTATTTTAATTGTGGTTTGCATTGCTTTTCAACATGTTAATGTATGCGTTTATGTTTGTAAATTATTAATTTACATATATTTTTTTAAGTAAAATCATCATCTTATGGTACTAAAGGTTATATTTCTCTTGTTTGGAGTATAGACATTTTTAATTGACACGTAACAAGGAAAATACTTGATATAGTATTTAAACATCCTCCTTGACCCTGGGCTCCAACACCGCCAGTTGTTGCTCGGAAGTGCTGTTAGCGCAGTGAACACTTGCTCCTGTGTTACTGGGGTTCAGTAATGTCAGCTGTTCCCCTGCTGTGTGAACGGCAAAAAGTCCTGCTGCCTCCACCATGTTCTCTTCTCATCCCTGGGCTACAACACCGCCAGTTGTTGCTCAGAAGTGCTGTTAGCACAGTGAACACTTGCTCCTGTGTTACTGGGGTTCAGTAATGTCAGCTGTTCCCCTGCTGTGTGAACGGCAAAAAGTCCTGCTGCCTCCACCATGTTCTCTTCTCATCCCTGGGCTACAACACCGCCAGTTGTTGCTCGGAAGTGCTGATAGCACAGTGAACACTTGCTCCTGTGTTACTGGGGTTCAGTAATGTCAGCTGTTCCCCTGCTGTGTGAACAGCAAAAAGTCCTGCTGCCTCCACCATGTTCTCTTCTCATCCCTGGGCTCCAACACCGCCAGTTGTTGCTCGGAAGTGCTGTTAGCACAGTCAACACTTGCTCCTGTGTTACTGGGGTTCATGTTGTGAATGGGTTTGAGATGAGTTCTGAGCAGAGGCTCCCTCTGGTGGTTACAAGCGGTGCTAGTCTGTCCAGTGAAGATTGTGAGGACTGGGAATCAGGTGTTACTGATTGGTCTTATATAAGGAAGTCACCTTCCCATCAGGGTTGCCGGTGATCAATTGTTCTGGTCTGGATCCTTTATTCCTGTTTCCCTTGTAGCCTGCTGTGTCGTGTCTGCATCTCCTGCTAACAGATAAGACATTTTCTTCTTTTGTGTATGTGCTATATTTTTTCATTTTGTCCTGCACTTCTGTGGGGGCCTTCAGGGTCACCTCTGGGGGCTTCTGCCCTCTCAGTTTTGTTCAGCCACTGATGTTTGTACTTTTGCTTTTTCCAGTTTTTTCAGTGGCTGCTGTTTTGATTTTGTTACACCAGAGAACTAATTTAGGTGGTAGAGGTCGTGTGATCTCAGGTGTTTTTGAAATTAGTAGAGTTGGTGCCTTTCAGGGTTTTCTGGGATTGCAGTAAGTACCCTTCCTATCCTTTTCTATTTAGTTAGTTTGGGCCCCAGCGTTTGCTCATACTATTTTCTTTCTGTGTCAGTATTTCATCTTGTCTAAACGCCATTACATGTTTGGGGGCTTTATATTATCTTTGGGGTTCTGCTCCGGGGCAGATAGCTTTCCTATTTCTATCTTTAGGTGTAGTTAGTTTCTCAGGCTGTGACGAGGCGTCTAGGACCAACGTAGGAACGCTCCACGGCTGCCTCTAGTTGTGGTGGTTAGTCAGGGTACTGCAATCTCATAGATTCCAACTGCTCTGGTGTATTGCCTTTTTTACCTGCACTCCTCAGCTACCGAAACATAACAGTATCACCGGCCACAAAAAATTGAAAATTGTATGGTACTCACAGAAGGGAAAAAATATTGTGAAAGTAAAAAGGTTGTCAGAGTTGTCAGAGATATTTTTCTGTTTGTTGCATTTTTTTTTTTCCCTCTGTATCTATGGGTGCTGGGGAGGATCTTTTCTCTCAATGGAGTTTGCACAGTTGTCTGGTCGTGTGGATCAGCTTGCCACTGAGGTTCGGAGTATTGCTATCTATCTTGCTGGGTTGCCTGTTGTGGAACCTAGGATTCCCATGCCAGATTTGTTTTTAGGGGATCGAGCTAAGTTTCAGAATTTCAAAATAATTGTAAATTGTTTTTTGCCTTAAAACCTAAGTCCTCAGGGAACGCAGCGCAGCAGGTTCAAATTATCATCTCTCTCCTGCGCGGCGATCCTCAGGATTGGGCTTTTTCCCTGATACCTGGGGATCCTGTTTTGAGTGATGTTGATGCGTTTTTTTCAGGCCTTGGGGTTATTGTACGATGAGCCTAATGTCACTGATCAAGCTGAAAAAGCCTTGTTGGCATTAAATCAGGGGCTTGATGACGCTGAGTTATACTGTCAGAGATTCCGTAGGTGGGCAGTCCTGACCAAATGGAATGACGACGCTTTGGCAGCCCTTTTCCGGAAGGGTCTGTCTGATAATGTAAAGGATGTTATGGTGGGATTCCCTGTCCCCTCTGGTCTCAATGATTCTATGTCATTAGCGATTCAAATTGACAGACGTTTGCGTGAGCGGAGAAGTATGCGTGGAGTGGTGTTGCCTTGTGAACCAGCTTCTGAACCCATGCAGTGTGATAGAGTGGTGTCTGGGGCACAGCGTCATGAGTTTCGAAAGCGCAATGGGTTATGTTTCTACTGTGGTGATGCCTCTCATGCTATTTCAGTCTGCCCTAAGCGGGGAAGACGTTTTGCACGCTCAGTTGTCTTGGGTAGTGTTCAGACTAAGTTTTTATTAACTGTCACTCTGATATGCTCTCTGTCCTCATTTTCTGCTCAGGCTTTCGTTGATTCTGGAGCAGCTATTAACCTGATGGATTATGATTTTGCTAAACGTTGTGGATTTCCCTTGATACCCCTACAGAAGTCTATTCCCCTACTGGGGATCGATTCTACCCCTTTGGCTGAGAATAAACCCCAGTTTTCTACTCAGGTGATAATGAGGGTTGAACCTGATCACCAGGAGTGCTGCAAATTTTTGGTTCTGTATAATCTGCATGACATTATCGTGCTGGGTTTTCCTTGGTTACAGTCTCATAATCCTGTTTTGGATTGGAAATCTGTGTCTGTAACCAGTTGGGGCTGCCAATGTGTTAATACCAACACTCCTGTTTTTTCTGCCTCCCCCAGGCTCAGGATGTTCCTGACTTTTTGATTGATTTTTCTGATGTGTTTAGCGAAAGTAAATCTGCATCCTTGCCTCCCCATAGGAGCTATGACTGCGCTATTGAATTAGTGCCTGGTAGTAAATTCCCTAAAGGTCGCCTTTTTAACTTGTCTGTACCTGAACATGACGCTATGCGGTCTTATATCAAGGAATCATTGGAGAAGGGTCATATCAGACCATCCTCTTCACCCTTAGGTGCCGGTTTTTTCTTTGTGGCCAAAAAGGATGGTTCATTAAGGCCGTGTATTGATTATCGTCTCTTGAACAATATTACTGTGAAATATCAATACCCGTTACCCTTGATTTCTGACCTGTTTTCCAGGGTGAAAAACGCTACTTGGTTTACCAAGTTTGACCTCAGGGGGGCGTATAACCTTATTCGCATTAAGCACGGGGATGAATGGAAGACGGCATTCAATACCCCTGAAGGGCATTTTGAGTACCTGGTGAAGCCTTTTGGGCTCACTAATGCTCCTTCCGTCTTCCAGTCCTTCATGAATGACATTTTCAGGGATTTTGTGGACAAATTTCTGATTGTTTATTTGGATGATATCTTGATTTTTTCTAATGACTGGGACTCTCATGTGAAACATGTTCGAACTGTATTCCAGATTTTGAGAGAGAATGCTCTGTATGTGAAGGGATCAAAGTGTCTTTTTGGCGTACAGAGGATCTCATTTCTGGGATTCATTTTGTCCCCATCTGTTATTGAAATGGACCCGGTCAAGGTTCAGGCCATCTGTGATTGGGTCCAACCTACTTCATTAAAGGCTCTTCAGAGATTTTTGGGTTTTGCCAATTTTTATCGTAAATTTATTGGTAATTTCTCGGTTATTGTTAAACCATTAACTGATTTGACCAGAAAGGGTTCTGATGTGGTGAATTGGCCTCCTGAGGCAGTCTCTGCATTTCAGGAACTTAAGCAGAGATTCACTTCTGCTCCTGTTCTACGGCAGCCTGATGTTTCTCTGCCATTTCAGGTGGAGGTTGATGCCTCTGAAATTGGGGCAGGTGCCGTTTTGTCCCAAAAAGATCCAGAGACCTCTAACAGTAACCCTTGTGCCTTTTTCTCTCGAAAATTTTCTCCTACTGAACGTAATTATGACGTGGGTAATCGGGAGTTATTGGCCATGAAGTGGGCTTTTGAAGAGTGGAGACATTGGCTGGAGGGAGCCAAACATCAGGTGGTGGTCCTTACGGACCATAAGAATCTGGTCTATCTGGAATCGGCCAAGCGACTCAATCCTAGACAGGCCAGGTGGACCTTGTTTTTCACACGTTTTAATTTTGTGGTTTCCTTTCTTCCTGGCACTAAGAATGTTAAGGCGGATGCCCTCTCGAGGAGTTTCCTTGCAGACTCTCCTGAGTTATCTGATCCTTCTGTTATTTTGAAAGAGGGTGTAGTTCTTTCCGCCATCTCGCCCAATTTGAGACTTGCTCTGGAGGGGTGTCAGGAGGATAGGCCCGAGCGCTGCCCTGTTGGAAAATTGTTTGTCCTGGACCAGTGGAAAAAGAGTGTGATGTCTGAGATTCATTGTTCCGCATTGGCTGGGCATCCCGGAATTTTTGGTACCAGAGACTTGGTTAGTCGGTCCTTATGGTGGCCTACCTTGTCTCGTGATGTCAGGGAATTTGTGCATTCCTGCGAGACTTGCTCTCGCTCCAAGCCTTGCTCTCGCTCTAGTGGTTTGTTGATGCCATTGCCTGTGCCCAAGAGACCATGGACCCATATCTCTATGGATTTCATTTCCGACCTTCCTGTTTCTCAGAGAATGACCACCATCTGGGTAATTTGTGATAGGTTTTCCAAAATGATACATCTTGTGACATT
>JARQOD010000001.1:490956591-491043520 GCA_033576555.1 Oophaga sylvatica | reverse complement strand
CAGCCTCTCAACCATGTGCATGGTGGAGTTCCACCTTGTTGCAATGTCTATGATTAGGCGGTGCTTGGGGAGGTGGGGCGATCGCTGCAGCCTCTGCATACGACTGGAGTCTACGGGCGAGCGACGAATGTGCGAGCACAGTCTTCGCACCTTATGAAGCAGGGCTGGTAACTCCGGATAATTATTTATGAAGCACTGCACAACTAGGTTCAAGGTGTGAGCCAGGCAGATATGTGTCTGAGTTTTGCCAGTGCTATGGCCGCCACAAAATTACGGCCGTTATCACTGACTACCTTGCCTGGCTCAAGATGTAGACTGCCCAGCGATGACTCAATTTCTCGCTGCAAGTAGTCGGCCAGTACCTCCGCGATGTGTCTGTTGTCGCCCAAAGACATCATCTTTTTAACAGCCTGCTGACGCTTACCACTAGCTGTTCGATAGTGGGACACCTCTTGTTCAACACTGGCAGCTGCGGATGGAGTGCTCGTGTGACTGCGCTCTGTCGATGAGCTTTTGCTTCTGGAGGAGGAGGAGGGTCGAACGCCTACAGCCAACTGTTGCCTATACCATGGGCTAGGCAGCACTGTCCCACCGCCGCTGTCCCCTGTGGACCCTGCATCCACCACATTAACCCAGTGCGCAGTGATGGACATGTAACGGCCCAGGCCATGCCTACTGGCCCATGAATCTATTGTGAGGTGCACCTATCCACTCACTGATTGTTTGAGTGCATGGACAATGTAATCTTTCTCATGCAGGTGGAGGGCAGGGATGGCTTTTCTAGAAAAGAAGTGCCGACTGGGTAGGTCATAGCGTGGGACAGCATAGGCCATGAGCTCTCGGAACGCTGCGCTTTCAACCAAACGGAAGGGCATCATCTCTAATGAGATCAGTTTGGCAATGTAGGCGTTCAAAGCCAGTGAGGTTTTGTAGTCCGTACACGCTTGCAAGTGCATGGTGTTTAAATGTCTAAGCATGCAACTGGTATTCAATTTTCAGAGATTTTTCCCTCGGCTAAAGGTCCGCACTTCTTACAGATAACCTTTGCCTCATCAATAGGATTTTGGTCAAAAAAGCCACACTGCACTCTTCCTACTATGGGATAAATTTTCAGGGCTTGCACGTAGTGCTAATTTGACCATCTGGCCATGCTGTCCTGCAACTGTTTTTGTTTTTCTAACACGTTTTTGGACTGCTACGGGCCTGCCAGATAACCGCAGCTGCGATGTCGATGCCTGCCGCGGATCCTCCTCCTCTTCTGAGCTATTGCCAGCGGCACCCTCTTCCCCGATGGATGCCAATCCGGGTCAGCAACTGGGCCATCCGTCACCTCCTCTTCAATTTCATCTGCACCTTCCTCTGTTTCACCGTGTAAGGTGTTAGAGTGTTAGGTGTTAGAGTATGCGGGAAGGGACACCTTAGTTTCATCAGGGTCAGATTCTGGCTCAGTTGACTGCTAGGGCAATGTAGTGCTCTGGATGAATGTACCAGCAGAATCAGATAGCAGTGGCTGTGCATCAGTGCACTCCTTGTCATATTCATCTTGGACTGGGGAATTCAGGATTTGACTTGATAACCCAGGCATGGTATGTGAAAAGAGCTCCATGGAGTAATCTGAAGTGTTGCCTGCCGCATCCTTCACTTTTGGTGGGGGTGAAGACACAAGGAAAGGTGTAGTTCCTGACCAGGAGCCTGCACTGACGACTCAGTGCTTGCATTTTTTGAAAGTTCAGAAAAGGAGGCAATAGAGCTGGAGGCTGTTTCGGCAATGTAAGCCAAAACCTGTTCCTGATGCTTCGGCTTTAAAAGAAGTTTACCTATTCACAGACAAGGGAGCATTCCAGGCCTTCTGGAGCCAGAAGATGACGCAGGCTCAACATTCCGGCCTGGTGCTATTGGGTTTTTGGCACTACCAGCAGATGCACCACCACCACCACCATCATTCCCAGATGCCCCCCCCACCCACGTCCGCGGCCTCTTTCACCATACTACCTCATGTTTTGGAAAATGTACCAAAAATATCAGCAGATATATAGTACTGTATGAGGAGCGTACAGCTGTATATGGAGTAGGGGAAAATTTAAATCTCCGTATATATTTCCGGAGTCACACACAGACGCTCACTCAGTATGGATTTGACCATAATACAAAGATCAGATATACGTTACTGTCTCAGAAGCGTACAGCTGTATACGGTGTAGGGGAAAATTGCTATCTCCATATGTATTTCCAGAGTCACACACAGACGCTCACTCAGTATGGATTTGACTGTAATACAAAGAGCAGATATACGGTACTGTCTCAGAAACATACAGCTGTATAAGGTGTAGGGGGAAATTGCAATCTCCGTATATATTTCCGGAGTCACACACAGATAGTCAGCATGTATTTGTCAGTGATACCAGCTGGTACACCGTAGTGTGTGAGGAGCGTACAGCTCTATACGGTGTGGGAAAAAATGAACGGTCGGTAAGTGTGCAGAAAAAAAAGAATAAAAGTATTAGTGCTGTGTACACACAGCAATACAGCTATCAGGCAGCCTAATAACCAGCGCTGCTGCACACAAGAAAATCCTCCCCTGTCACTGCACACTAACTGTACGTCCTTGCTCATTGGCTGAAAAAAGGCGACTGCAAGCATTATGGGAAAACCGACTTGGGCGCTGGGGTCGACGACCGCATGGCCAACGAAACCCGACTTTGGCAAAAATCGGCTACTTTTGAATCTGACCGACCTGTTTCGCTCATTACTACTGTATATAGTTAACCCCAGGAGGGTTCCAACCAAAAATGTTTTAAAATCTGGTTTTGTTTTTTTTATGATCATTGACAAACTGTGTGATCATGAACAGTGAGTGGTCCAAAAAGTTTCCCTTGTAAATAGTTCTGCGCCTCTTTAGGTGCTCCTTGGTTTTACATGCACTTTTAGCAGAATAAGGTTCCATCATTGCACAACTACAGATCTGAAGAAAAACCCGTTAGGTGTGGCTGAAGATGAGGTCTATGGGGGAGACCAGTTATGCCTTGCAGCCCACCCAAGACCAAAGTTGGAGGTTTTGAGCGGGTCCTCAACAAAGTACAAGGACATTAGAAGATACCCCGGCTGGGAAAGTATCTGCCAACTACCTCATATGATAACAGCTTTGATTTTGTATTAATAAAAATGTTATTATACTTGTATATTATGCTTAAAGTGAAGTAACAATTGTTTTATATTGCAGAGTTATTGAATAGCACTTATAGATAATGTGTATGACAGTTGTTGGTAACAGGAACCACTTAATAAGTAAACAAACAGTTATGTAGGAACTGAAAGCACTTTTTGTAGAATATGTTATAAGAATAATAGTAAGAAAGCATTGTTACAGGGACAAGACGTCCAGGTTAGGTAGCGAACCTTGTAGCCATGGTTGCTACCCAGAAAGCCTAGAAGAAAAGAATAAGTGTTTATATAGTGACAGTACTTTGCAAGGAAAAAGAGACAAATGTAAATATAATGATGGTATTTCTGCAGGGAGAGTTGAAAGCCGCCACAGCCAATCCATTTCCAGAACGATCTCCTCCGCCTCCCGATGCAATTGAAGTGGACGGACAGGAGCAGTTTGTGGTGGAAAAGATGTTGGATTCCCGAATACACAGAAATTGTTTACAATATTTAATCAAATGGCAGGGCTACGACACAGAAGAAAATTCATGGGAACCAGTAAGCAACGTCAATGCTCCTCGTTTGATTAGACAATTGGTATCCTGAAAAGACTAGGCAAAGTGCGTCCAGAGGCTGCTGTTAAGAGGGGAGTATTGTTAGGATTTGAACCTGTGGACCATGGCTTGCTAGTCTGTTCCTTTGCTGGGGAGCTATTCAGAACTTGTATAACTTCCGCCTGAAACCATATGAACTTCGTCTGGGATAGAGATCATCACCTGCCCTGCTGATTGTTCCCGCCCTGATTGAGACTGATTGGATAGAGATCATCACCTGCCTTGCTGATTGTTCTGGCCCTGATTGAGACTGATTGGACCTGCTATATATACCTGGCCTGTGCAGCTTCCTGTTGCTGAGTATATTGTGGTGCTCAGTCTAACTGAGTGAAGCATTATCTGAGCTCCTGGTTTGGAAGGTGTTCTGCTGGCGCCTTCCTGCTTCTTGTGAAAACTTTGCTCTTCCTACCTCGAATTTTAATCACCTAAACGAACATGGTGCTTGTGTGTGATTCTGGCCGGCCCGTGCTCGGGCGGGCCCTGCATCTGCTGACATAGCGAACTACCACCGCCATATACTGCATCTCCAGAAGTCTTTCCACGGTCGGGTCGCCTGTATACATCTGTTCCGGCCACTGACCTCCAGTCCAGTATCGCCAGTAACGTGACACCGGGAAGGCAGCTATATAGAATCAAGGAAACGCCTGGGTCACGTTGTCCGACAGGATTCACAGCCGCCAGACAGGGACACAGTTTGTGAAGTGCTGGGAAGGAAGTAGGAGTAAGAATCAGCACAGTGAGACGGCCAGGGAAGGCATACAGTCATGGCCAAAAGTTTTGAGAATGACACAAATATTAATTTTTACAAAGTCTACTGCTTCACTTTTTCTAATGGCAATTTGCATATACTCCAGAATGTTATAAAGAGTGATCAGCTTAACAGCAATTACTTGCAAAGTCAATATTTGGCAAGAAAATGAACTTTATCCCCCAAAACACATTTCAAAATCATTGCAGCCCTGCCTTAAAAGGACCAGCTAACCTCTTTTCAGTGATTGCTCCATTAACACAGGTGTGGGTGTTGATGAGGACATGGCTGGAGATCAATCTGTCATGACTAAGTAAGAATGACACCACTGGACACTTTAAAAGGAGGCTGGTGCTTGGCATCATTGTTTCTCTTCTGTTAACCATGGTTATCTCTAAAGAAACACGTGCAGTCATCATTGCAATGCACAAAAATGGCCTAACAGGGAAGAGTATCGCAGTTAGAAAGATTGCACCTCAGTCAACAATCTATCGCATCATCAAGAACTTCAAGGAGAGAGGTTCCATTGTTGCCAAAAAGGCTCCAGGGCGCCCAAGAAAGACCAGCAAGTGCCAGGACCGTCTCTTAAAAGTGTTTCAGCTGCGAGATCGGGCTACCAGCAGTGCAGAGCTTGCTCAGGAATGGCAGCAGGCAGGTGTGAGTGCATCTGCATGCACTGTGAGGCGGAGACTCTTCGAGCAAGGCTTGGTCTCAAGGAGGGCAGCAAAGAAGCCACTTCTCTCCAGAAAAAACATCATGGACAGACTGATATTCTGCAAAAGGTACAGGCAGTGGACTGCTGAGGACTGGGGTAAAGTTATTTTCTCTGATGAATCCCCTTTTCGATTGTTTGGGACATCAGGAAAACGCCTCATTCGGAGAAGACAAGGTGAGCGCTACCACCAGTCTTGTCTCATGCCAACTGTTAAGCATCCTGAAACCATTCATGTGTGGGGTTGCTTCTCAGCCAAGGGAATCAGCTCTCTCACAGTCTTGCCTAAAAACACAGCCATGAATAAAGAATGGTACCAGAATGTCCTCCAAGAGCAACTTCTCCCAACCCTCCAAGAGCAGTTTGGCGATCAACAATGCCTTTTCCAGCATGATGGAGCACCATGCCATAAAACAAAGGTGATAACTATATGGCTCAGGGAACAAAACATAGAGATTTTGGGTCCATGGCCTGGAAACTCCCCAGATCTTAATCCCATTGAGAACTTGTGGTCAATCATCAAGAGACGGGTGGACAAACAAAAACCTAAAAATTCTGACAAAATGAAAGCATTGATTGTGCAAGAATGGACTGCTATCAGTCAGGATTTGGTCCAGAAGTTGATTGAGAGCATGCCAGGGAGAATTGCAGAGGTCCTGAAGAAGAAGGGTCAACACTGCAAATATTGACTTGCTGCATTAACTCATTCTAACTGTCAATATAAGCTTTAGTTACTCAAATGTTTGCAATTATATATTTCTGTCTGTGATAAAAACATCTGTCAAACACACATAAAAACCAGAGGACAGCAGATCATGTGAAAATATAATATTTGTGTCATTCTCAAAACTTTTGGCCATGACTGTATACTGACAGGGAGCCCTGGACTGGTGTTCTCCATCTACCTGGGAATTGGCTGGATTCCTTACCTGGAGGACGTGGCACCAAGCGGGCACCTGTACTGCAGACAGAACTGTGAGTAAAGCTTTGGAAACTGCACTTGAATGTGTCTCCTCAAATTCTCCTGCGGCACTCACTCCACACTGCTACATCTCCCAGCACCAGTACTCTCTACAACTTCTCTCTGCCCTGGGACAACAAGCTCTGCCTGTGGAGAGCTATCCCAACTCTGCTGCATAACACCATCTGTCCCGGAGGATCTGCACTGACCAGAAACCACAGGTGGCGTCACGAACACTAAAACAAACTCTTTATCATCCCCTGTAAATATTACCCTTTTATTGGACGCCCAGGGCCACGGACCGGGTCACTGCTGCCGTGACACATCCCTTTGAGACACCGGCCCTGTACCGAGTAACCCAGTGCCCTGGCGGGCGATTCAGGGCACTCAGACCATCCTCATGGAGTCGGTTTCTAACCGTTTGTGCAGACACATGCACATTTGTGGCCTGCTAGAGGTCATTTTGCAGGGCTCTGACAGTGCTCCTCCTGTTCCTCCTTGCACAAAAGCTGAGGTAGCGGTCCTGCTGCTGGGTTGTTGCCCTCCTACGGCCCCCTCCACATCTCCTGGTGTACAGGCCTGTCTCCTGGTAGTGCCCCCAGCCTCTGGACACTACACCGGCAGACACAGCAAGTCTTCTTGCCACAGCTCACATTGATGTGCCATCCTGGATGAGCTACACTATCTGAGCCACTTCTGTGGGTTTTAGAGTCCATCTCAGGCTACCACGAGTGTGAAGGAACATCCAACATTCAAAAGTGACCAAAACATCAGCCAGAAGGCATTGGTACTGAGATGTGGTCTGTGGTCCCCACCTGCAGAACCACTCCTTTATTGAGTGTGTCTTGATAATTGCCAATAATTTCCATCTGCTGTCTATTCCATTTGCACAACAGCATGTGAAATTGATTGTCAATCAGTGTTGCTTCCTAAGTGGACAGTTTGATTTCACAGAAGTTTGATTCACTTGGAGTTATATTATGTTGTTTGTGTTCCCTTTATTTTTTCGAGCAGCGTGTATATATATATACAGTACAGACCAAAAGTTTGGACACATCTTCTCATTTAAAGATTTTTATATATTTGCATGACTATGAAAATTGTACATTCACACTGAAGGCATCAAAACTATGAATTAACACATGTGGAATTATATACTTAACAAAAAGTGTGTAACAACTGAAATTATGTCTTATATTCTAGGTTCTTCAAAGTAGCCACCTTTTGCTTTGATGACTGCTTTGCACACTCTTGGCATTCTCTTGATGAGCTTCAAGAGGTAGTCACCGGAAATGTTTTTCACTTCACAGGTGTGCACTGTCAGGTTTAATAAGTGGGATTTCTGGCCTTATAAATGGGGTTGGGACCATCAGTTGTATTGTGCAGAAGTCTGGTGGATACACAGCTGATAGTCCTACTGAATAGACTGCTAGACTGTTAGAATTTGTATTATGGCAAGAAAAAAGCAGCTAAGTAAAGAAAAACGAGTGGCCATCATTACTTTAAGAAATTAAGGTCAGTCAGTCTGAAAAATTGGGAAAACTTTGAAAGTGTCCCCAAGTGCAGTTGCAAAAACCGTCAAGCACTTCAAAGAAACTGGCTCACATGAGGACATCTCCAGGAAAGGAAGACCAAAAGTCACCTCTGCTTCAAGGATAAGTTTATCCGAGTCACCAGCCTAAGAAATCGCAGGTTTACAGCAGCTCAGATTAGAGACCAGGTCAATGCCACACAGAGTTCTAGCAGCAGACACATCTCTACAACAACTGTTAAGAGGAGACTTTGTGCAGCAGGCCTTCATGGTAAAATAGCTGCTAGGAAACCATTGCTAAGGCAGGCAACAAAAAGAAGAGACTTGTTTGGGCTAAAGAACACAAGGAATGGACATTAGACCAGTGGAAATCTGTGCTTTGGTCTGATGAGTCCAAATTTGAGATCTTTGGTTCCAACCACCGTGTCTTTGTGCGATGAAGAAAAGGAGAACGGATGGACTCTACATGCCTGGTTCCCACCATGAAGCATGGAGGAGGAGGTGTCATAGTGTGGGGTGCTTTTCTGGTGACACTGTTGGGGATTTATTCAAAATTGAAGGCATACTGAACCAGCATGGCTACCACAGCATCTTGCAGCGGCATGGTATTCCATCTGGTTTGCTTTTAGTTGGACAATCATTTATCTTTCAACAGGACAATAACCCCAAACACACCTCCAGGCTGTGTAAGGGCTATTTGACCAAGAAGGAGAGTGATGGGGTGCTACGCCAGATGACCTGGCCTCCACAGTCACCAGACCTGAACCCAATCGAGATGGTTTGGGGTGAGCTGGACTGCAGAGTGAAGGCAAAAGGGCCAACAAGTGCTAAGCTCATCAAGAGAATGCCAAGAATGTGCAAAGCAATCATCAAAGCAAAAGGTGGCTACTTTGAAGAACCTAGAATATAAGACATATTTTCAGTTGTTTCACACTTTTTTGTTAGGTATATAATTCCACATGTGTTAATTCATAATTTTGATGCCTTCAGTGTGAATGTACAATTTTCATAGTCATGAAAATACAGAAAAATCTTTAAATGAGAAGGTGTGTCCAGACTTTTGGTCTGTACTGTGTATATATAAATATATATATATATATATATATATATATATATTAAGTCACATGCTGTCCATTTACTTGTGATCCTCCTTGAGAAGGTTCTACTCCATCATTGGAGTCCAGCTGTGTTTAAACTGATAGGACTTGATTTGTAAAGGAACACACCTGTCTATATAAGACCTCACAGCTCACAGTACATTATACTGCAGAAAAGATGTGGATTCCAGTCCGTGCTGCCCAAATAATAAATTTCCAAGACATAGTAGCAGTTAAGAAGTGGTTTAATCTAGGCGTTTCAGGGTGAATACCACCCCTTCTTCAGGAAAATACCACATATAGCTGGACTGGAATCCACATCTTTTCTGCAGTATATTGTATTGTTGGGTCGTCGACCGACCTGTGGATCTGCGGCAGCCTCTCCTACATGTGTTTTAACCACCTAATACCAGGTGAGCAGCTTCCTATTTAAAAAGTGCTAACTTATTATCGGATAAGACCCTATTGCGCTTTGTGTCTCCCTTGCTTTATCTATTAGCTCACAGTGCATGTCACACCAAATGAGAATCATGAGGTCAAAGGAACTGGCCAAAGAGCTCAGAGACAGAATTGTGGCAAGGCACAGATCTGGCCCAGAATACAAAAGAGTTTCTGCTGTACTCAAGTTCCTAAGAGCACAGTGGCCTCCATAATCCTTAATAGGAAGAAGTTTGGGACCACCAGAAGTCTTCCTAGACCTGGCTATCCAGCCAAACTGAGCAATCGTGGGAGAAGAGCCTTGGTGAGAGCGGTAAAGAAGAACCCCAAAATCACTGTGGTTGAGCTCCACAGATGCAGTAGGGAGATGGGAGAGAAAGTTCCTCAAAGTCAACTATCACTGCAGCCCTCCACCAGTCAGACCTTTATGGCAGATTGGCCTGATTGAAGCCTTTCCTCAGTGCCAGACATATGAAAGCCCACATAGAGTTTGCTAAAAAACACATGAAGGACTCCCAGACTATGAGAAATAAGATTCTCTAGTATGATGAGACTAAGATAGAACTTTTTGGTGATAAATAATTCTAAGCAATATGTGTGGAGATAACCAGGCACTGCTCATCACCTGCCCAATACAATCCCAACAGTGAAACAAGGTGGTGGCAGCATCATGCTGTGGGAGTTTTTCAGCTGCAGGGACAGAACGACTGGTTGTAATTGAAGGGAACATGAAAGTGGCCAAGTACAGAGATACCCTGGATGAAAACCTCTTCCAAGAGTGCTCTGGACCTCAGACTTGTCCAAAGATCACCTTCCAAAAAGACAATAACACTAAGCACACAGCTAAAATAACAAAGGAGTGGCTTCAGAACAACTCTGATGACCATTCTTGACTGGCCCAGCCAGAGCTCTGACATAAACGCAGTTGAGCATTTCTGGAGAGATCTGAAAATGGCTGTCCACCATCGTTCACCATCCAACCTGATGGTACTGGAGAGGATCTGCAAGAAGAATGGCAGAGGATCCCCAAATCCAGGTGTGAAAAACTTGTTGCATCGTTCCCAAGAAGACTCATGGCTGTCATAGCTCAAAAGGGTGCTTCTATGTACTCAATACTAAACAAAGGGTCTGAATACTTATGACCATGTGATATTTCAGTTTTTCTTTTTTAATTAATTTGCAAAAATGTCTACATTTCTGTTTTTTTCAGTCAAGATGGAGTACAGAGTGTACATTAATGTGAAAAAATTAACTTTTTTGAATTTACCAAATGGCTGCAATGAAACAAACAGTAAAAAATTTAAAGAGGTCAGAATACTTTCCGTACCCACTGTAACATGGTTATCATGAATAAATTATATTACCTTTTTGATGGCCAATACGAGTTTTGCCGTGGCTTCTTCTATGACACTAGTTTATCAAAAGCATCTATTAGGTACTTTAGAAAGTCCTGCTAAATTTAGATTCCCATACAACGCTGATTAATATGTGATTAATATGTGTATTGTGTAATTGAAAGCACTGGGCAATACTTTTGGAAATGCATTTATGCTGTCTCAGCCAGTATTAATATGACATTTCATAGTTACTGTGTACTTTGCTGCCACCTAGTGGTTATTGTTTAGTGCTGTCTCGGGTTCTATTTCCCATAATACTTTGCTCTCTCTCTCTCTCTCTCTCTCTCCTCTCAACTGTCTTCCCTTTCCGGCATCCATCTTGTGTGCTTCGTCATTCTGTGTTTCTCATCATTCATGCTAGGAGCTTCAACGCTGCATTCCTTTTAGACCTCTATATCCTTTCTTGTGAAGCCACCTTGATACCTCTTGCTTGAAGGAAATTGTATGTATTCATCTGCACAAAGTATTGTAATGCCAATAAACCTTTCAGTTACATTCAAGTTCACCTTCTCAAGAAGATATCTGTGCACGATTAAGATTAATGAAGGAAGTTTTATAGTGAGTTCCTATCTACCATTGTTTATATCGGAGATTGTCACTCACAAAGATCAGAGCTGTCTCTTACATATATCGGTGGCAGAATAGTCTAAAAGGAGCTGTTGTTGCGGCCTATTGCATGTTTACCTCACAGACTGTTAACCAGGAAAGACACCTCTTACTCTTGCTTGCATAGGAAGCCCAAGTCCTTTGTTGCCTGTGTGTATATGATACAGTCTGCCAGCAAGTGTGCGCCATCCTCATCTCACAAGTATAGAAACATGTCCATGAAAGATAGTATGGATCCCTGTGCTGTGGAATCAGAACAGACGCATCACGTCTCAGACAACACAGATGCACGAGAAGCAGACTCTATGCTGATCCCTGAACAAAGTGTCCGACCTAAGCGCACAAATAAACCCACGCAAAAGGTCAGAGAGAACTTTGAGGCAACTAGAGATGAGTTCCTCAATAACCTCAGTATCTTATGGGAAAGAACCGAGCGATGTATTGCAGCTATTTCACGCCATAAGAATAACGCAGCAGACCTAACCACAGCCTTGCATCGGTTATCTGAAGCCTATGATTGCTATCAGCGGCTATCCACAAAGTATGCCACATTTCTGGGTAATTCTGATATGGACGATGCCTTAGCAGAGTTAACTGAGCGAAAGACCTTACTCCAAAGAAACAATGCTATCGTGCAAGATGCCAAAGACAAGGCAGAGTGCCGCATCACATACCTGCAAGAAGTGAGGTCACAGCGATCGACTTCAACTAAAATCACATCTCGATCCTCCAGATCTTCTCGTTCCAAAAGATCGGCATTATCTGAGAGGCTAATAGAAATCCGTGCTGATGCAGAAGAAGCCAGAGTAAGGAGTTCATTTGCTAGGAAGGAAGCGGAGATAGTAGCCCAGCTGAAAGTGAAGGAAGCAGAGGCAGAGGCCCAGATGAAAATTCTCCAAACAGAAAAGGAAGAAGCCGCTGCCATGGCTAAATTGAAGGTGTTTGAGCAAGCAGTAGCTGACGAGACCACCTTAGACAGTCCTTTCCTAGAAGAAATAGAAGATCCGGCTATACGTACCAAGGATTACGTGTTAAAACACCAAACATCCACACATCCTGCTAATTATGACCTAAATCACGAGTCAGAAGCCTTAAACCCTCACACACCGGTACTTCTCCCAAGCTACCACATAGACGCTCCTGCCCAGCCACAGATTCTACTGCCCAATAGTGACAAGGTAACTTTCAGCACCAACCCACAGTTTCAGCTACGACAAGCAGACCCTCCAGAGACTAAACTACACCTAAACCCTCGTGCAACATCATTCTGGCCTCAAGTGTCTCATCCTTACATGCCAAGGGACTTACACACCTCAGAGGTACCACAAGTCAATCTTGCAACAAGGAACGAGAACACAGACATGTCAGAGTTTGCCAAATATATGATACGCAGGGAACTATTAAACAGTAGTCTCTCACATCCAGTTGGAAGAATGTCTCAAGTGGGGTACCACAAGGCTCTGTTTTGGGCCCTGTATTGTTCAACATCTTTATCAATGATTTAGATGAAGGAATTGAGGGTAAACTGATCAAATTTGCTGATGACACAAAGCTAGGAGGGGTAGCTAATACTAGAGAAGAGAGAGAGAGGATTCAAAAAGATATACATAAACTGGAGCAGTGGGCAGCAACTAACAGAATGGATTTTAACAGGGAAAAATGCAAAGTACTACATCTGGGCAATAAAAATGAAAAAAGCATATACAAAATGGGAGGAATAGGGCTAAGTAACAGCACATGTGAAAAAGACTTGGGTATACTAATTGATCACAGACTTAACATGAGTCAACAGTGTGATGCAGCAGCAAAAAAGGCAAATGCAATTCTAGGATGTATCAACAGAAGCATACAGTCTAGATCACGTGAGGTCATTATTGCCCTCTACTCCTCTTTGGTCAGACCTCATCTGGAATACTGTGTCCAGTTTTGGGCACCACATTTTAAAAAAGACATCAACAAACTGGAGCAAGTTCAGAGAAGTGCCACCAGAATGGTGACCGGTCTGCAAACCATGTCCTATGAGGAACGGTTGCAGGATTTGGGAATGTTTAGCTTGCAAAAAAGAAGACTGAGAGGAGACTTAATAGCTGTCTACAAATATCTCAAGGGCTGTCACATTGTAGAAGGATCATCTTTATTCTCATTTGCACAAGGAAAGACTAGAAGCAATGGGATGAAACTGAATGGGAGGAGACACAGATTAGATATTAGAAAAAACTTTTTGACAGTTAGGGTGATCAAGGAGTGGAACAGGCTGCCACAAGAGGTGGTGAGTTCTCCTTCAATGGAAGTCTTCAAACAGAGGCTGGATAGACATCTGTCTGGGATGATTTAGAGAATCCTGCTTTGAGCAGGGGGTTGGACCAGAAGGCCCAGGAGGTCCCTTCCAACTCTACCATTCTATGATTCTATGAAAGTTTGATGACTCTGCTGAAAACTACAGATCCTGGAAGTCAACCTTTGAAGCTGTAATCACAGGTCTTAACCTTACCGCCAAGGAACAACTGGACTTGCTTGTCAATTGGCTAGGCCCAGAATCCACAGAGCGCATCAGAACATTAAGAGCAATCCATGTTGGCCATTCAGATGCGGGTCTCACTGCAGCATGGGAGAGGCTGGAGCAAACCTATGGCAGCGCGGAAGTTATAGAAAGCGCATTATTTAGGAAACTGCAAAACTTCCCAAAGATAACTAACAAAGACAATCGCAAACTGCAGGATCTAAGTGATCTGCTGAAGGAATTGGAGTTAGCCAAACTAGACCCTCGTCTTCCAGGACTGAGCTACCTAGACACCGCACATGGTGTGAACCCGTGGTCACTAAGCTACCACACGGCATGCAAGACAAATGGGCAGACTTGGGATCAAGGTACAAGAGAGAGCATAAAGTGTCTTTTCCATCTTTCTCTTATTTTGCCAGGTTTATCAGCGACCAAGCTCAGAAGAAGAATGATCCCAGCTTTGACTTTGCCGAACCTACTTTGACCTGTTCATCATCATTCTCAAAGCAAGGTAAAACAACGAGTGCATATAAAGACTTCAAAGGGACGGTATCTGTGAGAAAGACAGACATTCCACTTGCAACATCGTCATCTACTAAGCAAGGCTTCCCTCTAGGCAATGCAAAGAATCTCAGTCTTATGTGCCCTATCCATAGAAGTCCTCATTCCCTGAGAGAATGCCGTGGGCTCAGGGCAAAACCCGTGCAGGAGCGCAAAGACATCCTCAAGGAGCTTGGAATATGCTACAAGTGTTGTGCCTCCTCATTCCACATCGCTAAAGACTGCAAAACTATTGTTAAGTGTGCTGAATGCAGTGGCAATGAGCATGTGACAGCTATGCATCCAAATACATCTGAAGACAATGCCCAACCTTCAGTATCTAAGCCTGAGTCAAGGTATGGCGGGGAGCCACAAGGCCATGAGCCAACTAAAACTGCTGTATCCTCTTCGTGCATGGAAGTATGTGGAGAAGAAAGCAGCCCCAAGTGTTGTGCCAAGGTATGTCTTGTCAAAGTGTATCCTGAGGGGCAACCTGAGAAAGCCACTAGGATGTACGCCATCATAGACGAGCAAAGCAACAGGTCTCTAGCAAAGCCCAAATTCTTTGACATCTTCGGCATACAAGGACCAGCAACACCATACACTCTCAATACCTGCTCCGGTCGGGTAGAAACATTTGGCAGAAGAGCCATTGGGTATGTTATCTCTTCAATCAAAGAGAACATGCCTATACCCTTGCCGACAATAAGTGAGTGTGACCATATACCTGATGAAAGACAGGAGATTCCCACTCCAAAGGCTGCACTTCACCATTCCCATTTAAAGCACCTAGCTAAAGAAATTCCTCCTATAGACACGAATGCTGACATCCTGATCCTGCTCGGAAGGGATATCCTGAGGGTCCATAAGGTGCGTCAACAATGCAATGGTCCAGATGATGCCCCATATGCACAAAGACTCGACCTAGGCTGGGTGATTATGGGTGATGTATGCATGGAAAAATGCCATAAACCATCCAGGGTAAACTCCTTCAAAACCTATGTGCTAAGCAATAGTCCTTCACCAGCGGTTGCTTCATATGGCTTACATAGGACAGCCTTCGATGGTGAATCAGAGTATGGGAAGGATGCAAGAAACTTCGTAGAAAGAGATTTCTATGTGGACGACGGCCTAAAGTCCTTGCCCACGGCTGAAGAGGCCATCGATCTGCTAAAAAGGACACAAGGTATGCTTTCCAAGGCCAATCTGAGACTACACAAAATCGCATCCAACAGCACCGCCGTCATGGAAGCCTTCCACCCTAGCGACCATGCTGTGGAATTCAGAGACTTGAACCTGGGTGTCGACAACCCGCCTGTTCAAAGGAGCTTAGGATTCCGGTGGGACTTGCGGAAGGATTCATTCATCTTTCAGGTCAGTCATGCAGACACGCCATTCACCAAACGTGGAGTTCTTTCAGTAGTGAACAGGCTTTATGATCCTCTGGGGTTTGTAGCTCCTTTGACCATACAAGGCAAGGCACTGTTAAGACAGCTCTCAGAAACTGTTAAAGACTGGGATACCCCATTGCCCACTGACAAACAACAAAAGTGGGAGTCTTGGAAGAAATCCCTGTGCGCCTTAGACAAGGTTTGCATACCACAAAGCTACGCTCCATCATCTCTTCATACAAGTCAAGATCATGCAACGTGACCAGTATCTTCTAGTGTCTTCGCAAATTCTTCTTGGTTAACAGGTCCAGAGTTTTTGCAAAACCAAGCTGAAGAGACCTCCAGCGATAACATCTTCAGTCTCCAGGATCCTGACAACGATCCCGAAATCCGTCCAGAAGTAAGTGCCCTTTCTACCAGATTAGGAGAAAGGTGTAGCTTGGGCTGTCAGCGTTTTGAACGCTTTTCCAGATGGATGAAACTTGTACGCACCATTGCCAGATTAGTGCACATTGTACAATGTTATCGCAACAAAGCAACCAAATCTGACTGCCGTGGCTGGCATGTGTGTCACAATTCTCTCTCTACAGAGGAAATCTTGACCAGTGGATTACAAATGGGTTGGAGACAGTTTGGCATAATGCGGCTTCTCCAATCCGAAGATGGGTGATCGATTGGATTACTTCAGTAGACAGTTCACATTTACTAGACTACACCTGTTTTTATTCTTGCATTGCCAGTTTCTGCTGTTATTTTTTAGGTTACGATATTCTTCTTCAAGGACATCGCACAGGTTGTTTATATTGTGAAATCCTAAGATTTCAGACGGGGAGTATGCTGTCTCAGCCAGTATTAATATGACATTTCATAGTTACTGTGTACTTTGCTGCCACCTAGTGGTTATTGTTTAGTGCTGTCTCGGGTTCTATTTCCCATAATACTTTGCTCTCTCTCTCTCTCTCCTCTCAACTGTCTTCCCTTTCCGGCATCCATCTTGTGTGCTTCGTCATTCTGTGTTTCTCATCATTCATGCTAGGAGCTTCAACGCAGCATTCCTTTTAGACCTCTATATCCTTTCTTGTGAAGCCACCTTGATACCTCTTGCCTGAAGGAAATTGTGTGTATTCATCTGCACAAAGTATTGTAATGCCAATAAACCTTTCAGTTACATTCAAGTTCACCGTCTCAAGAAGATATCTGTGCATGATTAAGATTAATGAAGGAAGTTTTATAGTGAGTTCCTATCTACCATTGTTTATATCGGAGATTGTCACTCACAAGGATCAGAGCTGTCTCTTACATATATCGGTGGCAGAATAGCATTGGATTTAAAACAAAAATTGACCTTGTAATTAGTGACTAATGATTGCTGAAGAATGATCAGGAGGAATTGTTACGTGGCCGGATTTGTAAGATGATTCAAGTGGTGGATGTTAGTTTGCAAATGGTTGAAATTGGAAGGTCTATATATAGAGCCATAGAGAGCAGTGTTATCCTATCGTTGGGGTTGGTTTTGAAGGGTTGCATGGAGCCTCATCATTTGCAGTGCCCATGACTCTTGGAACTGAATGTTCCTCAACCTCACAGCTCTAGCCTCCTTCTGATCTAACACTGGCCAAATACCTGTCAGCATATTTTTGGAGTATGTTGAAAATTGGAGAACCTAGGCAAAGCTACACAATAGCGAGGTGATAGGAAATAGAAGCTAGACATTTGATACTGACCATGCTGCTGTAAAAGTAGTTCCACACTCTGGTACAAGTTCAAGTCTCTTTTATTAACACATTTCTAGTTCAAACTGAACAAACCCTTTTTCAAAACAAATGGCAGATGATCAAACACAAGGTAGACATGTAAACTCCATGTAAATTTTGCTGGGTTAACTTTCTCAGCCATACAGTATTCCATGGTGTGGGGTACATTACTGTAATATCTATCACTCCCAAAAAGCATTAAAAATTTTTTGCTGGGTTAAATTTCTCACCCATACAGTATTCCTTGGTCTGGAGTGCATTACTGTGATATCTTTGTGATCTATAACACTCAAAAAAATCATAAGCAAATAATGCTTGTTTAAATTTTTCAGCCATGGTGTGGGGTACATTTATGTGATATATTACACTGAAACAAAGAGTTTACTTTTTTATGGGTTCAATTACTCATCCATACAGTATTCCATAGTCTGGGGTACATTACTGTGATATCTATCACTCCAAAAAAAGCATTCAAAAAATTTGCTGGGTTACATTATTCAGCTACTCAGGTCTCCAAAAAAGCATTAAAATTTTTTGTTAGGTTACATTTCAACCCATACAGTATTACGTGGTCTGGGGTACATTTTTGTCATCTATAAAACTAAAAAAAAAGTAAAAAAATGTTGCTGGTTTATATTTCTCAGCCATGTAGTATTCCATGGTGTGGGATACATTTATATAATATCTAACAATGCAAAAAAGCATTTAATTTTTTTATGGGTTAAATTATTAACGCATACATTATTCTGTGGTCTGGGATACATTACTGTCATCTATCACTCCAAAAAAGCGTTCAAAAATTTTGTTGGGTTTAGTGTTAGCGATACGATACTGCAAATATCGGGTATCGGCCGATATTAGCTGTATCGGCCTTTCGATTCCGAATACCGATATTTTCGTCATATCGAATACCGGAATCGGATTTGTCACTGTCACTGTCTGTGTCCGTCGGTCGGGTCTGTCACTGTCAGTGTCCGTCGGTCGGGTCTGTCAGGAGTCAGCGGCACTTACCTGGCAGAAGATCTCCGGCGGTCACGGACTGGACTGCTTCATGGCCGCCATCATCTTTCCCCGGCGGTCACATGCAGTTTCTCGCGATAACTGCAGTGACTGCTGGGTAATCCCGGCCGTAAAGCAGTCAGTCCGATGACGTCACCGCCGGGGAAGCAGGTAATCAGCTGTGCTGCGTCGCGATGACAGGCTCTGCCTGTCATTGCGATGTAGCAGAGCTGGATCGTCGTGGGACAGTCTTTACTATGGACTGCGTCGGACAGGTGGTATACTGTTGGTTTGTTTTTTTTCTTTTTTTACAGGAGATCGATGGCGTCGCAGGAATGAGAGTACAATAAAAGAAATGAAAACTGTGTTGTCTCTTTTATTTCATTAAAATACTTTTTTCTTGCTTTGTCTTTTTTTTATGCATTTAATAACTTTGGGATTAATAATGGATCGGTGTCTTATTGACGCCTCTCCATTATTAACCGGGCTTATTGTCACCGTGCAATCAACGGTGACATTAACCCCTTATTACCCCGCTTGCCACCGCTACAGGGCAAGTGGGAAGAGCCGGGTAAAGTGCCACATTTGGCACATCTTTTGATGCGCCAAATGTGGGGCTGCTGTAGCCTGGTATTATCAGGCTGTTGAGGGCCAAAATCCATGGGCCTTGACAGTCTTTTAATACCTGGCCGCAGCAGTCTGCATTTTACTTGGCTGGTTAACAAAAATAGGGGGACCCCTACGCCGTTTTTTTTTCGAGGGGATCCCCTATTTTTGTTAACCAGCCAAGCTAAGCAGACTGCTGTGGCCTGGTATTATCAGGCTTGCAAGGTCCATGGATATTGGATCCTTACCAGCCTGAAAAACCAGGCCTCAGCGGTCTGCTTCATCTGGCTGGTTAACAAAAATAGGGGGGACCCACGCCAATTTTTTTCGAGGGGATCCCCTATTTTTGTTAACCAGTTCCCTCTGACGTCACTGATTGTGTCCCTGGCTGACCTGAAGTGAAAGTGGAAAGCAATCAATTAAGCTTTCCACTTCCTCTCCTGTCAGCCAGGAGAGGAACTCATTCATTCGGGGGTTTACTGTGAGGCTGCAGCATTAGCTGCGGTCCCTGCAGTAAACATTAACCCTTTCTGAAGGATTACACCGTGGGACCTGACTGTACATCGGATTGGTAAGAATAATTTTGCTTTATTATTTTATTTTTATTACAGGAAATGGTTTTAGCAGGAAAATAAAATATGGTCAAAAACTGTGTGATTATTTCATTAAACTTCTTTTTTATTAAAGTGTGTGTGTTTGATTTTTCTTTCATACAATAGGATTAATAATTGATAGTTGTCTAATTGACAGCTCTCAATTATTAACCTGGCTTAAAGTGACCTTTCAATTGCAAGGTCATTTTAACCCCTTATTAACCCATTCGCCACCGCTACAGGGCAATGGGAATAGACGGGCAAAGTGCCAGAAAGGGCAAATCTAATTAGAGATTTGCCCTTTCTGGGGTGTCTGGGGGCAGATGTTAGTAGCCGGGGGGGCCAAAAATAATGGTCCCTCTCTGGGCTATTATTATCTGCCCCCACTCACTGGCTTTGTCTGTCTGGTTGCGAAAATAGGGCGGGAGCCCACGCATTTTTTT
This sequence comes from Oophaga sylvatica, assembly GCA_033576555.1. Lineage (NCBI taxonomy): Eukaryota > Metazoa > Chordata > Amphibia > Anura > Dendrobatidae > Oophaga > Oophaga sylvatica. The sequence goes on along the minus strand of JARQOD010000001.1, from coordinate 491,023,446 downwards.
TCAGCAATTTTACACCTCATATATATATATATACATGTCATTAAATTTGTGACACATATATATATATATATTATAGTTCATACACTTCTACATAGTATAATAGCCGCTAATTCAATTGCCGGCTTTTGTGAAAATGCAGAACCCGACATGAAATGACACTTGGTTTACATAGAGTTAACCATGTCTTTTCATGTAGTTTGATATCTGATTTGCACAAACAATTACATGAGTGTAAGTGTGCAAAATTTCACACCTGTAGGGGTTAATTAAAGGTGTAAATTCGTAGCAAAAAAGTCCGTTTTTTTTACAACGAATTTACACCTTTAATTAACCCCTACAGGTGTGAAATTTTGCACACATAGACTGATGTAATTGTGCAAATCAGATTGCAAACGACATGAAAAGACATGGTTAACTCTATGTACACCAAGTGTCATTTCATGTCGGGTGCTTCTGTCTTTTCACAGAAGCCGGCTTTACCCGGCAATTGAATCAGAGGATATTTTACTATGTAGAAGTGTATAAACTATACATATATGTATATATATATGTCACAATGACATGTATATATATATATATATGTATTCTATGTGTGTATATTTAGTGTTTACAAGGAAATAAAGTTTTTTTTTAGTTGCGATATTTTGTTCCCATAGACTTACATTGGACTTCCGGTATCGGAATCGGATATCGACGATATTTAGTGATATCGGCGATACCATTTCGATACGATATTTTTAGATATCGAGCAGTATCGCTCAACACTAGTTGGGTTACATTTCTCAGCCATACAGTATTCCATGGTCTGGGGTACATTACTGTGATATCTATCACTCCAAAAAAGTGTTCAAAAATTTTGCTGGGTTAAATTTCTCAACCATACAGTATTTTGTGGTGTGGGGTACTGTTGTGAATGAGCAGAGGCTCACTCTGGTGGTTACAGACAGTACTGAACCTTCCAGCGAGGAATGGCAATCTGGGATCACTGACTGGACTGATATAAGGGAGGTTCCCTCCCATGATGGTCGCCGGTGATCAATTGTTCTTGTCTCAATTGTGGTTCCTGGTTCATTTGGAAGTTTGCTGGTGTCTTGCCTGCGTCTGCTGCTTTCAGATAAGATATTTTCTGCTTTTCTTTTTGTGCTTGCTATTTGCATAGTTTTCTGCACATTTGTGGAGGACAGCCGGGTCCCCTCCTGGGGCCTGTGCTCCTCACAGTTTGTCTGTAGCCACTGTTGTTTTTTCATTTGCTTTTTCCTGCTTTTTCAGCGACTACGGCTTGGTTTTGTTCACACTGAGATCTGATTTAGTGGGTGGCGAGATCGTGTGATCTCAGTATTTTTTGTAATCAGAATTGTTGGATTTTTGTAGGGTTTTCTGGGTTGCAGAAAGTAATCTCTCCTGTCCTATCCTATTTAGTCAGCTTGTGGCCCCAGCGTTTGCTCATTCTATTTTCTGTCTGTGTCCGTGCTTTCTTCTTGTCTAACCGCCATTACATGTTTGGGGGCTTCATATTTTCGTTGGGGATCTGCTCCGGGGCAGAGAGCTTTCATCTTTCTGCCTTTAGGTGTATTTATCTCTCAGGCTGTGACGAGGCGTCTAGGATCAACGTAGGAACGCTCCACGGCTACCTCTAGTTGTGTGGTTAGTTTAGGAATCTGCAACCCATTAGTTACCAACATCTCAAGTGTTCGGCTGCCCGGCTGTTGTTCCTGTCCTCCTCAGCTACCTAACATAACAGGGTACATTACTGTAATATATATTACTCCCGAAAAGCATTCAAAAATTTAGCTGGGTTCCTTACCCATGCAGTATTCCATGGTCTGGGGTACATTTCTGTGATATCTGTCATTCCAAAAAAGTGTTACAATTTTTTGCTATTATTGAATTAGTCATTCCTACAGTGTAACATACTTAGTGGGAGACAAAGATGGCAGAACCAAACAAGGCTCCCAAGGGAGTGACTTGGGGAATATTGGAGCCAGATGAAGCCAATGCAATGCAACAGCAGAGATGGCAGGAGCCTATGGTCCGGATCCAGCTAATTTTCCGAAACCATCAAGACTGCATCCTTTGTTGCTGGGGTTCTTGCGGACTAAGGATTGGGAAGTAAGGATCCAGGAACTGGTGAGCGTACTGCGGGCCTAGGCTGGTTAGAAGAGACAAGAAGGTGAGCCAGGACCAGGTCTGGAGAAATGTTATCGGGCCTGCTAGCCACAAGATATAGAGAGTTAGCATCCTTGGGGGTGGTCGTTACGACCATCAGTGGAGAAGGGGGTCCATTGAAGAGTTTGGGACCCGTCATCACATCTTGTTGAACCATTGGACAGTAGAAAAGAAACACTTGCCTCAAAGGCTGCAAAAGCTGATGGCTGGATCCAGGGTCTCAAAACGGAGAGGCAACATTGTTAGTATGCAGTAGGTGTGATCTCAGAAAGAAGGGAGCAAGATGAACCCTTCTTCAGGAATAAACGGGCTCATCCATAGAGTATTATGTGTTCTTGGGTGCATTTTGGTGGTGTCTAACCCTCCAAAATATTGTTAAAAATGTTTTTAGTATTACCGGTATATTGCTCATCCATAGAGTATTACACGGTCTTGGGTGCATTTCAGTGATATCTAAGCGTCCAAAAAATTGTTAAAAAATGTATTGGTATTATGTTGCTCAGTTATAAAGCTTTACAAGTTCTTGGGATGATTTCAGTGGTATCTAACCGTCCAAAAATTGTTCAAAAATGTATCGGTATTATATTACTCATCCGTAGAGTTTTATGTGTTCTTGGGATGATTTCGGTGGTATCTAACCCTCAAAAAAATTGTTCAAAATTGATTCGGTATTGTATTGTTCAACCAAAAACTATTGCATGTTCTTGGGTACATTTCAGTGGTATATAACCCTCAAAACAAGTTGTTAATTTTTTTTTTGGTATTATATTGTTCATCCATACAGTATTACATATTTTTGGGTATATTTTGGTGGTACATATAACACTACAAAAAAGCAGTGAGAAACTTGTCTGTATTCAATTACTCATCCATACACTTTTATGTGCTTTCTGTTACAATTCGATGTTACATAAACCTCCAAATAAAAATTGAAATTTTGTATTGATTCATTTACTGATCCATACAGTATTATAAGCTTTCTGTTACATTTTGGTGTTATATAAAAATATTAAAAAACCTTGAAAAACTTTTTATGGATTCAATGATATCTTCCATACACTGTAATGCTGTTCTTGTTACATTTTGCTGGTACATTAAACTCTAAAAAAAACTTCCAAAAGTTTATATGGATTCATTGATTCATGAATACAGTTTAATGTTCTTTGTGTAAAACTGTGGTGGGTAAATTTTTTTTTTTTTAAATGCTTGGCATGGTACAGTTCACAAATTATGTTTGGTCAAAAAATTTACTGTTGTCATATACATTGTAGAACCTACTTTGTGTGACATTTCATTGGTTTCAAATAAAAACCAAAATTGGCCAGCTACAAGTATACACTTTCTTAATATTTTAATGAGGCCATCCAGTTGTTGCCTTAAGGGTGTGCAGATGACCCTACTTGCAATTTTTTGGCAGGCTTTACACTGTGCAGAACTTTTATGTGTGAAGCAGTACCACAACTATAATTTGCTCACAATATTTGAATTAGGTATTATAGTTGGTGCCTTCAAGTGTGTATAGATGACGCTGCTTGGACTTTGCAGAACTTTTATAAGTAGAGGAACACCACAACTATACTTCGCTCACAATATTTGAATGAGGTACTACAGTTAGAGCCTTCAAGGTGTATGGATGACCCTGCTCCTAATTTTTGGCAAGCTTTGCACTTTGCAGAACTTTTATAAGTAGAGGAGTACCACAACTATACTTTGCTCACAATATTTGAATGAGGTACTACAGTTAGAGCCTTCAAGGTTGTATGCATGATATTGCTTCTAACTTTTGTCAGGCTATGCACTGTGCAAAACTTTTTTGAGTGGAGGAGTACCGCAACTATACTTTGCTCACAATATTTGAATGAGGCACTACAGTTGGTTCCTTCAAGGGTGTATGGATGTCCCTGCTTGTTATTTTTGGCAGGCTTTGCATTATTGCATAACATTTATGAGTCTAGAAGTACCACTACATAACAATTTGAACACAATGTGTATGAGGCCCACCTTTATGTCCAATACAGAGTTTATCTGAGTCCTTCTTATATCATATTTTGGCAGTTCTTGCTTCCTTCATAAATTACACTGAAATTTCCATTTTTTTACAAAAATATTCAATTTTGGTTTACTTAAATTTATTATTTTTTTTATAAATCCTTTTTATATTTTGCCTTATATACAAGTCATTATACAGGAAAGAATGATTCTTAACATTTTTTCCTGTAAACTCCAATTTCTTTTGGATTTTGAATGTTTTTTTGTCACTCCTTAAAATGGAGTAAAAATGTGACACCATTGTTCTCAGCAGCCATCTGGGAGTCAGAGATGCTTCCAGGGGTCTTCCTCATCTCCTTCCATTCAGCACTTTTTCCATCCATTTCAACATTTTCACTGTAGGGTTTTCCGGAAAAATGCTCTGATTTCCTATTGACTCCCTTTATAGTCATTACTTTAAACAAGCATGTGAGTATTAGGAATTGCTCTGTTTGAGTCACGAGCATCCAAGCATTTTACTGCTCGCTCATTTCGAGCCACCATGAATTCAACATATGATATTCTACTTTTAATGAACATAATGCTAAATTAATTTAACAATTTCTGCAGTATGGACGAATACTGAATAATCAAATATATTAAATTCTTCTAAAGAAAGCTTTATAGATCATTTCCTTTTGTTTTTAAAGAATAGCGCTACAGTATGCCTCCATTTTATGACCCATTAATTTCACATTTTAAGCCTAAAGTTGAAAAACAGTCTCAGACAAATGTCTCATTTTTGCCACATGACCTCAGCTGCATCGCTATGTACCCTACCATCCTAAAATATTCTGCCTTCATATGAGGCTAGACTCATGGCACAGTTAATTGTGGACTCAAGAACCACAATGTGTTTTTAGAAACTTTAGACCTCAAATCATGTTTAAAATTCCAGAACTTCCCAAATAAGTACAGTATAACTATGCACCACGTACAATGAAAACTCTAGATTAATTTCTAATTAACGTGTGGAGTGCGGAAGGAGCCTTTACATCAGGGGTCTCAAACTCGCGGCCCGCGGGACACTAGTTTGCGGCCCTCACCTCATGGGCCCTCGGTGCAGTATTTTGCGGCCCTCGCTGGGATCTCACATGCGAGAAACACCGCATGTGAAATCCCAGTCACTCGTAGTACCGCTCATTAAGGTCATGAATATGGACGCCACTCCACTCTCATAGGCGTGGCGCCCATATTCATGAGCTTAATGAGCGGTACCACAGAAAGATGTCAGCACGGGCGCCGGGTATACTCACCTCATCTCCTGCTGCTGCCGCTGCCCGCGCTTCCTGTCTCTGACACAGAGAGCAGCGCTGCTGGATGACGTCATAATTCAGCGGCCTGCTCTGTCAGAGTGAGGAAGCGCGGCGCCGGTGATGCTGCGGACAGGTGAGAGGTGTGTGTGTGTGTGCAGGAGAGTGATGGGGAAAAACAGTGATGGGAAAAAGCAATGATGGGAGTGATGGGGAAAAGCAATGGGGAAAAACAATGATTGGAGTGATGGGCAAAAGCAATGATGGGAGTGATGGGGTAAAAGCAATGATGGGAGTGATGGGGAAAAACAATGATGGGAGTGATGGGGAAAACAATGGGGAAAAACAATGATGGGAGTGATGGGCAAAAGCAATGCTGGGAGTGATCGGGAAAAGCAATGGGGAAAAACAATGATGGGAGTGGTGGGCAAAAGCAATGATGGGAGTGATGGGGAAAAGCAATGGGAAATGCAATGATGGGAGTGATGGAGAAAAGCAATGGGGAAAAACAATGATGGGAGTGATGGGCAAAAGCAATGATGGGGTAAAAGCAATGATGGGAGTGATGGGGAAAAGCAATGATGGGAGTGATGGGGAAAAGCAATGGGGAAAAACAATGATGGAGTGATGGGCAAAAGCAATGATGGGAGTGATGGGGAAAAGCAATGGGGGAAAAGCAATGATGGGAGTGATGGGGAAAAGCAATGATGGGAGTGATGGGGGAAAAAGCAATGATGGGGAAAAAGCAATGATGGGAGTGATGGGGTAAAAGCAATGATAGGGGTGATGGGGAAAAGCAATGATGGGGAAAAAGCAATTATGGGAGTGATGGGGAAAAGCAACGATGGGGTGATGGGGAAAAAGCAATGGGGAGAATGAGCGCTGGGGGAGAATGACTTCTTGCTGTTAACCAGTTAATGTTTACTTGTCCACCACACTGCAGTGTGAAAAGAGGAAGACAGTGAGACAGGCAGCAGCATCACATCAGAGAGCTCTTGACCTCGAAACAGAAAATCCTCAGATCCTGGTATTGTATCATAATATTAAGAATAATATTTATTCATTGATATTGCGCTATTAACTCCACAGCACTATACATACATCATCAACACTGTCCCCATTGGGACATTTGATAACATTGGAATGTTTTTGTTAGAGCTTTTCTTGTGAAAACCTGATGCGGCCCAGCCTCACCCAGATTCTACCTCCAGCGGCCCCCGGATAAATTGAGTTTGAGACACCTGGTTTAAGTACTGGATGCATCCATTTGAATGGGGGCAGAGATATCATAAAAGGTCTACCATTTGACTGTAATATATCTGCAATACAATATTTAGCTAGATCAAAATAACATTGTCCGCACAAGTTTATCTGTCTGGCCCATCCCCACAAAAAATGAAAAAGAAAATGAAAGTCAAATTGATCTAATTTTTTTAAAACCAATGAAGTCCATAGGAGATGGATCATTGTGGTTGGTCATCTGTTATGTCATCCATTACAAATCCAATTTTAAAGTACTGCCGAACTCAAGAGGTGTTCACAGACGAAACGGAACCGATGCAAAAACGGAAACCAAAGTAGACAACTGTTTTTGCTCCGTTTGTAAAGGATCCTTTTTTTAATACTAGATCTGTTACAAAACCAATGACCGTAGGACATGTGAACAGAGCCAAAAGCATCCATAAAAGATCCTTTGGTTATTTATTGTTTCAAGCAATTTCATACACAGTCATACAGCTTTTTCAAAGTTGTAAGAATTTTTGAAAATCCCAAAAAATCATAGTAACACGTTGAGCTACAAACAGAATTTGTTATTTTTAAAATAATATATTAGGCAAAGGGTTGCACTGTTGTACCAAAACAGTGTCCCTTCTGTTTAGGTAGCAGAGGGGTAGAAGAGTATTGTGTCTATCTTGTTATCCACTGCCTGTTGTCAAGTGAAATCAGTGTCTAGCAACAAAGAAGCTGAGATGTTGGAACAGGTCTATGGTCTTCATTTTCCTGCCTATCGAACAGAATATTGACGTAATAGAGAGACGGACTTTTAGTACAATACAGAAGCCACTGGACAATGGTTCTAGGAAGCGAGGGAAAAGAAGTTTTAGTACCAATAGTGCTGGCGTAATGCAGGTAAAGAGGGACTGCCGACTTCAACAGATGATAAGTTAGAGAGTATGTGAATCAGGATAGCTCCCAGACATATTAGTCTGGTGTGTGCACCAAAATAAATTTTAACTTTTCATGGGGGGATGACTAAGGCAGCAAAACTATACTTACATACATACTCGTATATACTATTAAGACCAATCCACTAAATCATCCTTGAAATCCAGAGAAATTAGACACTAAACAATGACCATTGTAGACCATCACTGAGAAAGTATATCCAAATTAACCACGTCATCACCCCAAGACCACCAGAGATACTATTTATTACACACTGAGCCACTCTAGACCACCAGGGATATTTCTTCTAAGTTTCAACATCTCCTTTAATTGTATTTAGGGAGATTGTGTTCCCCCTATCCAATAACTTATAGAAATGAAATATATTATCAGTATAGAAAGATGTTTCATACGATAGTGCTGTATTCACAATATGAGCGCAGGAAAATTAGTTCACACTTCACAGCTAATAAATGTCCCGAATCTACAAGGTCAGGACAAAGAATCTGCAGTGGAATTTTTACACAGAGAACTGTACAAATAACCTTAGTTGTGAGATTAGCGGAAGGAACATACCACCTGCTGGGTTTATTGGGCTCTTTCCTTGAAAAGGAAACACAACTTGTGATTCACTTGAAAATATGGAAAAAATTATTACTGTTCAGGCCAGTTATGGGGTTTACCTAATTTGCATCTTGGTTTTATAAGACATTTCCATATTTGAATTATTATATGTTTTTAAAAGGTAAATATTACAAACATGAGGACTATAAATGGGATACAGTGCCCCCTACTGTACAACTCAGGGATCCCTCACTTTCACCACATTTGCTTAGCGCTTACCTCCTCCGCAAGCAAGAAGCTGGTGCTGCCTCAGCTATTGCATAGATGTAACTTCACTTAAAGTTGTAGTAGATGTAATAATAATAATATTCGCAAATACCTCCAATTAGAAATGTAGTATAGTTTTAATGATTCGCTAGGTCTCTTTTCTCATGTGTAGGCATTGCAGAACCTTAGGTATCCATGGTTACGACCACTAGCAACTAGATAACTGTCACTTTATCAGAGGACGTAACCATGGATACCTAAGATTCTGCAATGCCTGCATATGAAGAAAGAGACCTAGCGAATCAGAAAAACTATACTACATTAGTAATTGGAGGAATTTGCTAATATTATTACACTTACTAAATATTGGGATAGGATCTTGGACATGGGAACACCCCTTTAAGTGACCTATGACTTTGTAGAACAGGGATTTTTATGGTCTCTGCAGTGTGTATAATTCTGTGTCTATACTCAAGAGCAGCATTCAAATGTAAAAAACCTAAAGGACATAAATTCAAAAAACAAACCAGATAAAACCTCCTTACCAACACCATGTCAGATTATAAATGCACAGGCAGGATGCAGCAGACTCAAATTGTGAAGGGGGGGCAGTACAGGTGCAAACTCACAGCCACTCACAACCCTACCACTTTATGTAATGGGTGACTGCCTAGTAAAAAATAAGGTAATATAGTAGAAAAAGGCGTGCACTCTGTAGTAACGAATAGGTGCAGGCTGAACCTGGAACTAGGCCAGATAATCATGTAATTGGAAAAACAGCCGCACTCAAACAATCTTTCAATGCAAGTGAAAAAAGTTTTATTTGAAAACACCACAGCATAAAAAACGTGTAGAGGTAACGTTTCGACCCTGCAATGGGTCTTTCTCAAACCTTAAGGAAGATAACGGAAAAGGAACAGAGGAGGCCACTGTGGGATATGAAAATGTGTGGCCCAGCTGCGCTTGGTACACATGTTCCCTGGAGTATGCACAGAAAGGTAATTACGTAAACCTGATATTCATTCACACTCATACTTCCCTATAGTTCCACCAGAGGGAGCCCCTTAGATTCAGGTATTTAGGAGTGTGGAGAAACGCAGCAGTAGGCATTCTAGCCAGACAGTCATGCTAGTTGTTGGTTGTACCTCAGACAGTGGAGTTCTCCTCAGAACACCAGAGTGAGAAGATTCTAGTCAGAGCTTTGTCTGAGCTGTGCGAGTTCAGACGTGTGGTGATTCCTGTCAGATGAGACAGAGGAGGAAAGACAAGCTGTTACCTCAGAACGGTCTGACTGTTAGTTCCAAGGAATGTGGAAAGTGACTCTCGGAGCGAGCGTGAATTCAGTCTGACGGAAGGTCCTGAGAGCTGCTCTGGACAGAGTCTATGAAGGAGAAGAAGGAAGGGGACTACAGTTATCATAACATCGAGTCGACTGAGAAACGGTCAGTGAGCTGTGGAAGGAAGGAAGCTGATGACTTGACTACACCTACTGTTACCCGTGCTTATGTTAAGGGTGAGAGTAGGGCGACGGGCGAGTGGTGACAAAAGGGAAAGAGTGACCGAGGCGATACAGCAACGATAGCTGCCTCCACTCTGCACAACCGGACACCGGGTCCGAAGCTTGCTAGAACCTTCACGGCTAGTGGGAGAAAACCGGAATCCCTGCTGGACTTCAGGTCACAGAGGGGCCCTAATGTGCTGATACGTAACCGGGGTCAGGGAGAACAGGAGTCGGGCCTGATCAGCCATAGACTTAGTTCTTGCCAAAAGAAGGCTCCACCACAACGTCGGCCGGGCGTAGCTGTTATACACAGAGTTGAACTTAGCTTTATGCAGGTTGGAAACTCACACATAAAGAAGAAAGGAGGCCTTAAACCTACTCAGTGATTACCTGGATGTGCATCCTCCACCCTGAGCAGCTTCCCGGGACATACCTGCAAATACCACCAGTAAAGGTATGGAAAGAGACTGACTTGTGTGTGTCTGCCTTATTGCCTGCACCCTGCACCGCCATTAACCCTGAGGGATCCAGTCTCGCCTGTGGGGGACTTAACATCTTGCTGTCCAATAACAACCCCTCAGAGGATTCACCCTGCAGCGCTGGTCACTCTGATCAGAAACCACAGGTGGCGTCACGAACAATTACTACAATCCCCTGTAAATATTATCCCCCTTGAATGAGCGCCCAGGGCAACGGGCCGAGCTGCGCTACCCGTGACCTATTCCCCATTGAAGTTAACGGGCTCGGTGCCGAGTACCCCATAAGCCCTGGTACCGTGTGCGACTCATCTTTGGCGTCACGAACAGGATACGAAGCTTACTAAATGTGAGTCCTGTGTGCCTGGAATGGACTGTTTTGTGCAAAAAGACTGTGCAGTTTTTGTGATTTTTGGCTCTATTTTCCGCCATTTTGCCGCCATATTCGCGCCCTGAGGCGCTGGTGAAGAAGGTGGGCGTGCCTTTGTGGGCGTACCCCCCCTGTGGTGCGAAAGTAATGGGCGCCCTGTCTAAATGCTATTACAATGTGAGAGCTTGCCCTACTGCAAGGGAGATCCGCCTCCTCTTCATCCTCTATGCCAAGAAGAGAAAGCGAAAGTCTCGCCTCCACGGAGGAGATCAGATTGTTCCAGATGGGAAACACAGTCTGGCCTGGAGTGAGATGGCGGAAGGACAGGAGACGCTGTGTGGAGGAACGGCGGTGAGCAGACCCCATTCCCCTGAAGAGCTACTGCCTGTGCCTGAACCGTCCCAGGTCGGGAGACCGATCAAAGAATTCAGAAAGTGGAGGAGGTGGATGCGGTGCTGGGGGACATGGCCCGGCACCGTGAAGAAATGGAGGCGATGGAGAAAAGCTGGCGAGCCCTGAAACAGCGGCTGCTGTGGGACGCGACGCTTTCCCCCCTGGATGCACCACCGTTACCTGCGCCCCACTGCCAGCGGCTGATGAAAAACCGGAGACCGGCCCCAAAAGTGCTGATCCTGACTCCGCCGGGGACGAGGCGGGAGGGAAGGAGGCTGAGGAGGCCCTGCCCGGACCCGAATGCCAGCCAGGCCTGGAGGCCGCAGCGGAATGCAGTCCCCCGGTAGGGACGACAGAGGAGACCCAGCCGTCCGTGATGGAGATCGATTGGGAGGAGATGGAGTACCTGGACGACGTGGAATACGCCGCCCAGATGGAGAACGAGTGGCGACCCCGTGAGCATGAGCAGCGGCAGCAGCAGGAGCAGAGAGAGGCGCAGCAGCTTCGCCAGAGGTATCGGGAAAAGGATCTCGCTGACAAGGACAACGTCAGGCGAGACAAAGGTACGCTCCGGGAACCGCGGCGCCAGGGGGCTATTAGAGACTTCAAACTCCGGGGAGGCTGGGGGTTCATCCATGAACCAGGCCTGTACCAGGAGGTATTTGTCAACCGCAGGGATGTGGAGTCTCACCTGCCAGAGGGACACCCGGGAAGGATCTAATTATAGGGGATGTAGTCACCTACACGCGGCATTGGGGTCTTAAGGGGTGGTATGCCCTGAATGTCTCCCGTGTCAGCGACCCCGTCCCTGAAGCCGGCAATGTACCCCGTGTCTCAGCGTCCCAAGTCACAACCCCATTAGCGCCAGGCCGCGCACCTGCATCCTACCCTGCATTGCAACAGCCTTGTGCGTATCCAACTAAGTCACTGCGCGCACCTGCTTCCTGCCCAGCATCCTATTCTGCAACGCAGCAGGCTAGTGCGTCCCCAATTAAGCCACTGCGCACAACTGCGTCCCAATTGGAAACGCTGCAGAGCACAGCGACCCCTATTGAGCCAGACCTGTACTTGGAAGAGGCACCTGTAAGGCCTCCAGCTAAACGCAAAATTGAAACAAGGACTGTGGCTACCCAGACACAGGTGGCAGGACATGATCTGCTAGTGATGCGTTCCAGAGCGCACCGCATACTTCCAGCCCCAGGTAAGGAAGAAGTAATCGCAATTTACAAAGAAGAACAGTAGGACCCAGACAGGGTTTGCTGCAACTGTAAAAAGTTATGAAGATTTGCACTTTATTGAATGTTGATAATATGTGATGATGATGCATAATTTCAAATAGTATACCCCAGTTGGGTAATGTGAAGTATTATGTGAATGTGAAATGTTCTTATGCGAAGGACTGTGTGCTGAGGACTCTTGCAGCACAGAACTTTAGTTGTAAATAGTTAGCACTTCGGTGCCCCATCTTGGTTTTACGTAAAGCCATATTCTACCTCTGAAGAAAAACCCGTATGGTGTGGCCTTGAGTGAGGTCTGCAGCAGAGAAGTCCTGCAGCCCACCCAGGACCACCGTGGGAGGTTTGGTGCGGGTCCTCCACAAGAATATTGTATTTATTGTGAAAAGTATATTTTGATATTTTTCTATTGCCATTTGTACACAATGTAATGTTAAAGTGTTCTTACCTCCCGCAAGGGATGAGTTATGTTGTTGATGTTATGATAAAAATTGTTTTCCTTTTTCAGCCCGGGAGTGCTGACAATAACTAGGGGGGGATGTGTGGCCCAGCTGCGCTTGGTACACATGTTCCCTGGAGTATGCACAGAAAGGTAATTACGAAAACCTGATATTCATTCACACTCACACTTCCCTATAGTTCCACCAGAGGGAGCCCCTTAGATTCAGGTATTTAGGGGTGTGGAGAAACGCAGCAGTAGGCATTCTAGCCAGACAGTCATGCTAGTTGTTGGTTGTACCTCAGACAGTGGAGTTCTCCTCAGAACACCAGAGTGAGAAGATTCTAGTCAGAGCTTTGTCTGAGCTGTGCGAGTTCAGACGTGTGGTGATTCCTGTCAGATGAGACAGAGGAGGAAAGACAAGCTGTTACCTCAGAACGGTCTGACTGTTAGTTCCAAGGAATGTGGAAAGTGACTCTCGGAGCGAGCGTGAATTCAGTCTGACGGAAGGTCCTGAGAGCTGCTCTGGACAGAGTCTATGAAGGAGAAGAAGGAAGGGGACTACAGTTATCATAACATCGAGTCGACTGAGAAGCGGTCAGTGAGCTGTGGAAGGAAGGAAGCTGATGACTTGACTACACCTACTGTTACCCGTGCTTATGTTAAGGGTGAGAGTAGGGCGACGGGCGAGTGGTGACAAAAGGGAAAGAGTGACCGAGGCGATACAGCAACGATAGCTGCCTCCACTCTGCACAACCGGACACCGGGTCCGAAGCTTGCTAGAACCTTCACGGCTAGTGGGAGAAAACCGGAATCCCTGCTGGACTTCAGGTCGCAGAGGGGCCCTAATGTACTGATACGTAACCGGGGTCAGGGAGAACAGGAGTCGGGCCTGATCAGTCATAGACTTAGTTCTTGCCAAAAGAAGGCTCCACCACAACGTCGGCCGGGCGTAGCTGTTATACACAGAGTTGAACTTAGCTTTATGCAGGTTGGAAACTCACACATAAAGAAGAAAGGAGGCCTTAAACCTACTCAGTGATTACATGGATGTGCATCCTCCACCCTGAGCAGCTTCCCGGGACATACCTGCAAATACCACCAGTAAAGGTATGGAAAGAGACTGACTTGTGTGTGTCTGCCTTATTGCCTGCACCCTGCACCGCCATTTACCCTGAGGGATCCAGTCTCGCCTGTGGGGGACTTAACATCTTGCTGTCCAATAACAACCCCTCAGAGGATTCACCCTGCAGCGCTGGTCACCCTGATCAGAAACCACAGGTGGCGTCACGAACAATTACTACAATCCCCTGACCTATTCCCCATTGAAGTTAACGGGCTCGGTGCCGAGTACCAGCATAAGCCCTGGTACCGTGTGCGACTCAAAAACTTGAAAAGGCTCCAGGCCATATATACGGAAATCCGACAGGGCAGGGACCAACTGAAGGTCTGTGCCACAGACGGCACCTGAACCTTCATCCTACCAGGACCTTCAGTTGGTCCCTGCCCTGTCGGATTTCCATATATATGGCCTGGAGCCTTTTCAAGTTTTCATATCCCACAGTGGCCTCCTCTGTTCCTTTTCCGTTATCTTAAGGTTTGAGAAAGACCCATTGCAGGGTCGAAACGTTATCTCTACACGTTTTCTAGTAAAAAATACACACAGATGAGGCTTGATAGAACGCCAATCACACAGGTACGTGTAGTGCACAGTGTCCAGCTTAGCGCCTATTGATGACGCCCATACTATTAGATCAGGTGGGCTGCCCTGCACTATATGAGTGCACTATATGAGTGCACTCCGCAAGACTGACGCCCAGTTCACACAACCAACAAAAAAGGGTCTAACTGCATCCTGCAAAAATGGTAAAATGTGCAATAAAAGATGAAAAAATGAAAAATAATGTACGGTATGTGATAAAAACATTAAATGAGGTATTGATTGATATTTTGGGGTTTGCTGCATCCTGCTTGTGCATTTGTGATTTGTGATCTGACCTGATGTTGGTAAGGCTGTTTTTTTCTGGTTTGTTTTTTGAATTCATGTCCTTTAGGTTGGTGTTTTTGAAATTAGTGTTAGGACTCGCAAGCGTGAGGACGCTTGACGTGGGTTGCGAGCTTGCCTGTTTTTACCAAAATATCTAATACCTCATGTAATGCATTTATAGACATTTTTCATTGCACATTTTACCATTTTTGCAGGATGCAGCCAGGCCCTTTAGTATTGGTTGGGTGTACTGGGGCATCAGTGTGAGCAGGTTGCGGGATGCAGTGACGGACTGGAGACAGAGCAAGAGTTAATGTTTTTAATGAACAGAGGTATACTCCACGCAGGGAGATGAACAGTTAAATGGGGAAAATAAACAGTTCGGAAGTAAAGGTTATACTGATGGGAGAAGCAACGGTAATAATAGAAGTAATAGTTCTGAAGAGTGTAACTTATCCAGTCAGGCGGTCTTCAGGCTGTAGGGACCACAAGGCAAACGATGGCGCCAGCAACGGCCGACGCGAGGTTAGTCTGGTGAATTCCTGTAGATGACGATGATACATGTCCTGGTGGCACATGCACAGCACTCACGGGCCCGGAGCGCTTGGCACCTTGCTTTGCGGGGGCCAATGGGCACACGACACCTTGCTTTGTGGGGGCCAACGGGCACACGGCACATCTCTGCTCCCGGTCTCTACGGTTAGCAGTGGCGATGTTCGGGTGTGGGTCTGTGTTACTCCGGTGCTCGAGAGACAGAGCACTCACTTCCCTCTGCTGTGCGCTGTCTGTTCCCACCAAGTCTGACTGCTTCCGCGCACGCTGTGGCTTCAGCAACTCTGCCACCTCCTCTACTTAACCACAACACAACCACAACACAAAACAAATGCGACCAACAAAGTCCAAAATATTATAAAACAATATATATTTTATTAGATACCAATTAGAACATGTAAACATAGTAACATAGTTATTATTAAGGTTGAAGGAAGACTTTAAGTCCATCTAGTTCAACCCATATCCTATCCTAACCTGCCCTAACATGTTGATCCAGAGGAAGGCAAAAAAAAACCAAGTGGAAACAGTAAGCTTCACATTGAGGAAAAAAATTCCTTCCCGACTCCACATACGGCAATCAGACTAGCTCCCTGGATCAACGCAGTATCTAGGAAACTAGTGAATATAGCCTGTAATATTATACTTTTCAAGAAAGGCATCCAGTCCCTTCTTAAATTTTAGTAAGGAATCACTCATTACAACATTAGACGGCAGAGAGTTCCATAGTCTCACTGCTCTTACAGTAAAGAATCTGCATCTGTGATTATGGCTAAACCTTCTTTCCTCCAGACGTAGAGGATGCCCCCTCGTCCCCGTCACAGGTCTAAGAGTAAAAAGATCATTAGAAAGGTCTTTGTACTGTCCCCTCATATATTTATACATTGTAATAAGATCACCCCTAAGCCTTCGTTTTTCCAAACTAAATAACCCCAAGTGTAATAACCTGTCTTGGTATTGCAGACCCCCCAGTTCTCTAATAACCTTGGTCGCTCTTCTCTGCACCCGCTCCAGTTCAGCTATGTCTTTCTTATACACCGGAGACCAGAACTGCACACACAGTATTCTAAGTGTGGTCGCACCAGTGACTTGTATAGAGGTAAAATTATGTTCTCCTCATGAGCATCTATGCCTCTTTTAATGCATCCCATTATTTTATTTGCCTTGGCAGCAGCTGCCTGACATTGGCCACTAAATGTGAGTTTGTCGTCCACCCATACACCCAGGTCTTTTTCAGTGACAGTTTTGCCCAGTGTTTTACAATTAAGCACATAATTATACATCTTATTTGTTCTACCCAAGTGCATGACCTTACATTTATCCCCATTAAAGCTCATTTGCCATTTATCAGCCCAAGCTTCTAGTTTACATAAATCCTCCTGTAATATAAAATTATCCTCCTCTGTATTTATTACCCTGCAGAGTTTAGTGTCATCTGCAAATATTGAAATACTACTCTGTATGCCCCCTACAAGGTCATTAATAAATATGTTAAAGAGAAGCGGCCCCAATACTGACCCCTGTGGTACCCCACTGCTAACCGTGACCCAGTCCGAGTGTGCTCCATTAATAACCACCCTTTGTTTTCTATCCATGAGCCAGTTCTTAACCCACTTACACATATTTTCCCCTATCCCCATTGTTCTCATTTTATGTATCAACCTTTTGTGTGGCACTGTATCAAAAGCTTTTGAGAAGTCCATGAACACCACGTCCACTGCATTCCCTTGGTCCAGTCCTGAACTTACCCCTTCATAAAAGCTTATCAGATTAGTCTGACAAGAACGGTCCCTCGTAAACCCATGCTGATACTGTGTCATAAGGTTATTCAGCCTCAGATACTCCAATAAAGTATCCCTTAAAAAACCCTCCAGGATTTTACCCACAGTAGATGTTAAGCTCACTGGCCTATTATTTCCAGGTTCAGTTTTTGCCCCCTTTTGAATATTGGCACCACATTTGCTATACGCCAGTCCTGTGGTACAGACCCCGTTTTTATGGAATCTTTAAAGATTAAAAATAATGGTCTATCTATGACTGTACTTAATTCCTGCAGTACTCGGGGGTGTATCCCATCCGGGCCCGGGGATTTGTCAACTTTAGTGATTTTTAGACGCCGCCGTACTTCCTGCTGGGTTAAGCAGGTGACATTTAATGGAGAAATTTTTTTATCTCTGATCATGTTATCTGTGATGGGATTTTCTTGTGTAAATACAGTTGAAAAAAAGTCATTTAGCATATTGGCTTTTTCCTCATCCTCATCCACCATTTCACCCAGACTATTTTTAAGGGGACCAACACTATCATTTTTTAGTTTCTTGCTATTTATGTAGTTAAAGAATATTTTGGGATTATTTTTACTTTCTCTGGCAATGAATCTCTCTGCCTCAATCTTTGCTGTCTTGATTTGCTTTTTACAGAATTTATTCAGTCTTCTGTATTTATTTAATGCTCATCACTAACTACTTGCTTTAATTCCCTAAACGCTTTCTTTTTGTCCCTTATTGCGCCCTTACAGCTCTATTTAGCCATAGTGGTTTCCTCCTAATTCTAGCATGTTTATTCCCATAGGGTATATACTGTGCACAGGTCCTATTCAGGATACTAATAAAAGTCTCCCATTTTCTTTGTGTATTTTTATGTCTCAGGATATCGTCCCAGTTTATTGCACCAAGATCATCTCTCATCCGTTGGAAATTTGCCTTCCTGATGTTTAGTGTCCTTGTAACCCCTCGACTACACATCTTATTAAAGGATACATGAAAGCTTATTATTTTGTGATCACTATTACCCAAGTGACCCCCAACCCTTATATTTGATATGCGGTCTGGCCTGTTGGATAATATTAGGTCTAGCAGTGCCCCCCTCTTGTTGGGTCCTGAACTAGTTGTGAAAGGTAATTGTCTCTCATAGTTGCCAAAAACTTATTACCTTTGCTCGAACTATAGGTTTCTGTTCCCCAATGTATTTCAGGGTAGTTGAAGTCCCCCATAATAATGACTTCTCCTTGAGTTGCTGCTTCATCTATTTGCTTTACGAGGATATTCTCTGTTGCTTCCATTATTTTAGGAGACTTATAACAAACCCCTATCAATAATTTATTATTTTTCCCCCCTCCCCTAATCTCCACCCACAGAGACTCTACATCTTCATTAGATTCACAGATATTATCACGCAGGATGGGTTTTAAGGATGATTTTACATATAAACACACACCCCCACCTCGCTTATTTTTACGGTCATTTCTAAACAGACTATAGCCCTGTAAATTAACCGCCCAGTCGTGGCTCTCATCCAGCCAAGTCTCAGATATCCCCACCATGTCATAATTATGTTCCAACAAAATTAATTCTAATTCCGCCATTTTGTTAGTGAGGCTTCTGGCATTAGTATACATGCACTTTATGTATCTCTCTGAACCTCTATTCTTTCTTAAATTATTAACTGTTCTAACCCCACCCCCCATGCCACCCCCACCCCCAATTTCATTATATGTGCCCAGGTCTCTATCTGCACTGCCTTCCCCTCCTATAAAATGAATACCCTCCCCCCTAGTCCCTAGTTTAAAGACTCCTCCAACCTTCTAGCCATTTTCTCCCCCAGCACAGCTGCACCCTCCCCATTGAGGTGCAGCCCGTCCCTAGCATAGAACCTGTAGCCAACTGAGAAGTCCGCCCAGTTCTCCAGGAACCCAAACCCCTCCTTCCTACACCAATTCTTGAGCCACTTATTAACCTCCCTAATCTCCCGTTGCCTCTCTGGTGTGGCACGTGGTACAGGCAGTATTTCAGAAAATACCACATTGGAGGTCCTTGCTTTAAGCTTGCAGCCTAATTCCCTGAAATCTTCTTTAAGGATCTTCCATCTACCTCTAACTTTTTCATTTGTGCCAATGTGCACCATGACCGCTGGGTCCTCACCAGCCCCTCCCAGTAATCTGTCAACCTGATCAGCGATGTGTCGGACTCGAGCGCCAGGTAGGCACACTGTTCGACGATTCCTGCCTTTGTGACAGATTGCCCTATCTGTTCCCCTAATAATTGAGTCCCCCACTACCAGCACCTGTCTGGCCTGCCCTGCTCTCCTAATTCCCCCCTTACTGGAGCAGACACTCCCCCGGGTTTCAGAGGACATGCCTGGCTGCAGCAGTGCTACCCCTGTACTGACAACCCCCTCATCTGCCAACTTTGCAAACTTATTGGGGTGTGCCAGATCAGGACTAGCCTCCCTGACGATCTTTCCTCTACCCCGCTTTCTAACTGTCACCCAGCTTCCTACTTCAGTGTCCTGCAGCTCCACCCTAGCATCCCCCCCCTCATCTATCCCATTGAGTGTCTGCTCAGTGAGCAGAAGACTCCTTTCCATATTGTCTATGGATCTCAGTGTTGCCAGCTGCACATTTAGATCCAGGATTTGGGCTTCCAAATGCACAACGTGCTCACATCTCACACAGCAGTATGCACCCTCGACCGGCTGTTCAAGGACTGCATACATGTGGCAAGATGTACACTGGATGGCATTGGCAATAGTGGAGCACATATCTAATGGGGATTTCACCAGACAGCAAAGATAAGTAAAAATAAATAAAAAGTATTAATAAAATATAACAGCAATTCAGTAATTCCTCCCTTGTCAACTCCCTGAATCCAAAGTCACTGAATCTCAAGTCACACTTACCACTGTTCACACTTGCGCACCGGTCACACTCAGCTCGCTCACACTCGCTGAAGCAGAAGATTTAAAGAGATTTTTTTTTTTTTTTTTTTTCTCCTTCAGCAGCAAATCACCCTGCTGCTCAAATGCACTTCTAAAAAGACTTGAGCCCCAACCAGCTGGCCCTTCTAAACCCTTAATTATGAACCCCCAACCTTAATTAACCCCTTGTGAATATAGCTACACCAAGATTTAAATGCAATATAGTTAACCTTTAAACCTTTAAACACACAGATAGTAAAATAAGAGATTAAACCTTTAGAGAGAAAAAATAGGTTAAAAAAGCCCCCAAAAGATAGAACAGGTAGAAAGGCACTCAGCAATCCACAATTCAGCCACTCACACCAATTCACACAGGTATTTGATTAAAGGTTTTTCAAATACAGGGTGATAACACTAAAGTGCAAATGTGCAGTACAGGGGGGCCCCCTGACGAAGGCTTCCGCCGAAACGCACGTCGGGGTGACGCCTGTTGTGCCTGCTCTTACCCTCTGCATTTGCGGACCTCCAGGGTGGCTTCTATTCATCATAGGAGTGGTACGTTTTGCTTCTTATTTGATTCATGACCATATCCGCATTATATAAAATGTTTTCTAGCATCTATATGCCTATGTGGCTATATACTGTGCCACTATGACGAGTATTGCCAGGTCCTTTCTGATATACATTTGAGGGAATAATATCTTATGATTATTTTTGCATAGATTTATCTATACTATTTCTTGTTATCTTGTTATATCTGAGCTGCGTTCTTGCGTCCCACATTTTGCTGTACTGCACATTTGCACTTTAGTGTTATCACCCTGTTTACATGTTCTAATTGGTATCTAATAAAATATATATTGTTTTATATATATTTTGGACTTTGTTGGTCGCATTTGTTTTGTGTTGTGGTTTAGTGCTGGTGGCGACTAGTCCGTTATTTTTGGTTCTTATTGTTTTGGTATCGACATGAATTTCTCAATGCTGTATGAACATATTTCTATTATACAAAGATACCTATGTGTGTGTTGAAGTGTTCTTTCACCTCCTCTACTTCCGGATCCAAAGGTCGGTCCGGTCCCCTAAGCTCTCCCCCGGACAACAGAGGAGACAGTCCTGACAGTTCTGGACCTGGTGTAGAGCAGGTACCTACGGCCTGGTCCTTCTTCCTACACTCCCCCTCTCCTTTTGCTCGCCATTCCACGGGCGAGAGTTCTTGTAGCAGACATTGACACTCCATCTCTTGGATAATTCGCTGCCAAATAAATTGGTCTTGCTCATATCGGTTGGGTGGTATTCCAGCTGTTGTCTGTTTGGAGCGGCATAAGCCAAGTTGAGTAGTTGAGTCCGGTTGAGTAATGGGGTCAGGTTGAGAAGCGAAGTCAGGTTGAGTGGACGGAGACGCGCCCAGTTTCAATGGAGCAGCCATTTCGGGATCTTCAATCTCCTGTTCCTCTTCTGGGTTAATGGGTAGCGGATCAGAAAATTCTTCATCGTCATAGTCGAAAGCTGCAGAAGGGAGTGGCTCAGGAGTAACTGGTGCTCCCGCTGGTTGACCTGGGTTTCATGACAAACAAGGACGTATTATGTTCCGATGTACTACTCAAATGGGAGCGCCTTCTTCCCCTTCGGTTGAATCTTGTAAACAGGACCTTCAGTCCCGATCCGACGTTTCACCCGATACGGGGTCTTTCCCCACCTATACTCCAACTTGCCTCGAGGCTGTTTGTCTCGGACTAGCACGCGGTCCCCAGTCGTAAGAGCTGTCCCTCACAGAGGAGCTGTCTCTGGATGTTCAAGTTCTCAGAACTTGGTCTGCACAAGGCGATGTAAAGTCTGCAACCGGTGTCGATATTCATGGACCCAGGTGGACACCACCGTCCGCGGGTAGTCCTTCTCTGGATCCAATTCCAGCTCAGTGATCTCACGTCCTGGTCGGCCGAACAAAAGGGTGTATGGCGTGTATCCAGTGGTGCAATGTACTCGGTTATTGTACACCCAAACTAATCCAGCCACAAACTCAGGCCAGCAAACTTTTCTGTCTTCCTCTAACGTCCTCAGCATCTGGATCAAGGTTCGATTGAAACGTTCACAGGCCCATTTCCTTGGGGAAGGTACAGTTTTGTCCGGGATTTCTCAATCTGATACATGTGATACAGCTCTTCCATCACTCGTCCCTGAAAACAGGCACCTTGATCGGAGTGAATTCTCTTCAGACAACGGTACACTTGGATGAAGTCGATGCAAATGGTGTGCTGCCGATTCAGCAGTCTGATCTTGGGTCGGAGTCACCACAGCAAATTTGGTGAAGTGGTCGGTCACCACTAGACAGTGTTCATATCCAAGGTCAGCCAGGCCTATAGTCAAGTAATCTATCATCAACACCTCTAGGGGAGCAGAAGTCATGATGGTCTTCGTGGGAGCTCTCTGCTCCGGGGGCTTAGCTAGTTCACAGCTTCTACACTGTCGACAGGTTTCTTCTACCACAACTTTTAGTCAAGGATGGTATACTAACTTCTGCAGCCACTGGAATGTCTTCTCCGGGCCAAAGTGGGTCCCTCTTTCGTGAGCCTCCGTGGCCACCTTGTGAAGCAGCTTTTCACTTGCCAGGTGACTCCCAGTTCTAGGTTCAACTGGATCTTCCGATACAATAGACCATCTCTTAGGTGGAGCCTTTCCCACTGTCGAAGGAGCTGCAGAGTTCCCGGGGACAGGGCATCTCTCTCTCTTTGGTTAGGTAGTTGTTTTAGAGCCACCCACTGCCTCATCTGAGAGAGTTCCCCATCTTCCTGCTGAAGTCGTACGCACTCGTCACGGGATCGCCCCAGGGTGCATTCTCTGGGCACCCCCTAAATCTGTCCCTGCGTGGCCACCACCATACTGGCAGAATTATGGAACTCAGGGATCTCTTCAGCCTCCAGCTCTTCATCTCGATTGAGTCCAGGTCGCTCGTGCGTCACTCTGGATAGAGCGTCGGCGTGTGTTTCTCAGCTTCTTTCCATAGGCGATCTTATATCGGTACTTAGCCATTCGGGCCACCCATCGCTGCTCCAGGGCCCCTAGTTTTGAATTTTCCAGGTGGGCTAAAGGATTGTTATTGGTGCGTACCAAGACTTCGGACCCCGACAGGTACTTAGCAAACTTTTCACTCATGGCCCACACCAACACCAGCAGTTCTAGCTTGAAAGAACCGTAGTTGTCTGTATTTCGTTCAGAATCTTGGAGGGACCGACTCAAGTAGATTGTAAGCTCTCACGAGCAGGGGCGGCTTATTTTGCTTTAATTATTGTATTGTTAACGTTGTTACTTATGACTTGTGTTCTGTTAAACTGTAAAGCGCTGCGGAATATGATGGCGCTATATAAATAAAGATTATTATTATTATTATTATTAAGTAAGCAATCACTTGCTCTTTTCCGCCCTGTATTTGTGACAACACAGCTCCTAGTCCATGTTTACTTCCATCGGTTGGAAGAATTAATTGTTGGGAGAAGTCTGCATAGGCCAATACGGGTGCTTCAGCTAGAGCCATCTTTAAGGCTCGGAAAGCTTCTTCCTGGCTGTCTCCCCACTGAATGGTCCTATTCTTTGCGCCAGATGGTACTCCTTTCAACAGCTCCAGCAGTGGGTTAACAACACGAGTGAAGTTTTTCACAAACTGTCGGTAGTAACCAGTGAGTCCAGGAAAGCCCAAACATCCTTCGCAGTCTTCTGGGTGGGCCAGTCCTGCACTGCTGCTATCTTCTCACGTGATGGTCTTACCCCTTCAGCGGAGACAACATGTCCCAGGTATTCAATCTTTGTGAGAAAGAGGTGGCACTTCCGAGGCTTCACTTTCAGGCCAGGCTTCTGTAAACGACTCAACACTTGTTCCAGCCTGTTAGGCATTGGGTGACAGTGGGATCTGAACTTTGATCTAAGGAGTCTGTGGTCTCCCATCCTGGTCCAGCCAGGGCAGATGCTGCTCAGCTTCGCCATCAGTCCCAACGCCTAGCCAATACAAGAGAGGTACAAGCTGTTTCCAGGGTCTTTGTTAATAGTAGCCTTAAGCATAGGTTACAGAAGAAAACTAGGCTGTTGTGGTCTAAATCCAGGATTCTCCGCACTGAGCATGCCTGTGACGTGGCGGACCGTGATTGGTGTTTTGTTGTCAGCTGATCTGGTGACCTGGCACCGCTGATTGGCCACGAGTGATGTCATCAGTGATGTGAGTAACGAGATGGCTGGGGGCAGGGCTTAGCCTTTAAATAGCCTGACCGCAAGCATGGCGGCACGGTCAGATCATACTAAATAAGTTGTGTTCATGTGTGGATGCCTCTCAAATCTGGGCTCCACGTGCTCTCTAGTTTTGCTCTCCGGGACCTGCCGATGCCAGAGTTATCTCGGCTAAATAGCACAGGTCCTTCAGGCAGGTTAGTTGATGCTAGGCAGGTAAACAATGTGGCGTAGTCTAGCTCCGACAGAGGGTAGCTATACACCCAGAGCAGACTGCGGGGCTTGTAACCTGGGCATCGCCTGCCAGCTGAACAGAGAGTTGCTCAATCCAGTCGCACACCGGCTGGCAGCACGTACGCCTGGCGTGAGTCGCATGCACTTCCTAAACGGCTGGCAAGTGGCTTCTGTGCAGTTAACAGGGCTACATCTACACCAGCCTGCAGCACATCTTCCGTGCCGTTAACGGAGATAGTGCAAATCCAATATCTTTCCTAGTGTGAAGTAACACAGTCAAGATTTATCTTTCTGTTGTCAGTTTTCACCCTCATACCCGAGGGGTGTTCGGCCACAGCATCTCTAGCTGCACCGTGGACCCCAGGGTTCTGTTGCTTCCTATTATTTAATAAAGTTGTTGCAACAGTCCCCTTAACACAGCCATTGCAGATGTTCCTCAAAAGTGACTGCATAAACGATGATGTCATCCAAGTAAATGAGGGTTACCTCAAAGTTTAAGTCTTCCAGACATCTCTCTATCAGTCGCTGGAAGGTACCAGGTGCGTTAGCAAGGCCAAAAGGCATCCGGTTGAACTCGAACAACCCTATAGGCAAAATGAATGCAGTCTTCGCCTGGTCATGCTTGGACATGGGCACTTGCCAATACCCACTGGTCAAATCCAATGACGAGAAATATTTAGCATTTCCCAGAGCAGACAATGATTCCTCAATTCTTGATAGTGGATACGAGTCCCGCATGGTGCAGGCGTTCTGATAGTCTATGCAGAACCACAGAGTCCCGTCCTTCTTTCGTACGAGAACAATGGGGGCAGCCCACAGACTTTGGCTCTCTCGGATAACTCCACTCTGCAACATATGCGCCAACATCTCCTTCACATCCTGGTACATTTGTGGTGGGGTCTGTCGATACCGTTCCCTAATGGGTGCGGTGTTTCCCGTTGGGATCTCATGGGTGATAGCTATGGTACACCCAAAATCATTGTCATGATGGGCAAAGATGTCCTGGTATCGCCCTAGCATGGCATTCACCTGGTGCACCTGTTGTGGTGAGAATTCAGTAAGCACGACCCGCATCTGCTCCAGAATTTGGCATCCTTCCTTTAGGTGATTGGATTCTGGTTCAGAGGACACTGTTACGGCCACTGCCCAGGGATCCCCCTGCTTCACTGCCAGCTGAACGGCTTTTGGTGGTATCAGTTCTTCTGGCATGCCCAAAATCTGAGCTACTTCACTTTTGGGTGGAAGCGAGATTGACACATCACACTGGTACATTACCGTCGTGAAAAGTGGCTAACGCCAGAGCAACGAGGAGCCCTGGAGGTAGCTGCTCCACCAAAGCTGGCTTTATCTGGGCTTCGACTCCTTTGAGAGGGGTACATGCTTGGATAAACAGGGTGAGCACAGTTTGCCCTAGTGGTAGAACAATGTTGGCGGTGGCCGGGACGATCACCTTACCCAATGTTTTCCCTTCGCTCAAGGTTTCTTGGGCCTGGGCCACCCAGATCAATTGTTGGAAGGTTTTCCTCTGAGGGGTGCGAGGGCTCCACCGATTCAAAAACTCATTGACCAGGATATTCCCAAGTTCTTTCAGGACGTTCATTCCTAAGGTCACTGTGGGGCCATTGCCAGGATCCCCAGCAGTCAACACGACTCGTTTCCGGTCCACTTTTTTGCCACACACCGTGATTTGCATCCAATCCACCTCTGCGACCGGGATGGGCAACTGATTAGCAGCTGTTAACTTGATCACTGGGCCCCATTCAGGTCTCATCATCTGGGGGAAATTACATCTGAAATAGGCCTCAGGCATAGTATTTACCTGGGAACCGGTATCAACTAGACAGCGGACGGCCCGACCATCCATTTCGGCCCAAACAAGAGGACTCAGGGAAACTCAGAGAAACTAAAAATTGGCCTCGTCATTAACCCCTCTCTGCCATCAGACGTACTATTCCGTCCATGTGACCCTGGACCTAATTCCCATGGACGGAATAGTACGTCATAGGCGATCAGCTGCGCTCCCGGGGGAGCGTAGCTGATCGCCGCCGGGTGTCAGCTGTATATCACAGCTGACACCCAGCACTATGTGTCAGGAGCGGTCACGGACCGCTCCCGGCACATTAACCCCTGGCACACCGCGATCAAACATGATCGCGGTGTGCCCGGGGCACAGGGGAGGATCGCGCAGGCAGGGGGCTCCCTGCGCGCCCCCCTGAGACCCTCAGAGCAGCGCGATGTGTCGTGCTGTTCCGAGGGTCCGTCCTCCCTCCAGGTCCCCGGATCCAAGATGGCACCGGGGTCCTGCAGGGAGGCGGCTTCCTCAGTGCCTGCTGAGAGCAGGCGCTGAGGAAGCCTGCAGCGATGCCAGAGCGATCGCTGGTGTGACAGAGTGCTGTGCACACTGTCACACCAGCGATCTGCTAAAATACAGTGATGTCCCACCCTGGGACAAAGTAAAAAAGTAAAAAAAATAAAAAGTGGTAAAAAAAATCATACAAAAAAAAAAAAATATTCCCCAATAAATTCATTTCTTCCTGTAAATAAAAAAAACAAAACAATAAAAGTACACATATTTGGTATCGCCGCGTCCGTAACGACCCCCCCTATAAAACTGTCCCACTAGTTAACCCCTTTAGTGAACCCCTTAAAAAAAAAAAAAAAACTAAGCAAAAAAATCAATGCTTTATCATCATGCCGCAGAACAAAAAGTGGAATAACACGCGATCAAAAAGATGGATATAAATAAACATGGTACCGCTGAAAACGTCATCTTGTTCCGCAAAAAACGAGCCATCATACAGCATCATCAGCGAAAAAATAAAAAAGTTATAGCTCGCAGAATAAAGCGATGCAAAAATAATGATTTTTTATATAAAATTGTTTTTGTTCTATAAAAGCGCCAAAACATAAAAAAATGATATAAATGAGGTATCGCCGTAATCGTACTGACCCGAAGAATAAAACTGCTTTATCAATTTTACCACACGCGGAACGGTATAAACGCCTCCCCCAAAAGAAATTCATGAATTGCTGATTTTTGTTCATTCTAACCTCCCAAAAATCGAAATAAAAAGCGATCAAAAAATGTCACGTGCTCAAAAATGGTACCAATAAAAACGTCACCTCGTCCCGCAAAAAATAAGACCTCACATGACTCTGTGGGCCAAAATATGCAAAAATTATAGCTCTCAAAATGTGGTGATGCAAAAAACTACTTTTTGCAATAAAAAGCGTCTTTTAGCGTGACAGCTGCCAATCACAAAAACCCGCTATAAATAGTAAATCAAACCCCCCTTTATCACCCCCTTAGTTAGGGAAAAATAATAAAATTAAAAAAATGTATTTATTTCTATTTTCCCATTAGGGTTAGTGTTGCGGCTAAAGTTAGGGTTAGGATTGGCGCTAAAGTTAGTATTAGGGTTATGGTTGGGATTAGGGTTAGGGGTGTGTTAGGGTTAGGTTTGTGGTTAGGGTTGGGACTAGGGTTAGGGGTATGTTGGGGTTAGGGTTGGAGTTAGAATTGGGGGGTTTCTGCTGTTTAGGCACATTAGGGGCTCTCCAAATGTGACATGGCGTCTGATCTCAATTCCAGCCAATTCTGCGTTGAAAAAGTCAAACGGTGCTCCTTCACTTCTGAGCTCTGCCATGCGCCCAAACAGTAGTTTACCCCCGCATATGGGGTATCAGCATACTCTGGACCACAAGAGTTATTGTGCAATTTGTCCTATTTCTTCTGTTACCCTTGGGAAAATAAAAAACTGGGGGCGACAAAATCATTTTTGTAAAAAAAAAAATGATTTTTTTTGTTTTTACGGCTGTATGTTATACATTTTCTGTGAAGCACTTGGGGCTTCATAGCGCTCAGAACACTTCTAGATAAGATCCTTGTGGGGTCTATTTTCCAAAATGGGGTCACTTGTGGGGGGTTTCCACTGTTTAGGCGCATCAGGGGCTCTCCAAATGCGACATGACGCCCCCAGACCATTCCATCAAAGTCTGCAATCCAAAACGTCACTACTTCCCTTCCGAGCCCAGACGTGCACCCATACAGTCGTTTTCTCACACATGTTGGGTATCAGCGTACTCAGGACAAATTGGACAACAACTTTTGGGGTCCAAATTCTCCTATTACCCTTGTGAAAATAAAATATTGGGGCGAAAAAATCATTTTTGTAAAAAAAAAAGGATTTTTTATTTTTACAGCTGTACGTTATAAACTTCTGTGAAGCACTTCGGGGTTCAAAGTGCTCAACATACTTCTAGATAAGTTCCTTGTGGGGTCTATTTTCCAAAATGGGGTCACTTGTGGGGGGTTTCCACTGTTTAGGCGCATCAGGGGCTCTCCAAATGCGACATGACGCCCCCAGACCATTCCATCAAAGTCTGCAATCCAAAGCGTCACTACTTCCCTTCCGAGCCCTGACGTGCACCCATACAGTCGTTTTCTCACACATGTTGGGTATCAGCGTACTCAGGACAAATTGGACAACAACTTTTGGGGTCCAATTTCTCCTGTTACCCTTGTGAAAGCAAAATATTGGGGGCGAAAAAAATCATTTTTGTAAAAAAAAAAGGATTTTTTATTTTTACAGCTGTACGTTATAAACTTCTGTGAAGCACTTCGGGGTTCAAAGTGCTCAACATACTTCTAGATAAGTTCCTTTTGGGGTCTATTTTCCAAAATGGGGTCACTTGTGGGGGGTTTCCACTGTTTAGGCAGATCAGGAGCTCTCCAAACACGACATGGCATCCAGCCAATTCTGCGTTGAAAAAGTCAAAAGGCACTCCTTCCCTTCCAAACTCTGCCATGCACCCAAACAGTGGTTTACCCCCACATATGGGGTATCAGCGTACTCAGGACAAATTGCACAATAACTTTTGGAGTCTTGTTACCCTTGGGAAAATAAAAATTGGGGTGAAAAGATCATTTTTGTGGAAAAAATATGATTTTTTAATTTTACGGCTCTACGTTATAAACTTGTGTGAAGCACTTGGGGGTTCAAATTGCTCACCAAAGATCTAGATAAGTTCCTTAGGGGGTCTAGTTTCCCAAATGGGGTCACTTGTGGGGGGTTTCCACTGTTTAGGCACATCAGGGACTCTCCAAATGCAACATGGCGTCCAATCTCAATTCCAGCCAATTTTGGTTGGAAACAGTCAAATGGTGCTACTTCCATTCCGAGCTCTGCCATGCGCCCAAACAGTGGTTCCCCCCCACATATGGGGTATCAGCGTACTCAGGACAAATTGGACAACAACTTTTGAGGTCCAATTTCTCCTGTTACCTATGGGAAAATAAAAAATTAGTGACTAAGAGATAATTTTTGTGGGAAAAAAATAGGATTTTTTATTTTCATGCCCGGGCATTATAAACTTGTGTGAAGCACTTGGGGGTTCAAAGTGCTCACCAAAGATCTAGATAAGTTCCTTAGGGGGTCTAGCTTCCAAAATGGGGTCACTTGTGGGGGGTTTCCACTGTTTAGGCTCATCTGGGGCACTACAAACGGAACATGACCCCCATCAATGTTTGCATTCCAAAACGTTACTGCTTCCTTTCCAAGCCCTGCCGTGCGCCCAAACAGTTCCCCCCCCACATATGGGGTATCAGTGTACTCAGGACAAATTGGACAACAACTTTTGGTGTCCAATTTCCTTGGGAAAAATCAAAAATTTGGGACTAAAAAATCATTTTTGTGGAAAATTGTTTTTTTTTTTTTTCACACCCAGGCATTATAAACTTTTGTGAAACACTTTGGGGTTCAAAGTGCTCACAACAGATCTAGATAAGTTCCTTAGGGGGTCTAGTTTCCAAAATGGTGTCACTTGTGGGGGGTTTCCACTGTTTAGGCGCATCAGTGGCTCTCCAAACACGACATGGCGTCCAACCTCAACTCCAGCCAATTTTAGTTTGAAAAAGTCAAACGGCGCTCCTTCCCTTACGAGCTCTGCCGTGTGCCCAAACAGTGGTTTTCCCCCACATATAGGGTATTGGCGTACTCAGGAGAAATTGCACAACAACTTTATCTGTCCATTTTCTCCTTTTACCCTTGTCAAAATAAAAAAAAGTTTGTAAAAGATCATTTTTGTGGCTAAAAAGTTAAATATTAATTTTTTCCTTCCACGTTGCTTCAGCTCCTGTGAAGCACCTGAAGGGTTAATAAACTTCTTGAATGTGGTTTTGAGTACCTTGAGGGGTGCAGTTTTTAGAATGGTGTCACTTTTGGGTATTTTTTGCTATATAGACCCATCAAAGTGACTTCAAATGTGTGGTGGTCCCTAAAAAAAATGGCTTTGTAAATTTTGTTGTAAAAATGAGAAATCACTGGTCAACTTTTAACCCTTATAATTTCCTAACAAAAAAAAATTTTGTTCCAAAATTGTGCTGATGTAAAGTAGACATGTGGGAAATGTTATTTCTTAACTATTTTGTGTGACATATTTCTCTGTTTTAGGGAAAAAAAATTCAAAGTTTGAAAATTGCAAAATTTTCAAAATTTTCGCCATATTTGTGTTTTTTTCAAAATAAACGCAAGTTATATCGAAGAAATTATACTTCTAACGTGAAGTACAATATGTCACGAGAAAACAGTCTCAGAATCGCGAAGATCCGTTTAAGCGTTCCAGAGTTATAACCTCATAAAGAGACAGTGATCAGAATTGTAAAAATTGGCCCGGTCATTAACGTGCAAACCACCCTTGGGGGTGAAGGGGTTAACGTGCAAACCACCCTTGGGGGTTAAGGGGTTAAACAACCTTGGATTTGCTATATGAAGCCGACCAGCAGTCGATTAATAGCCTGCTTGTTGGGCTAAACATGCATGTGTTGTGACTGTCACACAGCTGCAACACATGCAGCTGGGGTGCCGAACAGCTGATTACCGGGAGCACTCCAGTTATCCGTGTTGCCGATGCAGCTATTCGGTAAGCGCTATAGCTATTCGGATATGGAGTTATCCGAAGCTATTTGATCATCCCTAATCATAATGGTGAACCAAGGCATATTAAATAAAGTCACTTTTTCAGCAAGTATTACGCTAAACTATCTGGTATTATTTTTGCTAGGACTACGTCCCCTATATAAATGTTTATGCAGTCTATTTGTCATTTTAGAGTGAGAGACTCCCTTTCAATAAGCATAAAACTCATTTCACCCAATGAATGAACATTTTGCTTGTGCATTGTGTGATTGACAGCCTGTTTAGATAGATCTATAATTGGTTTCCCATTATTCGCTGTACTGTTAATGCTCCTTAAAGGGATTGTCTCAAGTTGGAGATTTAGTCCCTATCCTCAAGTGACTGAACCCCCATTGTTTACGAGAACTAGATCGGAGGTTGATCATCCACACTACCGCTCCATTCATTCTTAATGGAAGCTCTGGAGATTGCAAGCACAGTGCTCTGCTGATCTCCGGCATTTCTATTAGAATAAATGGAGCTGTACTGCGGATCATCAACCTCCACCCCATTCAGCCAATAGTCTGGATCAGTGGAGACCATGGCAGTCAGACCCCCCAGTGATAGGAAAGCTATTCCTATCTCGTGGATAGGGAATAACTTTCAAACTTGAGACTTTAAAGAGTTTATAAAAAATATTCCAAAAGTTTAAGTGTAATGCCCATTGTGAGCAGATCAATGGGTCACCCAGTTCTGATGCGCCCACCAGTCAATAAACAAAGACATCCTAGAAGACTGCAGCTCAGTAGGCAGGCGCGCAAGAGCATGCACACATATTAGAGCAGCTGCGACTTTGGGGCTTCTAGAGCTACCCACCTGTGGCACTCACAGAGAGGAGGTAACTGCAAGCTTAGGAAGCTGACAGTCCATTGAGGCACATGGCCAGGTGACCTGATGATCCCAACCCGGCTTTTCCAAACTTCTCCATGGAGCCAGGTGACCGGAGAGTCCTAACCTGGTTGATGACACTTTTGTAGTGTCTGCCAATATTTTTTTTAAATGTGAACATTCCTGGTTGTGTGTCCTTCTGCTGGACTGGGCGTAGTGGAAGACCTGTTGGTCCCTATTATACTAATTATACTGTGGTGAAATTGATGCCACTTTTGTGGTGTTTGCCAATATTTTTTTTAAATGTGAACACTCCTGGTTGGGTGTCCATCTGCTGGATTGGGCGTAGTGGAAGACCTGTCAATCCTTATTATACTATTGCTACTGTGGTGAAATTGATGCCACTTTGTTGGTGTCTGCCACTAATTTTTGAAAATGTGTAGACTCCTGGCTGGATCGCCTTCATGTGTGTGATTTTTCTGAGTGTGGCTCAGCATGAAAGCAGGTTGAGCTGTTGTATGTGGTATCAGAGCTCCCAGCACATCAGGTCTACACGGATCCCTCACCCACCTCGTCATACCTTGACGTTCAATTGAAAGCTCTAAATGCTGGCCCAGACCACGATACCTCATGCATGGGTGATTACTGCAGTGCCATGCTAAAATTTGCATTGTGGTTGAATTGAGGCCACTTTCCTGATGTCTGTCCCTCACTTAATGTGTTTTGGCAGCTTTTGGGGCCATTAGAAGGTGTTGTGCATGTGTTTGTTTTTTTCCTCCCAGTGACTTGAATTGTGTTCGGCTGTGTTTGGTGAATATTCGACGAATAAATCGGCGAATATTACAAATTTGGTGATCATAATCTCAAACCGAACATTGAAATATTCGCTCATCTCTAGTCATAATGAGAAGTGACACAGGGATAAAATATTGAACACGCTTACTGAAATGTAGTTAATACTTCATACAAAAGCCTTTGTTGTTGATGACAGCTTCAAGACGCCTCCTCTATGGAGAAACTAGTCGCAGGCATTGCTCAGGTGTGATTTTTGTCCCATTCTTCCACACAAATACTCTTCACATCCTGAAGTTTCCGTGGCCTCCTTCTATGAACTCTGAGGTTTAGTTCCTTCCATACATTTTCTATTAGATTCAGGTCCGGTAATAGGCGCGACCATTCTAGCATCTTTATTTTCTTTCTCTGAAACTAATTGAGTTGTTTCATCCTCGTTTCATCTTCATCATCCTTGTAGATGGCAACAGATTTTTATCAAGAATGTCTCGGTACATTTGTCCATTCATCCTTCCTTCAATCATATGAATTTTGTCAGTGCCGTACACTGAAAAAAAACCCAAATCATGATGTTCCCACCCCAAAGCTTCACTGTTGGTATGGTGTTTTTGGGGTGATGTGCAGTGATTTTGGCCTCCATACATGGTGTGTATTGTGGCATCCAAAGAGTTAAATTTTGGCTTCATCTGACTAGACTATTCTCCCAGTATTTCACAGGCTTGTTTTAATGTTGTTGAGCAAACTTTAAATGCAATTGAACATGCTTTTTGCTCAGCTTTTTGTTCTTTTTTTAAAGCGTTTCTGCTTCAAATTTCGTAGTAACAACATCCGTGTACCCACAGCGCCGCCCAACACACCGTGTGGTTTCTTCTCACGACAGGCCATGCCGCTGAGTTGGTTTCTTCCTGCGCTCCTCTATGTTGCTGCTGCATGAGGAATTCATCTGGCCTTCCGGAAGCGCAGACGGTCTTTGCAAGAATTTAACATTGCTGAGTCCTGCTGACATTTGTTTCCCCAACCTATCTCTTAGCAGCAAAGCCTATTTTAGGCACTCACCATTTCTTCCTCGAGCGTGGTTCTTGCTCTGTTAGTCTAGTGCATGCATTCTCCTGTACTCAGCTTCCCGTTAAAGACTTAAACTGTTTACTCGTCCTGCCTTATCTCTCCGTTTCTGACCTAATCTATGCTTATTGACCCTGTGCTGCTTGCCCTGACCTTGGACGGTCTGAACCTGTCTTGTTTTTGCCCGTCTGTACTTCGTAACAAGCCTCTGACCCTCCGATCAGCTGCTGCAGTCCCAGGGACTGCTGTGGAGTGGTACCTGGCAGCTACCTACGGTTAAGCCTAACCTTACCATCAGAGGCTCTAGTGAAAATCAAGTAGTCGCTTAGTCATGCCACTCCAGGGTAAGCCCGGCCCATGTCTCAGTGGGTCCACACCCACCAGTGTTACAGCAAAAACTCAGAAAAAAAACCTCACAATCACATACTACAAGATACAGTAGAGCTACAGTCACTTTGACTAAATACCTGAAAGCCCACAGTACACTTCCTCTCACTCCTTTTATATTAGTTAGAGACTAACTTAACCTAACCTAACTTAACTTAACCAGCTATCCCTGTGTTGCCCATTCAAAATTTTTACAATAACCAGGTTCCTCGTATCATGTTCTCACATGCTTTATGCATTTAATAGCCCTCTGTGTCTGTATTGTTACATTCTTAGGCCGATAACCAGTTCATGCAACATTACATGAACACCCGATGCTTACACTATGGCTGGTCCGAACAATGAGAGCTGTGTGTGCATTATTATTGCGCTCTTTTTTTCTTTGGTTTCTACTTATTACTTTTTAGCGCATAAGTTGCACCCGGTAATATGACTGATTGTTTTTAGTATAATGTGGTGCCCGCCTCTTTGTACACATTAGTTATCTCGTCCTCAACTGTATGATAATGCACAGTCTCCTCCCTTAGTGTTCCTCCTCTCCTACTCCTTTTTCTGTCTGGTAATCTTAGGTGTGTTTCTCCTAAAGTCACATCCTTGTGCACTTCTACACTGAGACGGAGGGTCTCCCTACCATGCCATGCCAGATACCTCATGGGAACTCGCACAGTGTATCCATTCATTGCATTATTGGGAGCAGTCAGACTTTTCATTATACACCCAGAGGCACATGTAGAAAGTACATTTAGAATAAATAGATGTTTATCAGATTTTATAATTAAGCAAAGAAATAGGAAGTTATGAAGAAAAGTCTCTTTATGAGTTTTCTGTACACATAATATGGCACTGTTTGAGGGCACTTCATACTGAAGCTTTGTTGGGAACACAATCATCTTGACCTCAGATTCTTTTCATTATCTTATTCACTGAGCACAAAACATTTAGAACAATGCAATGTGAACAGTGAATTGCTCACAGGACGGCATTGTTCCCTCAAGTATTGAGGCTTATGGCATGGACTTCTTATATCAATCTGAGATAAAAAAAAAATTCTAAATTATACAGAAAGAGATAAAAATGTGAATAAAAAACTAATTTTATTTATTATATGTAAATTAGATTACTTTTGAAAGTTTTTAAGAAATATTAAAATAAAGGAATCATATATTGAATATTAATACTGAATATATATTGGGTTATTGTTGCATGATAGTCAATGTTATTACTAAAAGGGTTGTCCGGTAAAAACTGATAAGTCTGCAGTCACTCTGAGTTATACATCCCCCCAGCCAGGGGGCGCTGCCTCGTTCTCCATACACTTGTATGGAGTGAGGCCGCGCCCTCTAGTCAAGCACGCCCACTGGACGGTATCATTACTAGATGAAGCGTGGCCTCGGCTCAATACAATTGTAAGTGTGAAGCCACGCCCAGTGTCTGGGAGTATATATAACTCCTACATACCCTCCAATCCCAGGTATGAATTCCCACAGCGCACAGAGCGTGAACTGGGAGGATTCATAAGTCAGCTGTCATACAGACTTACTGTTATGATCTGCTACAAGCACTAAGGAAAGGTGGGAATTCTGTCCCTACAATAGGACTGAGCTGGATCCCTACGATGTAACGGGGAACCTGATCCTGCGACCAGACCCGCTAAAGTCTTCAGCTAGTCTGAACGAAGACCTATAGTTGCGAGGGAGGAATCCCTACAAGATCTAGGGACTGGGTGAAAAGGTGGACACCTCCTAACAGAAAGTGTAGCAGGGAAAATAAAACAGAAAACAAATATTAAGAGATACTAAGATCTAGCAAAACTGACAGAGTAAGGCACCTAAGCACCCGGCTAGCTTAAGAGTAGATAATACAATGAAGTCCAGCAAGGCCAGAAGGGCGGAACCAGACTAAATAGGGTAAAAAGGTCATGTGACCAGCAAAGTGAAACAAAACCTAACAAGAGGGTTCTAACAGTACCCTCCCTTCTAAGAGGATCCTCCGGATCCCCTAGGACTTAGGCTTATCCGGAAACCTCTTGTGAAATGCTCTGACAAGTCTAGACGCAGAAACATCATCCGCCCTCACCCATGAGTTATCCTCGGGTCCATAACCCTTCCAAGCGACGAGGTACTGTAAACTCCCTCTATACCGTCTAGAATTTAGGATGCGGGAAATCTCATATTGCCCGTCCTCCACCACCAGGGGAACAGTGGCCGAGACGTCTCCATCTGAGACCTCAGCTTTTTTCAAGAGAGAAACATGAAACACCGGATTAATCTTCCAGGAGGTAGGAAGCTCCAACTTCACAGCAGATTGGTTAATAACCTGAAGCACCTTAAAGGGCCCTACAAACTTGGGACCCAATTTCTTAGACGGAATCCTCAAGTGCAGATTCTTAGAGGACAACCAAACCATGTCACCAATAGCAAACAAAACCTCTTGTCGTTTTCTATCAAAATACACTTTGGATCTTTTGTTAGCCTCCTGAAGATTACCACGCACATCAGTCCAAACTCTCTCCAAAACACCAGAAAAATTCTCCTCTTCAGGTACAGCCGATCCCAACTTGGAAAATTACCAAAACGACGGATGTCTCCCAGTACAACAAAAAAAAAGGCGAACAACCAGCAGAAGCGGATGTATGGTTGTTAAGAGCAAACTCAGCAAGTGGCAGAAACTCAGACCACCCCTCTTGATTATCAGTCACAAAACAACGCAAGAACTGCTCAACATCCTGGTTTTTCCTTTCTGTCTGGCCATTAGACTCCCAATCTGTCACAAAAAGCGCGCCAAAAACGAGCCACAAACTGAGGTCCCCTATCGGAAACAATGTCAGTAGGAACACCATGTAGTCTGACTATTTCCTTGACAAAGGCCTTAGCGAGAGTCTTAGCGCAGGGCAGTTTGATGAAAGGAACCAAGTGACACATCTTGCTAAAACGGTCCACGACCACCCAGATGACAGTGAAACCCTCAGAGGGGGGAAGGTCAGTAATAAAGTCCATAGCCAAATGTGTCCAAGGTGCACTAGGGACCTCCAGAGGGCAAAGCAACCCTGCAGCAGGAGTATGAGGAGACTTAGATCTAGCACACACAGTGCATTGACGCACCCACTTAATGACTTCCTTCTGCCATCCTGGCCACCAAAAACTGCGACCCACAAGTCTCTTGGTCTCAGAGATTCCAGGATGACCTGCCAACCGAGAGTCATGACATTCATCAAACAAATCTCTCCTCAGGGTACCAGGCACAAACAACCTCCCATGCGGCGTGTTAGATGGGGCATTCTCCTGTGCTTTAAGAATCTCATCTTCCAGCACGGAGTCCAAAACAGCAATAACAACCCCCTCTTGCAAGATGTTTTCCTCCTCCTCCTCAGTACCCACCATAGGAGAAAAGCTGCAAGACAAAGCATCAGCTTTAACATTTTTAGTACCTGGGATGTAAGTAACGGTAAAATTAAACCGTGAGAAAAACAGTGCCCACCTAGCCTGACGGGCATTCAAGCGTTTGGCAGCATCAAGGTAGATCAGATTTTTATGATCGGTGAAGACTTGAACGGGAAATTCCGCTCCCTCCAAAAAATGACGCCAGTGTTCAAATGCGAGTTTAATTGCCAACAATTCCCGATTACCGATATCATAATTTAGTTCAGACTCAGAAAATTTCTTTGAAAAAAAAGCACAGGGATGTACTCCATCCGTCTTTGCCTGAGACAACACCGCGCCGACCCCCACAGAAGAAGCATCAACCTCAACCAAAAATGGTTTAGTCACATCAGGCTGCGTAAGGATGGGAGCAGAGCTGAACCTCTCCTTTAGCAACACAAAAGCCTCAATGGCCTCAGTAGTCCACTGAACCGCATCAGCACCTTTCCTGGTGAGATCGGTCAGAGGTTTGGCAATCACAGAAAAATCTTTTATGAATTTTCTATAATAATTGGCGAACCCCAAAAGCCTCTGTATTGATTTCACACCAGTAGGTCTAGGCCATTCCTGCACAGCTTGCACTTTCACCGGGTGCATCTCAAAACCTTCACTGGAGACAATGTAGCCCAAAAAACTAAGTCTCTGTACAGCGAACTCACATTTTTCTAGTTTGGCAAACAGTGAATTATCACTCAGTAACTGTAATACTTCACGCACAGTCCTCCAATGAGACTCCAAATCCGGTGAATAAATCAAAATGTAATCCAAATACACAACCACACTTCTGCCGATCAAAGGTCTAAGGATGTCATTAATAAGATTCTGAAAAAATGCCGGAGCACTGGAAAGTCCAAAAGGCATGACCAGATTCTCAAAATGACCCAGTGGAGTGTTAAACGCAGTCTTCCATTCATCCCCCTCCTTCATGCGCAACAAATTGTATGCCCCTCGAAGATCAATTTTCGAGAACCACTTGGCCCCCACTAACTGGTTAAACAAATCAGGAATCAATGGCAGTGGGTAAGGATTGCGTACAGTAATCTTATTAATCTCACGAAAGTCTAGACAAGGCCTTAAACCGCCGTCCTTTTTTTTAACAAAAAAAAATCCAACCGCCACAGGAGATTGGAAGGCCTAATGTGACCGGCGGCCAAGCTTGTCTGTATGTATTCCTCCAAAGCCTTTCTCTCGGGAATAGTCAAATTAAATAAATGACTTTTAGGAAGAGTCGCTCCAGGGACAAATTCAATTGCACAATCATAATCTCTATGAGGAGGCAATACCTGCGATTCTTTATCAAAAAAAACTTTCCAAAAATCCTGAATAGGTACAGGTAACTCCCCCTTAACTACAGCAGCAATACGCCCGTTACAACACTTGTCATAACAATTGGGACTCCAGGACTTAATTTCATTGGTAGACCAATCCAGTACCGGATTGTGCAATTTTAACCAGGGTAACCCCAAAATCACCGGTGAGGGCAAATTATTCAAAACCACCAAATCCAAATTCTCTTGATGAACACCATTAATAGTAAGAGGAAATTCACAGATATGGTGAGTAACATTTTTCAAGTGAGAACCATCCACAGACACCACATTAATAGGGGAAGACAGAAGTTTGGGTTTTAATTTTAGTTTTTCCAAAAATTTCCCATCAATCACATTGAGAGTTGAACCACAATCCACAAATACCCGAAACTCCATTAATTCCTCCTCACCAGCAGTGGTAGCAGAAAGAAAGACACCTTTATTGTTTAAACAAGCTATGCGGGCGAAACTGACCTCATTTTTTTTTCTCTTTATTCATTCGAAGCGCACAGTTCTTAATAAAATGCTCCGATTTACCACAGTAGAAACACAAGCCCTTAGCAAATATGCGTTCTTTTTCCCGAGAGTGAAGTGTCATTGCTCCAATTTCCATCGGCTCTGCAATGTCAGTACATTCCTTCTCCAAACTTGGAGCTGACAAGGCAGATTTACTCTCATTAACCCTTGCACGCAGTCTCCTATCCACCCGTATGGCTAATTGCATAGCCTCTTGCAAGTTACCAGGTATAGGATAAGCAATCAGCAAATCTTTAACCCTTTCACTTAACCCTGCAAGAAATAAACTTTTCAAAGCTGAATCGTTCCAGCCCACCTGTGTGGACCACCTTCTGAAGTGAGTACAATATTTCTCCACATTACCTGATCCCTGTCTCAAACGTCTCAATTCTGTCTCAGCTGATGAAACACGATCCGGATCGTCATATAACAACCCCAAAGCAGAAAAAAAACTATCCACTGATCTAAAGCATGGATCACTAGGCTGCAGAGAAAAGGCCCAATCCTGAGGTTCTTTGCGCAAAAGTGACATTATGAACCCTATGCGCTGTGATTCATCACCAGAGGATCTGGGTCTCAAACGGAAATACAACAAGCAAGCATTTTTAAAAGAAAAAAAATCTTGTTGTTCACCAAAAAATAAATCAGGCAAACGTACCTTTGGCTCCACGAAATGTGCTCCAGAACAACTACTCACGTGTTGCTTTATCTCAGCCACCTCCAGAGAAAGTCCCTGCAGGCGCTGAACCAAATCCTGAACCGACACCATGATGGAAAACAGAAAATCTTTCCTTAGAGATTTTTTTTTTTTTTTTCTTTTGGCTGGACTTACTGTTATGATCTGCTACAAGCACTAAGGAAAGGTGGGAATTCTGTCCCACAATAGGACTGAGCTGGATCCCTACGATGTAACGGGGAACCTGATCCTGCGACCAGACCCGCTAAAGTCCTCAGCTAGTCTGAACGAAGACCTATAGTTGCGAGGGAGGAATCCCTACAAGATCTAGGGACTGGGTGAAAAGGTGGACACCTCCTAACAGAAAGTGTAGCAGGGAAAATAAAACAGAAAACAAATACTAAGAGATACTAAGATCTAGCAAAACTGAGTAAGGCACCTAAGCACCCGGCTAGCTTAAGAGTAGATAATACAATGAAGTCCAGCAAAGCCAGAAGGGCGGAGCCAGACTAAATAGGGTAAAAAGGTCATGTGACCAGCAAAGTGAAACAAAATCTAACAAGAGGGTTCTAACACTTACACACCCTCCCTGGGTCCAGAGCTGAGTTTCCGTGGCTCCCAAAGTCTGTTATTGTCTGCAATGCTGGCATCACATCGACAGCCCTGCAGCCATTCATGGAGCTCAGTGTCTTGAAGCTGGACCAGGGGAGGCTGAGTAATGCGCAGTTTTCCAAAACTGAAAACTGGAAAAGCCCTTTAATGATTACCTATGAAGTCTAGTCATCGGCACCCTGCTGTTACATGGGTGATCAAGACCGAGAGAGCCATTTCAATGTTTATGTCAGTGATAGAGCCCTCTTCGTACACACCCCTCACAAATAGGGTTTGTCCCTTCACTCTTTTGTAGGAAGTGGACAAAAATATTGTAGAGCAGTGGTCTGTAGCCTGTGGACATATTGGGAGGTATGTATGCTGCCCAGCTTGGGTAAACAATCCCGCGCTCATTGGGGCTTCTTCATTCGGCTTCTGTAGGGGTTCTCGGAGTCTGACCTTCACCAATGAAATATTGATGTTCTCTCCTTAAAAATAACTTACCAATGTTAGAGACTTGGAAAATCCCTTGAAAATTCATGTACAGTCATGGACAAATCAGGTCTCAAGCCTGAGCAAAGTTTCAAGACATTTGGGACTTAGGATAACTGATGACACAGCTCTTGCATTAAAAGAAGCAGTGATTGAGAAGATTTTGCTTCATCTGATTCTCTTTATTTATGTCCATATGAGGATAATTCATCTTAATGGAATTTTCCCACAGGATTCTAAAACATCTTCCATGTAATTAAACAAATCTTCCTATGGTCAATATGATTTCCTCAAATCAGAGTGAAACTTTTCATAATCCTGTTACCATCATAGTAGTTTTTAGAATAAGCACCGATTATGGATCATTAATGGTACAGAAACAAATTACAGTACACTGTCTCCATAATGTGATGAGTTATGTAATTGCTCTACCAGACAAGCACTGCTTCTAGGAGACATACAGACCCTCATGGAAGCACCATATGGTAGCTGAGTGTAACGCCAGTGTCCCTGAGTGCCTCAAGTCTTCCTTCCCGGCCGGGATGTCGACAAACTCACCATTCTGGCTGTTCGACCGTGTCTCCTGCTCCAGCTTCTGTGCACCAGGGCCTGTGCACACCTTGGAGGTCCCCTAGCAGTGTACTTGGTACACGCTCGTGCGCCCTCTCTTTTAAAGAGACAACACGCACACTACTAATGTGTCATCATCCAATAGCTGGGAGACACTTAGTGCTTAAGGCACCTCCACTTGTTGTGAGGTGCATGAGAAACAATAGTGTTTAGTCAGTCTGTAAGCTGCTATCCCGTTGTCAGGTCCCTGTACCTGCCCAGTTAAACATGTTCTAGCACCAAGCACCAGTCCTATGTACCTGAGCCAGCCTAGTCTGAATCTGTGCCTTGTGCCTGAAACTGCAGCTGCAGTACCTGAACATGTAACCACTCCTGCAGTACCTGAACGTGTAACTGCGATGGCGGTACATGAACCTGAAACCACTCCAACAGTACCTGAACCTGAAACCGCCCTGACGGTAACCAATCCAGTGCTTGTGCTTGAAACTTTGTTCCATCTGAACCA
Organism: Oophaga sylvatica; assembly: GCA_033576555.1. NCBI lineage: Eukaryota > Metazoa > Chordata > Amphibia > Anura > Dendrobatidae > Oophaga > Oophaga sylvatica. The sequence goes on along the minus strand of JARQOD010000001.1, from coordinate 490,980,801 downwards.
TCTCGAATATTTGTTCTACCAGAATCCCATCCCATGTGGTACCACGATCTGTCCTAGAGTAGCACCTTGGATCCACCTGTGGCTCAAGTCTAATCACAGCATCAGTGGCTCTAGTGAAAACCCAGGTGGTTCCTTAGTTAGGCCCCTCCAGGCTCTCTCCGGTCCATAGTGCAGTGGGTCCACGATCCACAAGCATGACACTGAGAATTGGTGCAAATCGGTTCACAGGTCAAGAGACCACATCAATAATCTTTGGCCACTGGAGAGGAGCCTGCCTCCTACCTCCCAGCATATGCAGCTCTTCTTTTGATTTGCTTTACCTGCATTTTAAAAAATAAAAGAGATAAACACTCAAGGGAGTAGCAGGCAATAAAATAAGAGCAACTTCTGGTTTCAACTATAGATATACTATATACACATCACATATATAATATATATTATATACATATATACAGCTCTGGCACAAATTAAGAGCCCACCACATCAAAACCCTGTCTTGGGCAGCCCATTCTCCAGACCTGAACCTCATTGAAAACCTCTGGAATGTGATCAAGAGGAAGATGGATGACTCACAAGCCATCAAACAAAGAACTGCTTAAATTTTTGTGCCAGAAGCAGTGTGAAAGACTGGTGGCAAGCATGGTTATTCCACAAAATATTAATTTCAGAACTCTTCCTGAGTTAAAACAAGCTTATTGTTGTTTTTAAATGATTATGAACTTGTTTTCTTAGCATTATTTGAGATCTGAAAGCACTGGTTTTTTTTTACATTTTGACCATTTTTCTTTGTCAGAAAAAAAATACAACATTTATTGCTTGGAAATTTAGAGACATGTTGTCAGAAGTTTATAGACTAAAAGAACAATTTACATTTTACTCAAAAATATACCTATAAAGAGAAAAATCAGACAAACTGAACATTTGAAAGTGGTCTCTTAATTTTTGCCAGAGCTGTATATATTTAAACTTCCTTCTCACCCCCACTGAGGGTGGTCTTTGTTGTCCTTTCTCATTCTCGGGTCCTCTACCAGAAGCCTGGGAGTTTGAGATTTCTGAGCAGGATCTTAGTTGTTCCCAGCATTGCGCTTTTCTGTACAGGGCACATACTTCTGTTGTTTTTAGCTGGTTGTATAGCCAGGCATTTCCATGATTGCTGAGGCAAGCTTATTAGTTTGAGTTATGGTGGTGGTAGGTATTGATGCAAGTGCTCTATTAGCATCTTCTAGCATACTGTCTGGTGGTGATTCTTTGCTTGGCAGTTGATCTCTGGTATTGATGGTATTTAGTTTATCTAAGATCTTCTGTTTCAGACCAGCTGCAGAGCTCTCTAGTTGCAGGGTTGGATCAGGGTCTTCAGGGGTTTCACATGTTGTTCTACCAGGTCTTCATGTGTGGTGGATCTGCAGTGCAGTTGATCCATCTCAAGTTGCGATAATAGCTTTCTCTTTATGATATTGAAACACTGGGTGACTAGTTGTTTCTCAGTCAGTGGACATGCAGGTCTTGTATCCATCCAGAGTTTCCTCATACGCTTCATATATCCTCTCTCATTTGGTCTGCTGTTATAGTAACATTTCATCAGATCCAGGTTCTCTTGCCTTGTCCATGAATGGCTTTTGTTCCAATAGCCCATTTATCATCAGATTGTCCTGGCTCCTCAACATCTGACTCGGACCTTGTTAATTCGGGCGGCGTCCAAGCCAGCGTGACACTCTCATGTTTATTGAGGTAGACACTATAGTCTTTTTAGTAGTCTTGTCCAAGGACCACTACTGATATATTATTTCCAACAGGGCAGAGCTGGGATTTGAATCCCAGTCTCCCACATTGGTGGTTGTGCACATTTTAACAGCTTACAGCACCTACAGTAGGTATTATAGTATTAGGAGCCTTAGTATGTAATTTAGGAGCCTTAGTATATAATTTATTTTTAATTTATTTTCCACAGGTCAGAGCCAGGATTTGACCCCAGTCTCTCATGTCTAGGCTGTGTACTGTGTACTTAACCATTACACTATAAATATATATATACACCGTATATACTCGAGTATAAGCCGACCCGAGTATAAGCCGACCCCCACTTGGGCCCCGACCTTATGCCTAACCAAGCCCTTGGGCTCCAGCCTTATGCCTAGCCAAGCCCTTGGGCCCTGGCCTTATGCCTAGCCAAGCCGTTGGGCCCCGGCCTTATGCCTAGCAAAGCCCTTGGGCCTCGGCCTTATGCCTAGCCAAGCCCTTGGGCCCTGGCCTTACGCCTGGCCAAGCCCTTGGGCCCCTGCCTTATGCGTAGCCAAGCCCTTGGGCTTATGTCTATCCAAGCTCTTTGGCCCCAGGCTTATGCCTAGCCAAGCCCTTGGGCCCTGGCCTTATGCCTAGCCAAGCCCTTGGGCCCCTGCCTTATGCCTAGCCAAGCATTTGGACCCCTGCCTTATGCCTAGCCAAGCTCTTCGGCCCCTGCCTTATGCCTAGCCAAGCTCTTGGGCCCCGGCCTTATGCCTAACCAAGCCCTTAGGCCCCTGCCTTATGCCTAGCTAAGCCCTTGGGCCCCTGCCTTATGCCTAGCCAAGCCCTTGGGCCCCGGCCTTATGCCTAACCTAGCCCTTGGGCCCCAGCCTTATGCCTAGCCAAGCAATTGGGCCCATGCCTTATGCCTAGCCAAGCCCTTGGGCAAAAAACAATCATACCCAGTCTGATCAAATGACCAAATGCACTAGCAGGATGCAGCAGGCTCCCATGGATAAAGGCTGGAGAAGCAACAGGTGTTTAACCACTGATAAAGGCAGCCACCCTATCACAAAAACAGTGATGATGAAGGTGTTAACTGCTTAGTGGGAAAAAAAAACACACAGATACAAGCTGCTTAAAACATAAATGTCATGCACAGTGTCTGGATAACAGCCTATTTTAAACGCCTATGATGGAAGGCGGGCTGGTCAGCACTGAATGTGCACAACACATAAAACTAAGCCATCAAAAAGAGCCCGGGTGCACCCTGCAAAATATGATAAAAAGTGCAAAAAATGATGCATATGATAAATGCATCAGATGAGGTATTAGTTACTATTTTGGCCAAAGCAGATAAGCTCGCAACCCAACATCAAGGGTCCTCATTTTATTGCGAATAACTAACTAGACATAAATCCAAAAAAAAACATTTTTAGCAAAAGAAATCATGAAAAACAATCATACCCAGTCTGATCAAATGACCAAATGCACTAGCAGGATGCAGCAGGCTCCCATGGATAAAGGCTGGAGAAGCAACAGGTGTTTAACCACTGATAAAGGCAGCCACCCTATCACAAAAACAGTGATGATGAAGGTGTTAACTGCTTAGTGGGAAAAAAAAAACACACAGATACAAGTTGCTTAAAACATAAATGTCATGCACAGTGTCTGGATAATAGCCTATTTTAAACGCCTATGATGGAAGGCGGGCTGGTCAGCACTGAATGTGCACAACACAAAAAACCTAGCCATCAAAAAGAGCCCGGGTGCACCCTGCAAAATATGATAAAAAGTGCAAAAAATGATGCATATGATAAATGCATCAGATGAGGTATTAGTTACTATTTTGGCCAAAGCAGATAAGCTCGCAACCCAACGTCAAGGGTCCTCATTTTATTGCGAGTAACTAACTAGACATAAATCCAAAAAAAAACATTTTTAGCAAAAGCAAATCATGAAAAACAATCATACCCAGTCTGATCAAATGACCAAATGCACTAGCAGGATACAGCAGGCTCCCATGGATAAAGGCTGGAGAAGCAACAGGTGTTTAACCACTGATAAAGGCAGCCACCCTATCACAAAAACAGTGATGATGAAGGTGTTAACTGCTTAGTGGGAAAAAAAACCCCACAGATACAAGTTGCTTAAAACATAAATGTCATGCACAGTGTCTGGATAACAGCCTATTTTAAACGCCTATGATGGAAGGCGGGCTGGTCAGCACTGAATGTGCACAACACAAAAAACCAAGCCATCAAAAAGAGCCCGGTGCACCCTGCAAAATATGATAAAAAGTGCAAAAAATGATGCATATGATAAATGCATCAGATGAGGTATTAGTTACTATTTTGGCCAAAGCAGATAAGCTCGCAACCCAACGTCAAGGGTCCTCATTTTATTGCGAGTAACTAACTAGACATAAATCCAAAAAAAAAAACATTTTTAGCAAAAGCAAATCATGAAAAACAATCATACCCAGTCTGATCAAATGACCAAATGCACTAGCAGGATGCAGCAGGCTCCCATGGATAAAGGCTGGAGAAGCAACAGGTGTTTAACCACTGATAAAGGCAGCCACCCTATCACAAAAACAGTGATGATGAAGGTGTTAACTGCTTAGTGGGAAAAAAAAACACACAGATACAAGTTGCTTAAAACATAAATGTCATGCACAGTGTCTGGATAACAGCCTATTTTAAACGCCTATGATGGAAGGCGGGCTGGTCAGCACTGAATGTGCACAACACAAAAAACCAAGCCATCAAAAAGAGCCCGGGTGCACCCTGCAAAATATGATAAAAAGTGCAAAAAATGATGCATATGATAAATGCATCAGATGAGGTATTAGTTACTATTTTGACCAAAGCAGATAAGCTCGCAACCCAACGTCAAGGGTCCTCATTTTATTGCGAGTAACTAACTAGACATAAATCAAAAAAAAAACATTTTTAGCAAAAGCAAATCATGAAAAACAATCATACCCAGTCTGATCAAATGACCAAATGCACTAGCAGGATGCAGCAGGCTCCCATGGATAAAGGCTGGAGAAGCAACAGATGTTTAACCACTGATAAAGGCAGCCACCCTATCACAAAAACAGTGATGATGAAGGTGTTAACTGCTTAGTGGGAAAAAAAACACACAGATACAAGTTGCTTAAAACATAAATGTCATGCACAGTGTCTGGATAACAGCCTATTTTAAACGCCTATGATGGAAGGCGGGCTGGTCAGCACTGAATGTGCACAACACAAAAAACCAAGCCATCAAAAAGAGCCCGGGTGCACCCTGCAAAATTGATAAAAAGTGCAAAAAATGATGCATATGATAAATGCATCAGATGAGGTATTAGTTACTATTTTGGCCAAAGCAGATAAGCTCGCAACCCAACGTCAAGGGTCCTCATTTTATTGCGAGTAACTAACTAGACATAAATCCAAAAAAAAAAAACATTTTTAGCAAAAGCAAATCATGAAAAACAATCATACCCAGTCTGATCAAATGACCAAATGCACTAGCAGGATGCAGCAGGCTCCCATGGATAAAGGCTGGAGAAGCAACAGGTGTTTAACCACTGATAAAGGCAGCCACCCTATCACAAAAACAGTGATGATGACGGTGTTAACTGCTTAGTGGGAAAAAAAAACCACACACATACAAGTTGCTTAACCCCTTACTGCCATCGGACGTACTATCCCGTCCATGGTACCTGGGCCCGTATGACCGGGACGGGATAGTACGTCATAGGCGATCAGCTGCGCTCCTGAGGGAGCGCAGCTAATCGCCGCCGGGTGTCAGCTGATTATCACAGCTGACACCCATGACTGTGTGTCAGGAGCGGTCACGGACCACTCCCGGCACATTAACCCCTTGCACACCGCGATCAAACATGATTGCGGTGTACTGGGGGCACAGGGGAGGATCGCGCAGAGTGGGGGCTCCCTGCCGCCCCCCTGAGACCCTCAGAGCAGCAGATGTGATCGCGCTGTTCTGAGGGCTTCCTCCCTCCCAGGACCCGGATCCAAGATGGCGCCGGGGTCCTGGAGGGAGGCGGCTACCTCAGTGCCTGCCGAGAGCAGGCACTGAGAAGCCTGCATCTATGCCTGTGCGATCGCTGGTGTGACAGAGTGCTGTGCACACTGTCACACCAGCGATCTGATAAAATACTGTGATGTCCCACCCTGGGACAAAGTAAAAAAGTTAAAAAAATAAAAATAAACGTGTTATAAAAAAAAATCCAAAATAAATAAAAAAAAATATATATATTCCCCAATAAATTCACTTCTTCCTGTAAATAAAAAAAACAAAGTAATAAAAGTACACATATTTGGTATCGCCGCGTCCGTAACGACCCCCCCTATAAAATTGTCCCTCTAGTTAACCCCTTTAGTGAACCCCTTAAAAAAAAAAAAAAAAAACGAAGCAAAAAATCAATGCTTTATCATCATACCGCCGAACAAAAAGTGGAATAACACGCGATCAAAAGGACCGATATAAAAAAACATGGTACCGCTGAAAACGTCATCTTGTCCCGCAAAAAACGAGCCATCATACAGATCATCAGCGAAAAAATAAAAAAGTTATAGCTCGCAGAATAAAGCGATGCAAAAATAATTATTTTTTATATAAAATTGTTTTTATTCTATAAAAGCGCCAAAACATGAAAAAATGATATAAATGAGGTATCGCCATAATCGTACTGACCCGAAGAATAAAACTGCTTTATCAATTTTACCACACGCGGAACGGTATAAACGCCTCCCCCAAAAGAAATTCATGAATTGCTGATTTTTGTTCATTCTAACCTCCCAAAAATCGAAATAAAAAGCGATCAAAAAACGTCACGTGCTCAAAAATGGTACCAATAAAAACGTCAACTCGTCCCGCAAAAAATAAGACCTCACATGACTCTGTGGGCCAAAATATGCAAAAATTATAGCTCTCAAAATGTGATGATGCAAAAACTATTTTTGCAATAAAAAGCGTCTTTTAGCGTGACAGCTGCCAATCATAAAAACCCGCTTTAAATAGTAAATCAAACCCCCCTTTATCACCCCCTTAGTAAGGGAAAAATAATAAAATTAAAAAAAAGTATTTATTTCCATTTTCCCATTAGGGTTAGGTGGGTTGCGGCTAAAGTTAGGGTTAGGGTTGGCGCTAAAGTTAGGATTAGGGTTAGGGTTGGGATTAGGGGTGTGTTAGGGTTAGGTTTGTGGTTAGGGTTGGGACTAGGGTTAGGGGTGTTTGGGGTTAGGGTTGGAGTTAGAATTGGGGGGTTTCCGCTGTTTAGGCACATCAGGGGCTCTCCAAATGTGACATGGCGTCTGATCTCAATTCCAGCCAATTCTGCGTTGAAAAAGTCAAACGGTGCTCCTTCACTTCTCAGCTCTGCCATGCGTCCAAACAGTAGTTTATCCCCACATATGGGGTATCAGCGTACTCTGGACCCCAAGAGTTATTGTGCAATTTGTCCTATTTCTTCTGCTACCCTTGGGAAAATAAAAAACTGGGGGCGAAAATATCATTTTTGTACAAAAAAAAATATTTTTTGTTTTTACGGCTGTACATTATAAACTTCTGTGAAACACTTGGGGCTTCATAGCGCTCACCACACATCTAGATAAGTTCCTTGTGGGGTTGTAATGTATGTAGTACAGTTCATATAGCGTCTTGTGCTTGGGTGCGATGAAAATACATGAGACACAGGTTTGATATAGAAGGTCTTGTATTACTTCATACAAGTGGCAAAAATAGTCACACAGTTTGCAGATACAGAAGCAGGAGACACAGCAGGCCAGAGTAACTTAAGCTCAGCAATCACTCTCCACAACAGGTTCAGGATCTTCTTCTCTGTTACCGTAAGTCCATGCAAACGTGGATCTTTCAAAGAGCAGGGTTCCAGAGTCCACAAGTGTTCAGAGTTCCTCAGTAGGAATAGCTGGAGTACATAGTCCAAGGCTTCCAGGAGTCAGGTCACAGGTTCACTGCAGGCTAGATTCAGAAGCACTGATTGCTCAGCTGTGGCTGCTTAAGAAGCAAGAGGGAGAGAATTAGGGCGGGAACATGAAAGCTGAAAACTCCATATTGACTGAGGGCAAGATAGCTGCAGCAAGACAGAAAGCAAAATGGCTGACGGAAAAACTGAGTTTCAAGAACATATACAAAGAACCTTACAGGGGTCTATTTTCCAAAATGGGGTCACTTGTTGGGGATTTCCACTGTTTAGGCGCATCAGGGGCTCTCCAAATGCGACATGACGCCCCCAGACCATTCCATCAAAGTCTGCAATCCAAAACGTCACTACTTCCCTTCCGAGCCCCAACGTGTACCCATACAGTAGTTTTCTCCCACATATTGGATATCAGCGTACTCAGGACAAATTGGACAACAACTTTTGGGGTCCAATTTCTCCTGTTACCCTTGTAAAAATAAAATATTGGGGCAAAAAAATCATTTTTGCAAAAAAAAAAAAGGATTTTTTATTTTACGGCTGTGCGTTATAAACTTCTGTGAAGCACTTCGGGGTTCAAAGTGCTCACCACACATCTAGACAAGTTCCTTGTGGGGTCTATTTTCCAAAATGGGGTCATTTGTGGGGGTTTCCACTGTTTAGGCGCATCAGGGGCTCTCCAAATGCGACATGACGCCCCCAGACCATTCCATCAAAGTCTGCAATCCAAAACGTCACTACTTCCCTTCCGAGCCCTGACGTGCGCCCATACAGTAGTTTTCTCCCACATATTGGGTATCAGCGTACTCAGGACAAATTGGACAATCAACTTTTGGGGTCCAATTTCTCCTGTTACCCTTGTGAAAATAAAATATTGGGGGCAAAAAAAATCATTTTTGTAAAAAAAAAAAAAGATTTTTTATTTTTACGGCTGTACGTTATAAACTTCTGTGAAGCACTTCGGGGTTCAAAGTGCTCACCACACATCTAGATAAGTTCCTTGTGGGTCTATTTGCCAAAATGGGGCACTTGTGGGGGGTTTCCACTGTATAGGTGCATCAGGGGCTCTCCAAATGTGACATGACGCCCCCAGACCATTCCATCAAAGTCTGCAATCCAAAACTCACTACTTCCCTTCCGAGCCCTGACGTGCGCCCATACAGTAGTTTTCTCCCACATATTGGGTATCAGCGTACTCAGGAAAAATTGGACAACAACTTTTGGGTTCCAATTTCTTCTGTTACCCTTGTGAAAATAAAATATTGGGGGCGAAAAAATCATTTTTGTAAAAAAAAAAAAAGATTTTTTATTTTTACGGCTGTACGTTATAAACTTCTGTGAAGCACTTCGGGGTTCAAAGTGCTCACCACACATCTAGATAAGTTCCTTGTGGGGTCTATTTGCCAAAATGGGTCACTTGTGGGGGGTTTCCACTGTATAGGTGCATCAGGGGCTCTCCAAATGTGACATGACGCCCCCAGACCATTCCATCAAAGTCTGCAATCCAAAACGTCACTACTTCCCTTCCGAGCCCTGACGTGCGCCCATACAGTAGTTTTCTCCCACATATTGGGTATCAGCGTACTCAGGACAAATTGGACAACAACTTTTGGGTTCCAATTTCTTCTGTTACCCTTGTGAAAATAAAATATTGGGGACGAAAAAATCATTTTTGTAAAAAAAAAAGATTTTTTATTTTACGGCTGTACGTTATAAACTTTAGTGAAACACCTGGGGGTTAAAAGTTCTCACCACACATCTAGATAAGTTCCTTGAGGGGTCTAGTTTCCAAAATGGCGTCATTTATGGGGGTTTCCACTGTTTAGGCAGATCAGGAGCTCTCCAAACACGACATGGCATCCAGCCAATTCTGCATTGAAAAAGTCAGACGGCGCTCCTTCCCTTCCAAACTCTGCCATGCACCCAAACAGTGGTTTACCCCCACATATGGGGTATCAGCGCACTCAGGACAAATTGCACAATAACTTTTGGAGTCTTGTTACCCTTGGAAAAATAAAAATTGGGGTGAAAAGATCATTTTTGTGGAAAAAATATGATTTTTAAATTTTACGGCTCTACGTTATAAACTTGTGTGAAGCACTTGGGGGTTCAAATTGCTCACCAAACATCTAGAAAAGTTCCTTAGGGGGTCTAGTTTCCAAAATGGGTCATTTGTGGGGGTTTCCACTGTTTAGGCACATCAGGGGCTCTCCAAATGCAACATGGCATCCAATCTCAATTCCAGCCAATTTTGGTTGGAAAAAGTCAAATGGTGCTCCTTCCATTCCGAGCTCTGCCGTGCGCCCAAACAGTGGTTCCCACCCACATATGGGTATCAGCGTACTCAGGACAAATTGGACAACAACTTATGTGGTCCAATTTCTCCTGTTACCCTTGAGAAAATAAAAAATTAGTGACTAAAAGATAATTTTTGTGGGAAAAAAATAGGATTTTTTATTTTCATGCCCGGCATTATAAACTTGTGTGAAGCACTTGGGGTTCAAAGTGCTCACCAAAGATCTAGATAAGTTCCTTAGGGGGTATAGTTTCCAAAATGGGGTTCACTTGTGGGGGGTTTCCACTGTTTAGGCTCATCTGGGGCACTGCAAACGGAACATGACCCCCATCAACGTCTGCATTCCAAAACGTTACTACTTCCTTTCCAAGCCCTGCCATGCACCCAAACAGTTCCCCCCCCCACATATGGGGTATCAGCGTACTCAGGACAAATTGGACAACAACTTTTGGGGTCCAATTTCCTTGGGAAAATTCAAAAATTTGGGACTAAAAAAATCATTTTTGTGGAAAATTGTTTTTTTTTTTTTTTCACACCCAGCATTATAAGCTTTTGTGAAACACTTGGGGTTCAAAGTGCTCACAACAGATCTAGATAAGTACCTTAGGGGGTCTAGTTTCCAAAATGGTGTCACTTGTGGGGGTTTCCACTGTTTAGGCGCATCAGGGGCTCTCCAAACACGACATGGCGTCCAATCTCAATTCCAGCCAATTTTAGTTTGAAAAAGTCAAACGGCGCTCCTTCCCTTACGAGCTCTGCCGTGTGCCCAAACAGTGGTTTTCCCCCACATATTGGGTATTGGCGTACTCAGGAGAAATTGCATAACAACCTTATCTGTCCATTTTCTCCTTTTACCCTTGTGAAAATAAAAAAAAGTTTGTAAAAGATCATTTTTGTGGCTAAAAAGTAAAATATTCATTTTTTCCTTCCACGTTGCTTTAGTTCCTGTGAAGCACCTGAAGGGTTAATAATCTTCTTGAATGTGGTTTTGAGTACCTTGAGGGGTGCAGTTTTTAGAATGGTGTCACTTTTGGGTATTTTCTGCCATATAGACCCCTCAAAGTGACTTCAAATGAGAGGTGGTCCCTAAAAAAAATGGCTTTGTAAATTTTGTTGTAAAAATGAGAAATCGCTGGTCAACTTTTAACCCTTATAACTTCCTAACAAAAAAAAATGTTGGTTCCAAAATTGTGCTGATGTAAAGTAGACATGTGGGAAATGTTATTTCTTAACTAGTTTGTGTGATATATTTCTCTGTTTTAAGGGAATAAAAATTCAAAGTTTGAAAATTGCAAATTTTAAAAATTTTCGCCATATTTGCGTTTTTTTCAAAAATAAACGCAAGTTATATCGAAGAAATTTTACTTCTAACGTGAAGTACAATATGTCACGAGAAAACAATCTCAGAATCGCGAAGATCCGTTGAAGCGTTCCAGAGTTATAACCTCATAAAGAGACAGTGGTCAGAATTGTAAAAATTGGCCCGGTCATTAACGTGCAAACCACCCTTGGGGTGAAGGGGTTAAAACATAAATGTCATGCACAGTGTCTGGATAACAGCCTATTTTAAACGCCTATGATGGAAGGCGGCTGGTCAGCACTGAATGTGCACAACACAAAAAACCAAGCCATCAAAAAGAGCCCGGGTGCACCCTGCAAAATATGATAAAAAGTGCAAAAAATGATGCATATGATAAATGCATCAGATGAGGTATTAGTTACTATTTTGGCCAAAGCAGATAAGCTCGCAACCCAACGTCAAGGGTCCTCATTTTATTGCGAGTAACTAACTAGACATAAATCCAAAAAAAAAACATTTTTAGCAAAAGCAAATCATGAAAAACAATCATACCCAGTCTGATCAAATGACCAAATGCACTAGCAGGATGCAGCAGGCTCCCATGGATAAAGGCTGGAGAAGCAACAGGTGTTTAACCACTGATAAAGGCAGCCACCCTATCACAAAAACAGTGATGATGAAGGTGTTAACTGCTTAGTGGGAAAAAAAAACACACAGATACAAGTTGCTTAAAACATAAATGTCATGCACAGTGTCTGGATAACAGCCTATTTTAAACGCCTATGATGGAAGGCGGGCTGGTCAGCACTGAATGTGCACAACACAAAAAACCAAGCCATCAAAAAGAGCCCGGGTGCACCCTGCAAAATATGATAAAAAGTGCAAAAAATGATGCATATAATAAATGCATCAGATGAGGTATTAGTTACTATTTTGGCCAAAGCAGATAAGCTCGCAACCCAACGTCAAGGGTCCTCATTTTATTGCGAGTAACTAACTAGACATAAATCCAAAAAAAAAACATTTTTAGCAAAAGCAAATCATGAAAAACAATCATACCCAGTCTGATCAAATGACCAAATGCACTAGCAGGATGCAGCAGGCTCCCATGGATAAAGGCTGGAGAAGCAACAGGTGTTTAACCACTGATAAAGGCAGCCACCCTATCACAAAAACAGTGATGATGAAGGTGTTAACTGCTTAGTGGGAAAAAAAAACACACAGATACAAGTTGCTTAAAACATAAATGTCATGCACTGTGTCTGGATAACAGCCTATTTTAAACGCCTATGATGGAAGGCGGGCTGGTCAGCACTGAATGTGCACAACACAAAAAACCAAGCCATCAAAAAGAGCCCGGGTGCACCCTGCAAAATATGATAAAAAGTGCAAAAAATGATGCATATGATAAATGCATCAGATGAGGTATTAGTTACTATTTTGACCAAAGCATATAAGCTCGCAACCCAACGTCAAGGGTCCTCATTTTATTGCGAGTAACTAACTAGACATAAATCCAAAAAAAAAACATTTTTAGCAAAAGCAAATCATGAAAAACAATCATACCCAGTCTGATCAAATGACCAAATGCACTAGCAGGATGCAGCAGGCTCCCATGAATAAAGGCTGGAGAAGCAACAGGTGTTTAACCACTGATAAAGGCAGCCACCCTATCACAAAAACAGTGATGATGAAGGTGTTAACTGCTTAGTGGGAAAAAAAAAACACACAGATACAAGTTGCTTAAAACATAAATGTCATGCACAGTGTCTTGACACCTGTTGCTTCTCCAGCCTTTATCCATGGGAGCCTGCTGCATCCTGCTAGTGCATTTGGTCTTTTGATCAGACTGGGTATGATTGTTTTCATGATTTGCTTTTGCTAAAAATGTTTTTTTTTGGATTTATGTCTAGTTAGTTACTCGCAATAAAATGAGGACCCTTGACGTTGGGTTGCGAGCTTATCTGCTTTGGCCAAAATAGTAACTAATACCTCATCTGATGCATTTATCATATGCATCATTTTTTGCACTTTTTATCATATTTTGCAGGGTGCACCCGGGCTCTTTTTGATGGCTTGGTTTTTTGTGTTGTGCACATTCAGTGCTGACCAGCCCGCCTTCCATCATAGGCGTTTAAAATAGGCTGTTATCCAGACACTGTGCATGACATTTATGTTTTAAGCAACTTGTATCTGTGTGGTTTTTTTTTCCCACTAAGCAGTTAACACCTTCATCATCACTGTTTTTGTGATAGGGTGGCTGCCTTTATCAGTGGTTAAACACCTGTTGCTTCTCCAGCCTTTATCCATGGGAGCCTGCTGCATCCTGCTAGTGCATTTGGTCATTTGATCAGACTGGGTATGATTGTTTTTCATGATTTGCTTTTGCTAAAAATGTTTTTTTTTGGATTTATGTCTAGTTAGTTACTCGCAATAAAATGAGGACCCTAGACGTTGGGTTGCGAGCTTATCTGCTTTGGCCAAAATAGTAACTAATACCTCATCTGATGCATTTATCATATGCATCATTTTTTGCACTTTTATCAATTTTGCAGGTGCACCCGGCTCTTTTTGATGGCTTGGTTTTTTGTGTTGTGCACATTCATGCTGACCAGCCCGCCTTCCATCATAGGCGTTTAAAATAGGCTGTTATCCAGACACTGTGCATGACATTTATGTTTTAAGCAACTTGTATCTGTGGGTTTTTTTTCCCACTAAGCAGTTAACACCTTCATCATCACTGTTTTTGTGATAGGGTGGCTGCCTTTATCAGTGGTTAAACACCTGTTGCTTCTCCAGCCTTTATCCATGGGAGCCTGCTGCATCCTGCTAGTGCATTTGGTCATTTGATCAGACTGGGTATGATTGTTTTTCATGATTTGCTTTTGCTAAAAATGTTTTTTTTTTGGATTTATGTCTAGTTAGTTACTCGCAATAAAATGAGGACCCTTGACGTTGGGTTGCGAGCTTATCTGCTTTGGCCAAAATAGTAACTAATACCTCATCTGATGCATTTATCATATGCATCATTTTTTGCACTTTTTATCATATTTTGCAGGGTGCACCCGGCTCTTTTTGATGGCTTGGTTTTTTGTGTTGTGCACATTCAGCGCTGACCAGCCCGCCTTCCATCATAGGCGTTTAAAATAGGCTGTTATCCAGACACTGTGCATGACATTTATGTTTTAAGCAACTTGTATCTGTGTTTTTTTTTTCCCACTAAGCAGTTAACACCTTCATCATCACTGTTTTTGTGATAGGGTGGCTGCCTTTATCAGTGGTTAAACACCTGTTGCTTCTCCAGCCTTTATCCATGGGAGCCTGCTGCATCCTGCTAGTGCATTTGGTCATTTGATCAGACTGGGTATGATTGTTTTTCATGATTTGCTTTTGCTAAAAATGTTTTTTTTTTGGATTTATGTCTAGTTAGTTACTCGCAATAAAATGAGGACCCTTGACGTTGGTTGCGAGCTTATCTGCTTTGGCCAAAATTGTAACTAATACCTCATCTGATGCATTTATCATATGCATCATTTTTTGCACTTTTTATCATATTTTGCAGGTGCACCCGGGCTCTTTTGATGGCTTGGTTTTTTGTGTTGTGCACATTCAATGCTGACCAGCCCGCCTTCCATCATAGGCGTTTAAAATAGGCTGTTATCCAGACACTGTGCATGACATTTATGTTTTAAGCAACTTGTATCTGTGGTTTTTTTTTCCCACTAAGCATTAACACCTTCATCATCACTGTTTTGTGATAGGGTGGCTGCCTTTATCAGTGGTTAAACACCTGTTGCTTCTCCAGCCTTTATCCATGGAGCCTGCTGCATCCTGCTAGTGCATTTGGTCATTTGATCAGACTGGGTATGATTGTTTTCATGATTTGCTTTTGCTAAAAATGTTTTTTTTTTGGATTATGTCTAGTTAGTTACTCGCAATAAATGAGGACCCTTGACGTTGGGTTGCAGCTTATCTGCTTTGGCCAAAATAGTAACTAATACCTCATCTGATGCATTTATCATATGCATCATTTTTTGCACTTTTTATCATATTTTGCAGGGTGCACCCGGGCTCTTTTTGATGGCTTGGTTTTTTGTGTTGTGCACATTCAGTGCTGACCAGCCCGCCTTCCATCATAGGCGTTTAAAATAGGCTGTTATCCAGACACTGTGCATGACATTTATGTTTTAAGCAACTTGTATCTGTGTTTTTTTTTCCCACTAAGCAGTTAACACCTTCATCATCACTGTTTTTGTGATAGGGTGGCTGCCTTTATCAGTGGTTAAACACCTGTTGCTTCTCCAGCCTTTATCCATGGGAGCCTGCTGCATCCTGCTAGTGCATTTGGTCATTTGATCAGACTGGTATGATTGTTTTTCATGATTTGCTTTTGCTAAAAATGTTTTTTTTTGGATTCATGTCTAGTTAGTTACTCGCAATAAAATGAGGACCCTTGACGTTGGGTTGCAGCTTATCTGCTTGGCCAAAATAGTAACTAATACCTCATCTGAGCATTTATCATATGCATCATTTTTGCACTTTTATCATATTTTGCAGGGTGCACCCGGGCTCTTTTTGATGCTTGGTTTTTTTGTGTATGCACATTCAGTGCTGACCAGCCCGCCTTCCATCATAGGCGTTTAAAATAGGCTGTTATCCAGACACTGATGCATGACATTTATGTTTTAAGCAACTTGTATCTGTGTGTTTTTTTCCCACTAAGCAGTTAACACCTTCATCATCACTGTTTTTGTGATAGGGTGGCTGCCTTATCAGTGGTTAAACACCTGTTGCTTCTCCAGCCTTTATCCATGGAGCCTGCTGCATCCTGCTAGTGCATTTGTCATTTGATCAGACTGGGTATGATTGTTTTTCCATGATTTGCTCTAGCCAAGCCCTTGGGCCCCTGCCTTAGTCTAGACCTGCTTGGGACCCCTTTGCCTTATGCATGGCCTTAACTCTTGGGCACCTACCTTGATTCTTAGCAAAGCCCTTGGGCCCTGGGCTTATGCCTAGCCAAGCCCTTGGCCCGGCCTTATGCCTAGCCAAGCCCTTGGGCCCCAGCCTTATGCCTAGCCAAGCAATTCGACCCATGCCTTATGCCTAGCCAAGCTCCTAGGGCACCGGGCTTATGCCTAGCCAAGCCCTTTGGTCCCGGCCTTATGCCTAGCCAAGCCCTTTGGCCCCGGCCTTATGCCTAGTCAAGCCCTTGGGCCCCTGCCTTTTGCCTAACCAAGCCCTTGGTCCCTGCCTTATGCCTAGCCAAGCCCTTGGGCCCCTGCCTTATGTCTAGCCAACCACTTGGACCCCTGCCTTATGCCTAGCCAAGCTCTTGGGCCCCTGCCTTATGCCTAGCCAAGCCCTTGGCCCTGGCCTTATGCCTAACTAAGCCCTTGTGCCCTGGCCTTATGCCTAGCCAAGCCCTTGGACCCCTGCCTTATGCCTAGCCAACCACTTGGACCCCTGCCTTATGCCTAGCCAAGCTCTTGGGCCCCTGCCTTATGCCTAGCTAAGCCCTTGGGCCCCTGCCTTATGCCTAACCAAGCCCTTGGGCCCCGGCCTTATGCCTAACCTAGCCCTTGGGCCCCGGCCTTTTGCCTAGCCTGCTTTTGGGCCTCTTTCTTATGCTTGGCCTATTCTTGGGCACCTCCTAATTTTGCCACAAAAAACTGGGAAAACTTATCGACTCGAGTATAAGCCTAGGGTGGAAAATGAGATTATGCCCCATATGCTGCCCATGTATTATGCCCCACAAGATGCTCCATGTATGTGCCCCACATGCTGCCCATGTATTGTGCCCCATAGATGCTCCATAGATTGTGCCCCCATAGATGCCCCATAGATGCTCTATAGATTGTGCCCCCATAGATGCTCCTTAGATTATGCCCCCATAGATGCCCCATGTATTATGCCCCCATAGATGCTCCATAGATTGTGCCCCCATAGATTATGCCCCATAGATGCTCCATAGATTATTCCCCCATAGATGCTCCATGTATTATGCCCCATAGATGCTCCACAGATTATGCCCCCATAGATGCCCCATGTATTATGCCCCCATAGATGCTCCATAAATTGTGCCCCCATAGATGCTCCATAGATTGTGCCCCCATAGATTATGCCCCCATAGATGCTCCATGTATTATGCCCCATAGATGCTCCACAGATTATGCCCCCATAGATGCCCCATGTATTATGCCCCATTGATGCCCCATGTATTATGCCCCCATAGATGCTCCATAGATAATGCCCCATAGATTATGCCCCCATAGATTATGCCCCCATAGATTATGCCCCCATAGATGCTCAATAGATTATGCCCTCATAGATTATGCCCCTATAGATTATGCCCCTTAGATGCTCCATAGATTATGCCCCCATAGATTATCCCCATAGATGCTCCATAGATTATGCCCCCATAGATGCTCCATAGATTATGCCCCCATAGATGCTCCATAGATTATGCCCCCATAGATGCTCTATAGATTGTGCCCCCATAGATGCTCCTTAGATTATGCCCCCATAGATGCCCCATGTATTATGCCCCCATAGATGCTCCATAGATTGTGCCCCCATAGATTATGCCCCATAGATGCTCCATAGATTATTCCCCCATAGATGCCCAATGTATTATGCCCCCATAGATGCTCCATAGATTGTGCCCCCATAGATTATGCCCCCATAGATGCTCAATAGATTATGCCCTCATAGATTATGCCCCTATAGATTATGCCCCATAGATGCTCCATAGATTATGCCCCCATAGATTATGCCCCCATAGATGCTCCATAGATTGTGCCCCCATAGATGCTCCATAGATTGTGCCCCCATAGATGCTCTATAGATTGTGCCCCATAGATGCCCTTAGATATGCCCCATAGATGCCCCATGTATTATGCCCCATAGATGCTCCATAAATTGTGCCCCTATAGATGCTCCATAAATTGTGCCCCCATAGATTATGCCCCCATAGATGCTCCATGAATTATGCCCCATAGATGCTCCACAGATTATGCCCCCATAGATGCCCCATGTATTATGCCCCATTGATGCCCCATGTATTATGCCCCCATAGATGCTCCATAGATTATGCCCCCATAGATTATGCCCCATAGATTATGCCCCCATAGATTATGCCCCCATAGATGCTCAATAGATTATGCCCCCATAGATTAGCCCCATGATAATTATGCCCCATAGATGCTCCATAGATTATGCCCCCATAGATTATGCCCCATAGATGATCCATAGATTATTCCCCCATAGATTGCCCCTATAAATTATGCCCCTATAGATGCTCCATAGATTAGGACCCCATAGATTGCCCATAGTATCGTCAATAGATGCTGTGCACTGCTACATAAAAAAGACTGTCACCTCGTCTGTAGATTAGTCCGCTCCTAGATGCGGACACCTAGCCTATATGCCCGCACTACGATCAGGGCCCCCAGCACTGCATCCTTTAGTTTGGCCCCCATAGATGCCCATAGATTGTGCCCCATAGATGCTCTATAGATTGTGCCCCATAGATGCTCCTTAGATTATGCCCCATAGATGCCCCATGTATTATGCCCCATAGATGCTCCAAAATTGTGCCCCTATAGATGCTCCATAAATTGTGCCCCCATAGATTATGCCCCATAGATGCTCCATGAATTATGCCCCATAGATGCTCCACAGATTATCCCCCATAGATGCCCCATGTATTATGCCCCATTGATGCCCCATGTATTATGCCCCCTAATGCTCCATAGATTATGCCCCCATAGATATGCCCATAGATTATGCCCCCATAGATTATGCCCCCATAGATGCTCAATAGATTATGCCCCCATAGATTTGCCCCTATAGATATGCCCATAGATGCTCCATAGATTATGCCCCCATAGATTATGCCCCCATAGTGATCCATAGATTATGCCCCATAGATTATGCCCCTATAAATTATGCCCTATAGATGCTCCATAGTTTAGGACCCCATAGATGCTCCATAGTATCGGTCCCTTATGCTGCTGCAGCTGCTGCACAGAATAAAAAAAAAAAGACGTGCTCACCTCCGTCGCGTGGGCCAGTGGCCGGCGTCCTGAGCAGGCGGGACACCGGCGCGCTATGGGGGGACAGGTGCCGGTGTCACCGCTCGCTCAGGGCCCCGGCACCTGCGATATTTACCGGTCCTTGGTCCACCACTGAGCGCCGCTGTCTTCCGGTCCTCCAGCAGTGAATGCTCAGGCAGAGGGCGCGGCGCGCAGTAACTACGTCATCGCGCCCTCTGCCTGATCATAACAGCAAGAGGACCCGAGGACACAGAGGGAGCAGCGGTGGAACGGGACAGGTAAATATCGCTTATATTCACCCTTCCGCCAGCGCGTCTCTGCCCTGCTCTTCTCCCGTGGTCTCCGGCGCCAGTGTTCAGCGGTCACGTGGTTCCGCTCATTAAAGTCATGAATATGTGCATATTCATGACTTTAACCCCTTCACCCCCAGGGTGGTTTCCACGTTAATGACCGGGCCAATTTTTACAATTCTGACCACTGTCTCTTTATGAGGTTATAACTCTGGAACGCTTCAACGGATCTTCGCGATTCTGAGATTGTTTCTCGTGACATATTGTACTTCACGATAGAAGTATAATTTCTTCGATATAACTTGCGTTTATTTTTGAAAAAAACACAAATATGGCGAAAATTTTGAAAATTTTGCAATTTTCAAACTTTGAATTTTTTTCCCTTAAAACAGAGAAATATGTCACACAAAATATTAAGAAATAACATTTCCCACATGTCTACTTTACATCAGCACAATTTGGAACCAAAATTTTTTTTTGTTCGGAAATTATAAGGGTTAAAAGTTGACCAGTGATTTCTCATTTTTACAACAAAATTTACAAAGCCATTTTTTAGGACCACCTCACATTTGAAGTCACTTGACGGTCTATATAGCAAAAATACCAAAAAGTGACACCATTCTAAAAACTGCACCCCTCAAGGTACTCAAAACCACATTCAAGAAGTTTATTAACCCTTCAGGTGCTTCACAGGAGCTGAAGCAACGTGGAAGGAAAAAATTAATATTTAACTTTTTAGCCACAAAAATGATCTTTTACAAACTTTTTTTTATTTTGACAAGGGTAAAAGGAGAAAATGGGCAGATAAAGTTGTTGTGCAATTTCTCCTGAGTACGCCAATACCCTATATGTGGGGGAAAACCACTGTTTGGGCACACGGCAGAGCTCGTCCCAAATTTTTGATTTTCCCAAGGAAATTGGACCCCAAAAGTTGTTGTCCAATTTGTCCTGAGTACGCTGATACCCCATATGTGGGGGGGGGGAACTGTTTGGGCGCACGGCAGGCTTGGAAAGAAGCAGTAACGTTTTGGAATGCAAACATTGATGGGGTCATGTTCCGTTTGTAGTGCCCCAGATGAGCCTAAACAGTGGAAACCCCCCACAAGTGACCCCATTTTGGAAGCTAGACCCCCTAAGGAACTTATCTAGATCTTTGGTGAGCACTTTGAACCCCCAAGTGCTTCACACAAGTTTATAATGCCCGGGCATGAAAATAAAAAATCCTATTTTTTCCCACAAAAATTATCTCTTAGTCACTAATTTTTTATTTTCCCATAGGTAACAGGAGAAATTGGACCTCAAAAGTTGTTGTCCAATTTTTCCTTAGTACGTTGAACCCCATATTGGGGGGAACCACTGTTTGGGCGCATGGCAGAGCTCGGAATGGAAGTAGCACCATTTGACTGTTTCCAACCAAAATTGGCAGGAATTGAGATTGGACGCCATGTTGCATTTGGAGAGTCCCTGATGTGCCTAAACAGTGGAAACCCCCCACAAGAGACCCCATTTTGGAAACTAGACCCCCTAAGGAACTTATCTAGATCTTTGGTGAGCAATTTGAACCCCCAAGTGCTTCACAAAAGTTTATAACGTAGAGCCGTAAAATTAAAAAATCATATTTTTTCCACAAAATTGATCTTTTCACCCCAATTTTTATTTTCCCAAGGGTAACAAGACTCCAAAAGTTATTGTGCAATTTGTCCTGAGTACGCTGATACCCCATATGTGGGGGTAAACCACTGTTTGGGTGCATGGCAGAGTTTGGAAGGGAAGGAGCGCCGTTTGACTTTTTCAACGCAGAATTGGCTGGATGCCATGTCGTGTTTGGAGAGCTCCTGATATGCCTAAACAGTGGAAACCCCCCACAAATGACACCATTTTGGAAACTAGACCCCTCAAGGAACTTATCTAGATGTGTGGTAAGCACTTTGAACCCCAAAGTGCTTCACAGAAGTTTATAACGTACAGCCGTAAAATAAAAAATCTTTTTTTTTTTTACAAAAATGATTTTTTTCGCCCCCAATATTTTATTTTTACAAGGGTAACAAGAGAAATTGGACCCCAAAAGTTGTTGTCCAATTTGTCCTGAGTACGCTAATACCCAATATGTGGGAGTAAACTACTGTATGGGCGCACTCGGGCTCGGAAGGGAAGTAGTGACGTTTTGGATTGCAGACTTTGATGGAATGGTCTGGGGCGTCATGTCGCATTTGGAGAGCCCCTGATGTGCCTAAACAATGGAAACCCCCCACAAGTGACCCCATTTTGGAAAATAGACCCCACAAGGAACTTATCTAGATGTTGGTGAGCACTTGAACCCAGAAGTGCTTCCCAGAAGTTTATAACGTACAGCCGTAAAAATAAAAAATACCTTTTTTTTTTTTTTACAAAAATGATTTTTTTCGCCCCCAATAATTTTATTTTCACAAGGGTAACAGGAGAAATTGGACCCCAAAAGTTGTTGTCCAATTTGTCCTGAGTACGCTGATACCCAACATGTGTGAGAAAACGACTGTATGGTGCACGTCTGGGCTCGGAAGGGAAGTAGTGACGTTTTGGATTGCAGACTTTGATGGAATGGTCTGGGGGCGTCATATCGCATTTGGAGAGCCCCTGATGCGCCTAAACAGTGGAAACCCCCCACAAGTGACCCCATTTTGGAAAATAGACCCCACAAGGAACTTATCTAGAAGTATGTTTGAGCGCTTTGAACCCCTAAGTGCTTCACAGAAGTTTATAACGTACAGCTGTAAAAATAAAAAATCCTTTTTTTTTTACAAAAATGATTTTTTCGCCCCCAATATTTTATTTTCACAAGGGTAACAGGAGAAATTGGACCCCAAAAGTTGTTGTCCAATTGTCCTGAGTACGCTGATACCCACATGTGTGAGAAAACGACTGTATGGGTGCACGTCTGGGCTCGGAAGGGAAGTAGTGACGTTTTGGATTGCAGACTTTGATGGAATGGTCTGGGGCGTCATGTCGCATTTGGAGAGCCCCTGATGCGCCTAAACAGTGGAAACCCCCCACAAGTGACCCAATTTTGGAAAATAGACCCACAAGGAACTTATCTAAAGTGTGGTTGAGCGCTATGAAGCCCAAGTCTTCACAGAAAATTTATAACAACAGCCGTAAAAACAAAAAAATCATTTTTTTTTTACAAATGATTTTGTCGCCCCCAGTTTTTTTTTATTTTCCCAAGGGTAACAGAAGAATAGGACAATTGCACATAACCTTGGGTACAGAGTACGCTGAACCCCATATGCGGGGGTAAACTACTGTTTGGGCGCATGGCAGAGCTCAGAAGTGAAGGACAACCGTTGACTTTTCAACGCAGAATTGGCGGAATTGAATCAGACCCATTCACATTTGAGAGCCCTGATTGCCTAAACAGCAGAAACCCCCCAATTCTAACTCCAACCCTAACCCCAACAACCCCTAACCCTAGTCCCAACCCTAACCACAAACCTAACCCTAACCACACCCCTAACCCTAATCCCAACCAAACCCTAATACTAACTTTACGCCAATCCTAACCCTAACTTTAGCCGCAACACATAACCCTAATGGGAAAATGGAAATAAATACATTTTTTTAATTTTATTATTTTTCCCTAACTAAGGGTGATAAAGGGGTTTGATTTACTATTTATAGCGGGTTTTTGTGATTGGCAGCTGTCACGCTAAAAGACGCTTTTTATTGCAAAGTAGTTTTTTGCATCACCACATTTTGAGAGCTATAATTTTTGCATATTTTGGCCCTCAGAGTCAAGTGAGGTCTTATTTTTTGCGGGACGAGGTACGTTTTTATTGGTACCATTTTTGAGCACGTGACATTTTTTGATCGCTATTTATTTCGATTTTTGGGAGGTTTAAATGAACAAAAATCAGCAATTCATGAATTTCTTTTTGGGGGGGGCGTTTAAAACCGTTCCGCGTGTGTAAAAATTTATAAAACATTTTTTCTTTTGGGGCAGTACATTATGGGGAAACCTCATTTAAAAACTTTTTTTTTTGTTTTGGGGGCTTTTTAAATAAAAACCAATTTTATATAAAAAAAACATTATTTTTGCATCGCCATTCGCAGCTATAACTTTTTATTTTTTTGCTGATGACGAGAGGCTCGTTTTTTTCGGGACAAGATGACGTTTTCAGCGGTACCATGTTATTTTTATCGTCTTTTTGATCGCTGTTATTCCACTTTTTTCGGCGGTAGATGATAAAGATTTATTTTTTGCTTATTTTTTTTTTTTTAAAGGGGTTCCTAAAGGGGTTAACTAGTGGGAAGTTTTATAGGGGGGGCGTTAAAGGACGCGGCTTACCCAAAAGGTACTTTTTTGTTTTTTTTTTTTATTTTCGGGGGGAAATGAATTTTTGGGGAATATTTTTTTTTTTTTGATGATTTTTTTTTACCACTTTTTATTTTTTTTTTTTTTTTACTTTTTTTTCTTGTCCCAGGGTGGGGCATCACAGTATTTTTTGCAATCCTGGGGTACATGTGCACAGCACTCGCACACCAGCGACCTCGGCACGCTGCAGGCTTTCCCCTGCGCCTGCTCCAGCAGGCACTGAGGAAGCCGCCTCCCTGCAGGA
>JARQOD010000001.1:490846935-490956491 GCA_033576555.1 Oophaga sylvatica | reverse complement strand
TATATCAAGGAATCATTGGAGAAGGGTCATATCAGACCATCCTCTTCACCCTTAGGTGCCGGTTTTTTCTTTGTGGCCAAAAAGGATGGTTCATTAAGGCCGTGTATTGATTATCGTCTCTTGAACAATATTACTGTGAAATATCAATACCCGTTACCCTTGATTTCTGACCTGTTTTCCAGGGTGAAAAACGCTACTTGGTTTACCAAGTTTGACCTCAGGGGGGCGTATAACCTTATTCGCATTAAGCACGGGGATGAATGGAAGACGGCATTCAATACCCCTGAAGGGCATTTTGAGTACCTGGTGAGCCTTTTGGGCTCACTAATGCTCCTTCCGTCTTCCAGTCCTTCATGAATGACATTTTCAGGGATTTTGTGGACAAATTTCTGATTGTTTATTTGGATGATATCTTGATTTTTTCTAATGACTGGGACTCTCATGTGAAACATGTTCGAACTGTATTCCAGATTTTGAGAGAGAATGCTCTGTATGTGAAGGGATCAAAGTGTCTTTTTGGCGTACAGAGGATCTCATTTCTGGGATTCATTTTGTCCCCATCTGTTATTGAAATGGACCCGGTCAAGGTTCAGGCCATCTGTGATTGGGTCCAACCTACTTCATTAAAGGCTCTTCAGAGATTTTTGGGTTTTGCCAATTTTTATCGTAAATTTATTGGTAATTTCTCGGTTATTGTTAAACCATTAACTGATTTGACCAGAAAGGGTTCTGATGTGGTGAATTGGCCTCCTGAGGCAGTCTCTGCATTTCAGGAACTTAAGCAGAGATTCACTTCTGCTCCTGTTCTACGGCAGCCTGATGTTTCTCTGCCATTTCAGGTGGAGGTTGATGCCTCTGAAATTGGGGCAGGTGCCGTTTTGTCCCAAAAAGATCCAGAGACCTCTAACAGTAACCCTTGTGCCTTTTTCTCTCGAAAATTTTCTCCTACTGAACGTAATTATGACGTGGGTAATCGGGAGTTATTGGCCATGAAGTGGGCTTTTGAAGAGTGGAGACATTGGCTGGAGGGAGCCAAACATCAGGTGGTGGTCCTTACGGACCATAAGAATCTGGTCTATCTGGAATCGGCCAAGCGACTCAATCCTAGACAGGCCAGGTGGACCTTGTTTTTCACACGTTTTAATTTTGTGGTTTCCTTTCTTCCTGGCACTAAGAATGTTAAGGCGGATGCCCTCTCGAGGAGTTTCCTTGCAGACTCTCCTGAGTTATCTGATCCTTCTGTTATTTTGAAAGAGGGTGTAGTTCTTTCCGCCATCTCGCCCAATTTGAGACTTGCTCTGGAGGGGTGTCAGGAGGATAGGCCCGAGCGCTGCCCTGTTGGAAAATTGTTTGTCCTGGACCAGTGGAAAAAGAGTGTGATGTCTGAGATTCATTGTTCCGCATTGGCTGGGCATCCCGGAATTTTTGGTACCAGAGACTTGGTTAGTCGGTCCTTATGGTGGCCTACCTTGTCTCGTGATGTCAGGGAATTTGTGCATTCCTGCGAGACTTGCTCTCGCTCCAAGCCTTGCTCTCGCTCTAGTGGTTTGTTGATGCCATTGCCTGTGCCCAAGAGACCATGGACCCATATCTCTATGGATTTCATTTCCGACCTTCCTGTTTCTCAGAGAATGACCACCATCTGGGTAATTTGTGATAGGTTTTCCAAAATGATACATCTTGTGACATTACCTAAGTTGCCTTCCTCCTCTGAATTGGTGCCGTTGTTCCTTCAGCACGTGGTTCGTTTACACGGCATTCCTGAGAACATTGTGTCTGACAGAGGAGTCCAGTTTGTTTCCAGATTTTGGAGGACTTTTTGTTCTAAACTGGGTGTTCAATTGTCTTTCTCCTCGGCATTTCATCCTCAGACCAATGGTCAAACTGAGAGAACAAACCAGACATTGGAGACTTATCTAAGATGCTTTGTGTCTGCTGATCAGGATGACTGGGTCTCTTTTTTGCCTTTGGCTGAGTTTGCTCTTAATAATAGGGCTAGCTCTGCCACTTTGATGTCTCCATTTTTTTGTAATTCTGGGTTTCACCCTCGATTTTCTTCAGGACAGACGGAGGCTTCTGTCTGTCCAGGTGTTGACTCTGTTGTGGAGCGTATGCAACAGATTTGGGACCAGGTAGTGGAGAGGTTGTCCCTCTCTCAGGAGAGGGCCCAGCGGTTTGCTAACCGGCATAGGACTGATGGTCCTCGGTTTAAAGTGGGGGACTTGGTCTGGGTGTCCTCAAAGAATATTCCTATGAGAGTAGCATCTCCTAAATTTAAGTCTAGGTTCATTGGACCTTATAAGATCATGGAGATTATTAATCCTGTTTCTTTTCGTTTGCTTCTTCCAGGGACATTTAAGATCCATAACGTGTTCCACAAGTCCTTGTTGAAGAGGTTTGTTGAGCCAGTGGTTCCTGCTGCTGTGCCTCCTGACCTGTTTTGGTTGAGGGCAATCTGGAGTATGTGGTTGAGAAAATATTAGATTCTCGTTTTTCTAGACGGAAACTCCAGTATTTGGTTAAATGGAGAGGTTATGGTCAGGAAGACAATTCTTGGGTGTTTGCTTCGGACATCCATGCTAGGAGACTTATCCGTGCGTATCATAGAACTCATCCTGACCAACCTGGTTGCTCAAATGAGGGTTCGGTGACCCCTCCTCAAGGGGGGGTACTGTTGTGAATGGGTTTGAGATGAGTTCTGAGCAGAGGCTCCCTCTGGTGGTTACAAGCGGTGCTAGTCTGTCCAGTGAAGATTGTGAGGACTGGGAATCAGGTGTTACTGATTGGTCTTATATAAGGGAGTCACCTTCCCAACAGGATTGCCGGTGATCAATTGTTCTGGTCTGGATCCTTTATTCCTGTTTCCCTTGTAGCCTGCTGTGTCGTGTCTGCATCTCCTGCTAACAGATAAAACATTTTCTTCTTTTGTGTTTGTGCTATATTTTTGCATTTTGTCCTGCACTTCTGTGGGGGCCTTCAGGGTCCCCTCCGGGGCTTCTGCCCTCTCAGTTTTGTTCAGCCACTGATGTTTGTACTTTTGCTTTTTCCAGTTTTTTCAGTGGCTGCTGTTTTGATTTTGTTACACCAGAGAACTAATTTAGGTGGTAGAGGTCGTGTGATCTCAGGTGTTTTTGAAATTAGTAGAGTTGGTGCCTTTCAGGGTTTTCTGGGATTGCAGTAAGTACCCTTCCTATCCTTTTCTATTTAGTTAGTTTGGGCCCCAGCGTTTGCTCATACTATTTTCTTTCTGTGTCAGTATTTCATCTTGTCTAACCGCCATTACATGTTTGGGGGCTTTATATTATCTTTGGGGTTCTGCTCCGGGGCAGATAGCTTTCCTATTTCTATCTTTAGGTGTAGTTAGTTTCTCAGGCTGTGACGAGGAGTCTAGGACCAACGTAGGAACGCTCCACGGCTGCCTCTAGTTGTGGTGGTTAGTCAGGGTACTGCAATCTCATAGATTCCAACTGCTCTGGTGTATTGCCTTTTTTACCTGCACTCCTCAGCTACCGAAACATAACAGGTTCAGTAATGTCAGTTGTTCCACTGCTGTGTGAACGGCAAAAAAGTCCTGCTGCCTCCACCATGTTCTCCTCTCATTACTGGGCTACAACACCGCCAGTTGTTGCTCGGAAGTGCTGTTAGCACAGTCAACACTTGCTCCTGTGTTACTGGGGTTCAGTAATGTCAGCTGTTCCCCTGCTGTGTGTACGGCAAAAAGTCCTGCTGCCTCCACCATGTTCTCTTCTCATCCCTGGGCTCCAACACTGCCAGTTGTTGCTCGGAAGTGCTGTTAGCACAGTCAACACTTGCTCCTGTGTTACTGGGGTTCAGTAATGTCAGCTGTTCCCCTGCTGTGTGAAAGGCAAAAAGTCCTGCTGCCTCCACCATGTTCTCTTCTCATTCCTGGGCTACAACACCGCCAGTTGTTGCTCGGAAGTGCTGTTAGCACAGTCAACACTTGCTCCTGTGTTACTGGGGTTCAGTAATGTCAGCTGTTCCCCTGCTGTGTGTACGGCAAAAAGTCCTGCTGCCTCCACCATGTTCTCTTCTTATCCCTGGGCTCCAACACCGCCAGTTGTTGCTCGGAAGTGCTGTTAGCACAGTCAACACTTGCTCCTGTGTTACTGGGGTTCAGTAATGTCAGCTGTTCCCCTGCTGTGTGTACGGCAAAAAGTCCTGCTGCCTCCACCATGTTCTCTTCTCATCCCTGGGCTCCAACACCGCCAGTTGTTGCTCGGAAGTGCTGTTAGCACAGTGAACACTTGCTCCTGTGTTACTGGGGTTCAGTAATGTCAGCTGTTCCCCTGCTGTGTGTACGGCAAAAAGTCCTGCTGCCTCCACCATGTTCTCTTCTCATCCCTGGGCTCCAACACCGCCAGTTGTTGCTCGGAAGTGCTGTTAGCACAGTGAACACTTGCTCCTGTGTTACTGAGGTTCAGTAATGTCAGCTGTTCCCCTGCTGTGTGTACGGCAAAAAGTCCTGCTGCCTCCACCATGTTCTCTTCTCATCCCTGGGCTCCAAAACCGCCAGTTGTTGCTCGGAAGTGCTGTTAGCACAGTCAACACTTGCTCCTGTGTTACTGGGGTTCAGTAATGTCAGCTGTTCCCCTGCTGTGTGAACGGCAAAAAGTCCTGCTGCCTCCACCATGTTCTCTTCTCATCCCTGGGCTACAACACCGCCAGTTGTTGCTCGGAAGTGCTGTTAGCACAGTGAACACTTGCTCCTGTGTTACTGGGGTTCAGTAATGTCAGCTGTTCCTCTGCTGTGTGAACGGCAAAAAGTCCTGCTGCCTCCACCATGTTCTCTTCTCATTCCTGGGCTACAACACCGCCAGTTGTTGCTCGGAAGTGCTGTTAGCACAGTCAACACTTGCTCCTGTGTTACTGGGGCTCAGTAATGTCAGCTGTTCCCCTGCTGTGTGTACGGCAAAAAGTCCTGCTGCCTCCACCATGTTCTCTTCTCATCCCTGGGCTCCAACACCGCCAGTTGTTGCTCGGAAGTGCTGTTAGCACAGTCAACACTTGCTCCTGTGTTACTGGGGTTCAGTAATGTCAGCTGTTCCCCCGCTGTGTGTACGGCAAAAAGTCCTGCTGCCTCCACCATGTTCTCTTCTCATCCCTGGGCTCCAACACCGCCAGTTGTTGCTCGGAAGTGCTGTTAGCACAGTCAACACTTGCTCCTGTGTTACTGGGGTTCAGTAATGTCAGCTGTTCCCCTGCTGTGTGAACGGCAAAAAGTCCTGCTGCCTCCACCATGTTTCTCTTCTCATCCCTGGGCTACAACACCGCCAGTTGTTGCTCGGAAGTGTCATTGGCACGGGTACTCACTCCTGCCCAGACTGGTTACAGCACGCCATCTGTTTCCTGTCAGTGTAAACGTCACTTAGCCTCCAATAAGTTGTCCTGTCGTGTTGCGGTCGGGTTAGCCGACTCTATGGTGCTTGGAGTTTAGGTGCTTCCTATGTGTGCTGCGGGATATGCAAATAAAGGCTGTTTCCGTTGTGACAATAGGACAATCACCCACTGTAGTACTGTGGGATTCGGTAACTGCGGCCGGCTCGCGGCCTGTCAACTTAAATTTCCATGGGTACCTTCTGCTACCCGTCCGGGTTCCAGTACCGTCAGCTGGTTCTCCGCAGTGCCTTTGGCCTAGGTGCCTCCATCTCGGTATCCGAGTTCCAGCAACGTCTGCTGGTCCTTGGTAGTGCTTTGGAGCACAGGTACCTCCTGCTTAGTAACCATGTCCCAGTAACGTCAGCTGGTCCTCGGTTGTGCCATTGGCTCTTTTCCTTCTGCTGCCCCTCCGGGTTCCAGCACAGTCAGCTGGTCCTCGTTACTTGCATTGGCTCTTGTACCTTCTGCTACCCGTCCGGGTACCAGTACCGTCAGCTGGTTCTCCGCAGTGCCTTTGGCCTAGGTGCCTCCATCTCGGTATCCGAGTTCCAGCAACGTCTGCTGGTCCTTGGTAGTGCTTTGGAGCACAGGTACCTCCTGCTTAGTAACCGTGTCCCAGTAACGTCAGCTGGTCCTCGGTTGTGCCATTGGCTCTTTTCCTTCTGCTGCCCCTCCAGGTTCCAGCACAGTCAGCTGGTCCTCGTTACTTGCATTGGCTCTTGTACCTTCTGCTACCCGTCCGGGTTCCAGTACCGTCAGCTGGTTCTCCGCAGTGCCTTTGGCCTAGGTGCCTCCATCTCGGTATCCGAGTTCCAGCAACGTCTGCTGGTCCTTGGTAGTGCTTTGGAGCACAGGTACCTCCTGCTTAGTAACCGTGTCCCAGTAACGTCAGCTGGTCCTCGGTTGTGCCATTGGCTCTTTTCCTTCTGCTGCCCCTCCGGGTTCCAGCACAGTGAGCTGGTCCTCGTTACTTGCATTGACTCTTGTACCTTCTGCTACATTTACAAATTGAAGATTTTTTCAATGCTTTTTTGGGTAATCACTCTGGATCTCCAACAATGAAGACGACGACCCTGATAACCACCCCAAAGAAGATGACGACCACAAGGACGACGAGCATCAAGCCAACCAGCCTAAACACCATCACAAAGAAGAAATAAAAGATTACCAAACAGGACTAAGAAGGTTAAGACAAACTACAAGATACAGAACAAGAGACTTAAGAACAATAAGCAGAAGATCAAAAAGCAGAAGAACATGAAGTATAAGACCAAAATGAAGAGCAAAATATATGCTCTAAATTATAAGCAGAAGAAGACTAAGCAGTGTATGGGGGTGAGTCCGTTCCTCCTCGTGGTGCCCCTGGAAAATGCCTGCTGCTGCAGGCTAAACTGAACACGGACAAATACTGTTGTAATTTAAATCTTTTGTGACAGCAAGAACGGAAGGATGAAAAATTCATACTTTTACAGATTACAAGTACAGGATTCTCTGTCACAAATAAGAATATGATGAAGAAGATTAAGTACAATATGAATAAGAATAATAGTTTAATAAGAAGAATATGAGTAATGTTAACAAAAAGATGAATAGCAAGAAGTTTAAGAAGAAGATAAAGAAGGTGAAGATGAAGAATAATTTGATGAAAAAGATGATGCTGCTGAAGATTATGAAGGAGAAAGTGTGTCAAAAGTTAAAAAGGTGAAGAGCATGGAAGTTGTGAAATATACATATTTGCCAAAATAGAAAAAACGTTAACAACATTGTCAATTTCTTCGTCAATCCGAACATCTTTAACCCCTCTCTGACATTAGACGTACTATCCCGTCCATAAAACCCGTGCCATTCTGACCATGGACGGGATAGTACGTCATGCCCTTTAATGCGACATCGCGACTTAAGTAGCGGTGATCGCATTAAAATTCCGACGCCAGCTTACCTCTTGGAAGTTGCGTCGGCATCCCGGGCTGCGTCCTCCCCCCTCAGGCCTCCCGATCGCTGTGATTGGCTGTTGAATTCTGAACAGCCAATCACAGCCTTTCTCACTGTTTCAGCCAATCAGAGCGGCTAAAACAGTGAGATCGCAGGCTAGGATCGAGTACCGATGTACTCGATCCTAGGCCTGGGCCTAGGAAAGTCCAGACCCCCCCCGGATTGGCGCGATCGCCGATCACATCGATCGCGCCAATCGCAGGGCACAGCCGCGGTATATCCGCGCTGTGCCCTGCCTGTACCTGCCTGGATCGGTGCAGTAATAGCACCGATCCTAGGCCAGGGCCTGTAGGGCATGAAGGAGCTGATTGGCGCGATCGATGTCATCGACAATCGCGCCAATCACAGGGCACAGCAGCGGTGTGACCGCTCTGTGCCCTGCTAGGTGACCTGCCGGTGACCTGCCTAGGAATCGGAGCTGTGAGCTCCGATTACTAGGCCGGTGCCTAGCAACCGGCAATGCAGGGGTCTCCTTTGATTGGTGGGATTGATGTGATCATCGATCCCACCAATGACAGGTCACAGCAGCGATGTGACCGCTCTGTGACCTGTCTGCAAACTGGATCTGACCTGTCTGACCGCACTGCAGGGGTCCTCACACTTGCTGAGGATTCCTGCTGTGCGGTCACACTGCCAGATCTCCTCCTGTGCTGGGCCTTGTGGTGCCACAGTAGCCTGTGACACCACAACTCCTGCTGAAGAGAGAAGAAAGAAGAGAGAAGAAAGAAGAGAGAAGAAAGAAGAGAAAAGAAAGAAAAGACTACAAACGTGAGTTTTTGAGCCCCGATCCCTGCCCGATCCACCCCAATCCCCCCATTCCCCCCTCCCCCCTTCCCTTTCCCCCTCTTTTTACCCCCCCTTTGCGCCGCCGAGCGTTGATTGGTGACGCAGTTCACCCATCAACACTTTCGACACCCCCTCCGTGCGCACATCCAGCAGCCGCAAACTTTGATAAGTGACAGCGGTCACTTATCAGAGCTCGTGCCTGCCGTTTTTTTTTTCACCCCCCCTTTCCGCCACTCCCGTGCGCACATCCAGCAGCCACGGAACTTTGATAAGTGACACCAGTCACTTATCAGAGCTCGTTCCTGCCGTTTTTTGTTTTTTTTCACCAACTTTTCCGCCACTCCCGTGCGCACATCCAGCAGCCACGGAACTTTGATAAGTGACACCAGTCACTTATCAGAGCTCGTTCCTGCCGTTTTTTGTTTTTTTTCACCAACTTTTCCGCCACTCCCGTGCGCACATCCAGCAGCCACGGAACTTTGATAAGTGACACCAGTCACTTATCAGAGCTCGTTCCTGCTGGTTTTTTTTTGTTTTTTTTCACCAACTTTTCTGCCACTCCCGTGCGCACACCCAGCAGCCACGGAACTTTGATAAGTGACACCAGTCACTTATCAGAGCTCGTTCCTGCTGTTTTTTTTGTTTTTTTTTTCACCAACTTTTCCGCCACTCCCGTGCGCACATCTAGCAGCCACGGAACTTTGATAAGTGACACCAGTCACTTATCAGAGCTCGTTCCTGCTGTTTTTTTTTTTTTTTCCCCACCAACTTTTCCGCCACTCCCGTGCGCACATGCAGCAGCCGCGGAACTTTGATAAGTGACACCAGTCACTTATCAGAGCTCGTTCCTGCTGTTTTTTTGTTTTTTTTTCATCTCCCTTTCCGCCACTCCCGTGCGCACATCCAGCAGCCGCGGAACTTTGATAAGTGACAGCGGTCACTTATCAGAGCTCGTGCCTGCCAGTTTTTTTTTTCACCCCCCTTTCCGCCACTCCCGTGCGCACATCCAGCAGCCGCGGAACTTTGATAAGTGACAGCGGTCACTTATCAGAGCTCGTGCCTGCCAGTTTTTTTTTTTTTCACCCCCTTTTCCGCCACTCCCGTGCGCACATCCAGCAGCCGCGGAACTTTGATAAGTGACACCGGTCACTTATCAGAGCTCGTGCCTGCCAGTTTTTTTTTCACCCCCCTTTCCGTCACTCCCGTGCGCACATCCAGCAGCCACGGAACTTTGATAAGTGACACCGGTCACTTATCAGAGCTCGTGCCTGCTGGTTTAGACTTTTTTTCACAGGCCTTTTTTTTCCCTATTCGCTTTCTTTTCTTTTAGCTTTTTCTTTTCAGCTTAGTTTACACCAATCACTATCCCCCCCCCACACACACACACAGTTATAAATAAAGTTCACACAAAGCACCACATTCACAAAAAAAATGTCCCGCCCGTCACGCTCATCCCAACAGCGCTATTCAGTGGAGGAGGCATACGCTATCCTTGCCTCCGACACTGATAGCGAGGGAGAGGATCCCACATTTCTTTATTTTTCAGATGAAGATTCTTCTTCCTCCTCATCTTCCTCCTCGGGTCCTGCGGAACCGCCACGCAGACGCCCCAGGACAGAACATGAGGCAGCGCCCGCCCCTGAAAATGAACCAGCGCACCCCTCTTCGGACCCCGTATGGACCCCGGCCCCCGAAAATTACGAGCCACTGATTCCTGATTTTGTGGCAGAATCAGGAATCAGGTTTGACTCCACCGGCTTCACAGAAATAGACTTTTTCAAAGTCTTTTTCTCTGAGGATTTAATTAACCTCATGGTGGAGCAAACAAATTTGTACGCTCGGCAATTTTTGGCGCAAAACCCCCGTTCATCATTTTCCAACTGGTCTCCTGTAGACGCAGTTGAAATGATGCAGTTTTGGGGCCTGGTCCTCCATATGGGGATCCTGAAGAAGCCAGAAATTCGGCAATATTGGAGTGTTGATATTTTATACAACACTCCACTGTTCCGAATGGTCATGGCTCGGACGCGTTTTGAGGCCATCCACAAATTCCTGCATTATAATGATAATGCACAGTGTCCCCCACGAGATGACCCCAACTTTGACCGCCTGTTCAAAGTTCGGCCGGTCATCGAACACTTCAACAAAAAGTTTGCTGAAGTGTACGTGCCCCAAAGGGACATCTGCGTGGATGAGTCCTTGGTTCATTTTAAGGGACGGCTCGCATTCCGCCAGTACCTGCCCAGCAAGAGGGCAAGGTACGGAATCAAACTCTACAAGCTGTGTGAGAGTACCTCAGGGTACACACACAGCTTTAGAGTTTACGAAGGAAAGGACACCAGGATTGTACCCCCTGAGTGTCCCCCCGTCCTGGGAGTGAGTGGGAAAATTGTGTGGGATTTGGTGCACCCACTGCTGGATAAAGGTTATCACCTTTACACTGATAACTTTTATTCCAGCATCCCACTCTACAAATCCCTCTCTGCGCGAGGTACCGCAGCCTGCGGTACCGTCCGCAAAAATCAGAGAGGCCTCCCGAAGACGCTACTTGGGCAGATGCTCAGAAAGGGTGAGAGCAGAGCCCAATGTAGCGACCACCTGTTGGTGGTCAAGTACAAGGACAAGAGGGATGTCCTTCTCTTGACCACCATACATGGTGATGGCAGCGCCCTCAGCACTGTACGGGGTACCTCTACACAGGTCCGCAAACCGGACTGTGTACTGGGGTACAATAAATACATGGGGGGTGTTGATCTCTCTGATCAACTCCTCCAACCGTACAGTGCTTTGAGAAAGGCCAAGGTGTGGTACAAGAAGCTGTCCGTGCACATCGTCCAAATGGCAATGCTCAACGCTTTCCTGCTGTCACGATGTGCACGCAACAGCGATACGACGTACCTTCAGTTTCAGGAGGTAGTGGTTAAGGCCCTGATGTTTGGCGCTCAGGAAACAGCGGGCCCCAGTACTTCCGGAACTGAAGGTGCTCGTATCATACAAGGTCAGCATTTCCGGGGGTGGTCCCGCCAACTGGAAGAAAAGGTAAGCCACAAAAAAGGTGCCGAGTGTGTTACAAAAGGGGAATACGCAAGGACACCACTTACCAATGCGACACCTGCCCCGAAAAACCTGGCCTGTGTATGAAGGATTGTTTCAAATTGTACCACACCTCAATGCACTACTAATTTACTTTACAGGAAAGATTAGTTCCAGAAGGGGGGCACATTTAGAAAAGTTCCTTGGGAGTCTACTTTCCAAAATTATGTCACTTGTGGTTTTTTTTTACTGTTTAGGCACATCAGGGGCTCTGCAAACGGAACATGACGCCCGCAGACCATTCCATCAAAGTCTGCTTCCAAAACGTCACAATTTCCCTTCTGAGCCCCAATTGTGCCCGAACAGTTTTTTCCCACATATGGGGTACCAGTGTACTCAGGACAAATTGAACAACACCTTTTGGTGTCCAATTTCTCCTCTTAACCTTGGGAAAATAAAAAATTGGGGACTAAAACATCATTTGTGTGAGGTAAAAAGTAGGATTTTTTTTTTTTCACACCTGGGCATTATAAACTTTAGTGAAACACTTGGGGGTTCAAAGTGCTCATCACACACCTAGATAAGTTCCTTAGGGGGTCTAGTTTCCAAAATGGGGTCACATGTGGGGGGTTTCCACTGTTTAGGCACATCAGGGGCTCTGCTAACGGAACATGACGCCCGCAGACCATTCCATCAAAGTCTGCATTCCAAAACGTCACTGCTTCCCTTCCGAGCCCTGCCGTGTGCCCAAACAGTGTATCCCCCCAACATATGGGGTATCAGCGTACTCAGGACAAATTGGAAAACCACTTTTGGGGTCCAATTTCTCCTCTTACTCTTGGGAAAATAAAAAATTGGGGACTAAAACATCACTTTTGTGGAAAAAAAAATATTTTTTTTTTTCACGCCAGGGCATTATAAACGTTAGTGAAACACTTGGGGGTTCAAAGTGCTCACCACACACCTAGATAAGTTCCTTAGGGGGTCTAGTTTCCAAAATGGGGTCACATGTGGGGGGTTTCCACTGTTTAGGCACATCAGGGGCTCTGCTAACGGAACATGACGCCCGCAGACCATTCCATCAAAGTCTGCATTCCAAAACGTCACTGCTTCCCTTCCGAGCCCTGCCGTGTGCCCAAACAGTGTATCCCCCAACATATGGGGTATCAGCGTACTCGGACAAATTGGACAACCACTTTTGGGGTCCAATTTCTCCTCTTACCTTGGGAAAATAAAAAATTGGGGACTAAAACATCACTTTTGTGGAAAAAAAAATTATTTTTTTTTTCACGCCCAGGGGGGTTCAAAGTGCTCACCACACACCTAGATAAGTTCCTTAGGGGGTCTAGTTTCCAAAATGGGGTCATATGTGGGGGGTTTCCACTGTTTAGGCACATCAGGGGCCCTCCAAACGCGACATGGCGTCTGTTCGCAATTCCAGCCAATTTTGGTTTGGAAAAGTCAAACGGCGCTCCTTCCCTTTCAAGCCCTGCCGTGCGCCCAAACAGTGGTTCCCCCCCACATATGGGGTATCAGCGTACTCAGGACATGTTGGACAACAACTTTTGTGGTCCAATTTCTCCTCTTACCCTTGGGAAAATA
Source organism: Oophaga sylvatica (assembly GCA_033576555.1). Classification (NCBI taxonomy): domain Eukaryota; kingdom Metazoa; phylum Chordata; class Amphibia; order Anura; family Dendrobatidae; genus Oophaga; species Oophaga sylvatica. The sequence goes on along the minus strand of JARQOD010000001.1, from coordinate 490,943,681 downwards.
AAAAATTGGGGACTAAAACATCATGCTTGTGGAAAAAATATGATTTTTTTTCTTCACGGCTCTACATTACAAACTTGCGTGAAGCACTTGAGGGTTCAAAGTGCTCACCACACATCTAGATAAGTTCCTTAGGGGGTCTAGTTTCCAAAATGGGGTCACATGTGGGGGGTTTCCACTGTTTAGGCACATCAGGGGCCCTCCAAACGCAACATGGCGTCCGTTCGCAATTCCAGCCAATTTTGGTTTGGAAAAGTCAAACGGCTCTCCTTCCCTTTCAAGCCCTGCCGTGCGCCCAAACAGTGGTTCCCCCCCACATATGGGGTATCAGCGTACTCAGGACATGTTGGACAACAACTTTTGTGGTCCAATTTCTCCTCTTACCCTGGGGAAAATAAAAAATTGGGGACTAAAACATCATGCTTGTGGAAAAAATATGATTTTTTTTCTTCACGGCTCTACATTACAAACTTGCGTGAAGCACTTGAGGGTTCAAAGTGCTCACCACACATCTAGATAAGTTCCTTAGGGGGTCTAGTTTCCAAAATGGGGTCACATGTGGGGGGTTTCCACTGTTTAGGCACATCAGGGGCCCTCCAAACGCAACATGGCGTCCGTTCGCAATTCCAGCCAATTTTGGTTTGGAAAAGTCAAACGGCGCTCCTTCCCTTTCAAGCCCTGCCGTGCGCCCAAACAGTGGTTCCCCCCACATATGGGGTATCAGCGTACTCAGGACATGTTGGACAACAACTTTTGTGGTCCAATTTCTCCTCTTACCCTTGGGAAAATAAAAATTTGGGGACTAAAACATCATGTTTGTGGAAAAAATATGATTTTTTTTCTTCACGGCTCTACATTACAAACTTGCGTGAAGCACTTGAGGGTTCAAAGTGCTCACCACACATCTAGATAAGTTCCTTAGGGGTCTAGTTTCCAAAATGGGGTCACATGTGGGGGGTTTCCACTGTTTAGGCACATCAGGGGCCCTCCAAACGCAACATGGCGTCCGTTCGCAATTCCAGCCAATTTTGGTTTGGAAAAGTCAAACGGCGCTCCTTCCCTTTCAAGCCCTGCCGTGCGCCCAAACAGTGGTTCCCCCCCACATATGGGGTATCGGCGTACTCAAGACATGTTGGACAACAACTTTTGTGGTTCAATTTCTCCTCTTACCCTTGGGAAAATAAAAATTTGGGGACTAAAACATCATGTTTGTGGAAAAAATATGATTTTTTTTCTTCACGGCTCTACATTACAAACTTGCGTGAAGCACTTGAGGGTTCAAAGTGCTCACCACACATCTAGATAAGTTCCTTAGGGGGTCTAGTTTCCAAAATGGGGTCACATGTGGGGGTTTCCACTGTTTAGGCACATCAGGGGCCCTCCAAACGCAACATGGCGTCCGTTCGCAATTCCAGCCAATTTTGGTTTGGAAAAGTCAAACGGCGCTCCTTCCCTTTCAAGCCCTGCCGTGCGCCCAAACAGTGGTTCCCCCCCACATATGGGGTATCAGCGTACTCAGGACATGTTGGACAACAACTTTTGTGGTCCAATTTCTCCTCTTACCCTTGGGAAAATAAAAATTTGGGGACTAAAACATCATGTTTGTGGAAAAAATATGATTTTTTTTCTTCACGGCTCTACATTACAAACTTGCGTGAAGCACTTGAGGGTTCAAAGTGCTCACCACACATCTAGATAAGTTCCTTAGGGGGTCTAGTTTCCAAAATGGGGTCACATGTGGGGGGTTTCCACTGTTTAGGCACATCAGGGGCCCTCCAAACGCAACATGGCGTCCGTTCGCAATTCCAGCCAATTTTGGTTTGGAAAAGTCAAACGGCGCTCCTTCCCTTTCAAGCCCTGCCGTGCGCCCAAACAGTGGTTCCCCCCCACATATGGGGTATCGGCGTACTCAGGACATGTTGGACAACAACTTTTGTGGTTCAATTTCTCCTCTTACCCTTGGGAAAATAAAAATTTGGGGACTAAAACATCATGTTTGTGGAAAAAATATGATTTTTTTTCTTCACGGCTCTACATTACAAACTTGCGTGAAGCACTTGAGGGTTCAAAGTGCTCACCACACATCTAGATAAGTTCCTTAGGGGGTCTAGTTTCCAAAATGGGGTCACATGTGGGGGGTTTCCACTGTTTAGGCACATCAGGGGCCCTCCAAACGCGACATGGCGTCCGTTCGCAATTCCAGCCAAATTTGGTTTGGAAAATTCAAACGGCTCTCCTTCCCTTTCGAGCCCTGCCGTGCGCCCAAACAGTGGTTCCCCCCCACATATGGGGTATCAGCGTACTCAGGACATGTTGGACAACAACTTTTGTGGTCCAATTTCTCCTCTTACCCTTGGGAAAATAAAAATTTGGGGACTAAAACATCATGTTTGTGGAAAAAATATGATTTTTTTTCTTCACGGCTCTACATTACAAACTTGCGTGAAGCACTTGAGGGTTCAAAGTGCTCACCACACATCTAGATAAGTTCCTTAGGGGTCTAGTTTCCAAAATGGGGTCACATGTGGGGGTTTCCACTGTTTAGGCACATCAGGGGCCCTCCAAACGCGACATGGCGTCTGTTCTCAATTCCAGCCAATTTTGGTTTGGAAAAGTCAAACTGCGCTCCTTCCATTCCGAGCTCTGCCGTGTGCCCAAACAGTGGTTTTCCCTCACATATGGGGTATCGGCGTACTCAGGAGAAGTTGCACAACAACTTTATCAGTCCTTTTTCTCCTTTTTCCCTTGTGAAAATAAAAAAATGTTTGTAAAAGATCATTTTTGTGACTAAAAAGTAAAATGTTAATTTTTTCCTTCCACGTTGCTTCAGCTCCTGTGAAGCACCTGAAGGGTTAATAAACTTCTTGAATGTGGTTTTGAGTACCTTGAGGGGTGTAGTTTTTAGAATGGTGTCACTTTTGGGTATTTTCTGCTATATAGACCCCTCAAAGTGACTTCAAATATGAGGTGGTCCCGAAAAAAAATGGCTTTGTAAATTTTGTTGTAAAAATGAGAAATCGCTGGTCAACTTTTAACCCTTATAATTTCCTAACAAAAAAAAATTTTGCTTCCAAAATTGTGCTGATGTAAAGTAGACATGTGGGAAATGTTATTTCTTAACTATTTTGTGTGACATATTTCTCTGTTTTAAGGGAATAAAAATTCAAAGTTTGAAAATTGCAAAATTTTCAAAATTTTTGCCATATTTGCATTTTTTTCATAAATAAATGCAAGTTATATGGAAGAAATTTTACCACTATCATGAAGTACAATATGTCACGAGAAAACAATCTCAGAATCGCGAAGATCCATTGAAGCGTTCCAGAGTTATAACCTCATAAAGAGACAGTGGTCAGAATTGTAAAAATTGGCCCGGTCATTAACGTGCAAACCACCCTTGGGGGTGAAGGGGTTAAAAAAAAAAATATTTATGCTATTCCATTTGATTGGGTTAAACATCTATGCCTTTAATGTCTCCTCAACCTTCCCCAATACATTCTACATTACTCTTTGTTGTTTTCCTTCATGTACAATTAACCAACAAGGCAAGAATGGGGTTTTTTTAATTCCGATATTTTGTTCCCATAGACTTACATTGGATTTCCGGTATCGGTATCGGATATCGTCGATATTTTTTGGGTATCGGCGATACCATTCCGATTCCGATACTTTTGGATATCGGAAAGTATCGCTCAACTCTACTCCTGACTTAAATGACTCACAGTTTACAACTTTTATCTTGGTTTTGAGGGTTGCCAGCAGTTACTGTAACTCATTTTTACAGTACTTGTTGAAGGACAAGAGGTTGTCTAAAGTGGACATCTCCAAAAAGGACAATATTACATTACTACAATATTCCTCTTTTTTAATCTGACGTACAATAAAAAATTATATTGTCGTACCCTGTTAGCCAGAAAAATCGATGTACAGTAAATACTTTTATGCCCCAAAATTACAAAAGTATTCACGGAGTGACACCTTTATTGGCTAACCATAAAAAAATATATTTGCAATCTTTCAGAGCAAATAGGCTCCTTCTTCCTGAATGTTTACAAAATACAAAATTACAAATCTTTTTTTAATAAAAAAGCCACAATGCACTTGTAACACAAAAAACAATTATCTTTAAGGGCTATTATAACATGAACCACTCTTGCATTGTTCTGCCTGATGCTTTATTTATTCGCCGGTGTCCAAGAATGTGTGATGCCAGAATGTGAAGTACCTTATACATAGGGATATTTATTGAAGAATTCCTCCCCGCTTGTGGCCGATATTATACGGATTTCAATCATTGGAGCTGAAGGGTTTATATAACCTGTATCACATGATGCTCTGCATATGTCAAGCACTGAAGACTGACGTCAGATATAACAGGAGTCCACTAAAATAAAAAAACTATGCTGGTTTATATGAAAACTGGAGTATGTCTAATAATATTGGCACATCTTACTAAGTACAAGGGCTTAAGTGCACTTCTGGAAGCTGTAGAGACTTATGGAGCAGCACTTGAGAATAATATAGAGGGTGAAGAAATGCAGTTTAAAAAGAAAACAAGGAATATCTTTAATAAAATAATGGCCACCTGTGAAGGATGGCACAGAATCCCTCCGCTGCCACCTCATGTGATGAACCCGCACCTCGCCACTCTGCCTGACGTCACTATTACATCAGCGAGATCACGTGGTATGGTTTCCTCACTTGCACCAATATGATGTTCCGCACCCCCTGGGGACACATAAGCTCCGCTTGGAGCAGTTTTACACAGGTCCAGGAAGGCATGGGGAGTGAGATGATGAGGCCCACACAGTCACTGATGAGGAACCACATTTGCTCACAATCCCTTTCACCAGCACCAGTGAAATAGAGCGCTGCCAACCCGGTAGAACTGCCACCAGTTCTTTGTTAGATATAAGACTGGTCCATTAACAGGATTATATTGGGCCAAAAACCAGCCCCGGTAGCATGAGAAGTTAAAACTGAGAAACGGACATGTGGATTCCTGGATCAAGATAAAAGAGGAGCTGAAGGTTAAATGATATAAACCTATAATTTATATATGCAGTAGTTATATACACATATACAATGGGCAGATATGCAAATATAATAGTGGTAGGACAAAAGGTATAAACAGAATATCTGTCAATTACCGGGTGCTCAGGGCACATGTTCTGCCAGCTGTCTGCTTGAACATTTCTCAGCGAGTTACTCAATGCGGTCCCCACTTTCAAAGTGGACTGCATTCATACCAGAGAAAGCGACCACATGGTTGCACACTAGCCTTTATCTACTTTGGGTCACTCCCATGGAAGTATCACTGTACACGAAAACCTTGGTAAATGCGTCCCACATATCATTTTGTTTGGCTTAAACAGTAAAAAATAAATTCAGGCAAAAATCATGCCTCTCCTATTTCTACTCCATAGGATCACCACACTCTCCATACTGCTGCAATGGAGGAAAGTGGAAGCAGGAGGATTGGAACACAGAGCTGAGTAGAAAAGGCACCGGGAGGCAAACAGAGGGTACCAGGTAGGAAGGTTACACATGTGTGTAGCCCTGGTGTGAAGGCACACGCAGTACCCTGGAGAATGTGTGGAGAGATAGCAGTTTAATGCTCTATACCCATTCACTCAATATACACTAGACACACCCTTAGGGTAGTGTAGTGACTCTTAGGGAGTGGTCAGTGTAGATTCGTTGAGTGATTGAGGAGTCAGTTTCCTGTCTTCGGACAGAGCAGACGTGTGGAGTCTAGCTGGGACTTGGAGGGAGGAAGCAGTCCAGCTTGGTTCTATCAGCAGTTCAGCAAGTGGAGGCCAGTAAGGGCGAGATATAGATCACCTCAGCCTGGTCAGAGCTGTACCTCACTTGAAGACATTGATAAAGAAAGAAGAGTTTAGTACAGAAATACTTCAGTCTCCTGTCTCAAGGACAGTGAAGGTTCAGAGACGTGCTCCTGCCTAGAAGATTACTGAGAGTCTGGTAACTAACTCTGAAGGAAGAAAAGAAGGGAGTGATTATATGACTTTTTGCAAGTGTGAGTGTTTATGCTACAAGCGCGGACAAGGCGAAAGGCACAGTGGAAGGAATATTTAAAAGTGCTTTTGGATTGGAGAAGTCCTGCACATTGTTACCGGTCACTGGGGACCGAAGGATCACTATAGTTTCAAGCTTAGTGGTAAGAAAACCAGAGGCTTATCGGACCTTAGGTCGCGGCAAGCAGCCCCTAAATAGTCGGTACGTAACTGGGGTCAGGGGGAGTGAGGACCTTGAGTCTCTGCAGGACAAGATAGGAATTCAGCTCTCTCACAGGAGGGCTCCGACCACAAAACTGACTGGGCAGTACAGCTTTGGAATAGCTGGAGTTATAGAGGGAACTACGCTTCATGCTGGTTGTACTCATCGTTGTGAAAGTAAAGGAGGCCCCTAACTTGTCCAGCTGCTATCTCGAAATACATTCTCCTTGGATCAGCCTCCCTGGGACCTGCCTTACCATCTTACAAGTAAAGGTATGGAAAGACGCTGACCGTGTGAGACTGAGTTATTTACTTGCATGCCTGCACAACCCTGCCTTAACCATCGACCTGAGGGAAGAGTCCCACCTGTAGGGGACCCGACATCTAGCTGCCTCACCATCCCCTCAGAGATCTACAGCAGCGCTGGTACAAATTACCAGAGACTACAGGTGGCGTCACGAACTGTATATATATATCCCCTGTAAATATACCCCCCAACATACGCCTGACCGCCAGGGCCACAGACCGAGCCACCGCTACCTGTGACAATCCCATAGACTTCTACGGGCTCGGCTCTGAGTACCCCATTGCCCTGGAAACCCACAATTGTGATGCGTGGTCGAGACACATGGGCACTTTTCAGTCCCTTTGTTGGGAATTACTTTAAGACCCAAATACTTTAGGGTACAATATTATTGTGCCGCTGTCTCGTCGGGCTGACAATGACGCTCATGAGTGGTGCAGATTATTTAAAATATTTGGTGCAAGTCAACTTCTGCGTTAATTCTGCTCGGAATTATTATGCAACACGTGCAGAGATTTGATAAAAGCTCATCCACTTTGGTGATGCTGTGATACGTTTCAGCACAAGTACCCTGTGTGAACATACCCTATGCAGTTAAATTGGATGAATCCACCACCGACATACTTTCTTTTTAAATACAAAAAATAGTATTTATTGCCAAAAAGTTCTGCTGATTTGCATATATGTTGTCACATAAAAAGAGTACGCATCATGGTGACTGTGCTGCAAGCTTAGGGCAGTTCATATTCCCTGCAGTTTAACGAGGCATCCGTCTGCGGACTGCAATTTAGATAATTGGGATTCAGATTATTAGCAATGAATCAGCCCATAACCTGCTGTTTTGTAGCGGGCAGACTCCAGTGGTTGGGTTATAGGTTAACCCTATAGACCGGAAGAAAGATGCAAACTTCTTCAAATCAGCCTTTAGTTTCTGTCCTTATTTTGAGAGTTCCTCTATTTACACCCAGTAACAGAGCTGTACTCCAGTGACCTAAAAGTTTCAAAGAGACGTTTCTTACTATTACACAACGCGATGTTTAGGAATAGTTTTGTGCGTGAGCGTTAAGTATTCTTCAGCAAATACTGATAACACTGAAGTAAGTGATTTCCTCTATATACTAAGATTATATAGGAATGTAAGAGGGGATTAGGAGCAAGGGGTTAGGAGGCCTGATTGGGTCATTATTAAGGAGTACAAAAAATTGGCATAAACATTTTGTATTACTATGCAGGAGTCCTAACGAGTGCCCAGCTATGGAAACAATATATTGGCTTCTCTGTGGGTATATTGTGGGCATACTCTATGACTGTCACGGGTGTGTCAGAGGTTGCAGACAGTCTCACTGCATCTAACTGCAGAAGGTCTTAGTGGTTGACTTTGCAGATTCCTTCCTAGTCCTTCTGACTTTAGGACCCAGCTATAATTGACACACCTGGACCGGGTGTTTATAGACTTCCAGCCTGCTGTTGGTAGTTCCCGGTGATATTTCCATTTCCCACTGTAGTGGCTTGGAGCTATACAGTCGGCTATCTTCCTCTTTGGTATTTGGAGGATGTCTGTGTTACCTCTCTCAAGCTAAGTGTTCTCCTTGTTTGTCTATCCCATCTGTCTTTAGTTATAGCGGGGATCGACCAGCATTTACCCTGTCCTTCCCTAAGCAGGGCTTACTGCTAGGGTCAGACAGCGTTTAGGTATCCTGCTCAGCGATAGATGCGGAACCTATATAGGGATGCTTAGGGCAGACAGGGTGACATTTGATCTGCCTGGGGGTCTCCACTCCCCTCTTCCCTAGTGCTGGGCTCCCTTCCACTCATCCCTTTGTGTTGCACTTAGTCTTTCTTACATTGTGCGTGACAGTGATATGTGCAGTCCACTGTCAACTCATCAAAAATCTAGCTTACATATACTTTATATTTTATACTTCTTTGTGACATTATAAACCAAGAACTAGAGATTAGCAAAAAGATTTCTGATACCCTATCCACGGTGGTCCTCCCTGACAGCTGGACCACAGCAGTCTTCACTTCTGCTGCCAGCATCCTTGGCTGCGCATCCTACATGCTTTTGTAGCTTATTAGGCTCCACAACTTCATAGTGTGAATCGTGCTGTGATGTCTTAATGTCTAGAAATCACCAAAGGTGCCCATGATCCTGGACTGAGGATGCCAGATGCAAAAGAGAAGACTACTGTGACCGGACTGGACACAGGATTGGGCAAGTGTGAATATTTTTGATCAACTCTTCCCATAAATCACTATTGTCCTCTTCCAAAAATGTAATGAAAAAATAATTTGCCATATAATTAATTTTGATACTTTGACTTGTGCAAGTCAATTGAAATCTTTTGAACTTATATGCAGATGCACTGTGCAGCTGTGGATACGATCTTTTGGCTTCTGTGTGAGAGTATTGAGGGCATGCTCTGTGACATGTGCAGTGGTCACTGCGCAGAGAGAGGGAGGAGGATCTGAGCTGTGTAATTTGCCGTTGTTCATTTTGGATCCAGTATTATCGGCCTCAGTTTTATTATAGAGAGTTGTCTGTCATTATAATCCCGATTTTAATTTATAGTTTAGTGATTGCAATCTCTGCACCAATTACAAGCTGAAATGTAATTTCTTGCAGCATTTCTTCTCTTATAATAAAATTGAGTTTTATCCGTCACCCGGTTTTTCCTACTCCATCTGAGAACAGTAGATCCTGATTCCAGTGATGTGTCACTTACTTTATTGGGTGCTGAAGTTTTGATAAAAAGTTTTCTCTGCAATAGATCTACCAGTTCTCTGACTACTGAGCTTTCTATAACCCCGCCCACATCACTGGTTGGCAGATTTCTTTGTACACAGTGCATAGGCAGAAAGCTCCTGTTGATAAAACTGTGATTTTATCAAAATTACAGCAAACAACCCAGTAAGTGACAAATGGCTGGAATCAGGGTCTCAGCCCCTACAATATGCTGCTCTCAGATTAGATAGCAAAAACATGATGGCAGATTCCCTTTAAAAGTAGGATACTTTGTAAAAGTCAACCCAACACAAGTTCATAAATTGCTAAAAAAAAATATGAAACGGGGACATTTTCATTACTTTCCATTTCACACAATGTCTTTTCCTGTATTTGTTCCTAAAATGACAATAATAGAATTCCATTCTATACGACGGGATTTATTTTGTCTTGTCCGAACAATAGTATGTCTATGAGTTAATGATCTTCTCTATGGTTGTATTAATTCCCATAACCTTTTTTAATGGAATCTCAGCAGGAGGACGCTCTAGTACAAACTCCGAGGGGTTTCCTTAGAGCTTGCGTTAGGTCAACATAGTAAATTCACTGTTTATACCAAGCCACATTCTCCAAATATATACAGTACTGTTATTATATCAGGGTTAATGGAAATCATTTACCTGAGTCTAAAGCTTGAAGAATCATAAAAAAATTGGAATTAATTTACAAAAAAAACTTGGTGGGGAATTTTTAATAAATATTTCTGTAGAATAGAAATGCCAACAATCCTCATCTTCTGGAACTTCAGAGGAAAATCTGTGTTTATAATTAGATTTCTGGGGTAAGTGAACATTTTTGAGTACCGAGGTACCTATAAGCTTGGAGATACTTCATGTCACCATAAAAATGAAAGTAACTTTATTTTATTTTTATTGCAATTTACTATGATTTTAAGTCTTTTTTTTATCATTTAGTGTACCGTATTTATATTAGATACCATAATATTCTAAAAAGCCTGGTACAGGGAAATAGTGACAGCTACAGGCTCTCTATAAGTGTGACAGCCACAGGTTGCCAAAAAACAAGGACCGACTGTCTCAGGGCCCCAATAATGTTGACACTAACAGTCAATAACGATGATAGCCACAGTGCTTAAAATAACAGTGACAGCCACAGACCTGCCTAGAACAGTTACAGTGCCCCATTTACTTTTATGTGACAATATTGTGGGCATGCTCTGTGACACGTGCAGTGGACACTGCGTAGAGAGGAGGAGGATCTGCGCTCTTCAATTTTATTTTGTCAATTTTCGATCCTGTTTTATCTGCCTTTATCTTCTTACATTACATTAAGTGTAAAAGTAAGATTATAATGTGGGCTTGTGTTTTTTTCTACAGTTTTTTACAAAATGACTTTTTTTCTACTCTTAGGCGTAAAATTGATTTATTGCAATGAGGACTGGTAAGTGGCAGTAATAAAACTGTAAAACCTAGACAAACATTCTTCTAAACTTCTTCAGACAAGCAGTTCTTTTGTGCCCATAGCTGACTTGTCAAATGATGAGGACGAATCGTTGGCTTTTTTATGTAATGTGCTTTGATTGACTTTTCCATTGTTTTGACTTTCACATGGTTATTTTACCTTGTATGATAAAACTAGGCATAGTACTACAGATAAGCCAATAAAATGGTTTGAAATGACCAAAAATCTTCAGAGATAAAATTTTCAATGTAAACATGTCGGATAAGCTGTGCATCTGATATTGGTGTATGGTAATAGCTGATGAAATATTATGGATTGATCAGTACAGGAGCTACAATCAGTCACCACATTAGGTTTATTAGCAGAAATCATTCAATCTGAACCTTCCCTTAAGAGATGATTCAGCAGACATCATGTCAAAGCTATTGCTTGTCAGATATCACTTACTGCTGCTTCAGGCAATTTTCTTGTTCAAGGAACAGTTCAACCTTCACCTTCCTGTCTATGATGTGGTTTTCAGTCACCCTCTTATGTAATGTTTGACGCATGTAGATGTCACAGTGTGATCATCCAAGATGCCAGTAGATGCACCTTCCTTTTTCCTTAATCCCAGGGTGTCACAACCGAGGTTCGATAAAATCTAAAATTTTAATAAATTCTGAAGATTTCCAAAGCTAAAGAGATTTTAGGTTAAAAGAAATTGGCAACGACAAAATCATAAAAATCGAATATATATAACCTGACTTGTTTGTAACTTATCTTCTTATCGTTTGGAGAACTGATGATTAGATTTACAGGCTTGGTCTGGTTTAGAATACCACTTTTTAAATACTGTCAGTAGTCCGTGGCAATCAGAATAGAGCATTGCAAAAATCTTGCTTCCTACAGCAGTTCTGGTGCCTCTTCTGATTAGTTGGCCACGTAACATCAAACCTGTGTTGTGCCAAAATGTAGGGACATCGGTGAGGCCTGCGAATCAGAAGACGTGCCCAGGATACCATTGGTAGTCGGAGGTATGCAGTGCCATGGTGGCCACTGGTCCAGGAATACACTGCTCTCCAGGATCCTGCAAATGTTTTTTCTTAACTCTAAAATATTAGTTAATAGAGGGGTCTTCATCAGCAGAGTCCAGTTTTATTGAAAGAATTCCTCTAGGCAATAAGTAAAGGCAAATTCCCACTTGCAATATTTTCCCGACTTTTAGCCTATATAATTGTGCTTTGATTATTCTACTGCATGGAACCCAAGAAATACAACAATATGGTTTCCACATAATGTACAGCAGGGGTCTCAAACTCGCGGCCCGTGGGCCAACTGCGGCCCTCAGGACATGAGTTTGCGGCCCCACCTCATGGGCCCTCGGTATATACTTTGCGGCCCTCGGCTGGGATCTCACATGCGAGAAACATTCACTGGTAGTACCAGTCATTAAGGTCATGAATATGGACGTCACTCCTCTCATAGGCGTGCCACCCATATTCATAAGCTTAATGAGCGGTACCACAGAGAGATGTCAGCGTCGAGCATACTCACCTCATCTCCTGCTGCTGCCGCCGCCCGCGCTTCCTGTCTCTGACACAGAGAGCAGCGCCGCTGAATGACGTCATCATTCAGCGGCCTGCTGTCAGAGTGAGGAAGCGCGGGCACCGGCGGTGATGCTGCGGACAGGTGAGAGGTGGTGTGTGTGTGTGTGTGGACAGGTGAGAGGGTGTTTGTGTGTGTGTGTGGACAGGTGAGAGGTGGTGTATGTGTGTGTGTGTAGGAGAGCGATGGGGACAAGCAATGATGGCAGTAATGGGGAAAAGCAATGTGGAAAAGCAATGATGGGAGTAATGGGGAAAAGCAATGATGGCAGTAATGGGGAAAAGCAATGATGGGAGTAATGGGGAAAAGCAATGGGTAAAAGCAATGATGGCAGTAATGGGGAAAAGCAATGGGGAAAACAGTGATGGGGAAAAGCAATGATGGGAGTAATGGGGAAAAGCAATGGGCAAAAGCAATGATGGGAGTGATGGGGGAAAAGCAATGATGGGAGTGATGAGGGAAAAGCAATGATGGGAGTGATGAGGGAAAAGCAATGGGGAAAAGCAATGATGGCAGTAATGGGGAAAAGCAATGGGGAAAACAGTGATGGGGAAAAGCAATGATGGGAGTAATGGGGAAAAGCAATGGGCAAAAGCAATGATGGGAGTGATGGGGAAAAGCAATGATGGGAGTGATGAGGGAAAAGCAATGATGGCAGTAATGGGGAAAAGCAATGATGGGAGTGATGGGGAAAAAGCAATGATGGGAGTGATGGGGAAAAAGCAATGGGAGGGAATGAGCGCTGGGGAGGATGAACGCTGGGGAGGATGAGCGCTGGGGGAGGATGAGCGCTGGGGGAAGATGAGCGCTGGGGAGAATGAGCTCTGGGGGAGAATGAGCACTGGGGGGAATGAGCGCTGGGGAGAATGAGCGCTGGGGGAGGATGAGCGCTGGGGAGGATGAGCGCTGGGGGAGGATGGGTGCTGGGGAGGATGAGCTCTGGGGGAGAATGAGCGCTGGGGGAATGAGCGCTGGGGAGGATGAGCGCTGGGGGAGGATGAAAGCTGGGGAGGATGAGCGCTGGGGGAGGATGAAAGCTGGGGAGGATGAAAGCTGGGGAGGATGAGCGCTGGGGGAGGATGAGCGCTGGGGAGGATGAGTGCTGGGGAGAATGAGCGCTGGGGAGGATGAGCGCTGGGGGGAATGAGCGCTGGGGGAGGATGAATGCTGGGGAAAATGAGCACTGGGGGAGGATGAACGCTGGGGAAAATGAGCACTGGGGAGAATGAGCGCTGGGGGGAATGACTTATTGCTGTTAACCAGTTAATGTTTACTTGTCCACCACACTGCAGTGTCAAAAGAGGAAGACAGCGAGACAGGCAGCAACATCACATCAGAGAGCTCTTGACCTCGAAACAGAAAATCCTCAGATCCTGGTATTGTAACATAATATTAAGGATAATATTTATTCATTGATATTGCGCTATTAACTCCACAGCACTATACATACATCATCAACACTGTCCCCATTGGGACATTTGATAACATTGCAATGTTTTTGTAAGAGCTTTTCTTGTGGAAGACCTGATGCGGCCTAGCCTCTCCCAGATTCTACCTCCAGCGGCCCCCGGGTAAATTGAGTTTGAGACCCCTGATGTACAGTATATAAATAGCACTGTATTTAAAAGCCCACATTAAAATGCCATATGGTTCTCAAAGGGGAATGGAATCAAAGATGGTAGTTGATGCCCCCTTGGAAAACTAGGGCCCTGGGAAATTGCCTAGTCTACCATACCCTTGGAACTATCCCTGTATATTAAGAGTTGGTACAAATAGCATTCTTATCTTTGGAGGGCCCAACATATCTTTGTATCATGAAGTCCATTCATTTTCACGGACATCATGTAATGTTTTGTTTCTCCTATGGAAGTGCAACAGAGAAACTCAACATTTGTGAGAAGTTTCCCCAACAGCTTACAGCTAATTGTTGGCAGTTCTGTCATCAATTCATCATCAAGGGATTCTTCTAATGATAAGGGTTGCCCAAAGAGAAAAACTCCTTGAACTTGTGTTTGGGACTACCTGTGTATCTGGGAAAGGCTTACATGGCAGGTATAGTGTTCTAGGGTCATTTTTTGTATATCCTGTTCTCAGTTGCCTTTGACCTTATTACAATGATAGCACTGTTCCTGCACTTGCTCCATAGCCATGCCTTGTTCATGTATAATTTCCATCCTATCTTGCTTTGTGCTAGAGTGTTTAATAGTCTTCAGGAAATTTGTAAACTTGCAACCAACCAATGGCACTTTTTGAGACATTCATTACTAAGTCTTTCAGCTACAGATGTGTTCTTCCTTTCCTCATGTTTCGGCTCAAAATATACTGAACTGAGTAGCACAACATGACCAGCCTTTGAAAAAAATATTATTTTGGGAAATTCTGTCATGAGATGTCTTTGCCACATATGTGGCTTGTTGTGTTGTGAAGGACTAAATTAAGAAAGATCAAAACTGAATGTTCCATTTTGTGTTTGTAACTCCATCTTGTGGTTTATGAGATAAATTCTGTTGCTTAACAAGGCAATAGTTTCTGGCTGGTAAAGAGCCAAATACCGTATATACTCGTGTATAAGCCGAGATTTTCAGCACCTTTTTTCGTGCTGAAAATGCCCCCTCGGCTTTACACGAGTCATAGGGCAGAAACCAGCGGGGAAGGGGATGCCGCGGCAGGAGCCGGTGGCTGGGACATCATACTCACCCCTCCCTGTGCCATCGCTGAACGTCCCTGTAATCCTGCGTTCTCCCCGGCTTCCTGCAGCTCTCCAGCGCTGAGCGGTGACGTAATAACCGCTCATTAAGGTCATGTAATATGGACGCGACGCCACTCCCATGGGCGTGGCGTCCATATTCATGGCCTTAATGAGCGGGTATTACGTCACCGCTCAGCGCTGGAGAGCTGCAGGAAGCCGGGGAGAACGCAGGATTGCAGGGACATTCAGCAATGGCACGGGGAGGGGTGAGTATGATGGAGGAGAGGACAAGGAGCATGGAGCAGGACGGGGGGAGAACGGTGGACGGGGGAAGCATGGAGGAGGACGGGGGGGAGAACGGAGGACGGGGGAAGCATGGAGCAGGACGGGGGGAGAACGGTGGACGGGGGAAGCATGGAGGAGGATGGGGGAGAACAGAGGACGGGTGAAGCATGGAGGACAATGAGCACGGAGCAGGATGGGGGGGAGGATGGAGGGTACAGAGGAGCATGGAGCAGGACGGGGGGGCACAGGAGGACGGAGAAGGAATGGGGGAGCACAGCTGAGGATGGAGAAGGAGGGGGGAGTACAGAGGAGAATGGGGGAGCACAGAGCTGGATGGGGGAGCAAGGAGCAGGAAGGGGGCAGCACAGAGCAGGAGGGCAGTTTATACACCGGCTTATACACGAGTCAATACGTTTTCCCAGTTTTTTTAGGCAAAATTAGGGGTGTCGGCTTATACACGGGTCGGCTTATACACGAGTATATACGGTAGTTTTTTTCTGATTTTAAGTAGAGTAAAGGTTATGGGCTGTGATAAAACCAGACTGCTCCAGTTTGGACAAGATATGAGACCTTGGGATTTATCACTGTAGAATGTTTTGAGGACTGAGTATGTTATTGTTTTTTTCCTATGTTACGTAGACATGACCATATATGTAGTTTCCTATTTTCTTGTATTCTTATAGGTTAATTTTCTTGTATTCTTATAGGTCAATTTTCTTGTATTTTTATTGGTTAAATGTTGTAGGTGTGGTTTTATACTATTGGTTGAAGTACAAGCTCACTAAATACTATAAAAGATGATGATGTAATATATGGGATAGGAATCTTGCTTGATCCTCCCAGACGGAAACACGTGTCTGTTTGGTTATTTATGTTGCTAGCAACGTTCTATGAATTAATTTGGAAATCACTAGGTCAACCGTGAAGGGTTACTTAGATCCTACCTCAACAGATGGCGCCCAACATGGGGCCCCCATATAGGGACGCCTCTGCCCCCGGAGGACAACAAGACAAAGGACCCTCGGACCGGACATAGGCACTGGAAAATTGGGACTGATCAGCCCCCACAACCACGGTAAGTTGGCAGTTATACTGTTCAGACTGACCGTTTGGTGTGGTTTTCCTGTGTTTGTTGCTGGAAAGAGGATCTGAGGTTTGTCCCCGATGGTGGGGTGATTCTCGGGTGGAATCATATAGAGGTGTAGTTCCGTTGGGGGCCCAGTGTTCAAACCGTACCTCATAAGGGACGGACACCCCGGATTGACCAGTGATGTAACTCTCTTTTTAGTCAAAATATCCTGAAAAATCCTGATCACTGTTAGAATCAGGCACGATGAAGTGATCGAAGATGGGTTAGGATGCATAACTCCGTTATATAAAATATATAATATATAACCAGAGGTGTCCGGAGGGATAGTCTAAGACGCCCTCCTCCTTTCACTGAGTATCGTGTTGTGGGGCCATCCCTGTGGGGGATAGATAGGCCCGGTGCGACAGACTATACGGCCGCTCTAGGATGGGCACAATTTAAGTAAGGATATTTAATTAAAGAAGAGTTTGGATTTGTGTAATGGATTGGATACTGTCTGTCTTATGGTTCAGAGATGAAAGAAAAAAAAAAAATCTGTGAGAAATGCAGAGGAATTCTTGCGGGCGGGAGGATGAAGCCTACGCTATGAGACAAAGGTGTTAGAAAGAAAGGCACGTTGATATGGAGGTAGAAAACAGAAAGTGAATTCTGATTGTGTTATGGTTATAATGAAAAAAGGAAAGCTGTCTATTACTATAACAGAGATTGGATGTTTTGTGGAAGGAACTGAGAAAGTGACTGAAAGTACCAGAAAGACAAATAATTAAAAATGATGATTTGGAATAAGGGGTTTCTCTGCTAGATAACAAGATCTTTTCCCAGGAAATTAAGCTGGGTGGATTTGTAATGTATGCAGAGTTACTAATTTTCAGTGGAGAGAGACCTGTTGCAGTGTCGTAGTCTCAACTTTTCCTTTGGTAAATGCTGACGGCACTTATTATTAAAACACCGCCAGCACCAGTCTCTGCTATCTATCCAACCCTCCTACTTTATTTACCCGTTCAGTTTCATTGTATAATAAAACCCACTCACGTTTTTTTTTGTGGCAGCTTTGATGTCCCGAATTGAAGGAGGCGATAATGTCAGTTAGATCTGATGTCGAGAATTCCACTCCGGACAATATATTAAAAGTAATAAAAAAACGTTTTTCAGAAGGATTCAGCCCGTTCTGTATCAGGAAGAAAAAAAAAAGCCAGCCAGGAGTAGTTCTAGCCCCCATCTCCACAAGCAGACATCTGCAGCTCCAAGGACAGTTCTTATCAGTACCCACATAGCAAACTCCAGCCCCCCTTTCAACTTAACCCCTGTGTACCGGCTGGTACTAAAATTATGGGCAGGTAATACAGTCACTGATCTGGAAACTCCAGTGTTGTCTAATATATATATACTCTTTTGTTCCAGATATCTCAGGATGCTGCTTGGTTCACAGTTATCGATTTTGCCAATGTGTTTTTTAGTATTCTATTATACGAAGATTGTTAATTTCTGTTTGTATTTATTTATCAGGGAGGACAATTGATGTGGATATTTCTGTCACAAAGGGCCCAAAACAGTCCCAATCAGTTTGTAAAAAAATATGGGCGAGTGTCTTTTACCCTGGCAATTGGACCACCCCCATGTTACGCTGTTTCAGTATGTGGATGATTTTTGTTGTGTGTATGGACGGAGCAGGAAGCCATGTTGCTATTGTTAGTCTTCTGAAGCATCTGGCAGATCTGAATTGTCGGGTTTCGGCCTCGAAACTTCAGTTCTGTCTTGGTCAAGTGATATTTTTGGGTCACTGTCTCCTTCAGGGTGTCAGATACCTCACAGAAGAAAGAAAAATAGCTGTCAGCTCCCTTCCTTTCCAAAAAGATGAAAATGAACTATGTACTTATTGTTGTCAGTGGATACCGGATGCATCCCGCATAATGCAACCCCTTTACAATGCCTTAAGAGACGGTATAATGAACTATAAGGAAAGATCACCGGTTTGTATGGAAAGCCTTTATCGTGCCTTTTCTGAATTAAAGAGGATTATTGTTTCTGCCCCTGCCTTGGGCATCCCGGACTATACTCCACCGTTCCATTTGTATGTGTCTGAGAATGAAGGACACGCAGCAGGTGTACTTATACAATCACATGGCAATAGGCAACGACCAGTGTACTATTATTCGGCCCGCCTCGACCCTGTGGCTCGAGTATCACCAAGTTGCATCGCTGTGCTACAATCAACCCCGCTACTTTACTGCAGGTCCCAAAGAAAGATGGCAGTGATGAGGATTATCTCCAACATGATTGTTCCCAACTTCTGACTGAAGAAACAGCTTCTCCGCCAAATGTCAGTGAGAATCCACTTCCAAATCCCGATCTGGTGTTATACACGGATGGTTCAAGATATGCTGATGAGTTTGGAAGATTCCACACGGGATATGCTGTTACCACAGAGGACACTGTAGTGCACGCAGCTGCGCTCCCGCCATCACAGTCAGCACAAAAAGCAGAACTTCAGGCTCTTTCTACTACATGTACTTTGGCCACAGACGGGCTAATATATACACGGACTCATGATATGCATTTGGTATTGCTCATGATTTTGGAGCTCTATAAGCCAATCGAGGGTTTATTACTACTGCTGGAACTCCAGTGAAAAATGCTGAAGCAGTTAAAACCCTTATGGATTCGATCAAATTGCCTACTCAGGTGGCCATTATTAAAGTCAAGGAGCACGGTCCTAGGAACAGTCCACAGACTATTGACAACGCATTTGCGGATATGCAAGCAAAGGCCGCTGCTCTTCTGCCCGTTGAACTAACCATACCAACTATGGTGACCACACGCTCTCAGAGTAAACAGTTGCAAGAGATCCTGACTCTACAAGAACTTGATGATCTACGACAACTGTGGTTTTTTGTCGGACCCCACGAGACCGCTTAATGACAATGCAGAGAATGTCTCCAAAAGAAGAGGTGAAGCAGTGGAAGGCTGATGGGGCATGTATGGACAATGGTCTCTGGAAAAAGGACCAACTTGTGTGTCTCCCTAAGCGGATGTACCCTGCTATTGCCATATGGGCACATGGACCTATATATCAAGGAAAAAAACAAAAAACAGGCCTAGCCCTGGTACAAAAATTCTACTGGGCTCCAGGTGGACCATATCACGTTGCCTAAGTATGGAAGGTATGAATATTGTCTGGTGGTTGTCGATATGTTCTCCAGTTGGCCGGCAGCATTCCCCGTTACCAACATGACTGCAAAGACCACAGCAAAGAAACTGGTGATGGAAGTCATCTGCAAATATGGAGTTCCAGAAGTCGTTGAAAGTGACCAAGGTCCGGCTTTTTCTTCTCATGTGTATCAGGAGGTTCTACCAATGCTTGGATCCACTGTAGCCCTCCATACTCCGTACTATCCACAATCCAGGTGGGAAGTTGAGAGGTTGAATGACACACTGAAGGGACAATTGACCAAAATGATGCAGGAGACTACTGCTCTATGGCCAGAGCTCCTACCCATTGTACTATACTATATTTGTATTACCCCTATTTCAAAATATGGCCTGTCCCTATTAAGTTATATTGTTTGGTGCTAGGACCTCTGTTGCAAATTTCCAGCCTCAGTAGTTATCAGAAGAAACTGACCGTACTGTTCAACTTGTTATTCAGTTTAGTAAAAATCTTGCTAACACCCATGCTCTCGTTTCTTCTTCTTTTTCAGATTCAGCAGAAACCGATATTTGTTATAATTTGAAGTCTGATAATTTTGTGGTTGTGAAAAGGAAATTCTGTACTTGGACAGCTAATGATACCAAAAGGCGTTGTTACCCCTGCTCTTCTCTACATCGATTTCAAGAAGTTATCTGATGAAGATGTTGAAGCCAAGTGCATGGCTATCTTCAAAAGATCTCCACCACCGTTATCAAAAATTGTTATTTGTAAATTGTAGTATACAGGGGGGATGGGTACGCCGAAACAGCCATGTCTGGTAACATGGCATCAGATATGTGAAGACCAGTACCCCTCGAGCTTATAGCTTGGGATAGTACCTCTGATGCTGGACATAAGTTAACAAAATTTATCTAGGGGGAATGTGAAGGACTAAATTAAGAAAGATCAAAACTGAATGTTCCATTTTGTGTTTGTAACTCCATCTTGTGGTTTATGAGATAAATTCTGTTGCTTAACAAGGCAATAGTTTCTGGCTGGTAAAGAGCCAAATAGTTTTTTTCTGATTTTAAGTAGAGTAAAGGTTATGGGCTGTGATAAAACCAGACTGCTCCAGTTTGGACAAGATATGAGACCTTGGGATTTATCACTGTAGAATGTTCTGAGAACTGAGTATGTTATTGTTCTTTCCTATGTTACGTAGACATGACCATATATGTAGTTTCCTATTTTCTTGTATTCTTATAGGTTAATTTTCTTGTATTCTTATAGGTCAATTTTCTTGTATTTTTATTGGTTAAATGTTGTAGGTGTGGTTTTATACTATTGGTTGAAGTACAAGCTCACTAAATACTATAAAAGATGATGATGTAATATATGGGATAGGAATCTTGCTTGATCCTCCCAGACGGAAACACGTGTCTGTTTGGTTATTTATGTTGCTAGCAACGTTCTATGAATTAATTTGGAAATCACTAGGTCAACCGTGAAGGGTCACTTAGATCCTACCTCAACAGTGTGAGATGCAGACTCATGAAAAATTTGAGTCCTTAACCGAGGTTGAGTAAAGATCAAGGTGGACATATTTGTATGGCAACTAGCACAATGAATTATGAACCTACAACGAGGCAATTTTCCTACATTTCTGTTAAAGAACTCAATAGTACAGTCCATGGGACCCTCTGATTTTGGGTGAAAGGTTACTGGAAATTTACAGTCTACTTGTTGGCCCCCACTGTCCTAGGCGGTTGATAAAATACTTGCATATGCTACAATTTGCTGAAAAGGAAAAATATCATCAGTGCAAGATGTGGAAAAGGCAACTATTAGACAATAACTACTCAAATTAAAGGTATCTATTATGGAAAATCACATAATACTGCCCAAGTACAGTCTAAGAAAACTGGAACATATGTAAACCTTGTCCATCAGTGTACATTGGTTTATTTAATTTGTGAGTGTGGAAATATCTATACATTCTTTCGGTTGATCTAAAAAATTGTCCAACTGTATTTGACTACCTTGATTGTTTGCATTTGTGCCTTTCAAAAAAGAAACCCCTGTCAAATAACTGATACCAGAAAAATCTAGAAAAAAACATAGTTTGAACTTTTGGCTTTCATTCGATACCTAGTAAAACATATCTTAATTTCTGACACTTCCTATATACAAATTGATAGGTTCTAAAATATATATCAAAAACCTCAGTCCATAAAATATGCCTTAAATCCCAAAACGGAGAAATAGACCACCCTTAGAGATTGGCCTGATGTTACGTAATGATGTGAAATACATGGCAGGTCTGGATGAATTACCGTAATGTAAATATACAATGTACTAATACAGCAGTACACTTATGTATCAATGCAATTGGAATTTCAACTTTGGTAATGAAGACAAGTGTTTAATAAAAAGTGAAGGTTATGGTTGATGCTAATATGGAAAATTATGCTTCCAAAGATATTTTCATATTTCACATTTTCTTCACAAAAATCGAGAAGTGTTTTTTATGTATGTTCCAAAGGTTCCATAGAATTAAACTTTTGAATGTTTATAGATAGTGAGCCAAATGTAACAGAAGGTACTGTACAACTGGATAAAAACTTCTATCAGTAGTGGAGGACACAGTTCAACCTTTTAACCCCCGAAGCCTGTTTGCCACTTTATGTGGTAATAACTCTGGAACACTTAAACGTATCCCATGGATTCTGAGATTAATTTCTCATAACATATTGTACTTCATGATACTGATAAAATTTGTTCAATATAACTTGCGTTTATTTGGAAATTTAGCGAAAATTTAGCAATTTTGCATTTTTTATTTTAATTTTTATGCCCTTAAATCAGAGAGTTATGTCACACAAAATAGTTAATAAATAACGTTTCCCACATATCTACTTTACATCAGCACAATTTTTGAAACATATTTTTTATTGTTAGGAAATTATAACGGTTAAAAGTTGACCAGCGATTTCTAATATTTCCAACAAAAGTAACAAAAGCATTTTTTAGGGATTACATTGCATTTGAAGTGACTTTGAGAGGAGAAAATACTTTTTTTTCACAACCATTTTACTTTAGACCCCAATTTTTTTATTTTCACAAAGGTAACAGTAAAAAAATTGACCCCAAAATGTGTTGTGCAATTTTTCCTGAGTACGCCGATATCCCATATGTGGGCTAAAACTATTGTATTGGTGTACGGAAGAACTAGGAAAGGAAGGAGCACCATTAGATTTTTAAAAGTAAAATTTGCTGGAATAATTAGTGAACTACATGTCATGTTGGGAGAGCCCCTGATGTGCTTAAACAGTGGAACCCCCCCCCACAAGTGACATCATTTTGGAAACTGGACCCTTAAGGGAACTTATCTAGATAGTGGGGAGTAGTTTGAACTTCCAAGTGCTTCACAGAAGTTTATAACATTGAGCCGTGAAAATAAAAAAAATCACATTTTTCACACAAAAATGTTTTTTAACTCCAAATTTTGTATTTTCACAAAGATAACAGGAGAAATTGCACCATACAATTTGTTTGCAATTTCTCTTGAGTACACCAATACACTGATTTTCATATTCTTTTTATATGTAAACACAATTGTTCTAACTTGTATCTAGTTTTTAGTGCATTAAGAATGAAAAAAAAAGTGTAATGGTAATATAAATTCAGCGTTACAGGTGAAAGCTATACCATATCACTGATCAATCAAACTGAATCTGCTGTTGTCACCTCTTCTATCTCTATCGTTCTTCCTATCAATTGAAACTCTGTATTATTCACAGATTTCTATGCTTATCCACGTCAGTGCTGCAGTTATATGACACATTACTGTCTGGAATATTTGTTCAATGAACACTTTCCTATACAGGAAATAAATCTACCTGTTCTTAACTAATAATTTATATTACCGTATATACTCGTGTATAAGCTGAGATTTTCAGCCCATTTTTTAGGGCTGAAAGTCCCCCTCTCGGCTTATACGTGGGTCATATACGGGGTCGGCGGTGACACCGGCACCTGTCCCCCATAGCGCGCCGGTGTCATCGCCTGCTCAGGACACCGGCACCTGGCCCCCAGCGACGAGAGGTGAGTATGTCATTTTTTTGCAGCAGCAGCGCGGCAGCATAAAGGACATACTATGGGGCATAATCTGTGGAGCATATGGGAGCCTAATCTGTGGAACATATGGGGGCATAATCTGTGGAACATATGGGGGCATAATCTGAGGAGCATATGGGGGCCTAATCTGTGGAACATATGGGGGCATAATCTGTGGAGCATATGGGAGCCTAATCTGTGGAACATATGGGGGCATAATCTGTGGAACATATGGGGGCATAATCTGAGGAGCATATGGGGGCCTAATCTGTGGAACATATGGGGGCATAATCTGAGGAGCATATGGGGGCCTAATCTGTGGAACATATGGGGGCATAATCTGAGGAGCATATGGGGGCCTAATCTGTGGAACATATTGGGCATAATCTGTGCAGCATATGGGGGCATAATCTGTGGAGCATATGGGGGCCTAATCTGTGGAACATATGGGGGCATAATCTGAGGAGCATATGGGGGCATAATCTGTGGAACATATGGGGGCATAATCTGTGGAGCATATGGGGGCCTAATCTGTGGAACATATGGGGCATATTCTGAGTAGCATATGGGGGCCTAATCTGTGGAACATATGGGGGCGTAATCTGTGGAACATATGGGGGCCTAATCTGTGGAACATATGGGGTCATAATCTGTGGAGCATATGGGGGCCTAATCTCTGGAACATATTGGGCATAATCTGTGCAGCATATGGGGGCATAATCTGTGGAGCATATGGGGGCATAATCTGTGGAGCATATGGAGGCCTAATCTGTGGAACATATGGGGGCATAATCTGTGGAGCATATGGGAGCCTAATCTGTGGAACATATGGGGGCCTAATCTGTGGAACATATGGGGGCATAATCTGAGGAGCATATGGGGGCCTAATATGTGGAACATATGGGGGCATAATCTGTGGAGCATATGGGGGCCTAATATGTGGAACATATGGGGGCATATTCTGAGTAGCATATGGGGGCATAATCTGAGGAGCATATGGGGCCTAATATGTGGAACATATGGGGGCATAATCTGTGGAGCATATGGGAGCCTAATCTGTGGAACATATGGGGGCATAATCTGTGGAACATATGGGGGCATAATCTGAGGAGCATATGGGGGCCTAATCTGTGGAACATATGGGGGCATAATCTGAGGAGCATATGGGGGCCTAATCTGTGGAACATATGGGGGCATAATCTGAGGAGCATATGGGGGCCTAATCTGTGGAACATATTGGGCATAATCTGTGCAGCATATGGGGGCATAATCTGTGGAGCATATGGGGGCCTAATCTGTGGAACATATGGGGGCATAATCTGAGGAGCATATGGGGGCATAATCTGTGGAACATATGGGGGCATAATCTGTGGAGCATATGGGGGCCTAATCTGTGGAACATATGGGGCATATTCTGAGTAGCATATGGGGGCCTAATCTGTGGAACATATGGGGCGTAATCTGTGGAACATATGGGGGCCTAATCTGTGGAACATATGGGGTCATAATCTGTGGAGCATATGGGGGCCTAATCTCTGGAACATATTGGGCATAATCTGTGCAGCATATGGGGCATAATCTGTGGAGCATATGGGGCATAATCTGTGGAGCATATGGAGGCCTAATCTGTGGAACATATGGGGGCATAATCTGTGGAGCATATGGGAGCCTAATCTGTGGAACATATGGGGGCCTAATCTGTGGAACATATGGGGGCATAATCTGAGGAGCATATGGGGGCCTAATATGTGGAACATATGGGGGCATAATCTGTGGAGCATATGGGGGCCTAATATGTGGAACATATGGGGGCATATTCTGAGTAGCATATGGGGGCCTAATCTGTGGAACATATGGGGGCATAATCTGTGGAACATATGGGGGCCTAATCTGTGGAACATATGGGGTCATAATCTGTGGAGCATATGGGGGCCTAATCTGTGGAACATATGGGGGCATAATCTGTGGAACATATGGGGGCATAATCTGAGGAGCATATGGGGGCCTAATCTGTGGAACATATGGGGGCATAATCTGTGGAGCATATGGGAGCCTAATCTGTGGAACATATGGGGCATAATCTGTGGAACATATGGGGGCATAATCTGAGGAGCATATGGGGGCCTAATCTGTGGAACATATGGGGGCATAATCTGAGGAGCATATGGGGGCCTAATCTATGGAACATATGGGGGCATAATCTGAGGAGCATATGGGGGCCTAATCTGTGGAACATATTGGGCATAATCTGTGCAGCATATGGGGGCATAATCTGTGGAGCATATGGGGGCCTAATCTGTTGAACATATGGGGCATAATCTGAGGAGCATATGGGGGCATAATCTGTGGAACATATGGGGGCATAATCTGTGGAGCATATGGGGCCTAATCTGTGGAACATATGGGGCATATTCTGAGTAGCATATGGGGGCCTAATCTGTGGAACATATGGGGGCATAATCTGTGGAACATATGGGGGCCTAATCTGTGGAACATATGGGGTCATAATCTGTGGAGCATATGGGGGCCTAATCTCTGGAACATATTGGGCATAATCTGTGCAGCATATGGGGGCATAATCTGTGGAGCATATGGAGGCCTAATCTGTGGAACATATGGGGGCATAATCTGTGGAGCATATGGGAGCCTAATCTGTGGAACATATGGGGGCCTAATCTGTGGAGCATATGGGGGCATAATCTGTGGATCATATGGAGGCCTAATCTGTGGAACATATGGGGGCATAACTGAGGAGCATATGGGGGCCTAATCTGTGGAACATATGGGGCATAATCTGTGGAGCATATGGGGGCCTAATCTGTGGAGCATATTGGGCATAATCTGTGCAGCATATGGGGGCATAATCTGTGGAACATATGGGGGCCTAATCTGTGGAACATATGGGGGCATAATCTGTGGAGCATATGGGGGCCTAATCTGTGGAGCATATTGGGCATAATCTGTGCAACATATGGGGGCATAATCTGTGGAACATATGGGGGCTTAATCTGTGGAACATATGGGGGCATAATCTGTGGAGCATATTGGGCATAATCTGTGCAGTTTATGGGGGCCTAATCTATGGAGCATATGGGGGCATAATCATTTTTCACCCTAGGCTTATACGCGAGTCAATAAGTTTTCCCAGTTTTTTGTGGCAAAATTAGGGGGGTCGGCTTATACACGGGTCGGTTTATACATGAGTATATACGGTAGTGAATTGTATACTTTTTGAATTAAATAACTATAAGATATCTTTTTCTATACTAAGTCAATTTTTCCAACTAATGAAAGACTATTCCTATCGCTTTCATTCTTCTTAAGGATCACTTTTGAACCCACTCTCTTTTGTCCTATTTGGTAAATAAAATTGCCTCTCTTGCATAAAATTTGTCTTTTACAAGGGTTAAGTCTATATTTTCAATGCATGACTCCCAACTATTCAGATTTTTTGGAGAGTTTAATGAAACTGGCTTTAAAGAAGCTATGCTTACGTCAATGGATCATGACGTTGGTATAGTCGAGTTGTTTACTCGTACGAAACCCAGGACTCTAGAACTGAGCCCCCCCTTTACCCTTATCAATATACCCCAGTTATCCATACCCCAATAACGAATTACAGTAATTCTTTGGAATATGTATGGCCACAGCAGCCTTTATTTAAGTACAAACAACAATAACAATAAATAACAATATATAACAATATATATATAACAATATATATATATATACCAATAACACATCAGGGAGGAGTCGTTGAAGCTACAAAGATCATGGTGAATTAAACCAATATCCTGTGAACAACATCCCACCTCTTACTCCCAGCCGTTACCCCACAGGCTCGGGAGCACCACCATTGAGGTGTGCTGTTCACCCAACCACCTGGGGATCCGCCCACTCCGTGTGAACTCCCCTTCCACCATTCACCAGATCACCACCACATAACTTCAAACAGTGGAGACCCTAAACAGAGTCCCCACGAACCAATTTCCACCAACTTCAAGGACTCTCTCCCCACCCCCTTGAGCCGCCATGACCCAAAATTAACCATCCAGTAACATCATCCAATAGGGAGGGAGGGTGGGACTACTGATGGGGCAAGACAGGAACTGCCCTGGGACCGCCCCATCACTGCCTTATAAACCCCCCAACCACTCCCCCCCTTAT
Organism: Oophaga sylvatica; assembly: GCA_033576555.1. Classification (NCBI taxonomy): domain Eukaryota; kingdom Metazoa; phylum Chordata; class Amphibia; order Anura; family Dendrobatidae; genus Oophaga; species Oophaga sylvatica. The sequence continues at coordinate 490,915,876 of JARQOD010000001.1, read as the reverse complement.
TTAAATGTTCCTCCCTCATTTTAAATCCTCCAAACCCCCGTCATGCCGGCCTCCGCCCACGCCTCTTTCTTGAGGGGAGGGAGGCTCTGCTCCGGCCATTACTAAAGGAGTACATTTCTGGAAAGTTTGGGGGCATCCCTGGTTCTAGATTCGCAAACCTATTGAAGTCACAACCAAACCCCACAAAGGTAATCAGGGGCCCAAAAGAGCCCTATAACTCTAATAATAAAATTAGCATTTTCATGTAGGGCCAATGATGTTAAAGGCAAGGCATTTAGTACCAAATAACTGTACAGGTAATAATTGATTTATATTTTTTTTTATATCTGTTCAGCATGTTATTTGACTTAGTTTCTCTTTTCTCTTCTTCTAGACGTTGCTTAGTAAAAGATGAGATCTTATGAACAATGCAAGAAACGGCAGCTGTGTTTTCAAATTCAGGTTTGATAAATCTCTCCCCTGATGCTCTCATATATGAAAGTAGTCCAAGTAAGGAATAACTTATTCACAATGCACTACCTGAGACAAAAACAAAAGTGATGCCAACACTATTGTAATATCTTTTACAGGTCATACTTTTTTATTAAGGGTCAATGAAACTGCTAAAAGAACACAGGTCTGTCAATGACTCAACTAGAGAGCAATTATAAGATCCATGGTGGACCATGATCTCATAGTTTCTAAAATTAAATAAATATACATTGTGCTATGGTATTGCAATTTGTATAAATAACAATTAAAATGAAAAAAAATTGAGTGACACATTTTTTTCGTTTTCTTTCTTGCTATTAGATTTGAAATTTTTACTGCGATGCAGAGCAACACCGTTACTGCTTGATCTTATGCCCAAGATTCTATCTTTTGGACTGTACAGACACTTGAGAGAAGCATTGATTATCTTTTCTATTGTGTATATTGCAGATTGCATTTAACCCCGTCACTCCCAAGCGATCTATTTTTGCACTATTTTTTTTCTTCCTGCTTTGAATTTCTATGTATAACTCTTTTATTTTTTCCATTGACATAACCATTTGAGGGAAATGTTGAAAAAACATTTATACAGTATATATATAATATATATATATATATATATATATATATATATATATATATATGTATGTGTGTACATATATATATATGTATATATATATATATTAAGTTTTTATAAACAGTCGATGCATGGATGAAGGATGAAAATGTTCTGCTATTTAAAGAAGTCCTCCAAGAATGTAATAAAATGGCCCTTGTGACGTAATTCAAACAGCAGACAATTTTGTCAAGTGACAGTTTGAAGAAACACACATCTCGAGACCTCTGTCTCAACTTACAGAGAATCTGTATCGTAAGCATCCATGCCTCCATGAGCTGAGGAGAAGAGCTGTGACATAAGAAATAAATATTATCCTGGTTTGACTGAGCCCAAAAGGATTTCTTCTCCAGCCTCAGTTCTCTGTGTACAGTCAGCCAAGGAGATTTAGGAGCTCTGATATGTGTGCATACAATGAAGCTTCTCTGTCAGCTGAGACACAGGTCTCAGAAGCTGTGATGCTTCAGATTTTAGCCCATCCTGACACATCACTAGGACTGACAGACATTTGAATTACGTGGCATGGGCGATTTTAATGCATTCTTGAAGAACTATTTTAGCTATTATGCCAATGTGCTATGGTTTTTGCTATTCTCTTGCACCAGTATGCACATATTTTCACTGTTCTAAAGCTAATAAAGGCAGAGAGGCAGAAAGATATAAGGCAGATTGATGGATTGACAGATTTTAAGTTGCTATGTTGTAATAGACTAAGAATCCATGGGCGCTTTATGGTTTAGGGTAGATTTTGCATAGTTGAAAAATTGGATATTCTTAAAGTAAATGTATAATCCGAAAATAATATATTGTTTAAATCAAATTGTTGTGTTAAATGTACTTTAAAAAAAAATTGGCAATGTTTTTTTTATCACAATCTGTTTTTTTTAAATAGAAATTTGTCAATTTTCATACTAGCCACTGGGGCTATTTTAGACTCCTACTTCCTGTTCTTCTTAAAAGAACTTTAAGAAGTCTAAGGCCGGCGTCACACTGGCGACAGAATCGGACGACTGCAATGCGATGAAAAATCGTATTGCAGTCTGCCCTATGTTAATCTATGGAGCAGCTCCCAGTATCAGATTTTTTGTGGTCCGTTTTAAACGTCCGTGTGCAATCGCAGCATGCTGCGATTGTCACCGATTGTGGGTCGACTATCGCCAATGCAAGTCTATGGGAGCGATGAAAAATCTGATTACAAACGGACCGCATGTGTGACTTGCGATTAAAACGCATCGGTGTCCTTTAGAAAAGCCGGCAATTCATCCCCGACTATACTGTAAAATCACACTGACAGCTTTAATAAAGAATAGAAAGAATAGATATACACACATAGAATACTATATTTATATATATATATATATATATATATTTAATTGATTGGACATGTATATAATATATATATATATATATATATATATATATTTTATATTTCCTAGACTTCTACATACTGTAATAGCCGCAAATTCAATTGCCGGCTTCTGTGAAATCACAGAAGCCGACATGAAATGATACATTGTTTCCACACAGTTAACCATGTCATTTCCTGTATTTTGATATTTGTTTAGAACTTACAATTACATGAGTGTATTTGTGCTAAATTTCAGACATGTAGGGGTTAATTAAAGGTGTAAATTCGTTGACAAAAAAAATGCGTGGGCTCCCGCTGTATTTTCTCCACCAGACAGACAAAGCCAGCGAGTGGGGGCAGATAATAATAGCCTAGGGAGGGTACATTTTTTGTGCCCCCCCTGGCTACTAACATCTGCCCCAGACACCCCAGAAAGGGCAAATCTCTAATTAGATTCGCCCTTTCTGGCACTTTGCCCGTCTATTCCCATTGCCCTGTAGCGGTGGCGAATGGGTTAATAATCTCACCTTAATGTCACCTTAGTATTGAAAGGTGACCTTAAGGCAGGTTAATAATTGAGAGCTGTCAATTAGACAACTATCAATTATTAATCCTATTGAAGTAAATAAAAAAACACAAACACACTTTAAGAATAAATAATTTTAATGAAATAAAAACACATATTTTTGACCATCTTTTATTTAAGTCTTAATCCGTTCGAAGCCCTTGTTCTTCTAAAATAAATATAAAATAATAAAACAACATTATTCTTACCTATCTGGCAATCTGTCACATCCCACGATGTAATCCTTCACAAAGGGTTAACTAGCAATCAGATAAGCAGCGCAAGTAATCCTGCGTGCTCATCTGATAGCTCCTGAATGAATTAGCTTATCTCCTGCCGACAGGAGAGGATGTGATTCATGAATGAAGCTTAATTGATTGTATCCACTTTCACCTTAGGTCAGGTCACTCAAGTGAAAGTTGTAATAAATCAATTAAGCTCCATTCATGAATCTATTCCTCTCCTTTCGCTGGGAGAGTAACTGATTCATTCAGGGGAATACAGGTCTGAGACAGCATTATTAGCTCTCTGCGACCTGTAACCTGTTAACCCTTTCTGATGGATTACACCGTGGGACCTGACTGTACTTCGGATTGGTAAGAATCATTTTGCTTTTTTATTTTATTTTTATTACAGGAAATGGTTTTAGCAGGAAAATAAAATATTGTCAAAAACTGTGTGATTATTTCATTAAACTTCTTTTTTTATTAAACTGTGTGTGTTTGATTTTTCTATCATACAATAGGATTAATAATTGATAGTTGTCTAATTGACAGCTCTCAATTATTAACCTGCCTTAAGGTCACCTTTCAATACTAAGGTGACATTAAGGTGAGATTATTAACCCATTCGCCACCGCTACAGGGCAATGGGAATAGACGGGCAAAGTGCCAGAAAGGGCGAATCTAATTATAGATTTGCCCTTTCTGGGGTGTCTGGGGGCAGATGTTAGTAGCCAGGGGGGGCACAAAAAATGTACCCTCCCTAGGCTGTTATTATCTGCCCCCACTCGCTTGCTTCGTCTGTCTGGTGGGGAAAATACAGCGGGAGCCCACGCATTTTTTTTCAACGAAATTACACCTTTAATTAACCCCTACATGTCTGAAATTTTGCACAAATACACTCATGTAATTGTAAGTTCTAAACAAATATCAAAATACAGGAAATGCCATGGTTAACTGTGTGGAAACAATGTATCATTTCATGTCGGCTTCTGTGATTTCACAAAAGCCGGCAATTGAATTAGCGGCTATAACAGTATGTAGAAGTCTAGGAACTATAAATATATGTATATATACATGTCACAATGACATGTTATATATATATATATATATATATATATATATATATGTGTTCTATGTGTATATATCTATTCTTTTTTTGTGATTGAAATACTATTCTTTTGGATCCATTATATGTCAGTTTTGCAAGCCTGCGAGAAAATCTCGCAAGTCGGATGAAAATCGGATGTTACAAGGTACACACACATGCGACTAAATTGCATCTTTGAAGGAAAATCGGATGCCAGAAGGATGTGTGATGTTTGCATTTTGATCCGACAATCGACCGTCTAAAACGGACCGATTTTTTGTCGTTGTGTGTGACGCCGGCCTAACTCTCATCACAGGCAGTATTGCTTACCTTTTTACGCAGCTTATATTGCAGGATCCACCTATCATAATAGGCAATGTTACAGATGATTCTGCTCCCCCCTCCTCTCAAAATAACCTTTGCACACACTCATTAGACACTGCAATACAAAAGATAAGATTTGTAAGTTTACTGCTGTTAATGTTCATGTAAATTTTCTGAAAGAACAGGAAAAAATGAGCCCAGAGTAGCCCTGATGGCCAGTGTGAAAATTACAAGATTTCTATTTATTTTTATTTAATACAGATAGTGATATAAAAAATAATAAAAACAATAACCAAACATTTTTAAAATACATTTGAAATAAATTCCCTTTATTTCATTATGTTTTCATAATAGATGAATAAGAATGAGTCAGATAACATATATGTTGAGTTCTGCCCTAACATTTACTAAAAAAGCCAGTAATATACATGGTATTTTTCCTACATTTATTAGTGTAAATTCCAAAAGAATTGAATTTAAACCTTGCACTATATTTTTATTGTTTTGGTAAAAGACTTTCTGGAACTTACTAGAAGAGCTGATACTTGTCAAAAAAAACTTCACTCATGATGAAATATCCCGTGTTGCAGTTTAAGTGTCTCATGATTGACAAGAGCTTGATCTTGGCTCCTCATCATGAACGAATACCATTATATGGGACATCATGAAGTCTGGGACTTTTACATACTGTTTCCATATTTTCATACAGGATAATTTTACGGTTTAGAAGGCCATTAAGTTAGTGTGTCAAGAATTTTTAAGTCCATCTTGATTTCCTTGTTGTGTGGCCACGTTCACGTCAGGCATCTGGAGGTCTGCACAGCAGCTGTTTGTCACAACATCTCAACACGTGAAATCCGCCATCGTAATTGACCTAATGGGATCTCGTTCAAGACATCTGACATAATAATTTACCGTACTGCAAATACTCCATTAAACTATGTCAGTGCTCTTTGTCTCATGGGATGTTGTAAAGAGAATCCTTTGGAGAAATATTCTTATTCTCATTACGTTTCTTTCTGGAATATTTATTTCAATGGAAAGTTTACATATGTTTAAAAACTTTGAGTCACTGATCTGGGCATACATTCAGATTTCCATATTTGTAGTTGGAAATGACTTTTTTCCCCTTATATGGGGTATTTCACCACATCAGCGTCTTTTGCCTTCTTCTGTATTTAGGATATTAGGCTGGTTTCACATTTGCGTATCTGTGCGCAGCATTTGATCTGCATAAATCCGCATGCATCATGCGTACATATCTTTAACATGGTGTATGCAGAGACATGTGTTTGAATGAGTTTGCATGCATTTGCGTATGCATGCATCGTTTCGCCGTGTGCGGCGGTGTCCGGCTAACGCAGATGTGTGGCCCAGCTGTGCTTGGTACACATGTTCCCAGGAGGATGCACGGAAAGGTAATTCACAAATACCTGATAAGCACACAACACTTGATATTTTTCCTGGTTCCACCAGAGGGAGCCCTTGAGACAGCAGTGAGATAAAGACAATCTAGCTGAAAGTTAGGAGTCGTTGGTGTTACCTCAGGAGGAGCAGACACGACATCTCGGTACGGAATTACCACATGAGAAGCTGACATCTACTGCTGCCTGTGCTCATATTAAGGTGTGTGTAGGACGACAGGTGAGTGGACAAAGGGAAAGAGTGACCGAGGTGATATAGCAACCATAGCTGCCTCCACTCTATACAACCGGACACCGGGTCCAAAGCTTGCTAGAACCTTCAAGGCTAGTGGGAGAAAACCGGAATCCCTGCTGGACTTCAGGTCGCAGAGGGGCCCTTCAGTGCTGATACGTAACCGGGGTAAGGAAGACGGGGGTCTGGCAGGTACCGCCATAAAGACACCGTTCTGTCCACAAAAAGACCTCATCACAAGATTAGCCGGGCGTAGAAAGGAGAAGGAGTAAAACTTAGCTTCATGCAGGTTGGAACTCACACACATTAAAGAGGAAGGAGGCCTTAAACCTACACAGTGATTACCTGGATGTGCATCCTCCACCCTGAGCAGCTTCCCGGGACATACCTGCAACCATCACCAGTAAAGGTATGGAAAGAGACTGATTTGTGTGTGACTGACTTATTGCCTGCACCCAGCACCGCCATATACTCCGAGGGATCCAGTCTCGCCTGTGGGAGACTTAACACCTTGCTGCCAAATAACAACCCCTCAGAGGATTAACCCTGCAGCGCTGGTCACCTTGATCAGAAACCACAGGTGGCGTCACGAACAATTACTATTATCCCCTGTAAATATCCCCCTTTGAATGAGCGCCCAGGGCAACGGACCGAGCTGTGCTACTTGTGACATTCCCCATAGACTTCAATGGGCTCGGTGCCGAGTACCCCATAAGCCCTGGTTAGTGTTGAGCGATACGATACCGCAAGTATCGGGTATCGGCCGATATTAGCTGTATCGGACTTTCGATATTGACTTTCGATATTTCCCATATATCGTATACCGGAATCGGAATTGTCACTGTCACTGTGAGTGTCCGTCGGTCGGGTCTGTCAGGAGTCAGCAGCACTTACCTGGCAGAAGATCTCCGGTGGTCACGGCCTGGACTGGTTGATGGCCGCCATCATCTTTCCCCGGCGGTCACATGCAGTTTCTCGCGATAACTGCAGTGACTGCTGGGTAATCCCGGCCGTAAAGCAGTCAGTCCGATGACGTCACCGCCGGGGAAGCAGGTAATCAGCTGTGCTGCGCCGGGATGACAGCCTCTGCCTGTCATTCCGATGTAGCAGAGCTGGATCGTCGTGGGACAGTCGTTACTATGAACTGCGTCGGACAGGTGGTATACTGTTGGTTTGTTTTTTCCTTTTTTTACAGGAGATCGATGGCGTCGCAGGAATGAGAGTATAATAAAAGAAATGAAAACTGTGTTGTCTCTTTTATTTCATTAAAATACTTTTTTCTTGCTGTGTCTTTTTTTTTATACATTTAAAAACTTTGGGATTAATAATGGATCGGTGTCTTATTGACACCTCTCCATTATTAACCGGGCTTATTGTCACCGTGCAATCAACGGTGACATTAACCCCTTATTACCCCACTTGCCACCGCTACAGGGCAGTGGGAAGAGCCGGGTAAAGTGCCACAATTGGCACATCTTTTGATGCGCCAAATGTGAGGCTGCTGTAGCCTGGTATTATCAGGCTGTTGAGGGCCAAAATCCATGGGCCTTGACAGTCTTTTAATACCAGGCCGCAGCAGTCTGCATTTTACTTGGCTGGTTAACAAAAATAGGGGGGATCCCCACGCCGTTTTTTTTTTCGAGGGGATCCCCTATTTTTGTTAACCAGCCAAGCTAAGCAGACTGCTGTGGCCTGGTATTATCAGGCTGGCAAGGTCCATGGATATTGGCTCATTACCAGCCTGAAAAACCAGGCCTCAGCAGTCTGCTTCATCTGGCTGGTTAACAAAAATAGGGTGGACCCCACGCCAATTTTTTTTCGAGGGGATCCCCTATTTTTGTTAACCAGCAAAGATAAGCAGACTGCTGTGGCCTGGTATTATCAGGCTGGCAAGCAGGGTCGGACTGAGGCACCGGGACACCGGAGAAACCTACGGTGGGCCCCAGCTCCTGCGTGGTGGGCCCTGATTTGAAAGGATAGGTCGCGGGGCAGAGGGGGCGGTGGCCCCGGGGCCCGCGCTCTGAGGGGGCCCACCCGGAGCTACGATACAGTTACATTCTGCGGCAGAGCAGGGAGAATCGCTCTCCCTGCTCTGCCGCCCGGAAGCTATGGGGCCTGAACAGGTGTTGGGGGGGCCCGGTGCCAGCAGTGGGCCCCCCACCCGTCATCGGAGGGTCAGCTGTATCGGCATCCAGCCGATAAAGCTGACCGCATAGAGAGAGAAGGAGCGAGCGCTCCTTCTCTCCCATAATCCCCCTCTCAGCGTATGACAGCGGGCGCAATAACATCACCTGCCGGCGCCCGCTGTCAGACGCTGAGAGGGAGAACAGTGAGCAGCACAGGAGCCGGGAGGTGAGTATTTTTTTTATTTTTTTTTTAATGGGGGTGCAGTCGAGTCCTGGCTGGAGAAGTCGTCATGTCGGTGTGGGCCAGATGGAAAAGACATGAAAAGTGAACAATTCCATTAGAAAGAACATCAGCGGTAAGTCATTATCTGTACCTGTGCTGTAATCTATATGTTCTGTAGGACTGGTATTATTTAACACAGACCATATGGCGGTAATATCAATATTGGTCTTTTTATATATAGATTATTTTGGCCAACAGCGCGGTCATTTGCTGAGGTTCTCTGATGATGGGCCCACTCAGAAGTTTTGCCCCCACTAAACCAAAACCCTAGCTACGCCTATGGCTCTCTCTCTAGTCTTTCTTTCTCGCTCTCTGTTCTTTTTTCTCTCTGTTCTTTCTTTCTCTCTTTACTTTCTTTCCTTCTTTCTTTCTCTGTTTGTTCTTTCTCTCTCGCTGCTCTTTCTTTCTTTTCCTCAGTACCAGCCACTGTGCCCTCATTACCAGTCAGTGTGATCAGCAGTGCTAAATGGTTACGCTTGGGGCGAGGATATGGGTGTGATTAGCTGTGAAATGGGTGTTGTCGGGGCGTGGCCTAAAATTTTCAGCGGCGCGCAACACGCGCCGCAGCCTTTAATCCTCTTTCCTGTCTTCCAAATTTGGGAGGTATGCTGTATGACCTCCCTACAACTTCTGGCCATGCTCCTGATGAGCGCGACGGATGGTCTCGTGAGGGATCTCCTCCCACACCTGGACTAAAGCATCCACCAACTCCTGGACAGTCTGTGGTGCAACGTGGCATGGCCTAAAATTTTCTGCAGCATGCACAGCGTGCCACAGCCTTTGTCCTTCTTTCCCTTATTCAAAGGTTGGGAAGTATGATGTTGGGCCGCAAGAATATATTTTCTCTGGTGGGCCCAAGGTACTCCAGTCTGACGCTGCTGGCAAGGTCCATGTATGTTGGCTCCTTAACAGCCTTAAATACCATGCCTCAGCAGCAGGGGCGTACATATAAATCATGGGGCCCCATAGCAAAAGTCTGAATGTTCCCCACCCCCCCAAAAAAAAAACCCAGAGGCATTGTAAATGTAAAGTGCCAGCACAGTGAGGGAAGTTGAGTCGCACAGAGACAGGGGTTTTGGGGGTACTCGGCACCGATCACGTCGACTTCTATGGGGGATGTCACGAGTAGCACAGCTCGGTCCGTGACCTGGGCGATCACTGGAATGTGGGATATTTCCAGGGGATGATAGAATGTTCGTGTAGTTTGTCGTGACGCCACCTGTAGTACCTGGTCAGGGTGTCCAGCGCTGCTGTGCAGGTCCTCTGGAAGGGATGGTGTAGTGCAGGTAGGTGATAAGTCTTCTACAGGTAACACGCTATCCTTCCAGGGCAGATAGATGTGAGATAGAGCAATGGTGCAGAGTGATGTAGCAGAGTGGACTATGCGACGTAGTAAGAAAGCAGGAAACACTTCAAGTTAAACGTTGCATAATAAAATTGTTAATAATAACATTACAAAAGTGCAAATAGCATTACTGCCGAAGTTCGTTGAGACTTCTTAGGACTACCCCCACCGGGGTAACTTCACAGTGTCCTTTACTTGTGCTTGTGGAGGACCCGCTCCAAACCTCCAACTGTGGTCTTGGGTGGGCTGCAAGACTTTCCTTGAGCAGACCTCACTTTCGGCCACACCAAACGGGTTTTTAGTTTCTGAGGTAGTTGAAAATAGTGCACAGTTAAGTTTTTTGTAAAACCAAGATGGAGCACCGAAGTGCCAACTATTTACAGAAAAGTTTGTGAGCCAGTACAGTTCATGGCTTCAAAGTTCAACATTTTGATTACATTGAAACACCATTACCCAACCTGGGTATATAAAGGCAACAATAAACTTCTTTTTATGAACATTCACCCGTCCGGGTACATCAATAATTTAACTATTTACATACAGAGACCCTGTCCGGGTTATTTAGACTTCTTTGGCTGGCCTCTTACAGGTACCACCTGGTACTCTTCTGGAGCTTGCCAAACATCCGTGACAGGAGGGTCCACCCAGACCTGATGACGTCGTGTGGCCTGTACAGTTACGTCTTGACCCGCTATCTGGGTCTGTGTGGCCACCTCTTTCGTCTCCCTCCGGGTCTGGAACCCTATGTCCCGGACTGAACGAACCCCAGGGGGCCTAACAGGCGCCGGGTACGGGCCAGCTATCATTATCATGTCCATAGCTGGGGCTGCTGAGGAGACCACTGAGGGAGGCTGGGGAGATTTACGGCTTGGGGTGGGCACTTGTGCAGAGGCCTGGTTGGGGGAGGCTGAAGGCTCGGAGGGTCTGTCAGTTTCCTGACACTCTGGGGAGTAGGGGTCGCACCTGGTAACATTTAGGGCGTACCATCCATTGTAACCCCAGTGTCGGGTGTAAGTCACCAAGTCTCCTGCCAACAGGTCCCTCCCCGGGTGTCCTTCTGGGAGGTGAGCCTCCACGTCCCGCCGGGTTACAAAGACTTCTAAATAAAGTCCAGGCTCCTGGATGAAGCCCCAACCACCTTTTAACTTAAAGTTCCGTACTGCACCCTTACGCCGCGGCTCCCTCAGCGTACTTTTATCCTTTCTCATACGTGCCTTCTCTGCCAGGTCCTTGTCCAGGTGACGTTGCCGAAGCTTTTGGGATTCTCGCTGCTCCCTTTGTCGCTCTGCTTCCCGCTCCCGACGTCTCCACTCTTCCTCCTGACGCCGGTTGTAATTCTCCTCCACCAGCAGCTCCATGTCTCCACCATCAAATGCCAGCTTACGATGTCCGGTTTGCGGCAGCTCTCCTGGCGCCCGCCAGTCCTGGCGGCGCTCACCTGTGGCGGAAGCAGCCGGCTCTGGAACAGATGACGGTCGGGGCTCCGGTACAGGCAGGTAGAGCTCTGGTGCCTGCGCGGCCTCCTCCATGAGGACGGGTGTCGCTTCTTCTGCCTCAGCGACGGGGGCAGACAGCGGGATCTGGGGTGCTGGTGCGGCGTTTTCTGCAGGAACGGGTGCCTCCACTGTGATACTGGCAACCGGTTCAGATTGCAAGGGCTGGGATGCCCGCACGGCCTCCTCTACTGGAACGGGTGCCTCCACTGAGATACTGTCAACCGGTTCAGATTGCAAGGGCTGGGATTCCCGCACGGCCTCCTCTACTGGAACGGGTGCCTCCACTGAGATACTGGCAACCGGTTCAGATTGCAAGGGCTGGTATGCCCGCACGGTCTCCTCTACTGGAACGGGTGCCTCCACTGAGATACTGGCAACCGGTTCAGATTGCAAGGGCTGGGATGCCCACACGGCCTCCTCTACTGGAACGGGTGCCTCACCTTCCGGTACAGACACTTCAGGGGGTAAGAGGGATTGGCGCCGCTCCAAGTGTAGTTTTAGGGCCCGCCAGCTCGCTTCCATCCTGGCGACCTCCTCCCGGTGCCGGGCCAGGTCTCTCAGGGTATCCTCCGCTTCTTCCAGCGTAGGAGGGTTTCCAGGCCGGGTGCCAAACGGTGGCTCCGTGGCGATCGGGTCGCTTCCGTGGGGGGAGAGCTCTGACTCCTCCATCCCTTCCCACTTCTGCTCACGTCCGTTCGCCATCTCTGCCAAGTCACATGTGTCATTAGCATCAGGAGAGGCGCCATCTTTTGTAGGGAGGCGGGACCTTCGCGTTCGTTTCCGCCCACTGAGGAGGATGAGGAGGCGGAACTCCAGAGCTGTGGGGCACGATCTTACATTGCAGTAACATTTAGAGTGGGCGGACATCGTTTTCGCGCCACGGAGTGAGTGTACGCCCACGAGAGCACGCCCTTATTCTTCACCTGTGCCTCGTGGCGCAGATATGACGGAAAAATGGCAAATACAGTCTATGATGATTTTTGCAATTCTCAAGCAAAAAAACAGTTCAATTAAGGCACACAGGACTCGCTTATAGCGAGCTTCTGAATCCTGTTCGTGACGCCAAAGTTGAGTCGCACAGAGCCACAGGTTTTGGGGGTACTCGGCACCAAGCCCGTCGACTTCTATAGGGATGTGACGGGTAGCACAGCTATGTCCGTGCCCTGGTCGCTCACTGGAATGTGGGATATTTCCAGGGGATGATAGAATGTTTGTGTAGTTTGTCGTGACGCCACCTGTAGTACCTGGTCAGGGTGACCAGCGCTGCTGTGCAGGTCCTCTGGCAGGGATGGTGTAGTGCAGCTATGTGATAAGTCTTCTACAGGTAAGACGGTATCCTTCCAGGGCAGATAGATGTGAGATAAAGCAATGGTGCAGAGTGATGTAGCAGAGTGGAGTATGCGACGTAGTAAGAAAGCAGGAAAGGAAACAATTCTTACTACAAAGACATGCAGCATAAGGCTGCCTCAACCCCTCCCATCCAACTAGCTACACCCTGTTCTAACCAGCCTGAGCTAGACCATCCCATTGGGTCCGCCTACACTCAGCTGGCATAGTGTACTGTTGAATGCAGTGGTTGGAGTCAATGGGGTGTTTCCTCCTTACCTGAGAGTAAGTTGTCACACCGCTGGGTGCGATGCAACATCTCTGTGGCGACTGGACCTTCGGGTGCTTCTGTCTTTTCACAAATGCCGGCTTTACCCGGCAATTGAATCAGAGGCTATTTTACTATGTAGAAGTGAATAAACTATAAATATATGTATATATATATATGTCACAATGACATGTATATATATATATGTATTCTATGTGTGTATATTTTGTGTTTACAAGGAAAGAAAGTGTTTTTTTAGTTGCGATATTTTGTTCCCATAGACTTACATGGGACTTCCGGTATCGGTATCGGGTATCGCCGATATTTTAGTGATATCGGCGATACCATTCCGATCCGATATTTTTGGATATCGGAAAGTATCGCTCAACACTAGCCCTGGTACTACGTGTGCGACTCATCTTTGGCGTCACGAACAGGATAAGAAGCTCGCTATATGTGAGTCCTGTGTGCCTAGATTGGACTGTTTTGTGCATAAAGACTGTGTTGCTGTTTTGTGATTTTTGGCGCCAATTGTCCGCCATTGCCCGCCAAAGTACAGCGCTACAGCGCAAAGAGAAGGGGCGTACCTTCAGAAAGTGCGCGGAGTCCCGGACACGCCCCAACGCTGAAGCGGCGGCAGGTCCTGTGGAGAGCTTCAGAGTGCCGGCAACGCAGGTCCTTCCCCATCGCTGTGCCTGGCTGAGCTGCAGCCTTCAGGAGAAGGTAGGCCACACTTAACTAGGGGGGGGGCACAGACATGTTGCAGCCACAAGCTGACAGCGTGGCCCAGAGCGACCGCTCCGGTGACTTACCCGCCGGCGCTGCAGCACAGGATGGAATCGCTGGCCCCTCACCAGGTCCGGTGGCCCCGATAATACCGCTGATGCTCCCATACTTGCCTGGAGCAAAGTGGCTCCCTCAGTATAGCGGTAAGCCGGATACCCTGTCAGGGTTCAAGCACAAAATATGCAGCATAATGGACATGTACCCTATGACAGAGAAGCAAAGAGCTGCAGTAGTATTAGGACAATTGACTGGGGCTGCAGAAAGGGAAGTAGAGACGTGGACAGCTGCAGACCAGGAATCAGTGCTTTCAATTTTCTTAAAGCTACAGACTATTTTTGAGGACCACACTGAAACAGATCTCCGGATGACGTTTTACCAATGCTCCCAGAGACCAGATGACAGTATTAGGGACTACGCCTGCCGACTACAGGGGGCCCTGCGAGCTCTCAAACAGGTTAACCCTATAAGTGCCATTAATGAAAGCAAAATGTTGAAGGAACAATTTGTAAGGGGACTTAGGTCCCAAGCTGAAAGCAGGACTGTGCACTGGTGGTCCTTGGATCATCCTGACGCTACCTTTGATGCCCTAAAAGATATGGCTATAAAAGGACTGAGACCCCTGGAAAAGCCTGAGGTGGCAACCCAGTGTCACCCGGGTGAAGCCACTCTAAAGCTGGCAGCATCCACCTTTTCCCCGCTGGTGGCAGAAGCCAAAACGCAGGTGGTGCCCCCTACTGAGTTGGATTGTCTGCGCTCAGAAGTGCGCCAGCTGACTAAAAACCTGGCCGCTGTAATGAGTGCCCTGCAACTGCGGAAGGAAGAAGGAGGAAGGATCCTGCTAGCCGACTGCCCAGAGGATGTCCCTTGGATGAACCGGAGGAAAAGGAGGACGTCGCCCCACCGGAGGAGGACAACGCCACCCCCAGGAGCGACCCCTGATCAGCACCATCCTCGCTGAGAGATCATCTGCTACCGTTGCAAAGGAAAAGGTCATCTAGCCCAACAGTGTCCTTTAAACGAGCAGATCCTGGGTCCGAGGGCCAACACCCAGGAACAGACTCATCAGGCCCCTCAGACTGGAACCGCAGGTTTGTGGGAAGAAGACCCTACCTGTCCATCATCCTGGACGGGATCGCAATCCCTGCCCTGCTGGACACTGGATCTCAGGTGACCATCATACCTGATGTCCTTTATAATAAGTTTTGGTCCATGGACAGTCTCCAGCCCCCGAGCCCTGACTTTGCTGTGTATGCCTCTAATGGTCTCCCTGTTGATATACTCGGAGCCAAAAACGTGGACGTAAAGGTGGGCAGAGTGGAGCTGAAGGACCAGGGACTCTTAGTAGTAAAGACTGTAAATGAGGAAAATGGCTTAAATGTGGTTTTAGGTACTAACATTATTAGTAACTGTCTGGGAGAAGTTGTGTTTTTGCTCCAACAGCTCGCTGAAGTTGCCAAGCCAAAGCAAAAGGGAGTGATCCAGAGGAGATCCGGGCCCTGATGTGCCAGCAGCAAGCGAAGCTGACAGATGATGAAATTGGTAATGTACGGGTGACAGACCCGAACCCCATTGTGATACCCCCAATGAGTGAAATGCTAATATGGTGTAGAGCAGCAATAGGTCTGAGAGGACAGAACTACCAAGCAGTAGTAGAGCCCCATTGTTCAGAGCACAGACCTACACTCTTGACTGCTAGAGGGGTAGTAGAAGTACGAAATGGGAGAGTACCAGTACGTCTTCTCAACTGGGGAGAAGATGAAGTAAATTTACCACGTTATGCCACTGTTGCTTAATTACATACCGTAGATAACAACTCCATTCTCACGACTGAGTCCTTAGCCTCCCGCCAACCAGCGGAGGATAATGACCCAGCAACCCAGGTGGAGGATTGGTGTCAGCAGCTCCATGTCGGGACAGACACCACTCCAGCCCACCTGAAACAGGGAGTACTACGGGTGGTACAGGAGTACGCACAGGTATTTAGCAAACACCCACTTGACTTTGGGACCATTAAGGGAGTACAACATCACATCCCTACAGGCAGCCATCCTCCTATCAAAGAGCGATACAGGCCTATACCTCCAGCACACTACCAGAAAGCCAAGGAAATGTTGCGTGACATGAAGGAAGCAGGGGTGATAAGGGATAGTTGTAGTCCCTGGGCAGCACCTCTAGTCCTAGTTAAGAAAAAGGATGAAATCATGAGAATGTGTGTAGATTACAGACAAGTAAATCGAATAACACATAAAGATGCATACCCTTTACCACGCATTGAGGAATCCTTAGCTGCCTTAAAAACTGCTAACTACTTTTCCACCCTCGACCTCACTAGTGGGTACTGGCAAGTAGCTGTGGCTGAGGAGGATCAGGAGAAGACGGCTTTCACCACCCCAATGGGACTCTGTGAGTTTGACAGAATGCCGTTTGGAATCAGCAGTGCCCCGGGAACGTTCCAGAGAGTGATGGAGAGTTGCCTGGGACATCTCAACTTTGAAACAGTGTTGCTGTACCTGGACAACGTAATTGTGTACTCCAAGATGTATGAGGATCATCTGAAGCACCTGGCAGAGGTATTTGAGTCACTGTCCAAGTATGGGATGAAACTGAAGCCTTCAAAGTGCCATCTGCTCAAACAAAAGGTACAGTACTTGGGACATATTGTCAGCTCAGAAGGAGTAGCGCCGGACCCAGAGAAGGTCACTGCCATCCAGAAATGGCCAGAGCCGAAGAATCTCAAGGAGGTGCGACAGTTCCTGGGACTGACAGGTTACTACCGGAGGTTTGTAAAGGACTACACCAAGAAGGCAGCGCCTCTGCAGGACCTCCTGGTAGGACAACCCCTCAAGAGCAGAAATCCTCCATTCCACTGGGGTAAAGAACAAGCTGAGGCATTCAAAGAGATGAAGGAGATCCTGACAGGCGATGAGATCTTAGCCTACCCTGACTACAGTCAGCCGTTCCTGCTGTATACTGATGCCAGCAATGAAGGATTGGGAGCTGTCCTTAGTCAGAAGCAAAATGGCCAAGAAAAAGTCATCGCATATGCAAGCAGGAAGCTCTGGCCGACCGAGAGAAACCCAGAGAACTATAGCAGCTTCAAGTTGGAGTTCCTGGCGCTGGTCTGGGCCATTACAGAAAGATTCAAGCATTACCTAGCCTCCAGCAAGTTCACTGCTTACACAGACAATAACCCCTTGACACATCTTGAAACAGCCAAGCTGGGAGCCATGGAGCAACGTTGGATGGCTCGGCTGTCGAATTATCAATTTACAATCAAGTACAGGGCAGGCCGTAAGAACGCCAACGCTGATGCCTTGTCCAGAATGCCGCATGAGTCCGACACGGAAGAGGAATCGGATGACCTAGAAGAGATTGAGCTACCTGCATTCCACAGAAACGGGATGATCCACGAACAACGAGCCTACAGGAAGCAGCGTGGTAAGACGTTAAACCCTTTACCTCACCACAGCTGGAAGGAGACCCAGAACAGTGACCCGGTTGTCAGCCACATCAAGGAACTGATAACTCAGGAAGGTTCCTCCTTGGAGAAGGATGCGTCTCAACAAGCGAAGCAGCTGTGGAACGAGAGAAGCCGGCTGTTTATCTACCGAGAGAAGCTGTGCCGAAGGTACGTCAACCCCAGAACCCATGAGATGGTATGGCAGATAGTAGTGCCAAGAACAGACATCCAGATGGTGTTGGAAGCCTACCACGATCGAGCGGGGCACTTTGGTTGGAAGAAGCTGGAAACTCTGCTGAAGTGTCGTTTCTACTGGGTGGGAATGCGAAGTTCCATCGAGAAATGGTGTAAAAACTGTGCGTCCTGTAGCCTCCGAAGAAAAGACTACAGTAGCCAGAAAGCACCCCTGCAGCCCATCAAGATGACTCGTCCCTTGGAGATCGTGGCATTGGACCATGTCAAGTTGTCACCTAGCCGGTCAGGATACTCGTATGCCCTGACAATGGTGGATCACTACTCCAGGTTCCTGGTGGTCGCCCCTGTCAAAGATCTGACAGCTGAAACAGCAGCAAAGACGTTTCAGGCGTGTTTCTGCAGACCCCATGGATATCCAGAACAAGTGTTAACTGATCAAGGTCCTGCATTTGAAGCCGAACTGTTTAAGGAATTCTGTCACTTGTACGGGTGTAAGAAGATAAGAACCACACCGTACCACCCCCAAACCAATGGTCTCTGTGAGAAGATGAATCACATAGTCATTGATCTGCTGAAGACGGTACCACTTGAGGAGAGGAATAGGTGGCCAGACCTACTACCTGACCTGGTAGATCTGTACAATCACATACCGGTGAGTTCCACCAACTGCACTCCAGCCTACCTTATGCGAGCAAGACCAGGAAAGCTGCCCATGGATTTGGAACTTGGTGTGGTAGAACCAGAAGCTGATGTTACTACTGAAGATTGGGACACAAACAGACAGGAACAATACAGGAGAGTACAAGCCTGCGTGGAAGATAGTCTCAATAAAGTAAGGGAAAAGCAAGAGGAGAACTACAACAAAAGTGTGCCAGCTAAACCTTTTATGCCTGGAGAAATTGTGTTAAAAAGAAAAAGAAGAATGCACAAATTGGACGATCAGTGGGAACAAGAGCCATATGTCGTGCAAAATTCAAAATTTGACAACAGGAAAACCTGTACCATTAGCAAAGATGGAGGAAAGATGACCGCCACTGTATCCAGAGACCACCTAAAACTGTTTCCAGACATGTTAAAACTTCACGAGGAAGAACTTGTTATAGACAAAGAGAAATCAGGTGAAGTCATACACACGGACCTAGGAGATTTTCCTGCAGATTGGCCTTGTATTGGAAACGCTGTGATTATTCCAGTACTTCAATTTTACCAACCACAAGAAGCGCTTCAACGTCCAGTTGAGCCAGTTGCCGCAGCAGAAGAAATAGTTCAAGAGGAACCTGCTCCTGTAGCACCTCCAGAAGTAGAGTCTCAAGAAATGGAACCTCAAGACGTGGAACTACCAGAAGAATCCCCTGGCGAAACAGAACCGCATCGCCCAGCCACAAGTATGCTTGCCAGATCCCTAGAGAGGTTAAGGCAGTATTACAGTTTGCCAGCACGCAGGACAGATAGGCCTGAAGTTACTATACCTGACACCACACCACGTAGGTCAGTACGTACAATGAAAGGAAGGTTACCTGTTAGGTACCAAGAGTAGTCCTAGCAAACTAGTCTAGTATGACCCAGATAGGGTTTACTTAATTGTACAAAGTTATGAAGAAAATTGCATTTTATTGAGAATGTTATATGATGATAATGTTTATATGCTAAAGTGGTTATGATAGAAATTGATTGTTCTAGAAATGTTCTTTTAAAGGACTGCGTGGCTGAGGACTTTGCCAGCCCAAAAACTGTGTTGTAAATAGTTAGCACTTCGGTGCCCCATCTTGGTTTTAAGTAAAAGCCATTCTACCTCAGAAGAAAAACCCGTATGGTGTGGCCTTGAGTGAGGTCTGCAGCAAAGAAGTCCTGCAGCCCACCCAGGACCCACGTGGGAGGTTTTTGGTGCGGGTCCTCCACAAGAATATTGTATTTATTTGCACTGTGAAAATATTTTGATATTTTTCTATTTTGCAACTTGTACACAATGTAACGTTAAAGTGTCCTTACCTCCCACAAGGGATGAGTTATGTTGTTAATGTTATTATAAAAATTGTTTTTTTCTATTTCAGCCCGGGAGTGCTGACGATAACTAGGGGGGGGATGTGTGGCCCAGCTGTGCTTGGTACACATGTTCCCAGGAGGATGCATGGAAAGGTAATTCACAAATACCTGATAAGCACACAACACTTGATATTTTTCTTGAGACAGCAGTGAGATAAAGACAATCTAGCTGAAAGTTAGGAGTCGTTGGTGTTACCTCAGGAGGAGCAGACACGACATCTCGGTACGGAGTTACCACATGAGAAGCTGACATCTACTGCTGCCTGTGCTCATATTAAGGTGTGTGTAGGACGACAGGCGAGTGGACAAAGGGAAAGAGTGGCCGAGGTGATATAGCAACCATAGCTGCCTCCACTCTATACAACCGGACACCGGGTCCAAAGCTTGCTAGAACCTTCAAGGCTAGTGGGAGAAAACCGGAATCCCTGCTGGACTTCAGGTCGCAGAGGGGCCCTTCAGTGCTGATACGTAACCGAGGTTAGGAAGACGGGGGTCTGGCAGGTACCGCCATAAAGACACCGTTCTGTCCACAAAAAGACCTCATCACAAGATCAGCCGGGCGTAGAAAGGAGAAGGAGTAAAACTTAGCTTCATGCAGGTTGGAACTCACACACATTAAAGAGGAAGGAGGCCTTAAACCTACACAGTGATTACCTGGATGTGCATCCTCCACCCTGAGCAGCTTCCCGGGACATACCTGCAACCATCACCAGTAAAGGTATGGAAAGAGAATGATTTGTGTGTGACTGACTTATTGCCTGCACCCAGCACAGCCATATACTCCGAGGGATCCAGTCTCGCCTGTGGGAGACTTAACACCTTGCTGCCAAATAACAAGCCCTCAGAGGATTAACCCTGCAGCGCTGGTCACCTTGATCAGAAACCACAGGTGGCGTCACGAACAATTACTATTATCCCCTGTAAATA
The DNA here is from genome assembly GCA_033576555.1 of Oophaga sylvatica. Taxonomy (NCBI): domain Eukaryota; kingdom Metazoa; phylum Chordata; class Amphibia; order Anura; family Dendrobatidae; genus Oophaga; species Oophaga sylvatica. The sequence continues at coordinate 490,895,330 of JARQOD010000001.1, read as the reverse complement.
TCCCCCTTTGAATGAGCGCCCAGGGCAACGGACCGAGCTGTGCTACTTGTGACATTCCCCATAGACTTCAATGGGCGCGGTGCCGAGTACCCCATAAGCCCTGGTACAACGTGTGCGACTCACAACATGTTGCATTTTTTGAAGCGTCAAAAATCCGTCAAAAATGCATAGTCATGCGCATGCAGATGAGTGCGTCAAAACAACGCATTACTGTCTATGGGAACGCATTGGTACGCAAGTACATGCGCATGGATGCTTTCAATACGCATGCAGACTTCAGACTGTGCATGTCCAGGAACTGATTACAGCATCTGGAAATATCAAACGCATGTGTGTTGTGAATAGGCTGGAAATGAGTTCTGAGCAGAAGCTCCCTCTGGTGGTTACAAACGGTACTGGACTGTCCAGTGAAGATTGTGAGGATTGGGAATCAGGTGTTACTGACTGGTCTTATATAAGGGAGTCACCTTCCCATCAGGGTTGCCGGTGATCAATTGTTCTGGTCTCAATCCTTGATTCCTGTTTCCTTGGTAGCCTGCTGTGTCGTGTCTGAATCTCCTGCTAACAGATAAGACATTTTCTTCTTTTTGTTTTTGTGCTTGATTTTTGCATTTTGTCCTGCACTTCTGTGGGGGCCTTCAGGGTCCCCTCTGGGGCTTTTGTCTCTCAGTTCAGTTCAGCCACTGTTGTTTGTACTTTTGCTTTTTCCAGTTTTTTCAGTGGCTGCTGTTTTGTTTTTGGTTACACCAGAGAACTAATTTAGGTGGTAGAGGGCGTGTGATCTCAGGTGTTTTTGAAATTAGTAGAGTTGGTGCTTTTCAGGGTTTTTTGGGATTGCAGTAAGTGCCCTTCCTATCCTTTTCTATTTAGTAAGTTTGGGCCCCAACGTTTGCTCATACTATTTTCTGTCTGTGTCAGTATTTCTTCTTGTCTAACCGCCATTACATGTTTGGGGGCTTTCTATGTTCTTTGGGGATCTGCTCCGGGGCAGATAGCTTTCCTCTTTCTATTTTTAGGTGTAGTTAGTTTCTCAGGCTGTGACGAGGCGTCTAGGACCAACGTAGGAACGCTCCACGGCTGCCTCTAGTTGTGGTGGTTAGTCAGGGTACTGCAATCTCATAGTTTCCAACTGCTCTGGTGTATTTCCTTTTTTGCCTGCTCTCCTCAGCTACCAAATCATAACAGTATCACCGGCCTAAACTGAAAATTATATGGTACTCACAGAAGGGAAAAATATTGTGGAAAGAAAAAAGTTGTCAGAGTTGTCAGAGATTTTTTTTTTTTCTGTTTGTTGCATTTTTTTTTTCCTCTGTATCTCTGGGTGCTGAGGAGGATTTTTTTTTTTTTTTCTCTCAATGGAGTTTGCACAGTTGTCTGGCCGTGTGGATCAGCTTGCCACTGGGGTTCGGAGTATTGCTGCCTATCTTGCTAGGTTGCCTGTTGTGGAACCTAGGATTCCCATGCCAGATTTGTTTTTAGGGAGCGAGCTAAGTTTCTGAATTTCAAAAATAACTGTGAATTGTTTTTTGCCTTAAAATCTAAGTCCTCAGGAACGCAGCGCAGCAGGTTCAAATTGTCATCTCTCTCCTGCGCGGCGACCCTCAGGATTGGGCTTTTTCCCTGACACCTGGGGATCCTGTTTTGAGTGATGTTGATGCGTTTTTTCAGGCTTTGGGGTTATTGTACGATGAGCCTAATGTCACTGATCAAGCTGAAAAAACTTTGTTGGCATTAAGTCAGGGGCTTGAGAACGCTGAGTTATACTGTCAGAGATTCCGTAGGTGGGCAGTCCTGACCAAATGGAATGACGACGCTTTGGCAGCTCTTTTTCGGAAGGGACTGTCAGATAATGTAAAGGATGTTATGGTGGGATTCCCTGTTCCCTCTGGTCTCAATGATTCTATGTCATTAGCGATTCAAATTGACAGACGTTTGCGTGAGCGGAAAGGTATGCGTGGAATAATGTTGCCTTGTGAACCTGCTTCTGAATCCATGCAGTGTGATAGAGTGGTTTCTGGGGCACAGCGTCATGAATTTCGAAAGCGCAATGGGTTATGTTTCTACTGTGGTGATGCCTCTCATGCTATTTCAGTCTGCCCTAAGCGGGGAAGACGTTTTGCACGCTCAGTTGTCTTGGGTAGTGTTCAGACTAAGTTTTTGTTAACTGTTACCCTGATATGCTCTCTGTCCTCATTTTCTGCTCAGGCTTTTGTTGATTCTGGAGCAGCTATTAACCTGATGGATTTTGATTTTGCTAAACGTTGTGGGTTTCCCTTGATACCCCTACGGAAGTCTATTCCCCTACTGGGGATCGATTCTACCCCTTTGACTGAGAATAAACCTCAGTTCTCTACTCAGGTGATAATGAGGGTAGAACCTGATCATCAGGAGAGTTGCAAATTTTTGGTTCTGTATAATCTTCATGACATTATCGTACTGGGTTTCCCTTGGTTACAGTCTCATAATCCTGTTTTGGATTAGAAATCTGTGTCTGTTACCAGTTGGGGCTGTCAATGTGTTAATACCAACACTCCTGTTTTTTCTGCCTCCCCCCAGGCTCAGGATGTTCTTGACTTTTTGATTGATTTTTCTGATGTGTTTAGCGAAAGTAAATCTGCATCCTTACCTCCCCATAGGAGCTATGACTGCGCTATTGAATTAGTGCCTGGTAGTAAATTCCCTAAAGGTCGCCTTTTTAACTTGTCTGTACCTGAACATGACGCTATGCGGTCTTATATCAAGGAGTCATTGGAGAAGGGTCATATCAGACCATCCTCTTCACCCTTAGGTGCCGGTTTTTTTCTTGTGGCCAAAAAGGATGGTTCATTAAGGCCGTGTATTGATTATCGTCTCTTGAACAATATTACTGTGAAATATCAATATCCGTTACCCTTGATCTCTGATCTGTTTTCCAGGGTGAAAAACGCTACTTGGTTTACCAAGCTTGACCTCAGGGGGGCATATAACCTTATTCGCATTAAGCACGGGATGAATGGAAGACGGCATTTAATACCCCTGAAGGGCATTTTGAGTACCTTGTGATGCCCTTTGGGCTCACTAATGCTCCTTGTGTCTTCCAGTCCTTCATGAATGACATTTTCAGGGATTTTGTGGATAAATTTCTGATTGTTTATTTGGATGATATCTTGATTTTTTCCAATGACTGGGACTCTCATGTAAAACATGTTCGGACTGTGTTCCAGATTTTGAGAGAGAATGCTCTGTATGTGAAGGGATCAAAGTGTCTTTTTGGCGTTCAGAGGATCTCATTTCTGGGTTTCATTTTGTCCCCATCTGTTATTGAAATGGACCCGGTCAAAGTTCAGGCTATCTGTGATTGGGTCCAACCTACTTCATTAAAGGCTCTTCAAAGATTCTTGGGTTTTGCCAATTTTTATCGTAAATTTATTGGTAATTTCTCTGTTATTGTTAAACCATTAACTGATTTGACCAAGAAGGGTTCTGATGTGGTGAATTGGCCTCCTGAGGCAGTCTCTGCATTTCAGGAACTTAAGCAGAGATTCACTTCTGCTCCTGTTCTACGGCAGCCTGATGTTTCTCTACCATTTCAGGTGGAGGTTGATGCCTCTGAAATTGGGGCAGGTGCCGTTTTGTCCCAAAGAGATCCAGAGACCTCTAAAAGTAACCCTTGTGCCTTTTTCTCTCGAAAATTTTCTCCCACTGAACGTAATTATGACGTGGGTAATCGGGAGTTATTAGCCATGAAGTGGGCTTTTGAAGAGTGGAGACATTGGCTGGAGGGAGCCAAACATCAGGTGGTGGTCCTTACTGACCATAAGAATCTAGTTTATCTGGAATCTGCCAAGCGACTTAATCTTAGACAGGCCAGGTGGGCCTTGTTTTTCACACGTTTTAATTTTGTGGTTTCATTTCTTCCTGGCACTAAAAATGTTAAGGCGGATGCCCTCTCGAGGAGTTTACTGGCGGACTCTCCTGAGTTATCTGATCCTTCTGTTATTTTGAAAGAGGGTGTAGTTCTTTCCGCCATCTCGCCCAATTTGAGACTGGCTCTGGAGGGATGCCAGGAGGATAAGCCCGAGCGCTGCCCTGTTGGGAAATTGTTTGTCCCGGACCAGTGGAAAAAGAGTGTAATGTCTGAGATTCATTGTTCCGCGTTGGCCGGTCATCCCGGAATTTTTGGTACCAGGGACTTGGTTGGTCGGTCCTTTTGGTGGCCTACCTTGTCTCGTGATGTCAGGGAGTTTGTGCAGTCCTGCGGGACTTGCTCTCGCTCCAAGCCTTGCTCTCGTTCTAGTGGTTTGTTGATGCCATTACCTGTGCCCAAGAGACCATGGACCCATATCTCTATGGATTTCATTTCCGACCTCCCTGTTTCTCAGAGAATGACCGTCATCTGGGTGATTTGCGATAGGTTTTCCAAGATGATACATCTTGTGCCATTACCTAAGTTGCCTTCCTCCTCTGAATTGGTGCCTTTGTTCCTTCAGCACGTGGTTCGTTTACACGGCATTCCTGAGAACATTGTGTCTGACAGAGGAGTCCAGTTTGTTTCCAGATTTTGGAGGACCTTTTGTTCTAAAATTGGTGTTCAATTGTCTTTCTCCTCGGCGTTTCATCCTCAGACCAATGGTCAAACTGAGAGAACAAACCAGACATTGGAGACTTATCTAAGATGCTTTGTGTCTGCTGATCAGGATGACTGGGTCTCTTTTTTGCCTTTGGCTGAGTTTGCTCTTAATAATAGGGCTAGCTCTGCCACTTTGATGTCTCCATTTTTCTGTAATTCTGGGTTTCACCCTCGATTTTCTTCTGGACAGACGGAGGCTTCTGTCTGCCCAGGTGTTGACTCTGTTGTGGAGCGTATGCAACAGATTTGGGACCAGGTAGTGGAGAGGTTGTCCCTCTCTCAGGAGAGGGCCCAGCGGTTTGCTAACCGGCATAGGACTGATGGTCCTCGGTTTAAAGTGGGGGACTTGGTCTGGTTGTCCTCAAGAAATATTCCTATGAGAGTGGCATCTCCTAAATTTAAGCCTAGGTTCATTGGACCTTATAAGATCATGGAGATTCTTACCCCTGTTTATTTTCGTTTGCTTCTTCCAGGGACATTTAAGATCCATAACGTGTTCCACAAGTCCTTGTTGAAGAGTTTTGTTGAGCCAGTGGTTCCTACTACTGTGCCTCCTGACCCTGTTTTGGTTGAGGGCAATCTGGAGTATGTGGTTGAGAAAATATTGAATTCTCGTTTTTCTAGACGGAAACTCCAGTATTTGGTTAAATGGAGAGGTTATGGTCAGGAAGACAATTCTTGGGTGTTTGCTTCGGACATCCATGCTAGGAGACTCATCCGTGCGTATCATAGAACTCATCCTGACCGACCTGGTTGCTCAAATGAGGGTTCGGTGACCCCTCCTCAAGGGGGGGGGTACTGTTGTGAATAGGCTGGAAATGAGTTCTGAGCAGAAGCTCCCTCTGGTGGTTACAAACGGTACTGGACTGTCCAGTGAAGATTGTGAGGATTGGGAATCAGGTGTTACTGACTGGTCTTATATAAGGGAGTCACCTTCCCATCAGGGTTGCCGGTGATCAATTGTTCTGGTCTCAATCCTTGATTCCTGTTTCCTTGGTAGCCTGCTGTGTCGTGTCTGAATCTCCTGCTATCAGATAAGACATTTTTCTTTTTGTTTTTGTGCTTGATTTTTGCATTTTGTCCTGCACTTCTGTGGGGGCCTTCAGGGTCTCCTCTGGGGCTTTTGCTTCTCAGTTCAGTTCAGCCACTGTTGTTTGTACTTTTGCTTTTTCCAGTTTTTTCAGTGGCTGCTGTTTTGTTTTTGGTTACACCAAGAAACTAATTTAGGTGGTAGAGGTCGTGTGATCTCAGGTGTTTTTGAAATTAGTAGAGTTGGTGCTTTTCAGGGTTTTTTGGGATTGCAGTAAGTGCCCTTCCTATCCTTTTCTATTTAGTAAGTTTGGGCCCCAACGTTTGCTCATACTATTTTCTGTCTGTGTCAGTATTTCTTCTTGTCTAACCGCCATTACATGTTTGGGGGCTTTCTATGTTCTTTGGGGATCTGCTCCGGGGCAGATAGCTTTCCTCTTTCTATCTTTAGGTGTAGTTAGTTTCTCAGGCTGTGACGAGGCGTCTAGGACCAACGTAGGAACGCTCCACGGCTGCCTCTAGTTGTGGTGGTTAGTCAGGGTACTGCAATCTCATAGTTTCCAACTGCTCTGGTGTATTTCCTTTTTTGCCTGCTCTCCTCAGCTACCAAATCATAACACATGTGCATAAATAACGCAAACGCATGCAAAAATGCATGCACACGCAGTGGGGTTTTTTTGCATCATGTGTAAGCTGATGTGGATAAAAAACGCTGCGTCAGCATGCGTTTTGGCATGCGTTTGCGCATGCAGTTGATACGCTGCCCACACAATTGCTAATGTGAACCTAGCCTTAGACATTCTAAAAATATACAAACGCCTTTTGGAGAGATAACTACAGTAATGACTGCTGTGTCCAACTAATGGCTATTGTAGTATACAATTAAAACAATTTGGAGAAGAAAAGTATATATAAATTAATCTTATTTTTATTGATGAATAACAATTATAATAAAACCATTTACAAAATTGGGAGAATTAAACAAAAGAAGCCACTAATGCATGTACAGAAGATTAGATTATATTGCAAACCACTGACCACCTGGGTCACATATTATGTAAATACATTAGTGCAAGGGTAGGTGGCTATGAAAACTAGTGGGGTAAAACTCACAAATACAAACAAAAACAGCCTAATGCTCCATAACATAAGTGTGACGCTGTCTAGTCATTTTTCACAAAAAAGCCATGTGATAAGGGAGTAAATGAATCCAGGGACAAATATCAGTAGTGTATGTCAAAGGCAAAGGGGCAAGACAAACAGATAGTCAAATGGTAAAGTCCAAGGTCAAACAACAAATATCAGTACAGCAGAACACAGAGCAATAGGAAAACACAACACTGAGCAAAGCTATCACTGGCAATGGACCTACCATTGTCAGATAGCTAAATAGCCTGGCAATCACCCAGAAAGGATGACACCTGAAGGAAACTCGGCAATCCTAGATTGATTGAGCTGCTGGACAATCCTTAATTTGCAAGGAGATAGCCCGTCATGCCCTATCCCTTAATTGGGCGTATCAAATATAAGCCCTTCCAAGCTTGAAAAACCACTTAGGTCAGGGATAAGTGGAAGTGGGTATGCATTCTTAATGCTGATTTGTTCAGTTCTCGGACATGAGGCAAGGACGGAGGTCACCATTTTTCTTTTTTTAGTTAGAAAAACCAAGCAGCTGCAGGGAAGGAAGAATGACGTCACATAATTTTTCATGGCAGTAGGTTCAGGCCCAGACAAATTATAAAAGCGAGCTTTATGTAATTTGGTATTAGGGACAAAATGAATAGCACAATCATAGGGATGATGCGGCGGTAGTATCTCCGAAGTCTTTCAGATACCCCGGCTTGCCCTCCAGGCTAGAGGAGCATATTTCTACTGACCCTAAACATTTGTTATGACAATTGAGGCTCTGTTTAACAATTTATTTATGAAACCAATCAATAATGGGATTGTGAATAAACAGCCATGGAAGCCTCAGTACCAACCTAGAAGACAAATTATCCAAAACAAAACAGAAGATGGGTTCAGAGTGATGTGTTCCCATTTAGATAGGGAATTCCACTGTTACTCATTTTAGAAAATTCTGAAGAAACGATGTCTTGTCAATGGCGAAAATTTGAATGGGTCTTTCTAAACTAACTATCCCTAATCCTAATTTCATAACCAGCCCCGAATCAATAAAGTTAACTGCCGACCCACAATCAATGGAAGTCAATGCTGATAATACCTGGTTGTTGAAGGATAGAACTACATTAAGCAGTACTTTTCTCAGAGGAATAAAAAAGGTGTCATGACCCAGGACGGGGTTTGGTCTTTGTCCCGTCCTGGCCAGTCTGGGGTTAATGGTTTCAGCCTCTCTCTGGCAGAGGGCGGCTATTTAGTTGCCAATTGACCTAGGTCTGGTGTCAGTTATACTCCTGCCCTCGGCTGAGTTAGTTGAACTCCTGTGTGCCTGTGACTTGTGCCTGATCTTGTTGCTTGTTTGGTTTTGACCCGTTCCGTCTCTTCGTTGTGAGCTTGTCTACTGTCTTGGTACTGTGTATTTGCCCGTCCTGGTTTTCTGATCCCTTGGCTACGTTCTGGTTATTCTCTGCCTGCTCCTCTTGTACTGCGTTGCTCCCTCTGTTGTGAATAGGCTGGAAATGAGTTCTGAGCAGAAGCTCCCTCTGGTGGTTACAAACGGTACTGGACTGTCCAGTGAAGATTGTGAGGATTGGGAATCAGGTGTTACTGACTGGTCTTATATAAGGGAGTCGCCTTCCCATCAGGGTTGCCGGTGATCAATTGTTCTGGTCTCAATCCTTGATTCCTGTTTCCTTGGTAGCCTGCTGTGTCGTGTCTGAATCTCCTGCTATCAGATAAGACATTTTCTTCTTTTTGTTTTTGTGCTTGTTTTTTGCATTTTGTCCTGCACTTCTGTGGGGGCCTTCAGGGTCCCCTCTGGGGGCTTTTGCCCTCTCAGTTCAGTTCAGCCACTGATGTTTGTACATTTGCTTTTTCTAGTTTTTTCAGTGGCTGCTGTTTTGATTTTAATTACACCAGAGAACTAATTTAGGTGGTAGAGGTCGTGTGATCTCAGGTGTTTTTGAAATTAGTAGTGTTGGTGCTTTTCAGGGTTTTTTGGGATTGCAGTAAGTGCCCTTCCTATCCTTTTCTATTTAGTAAGTTTGGGCCCCAACGTTTGCTCATACTATTTTCTGTCTGTGTCAGTATTTCTTCTTGTCTAACCGCCATTACATGTTTGGGGGCTTTCTATGTTCTTTGGGGATCTGCTCCGGGGCAGATAGCTTTCCTCTTTCTATCTTTAGGTGTAGTTAGTTTCTCAGGCTGTGACGAGGCGTCTAGGACCAACGTAGGAACACTCCACGGCTGCCTCTAGTTGTGGTGGTCAGTCAGGGTACTGCAATCTCATAGTTTCCAACTGCTCTGGTGTATTTCCTTTTTTTTTGCCTGCTCTCCTCAGCTACCAAATCATAACAGTATCACTGGCCTAAACTGAAAATTATATGGTACTCACAGAAGGGAAAAATTGTGGAAAGAAAAAAGTTGTCAGAGTTGTCAGAGATTTTTTTTTCTGTTTGTTGCATTTTTTTTTTTCCCTCTGTATCTCTGGGTGCTGGGGAGGATTTTTTTCTTTTCTCTCAATGGAGTTTGCACAGTTGTCTGGCCGTGTGGATCAGCTTGCCACTGAGGTTCGGAGTATTGCTACCTATCTTGCTGGGTTGCCTGTTGTGGAACCTAGGATTCCCATGCCAGATTTGTTTTTAGGGGATCGAGCTAAGTTTCTGAATTTCAAAAATAACTGTAAATTGTTTTTTGCCTTAAAATCTAAGTCCTCAGGGAACGCAGCGCAGCAGGTTCAAATTGTCATCTCTCTCCTGCGCGGCGATCCTCAGGATTGGGCTTTTTCCCTGACACCTGGGGATCCTGTTTTGAGTGATGTTGATGCATTTTTTCAGGCTTTGGGGTTATTGTACGATGAGCCTAATATCACTGATCAAGCTGAAAAAACTTTGTTGGCATTAAATCAGGGGCTTGAGGAAGCTGAGTTATACTGTCAGAGATTCCGTAAGTGGGCAGTCCTGACCAAATGGAATGACGACGCTTTGGCAGCTCTTTTTCGGAAGGGTCTGTCAGATAACGTAAAGGATGTTATGGTGGGATTCCCTGTTCCCTCTGGTCTCAATGATTCTATGTCATTAGCGATTCAAATTGACAGACGTTTGCGTGAGCGGAAAGGTATGCGTGGAATAATGTTGCCTTGTGAACCTGCTTCTGAATCCATGCAGTGTGATAGAGTGGTTTCTGGGGCACATCGTCGTGAATTTCGAAAGCGCAATGGGTTATGTTTCTACTGTGGTGATGCCTCTCATGCTATTTCAGTCTGCCCTAAGCGGGGAAGACGTTTTGCACGCTCGGTTGTCTTGGGTGGTGTTCAGACTAAGTTTTTATTAACTGTTACCCTGATATGCTCTCTGTCCTCATTTTCTGCTCAGGCTTTTGTTGATTCTGGAGCAGCTATTAACCTGATGGATATTGATTTTGCTAAACGTGTGGGTTTCCCTTGATACCCCTACGGAAGTCTATTCCCCTACTGGGGATCGATTCTACCCCTTTGGCTGAGAATAAACCTCAGTTCTCTACTCAGGTGATAATGAGGGTAGAACCTGATCATCAGGAGAGTTGCAAATTTTTGGTTCTGTATAATCTGCATGACATTATCGTACTGGGTTTCCCTTGGTTACAGTCTCATAATCCTGTTTTGGATTGGAAATCTGTGTCTGTTACCAGTTGGGGCTGCCAATGTGTTAATACCAACACTCCTGTTTTTTCTGCCTCCCCCAGGCTCAGGATGTTCCTGACATTTTGATTGATTTTTCTGATGTGTTTAGCGAAAGTAAATCTGCATCCTTGCCTCCCCATAGAAGCTATGACTGCGCTATTGAATTAGTGCCTGGTAGTAAATTCCCTAAAGGTCGCCTTTTTAACTTGTCTGTACCTGAACATGACGCTATGCGGTCTTATATCAAGGAGTCATTGGAGAAGGGTCATATCAGACCATCCTCTTTACCCTTAGGTGCCGGTTTTTTCTTTGTGGCCAAAAAGGATGGTTCATTAAGGCCGTGTATTGATTATCGAGTGTGAGCGAGCTGAGTGTGACCGGTGCGCAAGTGTGAACGGTGGTAAGTGTGACTTGTGATTCAGTGAAGAAGTATTTGAAAAACCTTTAATCAAATACCTGTGTGAATTGGTGTGAGTGGCTGAATTGTGGATTGCTGAGTGCCTTTCTACCTATTCTATCTTTTGGGGGCTTTTTTAACCTATTTTTTCTCTCTAAAGGATTAATCTCTTATTTTACTATCTGTGTGTTTAAAGGTTTAAAGGTTAACTATATTGCATTTAAATCTTGGTGTAGCTATATTCACAAGGGGTTAATTAAGGGTGGGGGTTCATAATTAAGGGTTTATAAGGGCCAGCTGGTTGGGACTCAAGTCTTTTTGGAAGTGCATTTGAGCAGCAGGGTGATTTGCTGCTGAAGGAGAAAAAAAAAAAAATCTCTCTTTAAATCTTCTGCTTCAGCGAGTGTGAGCGAGCTGAGTGTGACCGGTGCGCAAGTGTGAACGGTGGTAAGTGTGACTTGTGATTCAGTGACTTTGGATTCAGGGAGTTTCCAAGGGAGGATTTACTGAATTGCTGTTACTGTATATTTTATTAATACTTTTTATTTATTTTTACTTATCTTTGCTGTCTGGTGAAATCCCCATTAGAAATATGCTCCACTATTGCCAATGCCATCCAGTGTACATCTTGCCACATGTATGTAATCCTTGAACAGCCGGTCGAGGGTGCATACTGCTGTGTGAGATGTGAGCACGTTGTGCATTTGGAAGCCCAAATCTTGGATCTAAATGTGCAGCTGGCAACACTGAGATCCATAGACAATATGGAAAGGAGTCTTCTGCTCACTGAGCAGACACTCAATGGGATAGATGAGGGGGGGGATGCTAGGGTGGAGCTGCAGGACACTGAAGTAGGAAGCTGGGTGACAGTTAGAAAGCGGGGTAGAGGAAAGATCGTCAGGGAGGCTAGTCCTGATCTGGCACACCCCAATAAGTTTGCAAAGTTGGCAGATGAGGGGGTTGTCAGTACAGGGGTAGCACTGCTGCAGCCAGGCATGTCCTCTGAAAGCCGGGGGTGTGTCTGCTCCAGTAAGGGGGGAATTAGGAGAGCAGGGCAGGCCAGACAGGTGCTGGTAGTGGGGGACTCAATTATTAGGGGAACAGATAGGGCAATCTGTCACAAAGACAGGGATCGTCGAACAGTGTGCTGCCTACCTGGCGCTCGAGTCCGACACATCGCTGATCGGGTTGACAGATTACTGGGAGGGGCTGGTGAGGACCCAGCGGTCATGGTGCACATTGGCACAAATGACAAAGTTAGAGGCAGGTGGAAGGTCCTTAAAGATGATTTCAGGGAATTAGGCTGCAAGCTTAAAGCAAGGACCTCCAACGTGGTATTTTCTGAAATACTGCCGGTACCACGTGCCACACCAGAGAGGCAACGGGAGATTAGGGAGGTTAATAAGTGGCTCAAGAATTGGTGTAGGAAGGAGGGGTTTGGGTTCCTGGAGAACTGGGCCGACTTCTCAGTTGGCTACAGGTTCTATGCTAGGGATGGGCTGCACCTCAATGGGAGGGTGCAGCTGTGCTGGGGGAGAAAATGGCTAGAAGGTTGGAGGAGTCTTTAAACTAGGGACTGGGGGGGAGGGAATTCATTTTATAGGAGGGGAAGGCAGTACAGATAGAGACCTGGGCACAAATAATGAAATTGGGGGTGGGGTGGCATGGGGGGTGGGGTTAGGACAGTTAATAATTTAAGAAAGAATAGAGGTTCAGAGAGATACATAAAGTGCATGTATACTAATGCCAGAAGCCTCACCAACAAAATGGCGGAATTAGAATTAATTTTGTTGGAACATAATTATGACATGGTGGGGATATCTGAGACTTGGCTGGATGAGAGCCACGACTGGGCGGTTAATTTACAGGGCTATAGTCTGTTTAGAAATGACCGTAAAAATAAGCGAGGTGGGGGTGTGTGTTTATATGTAAAATCATCCTTAAAACCCATCCTGCGTGATATCTGTGAATCTAATGAAGATGTAGAGTCTCTGTGGGTGGAGATTAGGGGAGGGGGAAAAATAATAAATTATTGATAGGGGTTTGTTATAAGTCTCCTAAAATAATGGAAGCAACAGAGAATATCCTCGTAAAGCAAATAGATGAAGCAGCAACTCAAGGAGAAGTCATTATTATGGGGGACTTCAACTACCCTGAAATACATTGGGGAACAGAAACCTGCAGTTCCAGCAAAGGTAATAAGTTTTTGGCAACTATGAGAGACAATTACCTTTCACAACTAGTTCAGGACCCAACAAGAGGGGGGGGCACTGCTAGACCTAATATTATCCAACAGGCCAGACCGCATATCAAATATAAGGGTTGGGGGTCACTTGGGTAATAGTGATCACAAAATAATAAGTTTCATGTATCCTTTAATAAGATGTGTAGTCGAGGGGTTACAAGGACACTAAACTTCAGGAAGGCAAATTTCCAACGGATGAGAGATGATCTTGGTGCAATAAACTGGGACGATATCCTGAGACATAAAAATACACAAAGAAAATGGGAGACTTTTATTAGTATCCTGAATAGGACCTGTGCACAGTATATACCCTATGGGAATAAACATGCTAGAATTAGGAGGAAACCACTATGGCTAAATAGAGCTGTAAGGGGCGCAATAAGGGACAAAAAGAAAACGTTTAGGGAATTAAAGCAAGTAGGTAGTGAAGAGACATTAAATAAATACAGAAGACTGAATAAATTCTGTAAAAAGCAAATCAAGACAGCAAAGATTGAGGCAGAGAGACTCATTGCCAGAGAAAGTAAAAATAATCCCAAAATATTCTTTAACTACATAAATAGCAAGAAACTAAAAAATGATAGTGTTGGTCCCCTTAAAAATAGTCTGGGTGAAATGGTGGATGAGGATGAGGAAAAAGCCAATATGCTAAATGACTTTTTTTCAACTGTATTTACACAAGAAAATCCCATGACAGATAACATGATCAGAGATAAAAAAATTTCTCCATTAAATGTCACATGCTTAACCCAGCAGGAAGTACGGCGGCGTCTAAAAATCACTAAAGTTGACAAATCCCCGGGCCCGGATGGGATACACCCCGAGTACTGCAGGAATTAAGTACAGTTATAGATAGACCATTATTTTTAATCTTTAAAGATTCCATAATAACTGGGTCTGTACCACAGGACTGGCGTATAGCAAATGTGGTGCCAATATTCAAAAAGGGGGCAAAAACTGAACCTGGAAATTATAGGCCAGTGAGCTTAACATCTACTGTGGTTAAAATCCTGGAGGGTTTTTTAAGGGATACTATATTGGAGTATCTGAAGCTGAATAACCTCATGACACAGTATCAGCATGGGTTTACGAGGGATCGTTCTTGTCAGACTAATCTGATAAGCTTTTATGAAGGGGTAAGTTCAGGACAGGACCAAGGGAATGCAGTGGACGTGGTGTTCATGGACTTCTCAAAAGCTTTTGATACAGTGCCACACAAAAGGTTGATACATAAAATGAGAACAATGGGGATAGGGGAAAATATGTGTAAGTGGGTTAAGAACTGGCTCATGGATAGAAAACAAAGGGTGGTTATTAATGGAGCACACTCGGACTGGGTCACGGTTAGCAGTGGGGTACCACAGGGGTCAGTATTGGGGCCGCTTCTCTTTAACATATTTATTAATGACCTTGTAGGGGGCATACAGAGTAGTATTTCAATATTTGCAGATGACACTAAACTCTGCAGGGTAATAAATACAGAGGAGGATAATTTTATATTACAGGAGGATTTATGTAAACTAGAAGCTTGGGCTGATAAATGGCAAATGAGCTTTAATGGGGATAAATGTAAGGTCATGCACTTGGGTAGAACAAATAAGATGTATAATTATGTGCTTAATTGTAAAACACTGGGCAAAACTGTCACTGAAAAAGACTTGGGTGTATGGGTGGACGACAAACTCACATTTAGTGGCCAATGTCAGGCAGCTGCTGCCAAGGCAAATAAAATAATGGGATGCATTAGACGAGGCATAGATGCTCATGAGGAGAACATAATTTTACCTCTATACAAGTCACTGGTGCGACTACACTTAGAATACTGTGTGCAGTTCTGGTCTCCGGTGTATAAGAAAGACATAGCTGAACTGGAGCGGGTGCAGAGAAGAGCGACCAAGGTTATTAGAGAACTGGGGGGTCTGCAATACCAAGACAGGTTATTACACTTGGGGTTATTTAGTTTGGAAAAACGAAGGCTTAGGGGTGATCTTATTACAATGTACAAATATATGAGGGGACAGTACAAAGACCTTTCTAATGATCTTTTTACTCTTAGACCTGTGACGGGGACGAGGGGGCATCCTCTACGTCTGGAAGAAAGAAGGTTTAGCCATAATCACAGATGCAGATTCTTTACTGTAAGAGCAGTGAGACTATGGAACTCTCTGCCGTCTAATGTTGTAATGAGTGATTCCTTACTAAAATTTAAGAAGGGACTGGATGCCTTTCTTCAAAAGTATAATATTGCAGCCTATATTCACTAATTTCCTAGATACAGCGTTGATCCAGGGAGCTAGTCTGATTGCCGTATGTGGAGTCGGGAAGGAATTTTTTTCCCCAATGTGAAGCTTACTGTTTGCTAGTGTTGAGCATTCCGATACCGCAAGTATCGGGTATCGGCCGATATTCGCTGTATCGGAATTCCGATACTTAGTTCCGATATTTTTCATATATCGTATACCGGAATCGGAAGTTCCCATAATTCTTTGAGAGGCAATGTGATGTTAGTCAGCCAATGAGGAATCCTACGAAGTGTGGGCACATCCTGTAATGATGCGGTCATCTTAACTAATGGCATGGCTGTGATTGGCTGCTGAAATGATGTCAGAATGCACTATAAAAGGCGCCGCCGCCATTTTAGCGTCACTGTGCTGTGAACTCAGTAAGGGACAGAACGCTACTCTGCTCACTCTGAGGGACAGTTAGATATTGCGATTTTGTGTACTACTGTGCTTGAGGCAGGCTAGTTTACCAACCGCTGTGTAAAGCTTCATTTTGCCAGTGTTGTTTTAACAGCTCTGTGCAAGGTGTGTGTGTGACAGTGCAGGTGACGCTGCAGTTTGCTCTGCATCCACCGCTGTTTGTAGGCATCTGCACGTGTCACTGACTCTTTTTTTTTTTTATTTTATTTAGTGGAATTGGTGCAGCTCCATTATATTAGAAAAAAATCAAATCTATTAGTGTGACGTGCTTCCATCCGTATACAATACATTGGTTGCAAACACTATAGAAGTACAGAAAGGAGCTTTTCACAGATAGTGAATAGTTGTGTTTCAGTGTTCACTGCAGTCTGTGAGGTTTTGATTTTTTGAGTGCAGATCACGCTCCAGTTAGTTCTTCAACCACTGCTGGTTGTAGTCTGCTGAGCGTGTGTCACTGCCTCATCCTTCACATTTTTCTCTAATTGGTGCTGCTCCATTTTAGTGGAAAAAAATCTAATCTATTAGTGTGACGCGCTTCCATCCGTATACAATACATTGGTTGCAAACACTATAGAAGTACACAAAGGGGCCTTTAACAGCTACAGAACAGTTGTGTTTCAGTGTTCACTGTAGTCTGTGAGCTTTTCATTTTGTGAGTGCAGATTACGCTCCAGTTTGTTCTTCAACCACTGCCGGTTGTAGTCTGCTGAGCGTGTGTCACTGCCTCATCCTTCACATTTTTCTCTAATTGGTGCTGCTCCATTTTAGTGGAAAAAAATCTAATCTATTAGTGTGACGCGCTTCCATCCGTATACAATACATTGGTTGCAAACACTATAGAAGTACACAAAGGGCCTTTAACAGATATGAACAGTTGTGTTTCAGTGTTCACTGTAGTCTGTGAGCTTTTCATTTTGTGAGTGCAGATTACGCTGCAGTTTGTTCTTCAACCACTGCCGGTTGTAGTCTGCTGAGCGTGTGTCACTGCCTCATCCTTCACATTTTTCTCTAATTGGTGCTGCTCCATTTTAGTGGAAAAAAATCTAATCTATTAGTGTGACGCGCTTCCATCCGTATACAATACATTGGTTGCAAACACTATAGAAGTACACAAAGGAGCTTTTCACAGATAGTGAATAGTTGTGTTTCAGTGTTCACTGCAGTCTGTGAGGTTTTGATTTTTTGAGTGCAGATCACGCTCCAGTTAGTTCTTCAACCACTGCTGGTTGTAGTCTGCTGAGCGTGTGTCACTGCCTCATCCTTCACATTTTTCTCTAATTGGTGCTGCTCCATTTTAGTGGAAAAAAATCTAATCTATTAGTGTGACGCGCTTCCATCCGTATACAATACATTGGTTGCAAACACTATAGAAGTACACAAAGGGGCCTTTAACAGCTACAGAACAGTTGTGTTTCAGTGTTCACTGTAGTCTGTGAGCTTTTCATTTTGTGAGTGCAGATTACGCTCTAGTTTGTTCTTCAACCACTGCCGGTTGTAGTCTGCTGAGCGTGTGTCACTGCCTCATCCTTCACATTTTTCTCTAATTGGTGCTGCTCCATTTTAGTGGAAAAAAATCTAATCTATTAGTGTGACGCGCTTCCATCCATATACAATACATTGGTTGCAAACACTATAGAAGTACACAAAGGGGCCTTTAACAGCTACAGAACAGTTGTGTTTCAGTGTTCACTGTAGTCTGTGAGCTTTTCATTTTGTGAGTGCAGATTACGCTCCAGTTTGTTCTTCAACCACTGCCGGTTGTAGTCTGCTGAGCGTGTGTCACTGCCTCATCCTTCACATTTTTCTCTAATTGGTGCTGCTCCATTTTAGTGGAAAAAAATCTAATCTATTAGTGTGACGCGCTTCCATCCGTATACAATACATTGGTTGCAAACACTATAGAAGTACACAAAGGGGCCTTTCACAGATACTGAACAGTTGTCTGCAGGGTTCACTGTATTCTGTGAGGAATAACCACACTTAGGCCTTATAACTTTTCTGACTTTCTTTATCAATCTACCAAGATGAAGAAGTCAGTGAGTAAGGCACGTGGTCGTGGTCGAGGCCGTGGATTTGCAGCAGGGAGAGGACGTGGGGATTCTGTGGCTGCTGCCGCACCAGTGACACAGCATCCACCAGTTTTCCCCGTGAGCGTTCCTTTATGCGCACTTTTGTAGGAGCTCAGCGTACCCCCCTGCTGCGTGAAGAACAAATTGAAGCCGTTGTTGGTTGGATGGCAGCCAATGCATCGACTTCAATAGCTTCCACCTCCTCTCAGGACCACAGCACTGTTGAACAACCATCAGTCTCTTCACCGCCTGCCAAATTGCCCAGGCAGTCAGAGAGCTCTGTACAGGAGCCAGCTGAGTCTCTGCTTCTGTTCTCAGAATCTGTTGGCTTGGAAACAGGGGCCCAGCCAAGCAGCATTCTGGAATGTGAAGAAGAGGCAGTATGCAGTGATGCGCAACAGCTGTGTCTCTCTGAATCTGAAGAGGCGGGTGAGCCAGTGCCGATGGTCAGCACACCGCAGAACGCATCTGATGATGATGAGACTCAGTTGCCAGTTTCTGTTGAGCATGGTGCTGGCCAGACCACCCAACAACAGCAGGTGTTGGAAGAGGGTAGTGGTGGAGATGATGAGGTCCAAGACCCAACATGGCGTGAGGAACAGGAAGGTGGTGGGAGCAGCTCTGAGGAAGAGATTGCCCCAACGGTCCAAACAGTAGGGAGAGGTAGGCTGCAGACTCGCTTGCCTGTAGCCTCCAGTTTGGCACCCGTTCGGAGCAGTTCTCTTCCAACAGCCAAACCGGGCGCTCCCAGGACTTGCTCTGCGTGGTCCTTTTTTGATACAGTTGCAGATGATATTTGCTATGTCAAATGCAAGCTGTGTAATCAAAAAATTAAAAGAGGTAAAAGTGTCAGTAACCTTAATACAACAAATATGTGGAAACATGTGCGGTCAAAGCACTTTGTTGAGTTACAAAGACACACTGGAGATGTAGGCCAACCTACAGCAGCACCTACATCTTCAGCTCGTGTTGGAGCCTCTTCCTCCAGTTCACACACAGCTGGTTCGGCTTCCTCAAAGGATCGCCATGGAAGAACCTCTGTCACTGTTGTCCAGAGACACAGTGTTATTCCACCCACAGCTGCAAGTTCCCTGTCATCCTCACACACCCAGGCCACAAAACAGCCATCGGTAGCACAGGCATGGGATAAAAGACGGCCATACTCGGCAAACCATCCACGAGCACAGGCTCTGAATGCTGGCATTGCAAAACTCCTGTCCCTTGAAATGCTGTCATTCAGGCTGGTGGAGACTGACAGTTTCCATGAATTAATGGCATTGGCAGTCCCACAATACAATGTGCCCAGCCGATTTTATTTCAGCAGGCAAGCCGTCCCTGGTCTGCAAAAGCATGTTGAGGCAAAAATTAAACATGCGCTACTAAACGCCGTCAGTAGCAAGGTCCACCTGACCACGATGCGTGGACCAGTACCCATGGCCAGGGACGATTCCTTTCACTCACTGCCCATTGGGTGAATGTTGTGGAGCCGGGTACAGATCTTGCGAGTGGCGCTGTACGTGTTCTGCCAACTCCAAGGATTGCCGGAATCAAGTCTGTCCACATTGACTCCTCCTCCTACTCCAGTTCCTCAGAATCATCGCTGCAGGAGCCGTCACGGTCTACCTCCACATGGACCCGTGGACGCTTACCTGATGCGACCGATATGAGCACAGCCGTGGCCAAACGGCAACAGGCCGTTCTGAAATTAATTCCCATGGGGAATCGAAGCCACACAGCGCAGGAGGTCTGGAATGCCATCAAGCAGGAGAGCGACGTGTGGTTTTTGCCAGCGAATCTCCAGCCAGGCTTGGTAGTGTGTGACAATGGCCGAAATCTGGTGGCAGCTCTGGGCCTTGGCAACCTCACTCACATACCATGTCTGGCACATGTGCTCAACTTGGTCGTGCAGAGTTTTTTGAGGGACTATCCGGATCTTGATGCACTGCTGCACAAGGTCCGCCTAGAGTGCGCTCACTTGCGACGTTCCAGCATGGCCAGATCGCGCATTGCAGCTCTGCAACGCAGATTTCGCCTTCCTGAACATCGCATCATATGTGACGTATCCACCAGGTGGAATTCAACGTTACATATGTTGGAGCGGTTGTGTGAGCAGCAGCCAGCAGTTATGGAGTATCAGCTGCATCAGGCGCAATCAACACGCAATTTGCGCCGTCCACACTTCACCATTAATGAGTGGGCCAATATGAAGGACATGTGCCACGTTTTGCGTGCGTTTGATGAGTCAACGCGGATGGCGAGTGCAGATGATGCACTAGTCAGCCTGACTGTCCCCCTTATCTGCCTGCTTCAAAAACACTGCAAGCAATAAGGGATGAGGTTTTGGAAGAGGTGGAGGATGAGGAGTAGAGTTGAGCGATACTTTCCGATATCCTAAAGTATCGGAATCGTAATGGTATCGCCGATATCACTAAATATCGGCGATACCCGATACCGATACCGGGGAAGTCCCATGTAAGTCTATGGGAACAAAAATATCGAAATTAAAAAAAAACCCATTCTTGCCTTGTTGGTTAATTGTACATGAAGGAAAACAAGAAAGGTAATGTAGAATTTTATGGGGGAGGTTGAGGAGACATTAAAGGCATAGATGTTTAACCCAATCCAATGGAATAGCATTAATTTTTTTTTTTTAGTAAAAACGTTCGGATTGACGAAAAAAAAATTCACAATGGTTGTTAACCTTTTTTTCTATTTTGTCAAATATGTCTGTTTCACAACTTCCATGGTCTTCACCTTTTTAACTTTTCACCACACTTTTCCTTCATAACTTCAGCAGCATCATCTTTCTCATCAAATTATTCTTCATTTTCCCACCTTCTTAATCTTCTAAAACTTCTTGCAAATTCATCTTTTTGTTAACATACTTTATATTGTTCTTATTAAACAGTTATTATTCTTCATATTCTACTTCTTCATCTTCTTCCTATTCACCTTTTCATCATATTCTTATTTGTGACAGACATTCCTGTACTTGTAATCTGTAAAACTCTAAATTTTTTCATCCTTCCGTTCTTGCTGTCACGAAAGATTTTAAATTACAACGTATTTGTCCCGTTCAGTTTAGCCTGCAGCAGCATCAGGCATTTTCCAGGGGCACCACGAGGAGGAACGGACTCACCCCCATACACTGCTTAGTCTTCTTCTGCTTAGAATTTAAAAGCATATATTTTGCTCTTCATTTTGGTCTTATACTTAATGTTCTTCTGCTTTTTGATCTTCTGCTTATTGTTCTTCTGTCTCTTGTTCTGTATCTTGTAGTTTGTCTTAACCTTCTTGTCCTGTTGGTGATAGTACAAAAGCCAATGGAAGTAACGAGGAACAGCTGACTGTGCTGGAACCCGGAGGGTCAGCAGAAGGAAAAGAGCCAATGGCACAACCGAGGACCAGCTGACGTTACTGGGACAGGGTTACTAAGCAGGAGGTACCTGTGCTCCAAAGCACTACCAAGGACCAGCAGACGTTGCTGGAACTCGGATACCGACATGGAGGCACCTAGGCCAAAGGCACTGCCGGAGAACCAGCTGCGGTACTGGAACCCGGATGGGTAGCAAAAAGGTACAAGAGCCAATGAAGTAATGAGGACCAGCTGACTGTGCTGGAACCCGGAGGGTCAGCAGAAGGAAAAGAGCCAATGGCACAACCGAGGACCAGCTGACGTACTGGGACACGGTTACTAAGCAGGAGGTACCTGTGCTCCAAAGCACTACAAGGACAGCAGACGTTGCTGGAACTCGGATACCGACATGGAGGCACCTAGGCCAAAGGCACTGCGGAGAACCAGCTGACGGTACTGGAACCCGGATGGGTAGCAGAAGGTACAAGAGCCAATGAAAGTAATGAGGACCAGCTGACTGTGCTGGAACCCGGAGGTCAGCAGAAGGAAAAGAGCCCCAAAGGCACAACCGAGGACCAGCTGACGTTACTGGGACACGGTTTACTAAAGCAGGAAGGTACCGTGCTCCAAAGCACTACCAAGGACCAGCAGACGTTGCTGGAACTCGGATACCGACATGGAGGCACTAGGCCAAAGGCACTGCGGAGAACCAGTGACGGTACTGGAACCCGGATGGGTAGCAGAAGGTACCCATGGAAATTAAAGTTGAGGCAGCAGGACTGTTTTTCCGTTCACACAGCAGGGGAACAGCTGACATTACTGAACCCCAGTAACACGGGAGCAAGTGTAGACTGTGCTAACAGCACTTCCGAGAAACAACTGGCGGTGTTGTAGCCCAGGGATGAGAAGAGAACATGGTGGAGGCAGCAGGACTGTTTGCCGTTCACACAGGGGAACAGCTGACATTTTCTGAACCCCAGTAACACAGGAGCAAGTGTAGACTGTGCTAACAGCACTTCCGAGAAACAACTGGCGGGGTTGTAACCCAGGGATGAGAAGAGAACATGGTGGAGGCAGCAGGACTTTTTTTCCGTTCACACAGCAGGGGAACAGCTGACATTACTGAACCCCAGTAACACGGGAGCAAGTGTAGACTGTGCTAACAGCACTTCCGAGAAACAACTGGCGGTGTTGTAAACCCAGGGATGAGAAGAGAACATGGTGGAGGCAGCAGGACTGTTTTGCCGTTCACACAGCAGGGGAACAGCTGACATTTCTGAACCCCAGTAACACAGGAGCAAGTGTAGACTGTGCTAACAGCACTTCCGAGAAACAACTGGCGGTGTGTTGAACCCATGGGATGAAAAGAACATGGTGGAGGCAGCAGGACTGTTTGCCGTTCACACAGCAGGGGAACAGCTGACATTACTGAACCCCAGTAACACGGGAGCAAGTGTAGACTGTGCTAAACAGCACTTCCGAAAACAACTGGGGGTTTGTTGTAACCCGGGGATGAAAGGAACAGGTGGGGGGGGCAGCAGGACTTTTTGCCGTTCACACACCCGGGGAACAGCGGACATTACTGAACCCCAGTAACACGGAGCAAGTGTGGGACTGTGCTAACGCACTTCCGGAGAAACAACTGGGGGGTGTTGTAACCCGGGGATGAGAAGAGAACATGGTGGGGGGGGCAGCGGGACTTTTTGCCGTTCACCACAGCAGGGAACGCTGCATTTACTGAAACCCCATTTAACACGGAGAAGTGTAGACTGTGCTAACAGCACTTCCGAAAAAACCAACTGGCGGTGTTGTAACCCAAGGGATGAGAAGAGAACAGGGTGGAGGCAGCATTTTTTTTTTTTGGCGTTCACACAGCGGGGAAAAGCTGACTTTACTGAACCCCAGTAAACGGAGCAAGTGTAGATGTGCTAACAGCACTTTCCGGAAACAATGGCGGTGTTGTAACCCAGGAATGAAAAAGAGAACATGGTGGAGGCAGCAGGACTGTTTGCCGTTTCACACAGCGGGGAACAGTGACATTCCCTGAACCCCAGTAACACAGGACAAGTGTAGACTGTGCTAACACACTTCCGAGAAAAAAACTGGCGGTGTTGTAACCCGGGATGGAAGAAAACAGGGTGGGGGGAAGCGGACTTTTTGCCGTTACACAGAGGGGAACAGCTGACATTACTGAACCCCAGTAACACGGGCAAGTGTAGACTGTGCAAACAGCACTTCCGAGAAACAACGGGCCCGGTGTTTTAACCCAGGGATGAGAAGAGAACTGGTGGAGGCAGCAGGAACTTTTTCCCGTTCACACAGAAAGGGGAACACCCGAAAATTACTGAACCCCATAACACGGGAGCAAAGTGTAGACTGTGCAAAACAGCATTCCGAGAAACAACTGGCGGTGTTGTAACCCAGGGTTTGAGAAGAGAAAGGGGTGGAGGCAGAAGGACTTTTTGCCGTTCACACAGCAGGGGAACAGCTGACATTACTAAACCCCCAGAAAACACAGGAGCAAGTGTAGATGTGCTAACAGCACTTCCGAGAAAAACTGGCGGTGTTGTAACCCGGGATGAGAAGAGAACATGGTGGGGGGCAGCAGGACTTTTTGCCGTCACACAGCGGGAAACGCTGACATTACTGAACCCCAGTAACACAGGAGCAAGTGTAGACTGTGCTAACAGCACTTCCGAGAAACAATGGCGGTGTTGTAAACCCCAGGGATGAGAAGAAAAACAGGTGGAGGCAGCAGGACTTTTTGCCGTTCACACAGCAGGGAACAGCTGACATTACTGAACCCCAGTAAACGGGAGCAAGTGTAGATGTGCTAAAAAGAAATTTTCCGAGAAAAACAGGCGGTTGTAACCCAGGGATGAGAAAGAAAAGGTGGAGGAGCAGGACTTTTTTGCCGTTCACAGGGGGGAACAGCTGACATTACTGAACCCCAGTAACACAGGAGCAAGTGTAAATGTGCTAAAAAGCACTTCCGAAACAACTGCGGGTTGAACCCGGATGAGAAAAAACATGGTGGGCACCGGACTTTTGCCGTTCAACGCGGGAAACGCGACTTTATCCCAGTAAAGGAGCAATTGTAGACTGTCTAACGACTCCAAAACAACGGGTGTTGAAACCCAATGAGAAAGAACGGTGGGCACAGACTTTTCCGCACACAGCGGAAAAAACAGCGAATTACGCCCAAACGAGAATTAATGTTACAGCACTTCCGGAAACACTGGCGTTTGAAACCAGGGATGAGAAGAACGGGTGGAGGGCGGCTTTTCCGTTCCACAGCGGGGAACCGCGACATTACTAACCCAGTAACACAGGAGCAAGTGTAGACGTGCAACACCTTCGAAAAACAACTGCGGGTTGAACCCGGATAGAAGAACAGGGGAAAGGCAGCGGCTTTGCCGTTCACAACGGGAACGCTGACATTACGACCCCTTACACAGGGAAGTTGACTGTGTAACAGCACTTCCGAAAACAACTGCGGTGTTGTAACCCAGGGTGAAGAAACAGGTGGGCAGCAGCCTTTTTGCCGTTCAAACAGCGGGAACAGCTAATTCTGCCCAGTAACACGGGCAAGTGTAAGTGCTAAAGCACTTCCGAAAACAACGGCGGTTTGTAACCCGGGAGAAAGGAACATGGTGGGCAGAGGTTTTCCTTCACCGCGGGGAACAGCGAATTACTGAACCCCGAAAAAAACGGGAGCAATGTAACTTTTGCTAACGCACTTCGAGAAACAATGGCGGTGTTGTAACCCAGGGATGAGAAGAGAACATGGTGGGGCAGCGGAATGTTTGCCTTCAAAACCGCAGGGGGAACAGCTACATCGGAACCCCGAAAACACAGGAGCAAGTGAAAGACGGGTGCAAACCCGAAATTCCGAAAAACAACTGGCGGTTTGTAACCAGGGATGAAAGAAAAACAGGGTGGGGGGGCGGGCAGGACTTTTTGCCGTTCAACAGCAGGGGAACAGCTGCCATTATGAACCCCAGTAACCGGGAGGCAAGTTTTAACTGGCAACAGACTTCGAGCAAACAAACTGGCGGTGTTGGAGCCAGGGTCAAGGAGGATGTTTAAATACTAATCAAGTATTTTCCTTGTTACAGTGTCAATTAAAAATGTCTATACTCCCAAACAAGAGAAATATAACCTTTAGTACCATAAAGATGATGATTTTACTTTAAAAAATAATATTTTAAATTAATAATGAAAACATAAACGCATACATTAACATGTTGAAAAGCAATGCAAACCACAATTTAAAAATCGGTTAAAAATCTGCTATAACGGTTTTAAAAAAAGCATACAAGTACATATCAGAATCCATTAATAAATGGATAAGTAACAGTATGTACACCATTTTCATTGCTGAATAATATCACTAAAAAGTTTTTAAAAAATATCTAAAATTTCCATCATGTAATACTGATAATATGTGCCAATCATTTATATTAACAAAAAAAACCTTAAAAAGTGCATAGTGAAAACAGCTATTTATGCCTGACTGTGGATTTTGCAAGCATGACAACGGATAGATAAGGTATATATAGATGAGTCTGCATAGCCACAGATGGTGAATGGCGATGTAATACTGTACCTCAATAAAGTGTGCGTTACAACTACATCCTTTTTTTTTATATAGCTTTTATAAAAGGGTACGTGCATGTATGCTTGCGCCTTTGTTTGGACGCACAGACTGGCTTCCTGCTGTGACGCGTTGGGTATTGGAGCGTCTGTGCGTCTTATGACGCAGACTAACATTCACCCGGGGCGCAACGTTCATCATCGCAAGCGTACCGACAACACAAAGGCGTTGTCCGACTGCTTACTCAGTAAACATGCACCTATGATGAAACATACACGCATGTGCCCTATTTACAAAACAAGCTACAAGAAAAATGCGTGTGAGGATTGACACAGCTGTTTTGTTAAGGTACAGTATTATATCGACATTGTACAGGTGTCGTATCAGTCTGATAATAGATAATCATTCACCTATTCTATCAGTTGTCGTTCTTTCAGCCACTTACAGGTATATATTTGCTATTGTGACTATGCACTATTGATTTACCAAGGTAATGCATGATTTTTGTTAGCGATTATCATGTTTACATGAAGGACCTTTATGATATGGGCTGTTAACTTTCTAATTCAAATATGTATTTTTTAAAATGACACAAATATAAGTAATGTTGAAGAGGACTATTCCTACATGCATTGTTTGCACAATTATTACAGGTGTACATCACGTCCCTTAAATCAACATTTGGATATTATATTTACTTGTATGCTTTTATTTCAAAGGCAAGAACACTGAAGTATAACCTTCGCACTGCAGCAGTTGTCAAAGTTTCAACCCACATTATGCACTTCCAACATTGCAGTATTTGAGTCATCATGATGTGATTGGATTTGTCTAAGCTATGGAGTGACAAGGTTGACCATCAGTATCCTATAGCATAAGTAGGCTTTTGTGTTTTGCATTTGGGTTTTCGACATGTGCATATCTGTAATAATTGTCACAATTATTTTGTTACCGATTTGTGACAGACAAATCATTTTATGGTTGAAAAGTTGACGTTTCAAATGTTTACAGCTTAGAAATCATGGTGTAGCCTCATATCTATGTGTAGCACTAGACACTTTGAGATGTCATGTTTTTTTCACCATGATTAGGTAGCTAAACAGTAATTTTGCCGACACACAGCAGGGGAACAGCAGGCGTTACTGAACCCCACCCAAACACATCAGCGATTGTTTCATCTGTGCATCTAACACTTCTGAGCAGCAACTGGCGCTGTTGAAGCCCAGGGTCAAGGAGGGTGTAGCAGAGGCCTAGTATGAGACGTTTGAAGTTGAAGTTGTAGTTAGCAGCAGTAATTTTTGCCAGACACACAGCAGGGGAACAGCAGGCGTTACTGAACCCCACAAACACATCAGCGATTGTTTTCATCTGTGCATCTAACACTTCTGAGCAGCAACTGGCGCTGTTGAAGCCCAGGTCAAGGAGGGTGTAGGCACAAAATATTGATTTTATTGCCTTTTACGTGGCCATTGCAAATGTATGTACTTCAAACAAGAATAAATGAAGTTTTACTACGACAATAAAATGATGAATTTCAATTACAAGAATAGAAAAATATTTATACTTGACAGTCCTCTGTGGTTGATAACGTTTAATGGCTAACTGAAAATATGGTAACAAATTCAAAGCTTTCGAGACTACTCAGGTGTCTTCATCAGGCTAAGAGTAAAGCTAAAAATGAAGAATCACATATTTCTACACACAACAGGACACAGAATAGCTAAGACAAGTGAGGGAGGGACAAGTGAGGGGAGACCGGCAACAAAAAGGAGAACAAGGATGAATTATCAGCGCCACACAATCACAGATAAATTAATGAATTTACCTGTGGCAAAAGACTTTTGTATGCCCGGTCAAGCATCATGGATATGGAATTACTGGTATTAAAATATAACTTCAAATATGAGAAACGTAACAAAGGTTTCAGAATATAAGCTCATCATGACCTTTGACACTGTTAGTGATGGAATGAATAGATCACATGGATTTATGTCATTCTATATCAATTAAGGAATCTGCGTCTATGACCTTCCAGGGTCTGAAAACCCCAAAAAATACGCCAATGAGAGGCAATCAAACTTTCTATCCTTATCTAGGAACTGTTCCAATATTTATGTTCATCCCTGTGAGATAATGACAGTTCTGATACACGTCACTTACTTGTCTTACCTATTGCACTATTCCTGTGCCCCTGTTGTGTATAGAAATATGTGATGCTTAATTTTTTAGTTAGTCTTTCCCTGATGAAGAGACGTGAGTAGCCTTGAAAGCTTGCAATTTGTTTCCATCTTTCAGTTATCCATAAAAAGGTATCAACCACTGCTGACTCTGAAGTCTAAATATTTTTCTATCTACTGGCTAACACGGTACAAAGATACACATGTTTTCTAATTTCAAGAAGGAAAAATAAAGAAAATACAAATATAAACGCATATATGCACATGCCAAAAATAAAATGGAACAACACAACACCCAAAAAATTGGTAACAAAATATAGTGTTGTAAATTTAAGAATAAAAGTAAATGTTTTTTTTTATGAATAATGCTTAAGGAACGCTATGTTAAACCATAACATAGTGAAGACAATGGATTTTGTAATAGTCACTCATCATCATCATCGCAAATTTTATGTGACAGTCACAGACAATTCAATTATTTAAGTTCATAAAATCGTAACTTTCTATAGCATGTATGACATGTCCAGCATGGACTCATCAATGTGATTGATGACACAATAATGTACAATAAAAAATAACCATTTAAAAAAACATTAGGCATTGTTTGTCACAATTTAAGTGTGTGCCTGCAAGTGTAGGTGAAACAAAGGCTACGGATAGCAAAGGTATATTCTATGTCTGTATCAGACAGTGGACAGCCTCTGATGGGTAATGCCGATGTTATACTGTACGTCAATAAAGTCTGCGGCTGAAATCATGCATTTTTTGCTTGTTTGAGTGTTGAAGAGGGTAAAAGAATGTCTGGGTTTCGCAAAGCTTTAAATCCGTCAACACTACCTTCCTACTGTCACGCGTAGGGTAGGGTAGCGTGTGGCAATTAGCTGACTATCAAATGTGAGGTTAGGCTGCGTTATTGCGCACTAGGGACGCAAAAAAAAATACAGCAGTAATAATTTAATGTGTAATACTACACCCATGACAAACCAAAAAATTACGTTCCCTCTTTAACAATGTACAAGACTAACAAGCCTAATGGTTGACGCTGACTTAATTGAGATACAGTAATACATCAACATTGTCCATGAGTAACTATGCACTGTGATACCTATATACCAGTATTAATTTATATCTCTTGTGGTTGTTTCAACAGCACTTGCAGGTATAAGACCTATTGTCAGTATGCATGATGCACTTTCTAGATGTAATAATTTATTATTGGACATTATTACCATGTTTACATGCTGGCCATTTCATATAGTGGTGTTTGAAGTTACAGTTGGCATCAGTATGTGTATTTTATAATGTCTGTCATAAATAAACCTCGTGATGATGATGATGAGGGTTTAATGATTCGTACATCCATTGAGTGCATTATCTTACAGGTACAGATAAAGTTCCTTAAAAAGCATTAATTCATAAGTCTGAAATGTACTTTTATGCAAATTAATTTAAAAATGTGAAGAGTAGACTATGTTTTTATTTTTTGTTACCATTTCTAATAGACATGTGCAGATATGCGCTGTGATGACAAATTATTATTTGTCCATATTTGTCATAAAAAAATTTATCATTCTAGGCCTGCAAAACTTCACAATTTCATGTTTTCAGCATAACACAGCAGGGGTGACGGCTCTTCCCTATTTGGAGCATGTTGGTCATGTGTTTTTCTGTCCATGTGTCGGGAACAGGACACTTCTTGCCGTTGACACAGCAGGGGAACAGCTGGCGTTACTGAACCCCACTAACAGTAGAGCTTGTGTTTTGTTCTGTGGACACGACACTTCTGAGCAGCAACTGGCAGTGTTGGAGCCCAGGGAGTAGAGTTCAGGTGGTAGAAAGATGAACATAACAGGAGACATGGATAACGTTGCGAACCAGTTATTTAATCTGAAAACGGACAGACAAATTCTGGCGAGATCCATGCCTTGTTCATTTTCAGAAAAGTAAGCCGGTCTACATTATCGGAGGATAGTCGCATGCGACGGTCTGTTAGTACACCACCTGCAGCACTAAAGACGCGCTCCGATAATACCACTGGCAGCAGGGCAAGCCAGCACCTCCAATGCATACTGGCTAAGCTCTGGCCATGTATCCAGCTTAGAGACCCCAAAACTTGAATGGGGAAGAGCCATCTGGGAGTACACTGAGAGGCAAAGCCAAGTAGTCTGTCACCATCTGACGGATACGTTGCCTCCCGCTGACTGGAGCCCTCTCGGATGGTGTAGACATTTGTGGCGCTGCCACAAAACTTTGCCACATTTTGAACATACTGGTCTTTCCCTGTGCAGAGGCACTGCGTGTGCTCCCTCTTGTTGCAGAGCTCTCTACACTGCCTCGACGCACAGAGCTGCTTTGTAAAGCAGTAGCAGCAGCAGTGCTCTCGGCAGTAAGGTAGAACATTAGGGATTGCACCAGTGTGTCTTGGTACTCCCGCATTTTACGCTCCCGGTTCAACGGTGTGATGAGGCTTTTGACGTTGTCCCGGTAGCGAGGGTCTAGGAGGGTGTACACCCAATAATCAGACGTCGTGAGAATGTGGGCGATGCGGCGGTCGTTTCTTAGGCACTGCAGCATGAAATCAACCATGTGCTGCAGACTCCCAACTGGCAAAGAAACGCTGTCCTCTGCAAGAGGCGTTATCTCTGCCTGCTCTGCATCACCCCACCCTCGCTCTACATACTGACTAGAGCGTTGTGTACCTCCCTCTGGAGCGATGTCTTCCTCCTCCATTGACTCCTCCTCCTCATCCTCCTCACAAAGTGAGCCCTGCCCAGCCCTTTGTGAGGAACCACGTTGCGCTGACTTTCCAGAAGGTGATGGAATTTGTGACTCCTCATCCTCCACCTCTTCCAAAACCTCATCCCTTATTGCTTGCAGTGTTTTTTGAAGCAGGCAGATAAGGGGGACAGTCAGGCTGACTAGTGCATCATCTGCACTCGCCATCCGCGTTGATCATCAAACGCACGCAAAACGTGGCACATGTCCTTCATAGTGGCCCACTCATTAATGGTGAAGTGTGGACGGCGCAAATTGCGTGTTGATTGCGCCTGATGCAGCTGATACTCCATAACTGCTGGCTGCTGCTCACACAACCGCTCCAACATATGTAACGTTGAATTCCACCTGGTGGATACGTCACATATGATGCGATGTTCAGGAAGGCGCAATCTGCGTTGCAGAGCTGCAATGCGCGATCTGGCCATGCTGGAACGTCGCAAGTGAGCGCACTCTAGGCGGACCTTGTGCAGCAGTGCATCAAGATCCGGATAGTCCCTCAAAAAACTCTGCACGACCAAGTTGAGCACATGTGCCAGACATGGTATGTGAGTGAGGTTGCCAAGGCCCAGAGCTGCCACCAGATTTCGGCCATTGTCACACACTACCAAGCCTGGCTGGAGATTCGCTGGCAAAAACCACACGTCGCTCTCCTGCTTGATGGCATTCCAGACCTCCTGCGCTGTGTGGCTTCGATTCCCCATGGGAATTAATTTCAGAACGGCCTGTTGCCGTTTGGCCACGGCTGTGCTCATATCGGTCGCATCAGGTAAGCGTCCACGGGTCCATGTGGAGGTAGACCGTGACGGCTCCTGCAGCGATGATTCTGAGGAACTGGAGTAGGAGGAGGAGTCAATGTGGACAGACTTGATTCCGGCAATCCTTGGAGTTGGCAGAACACGTACAGCGCCACTCGCAAGATCTGTACCCGGCTCCACAACATTCACCCAATGGGCAGTGAGTGAAAGGTATCGTCCCTGGCCATGGGTAACTGGTCCACGCATCGGTGGTCAGGTGGACCTTGCTACTGACGGCGTTTAGTAGCGCATGTTTAATTTTTGCCTCAACATGCTTTTGCAGACCAGGGACGGCTTGCCTGCTGAAATAAAATCGGCTGGGCACATTGTATTGTGGGACTGCCAATGCCATTAATTCACGGAAACTGTCAGTCTCCACCAGCCTGAATGACAGCATTTCAAGGGACAGGAGTTTTGCAATGCCAGCATTCAGAGCCTGTGCTCGTGGATGGTTTGCCGAGTATGGCCGTCTTTTATCCCATGCCTGTCCTACCGATGGCTGTTTTGTGGCCTGGGTGTGTGAGGATGACAGGGAACTTGCAGCTGTGGGTGGAATAACACTGTGTCTCTGGACAACAGTGACAGAGGTTCTTCCATGGCGATCCTTTGAGGAAGCCTTACCAGCTGTGTGTGAACTGGAGGAAGAGGCTCCAACAGGAGCTGAAGATGTAGGTGCTGCTGTAGGTTGGCCTACATCTCCAGTGTGTCTTTGTAACTCAACAAAGTGCTTTGACCGCACATGTTTCCACATATTTGTTGTATTAAGGTTACTGACACTTTTACCTCTTTTAATTTTTTGATTACACAGCTTGCATTTTACATAGCAAATATCATCTGCAACTGTATCAAAAAAGGACCACGCAGAGCAAGTCCTGGGAGCGCCCGGTTTGGCTGTTGGAAGAGAACTGCTCCGAACGGGTGCCAAACTGGAGGCTACAGGCAAGCGAGTCTGCAGCCTACCTCTCCCTACTGTTTGGACCGTTGGGCAATCTCTTCCTCAGAGCTGCTCCCACCACCTTCCTGTTCCTCACGCCATGTTGGGTCTTGGACCTCATCATCTCCACCACTACCCTCTTCCATCACCTGCTGTTGTTGGGTGGTCTGGCCAGCACCATGCTCAACAGAAACTGGCAACTGAGTCTCATCATCATCAGATGCGTTCTGCGGTGTGCTGACCATCGGCACTGGCTCACCCGCCTCTTCAGATTCAGAGAGACACAGCTGTTGCGCATCACTGCATACTGCCTCTTCTTCACATTCCAGAATGCTGCTTGGCTGGGCCCCTGTTTCCAAGCCAACAGATTCTGAGAACAGAAGCAGAGACTCAGCTGGCTCCTGTACAGAGCTCTCTGACTGCCTGGGCAATTTGGCAGGCGGTGAAGAGACTGATGGTTGTTCAACAGTGCTGTGGTCCTGAGAGGAGGTGGAAGGTATTGAAGTCGATGCATTGGCTGCCATCCAACCAACAACGGCTTCAATTTGTTCTTCACGCAGCAGGGGGGTACGCTGAGCTCCTACAAAAGTGCGCATAAAGGAACGCTCACGGGAAAACTGGTGGATGCTGTGTCACTGGGTGCGGCAGCAGCCACAGAATCCCCACGTCCTCTCCCTGCTGCAAATCCACGGCCTCGACCACGACCACGTGCCTTACTCACTGACTTCTTCATCTTGGTAGATTGATAAAGAAAGTCAGAAAAGTTAAGGCCTAAGTGTGGTTATTCCTCACAGACTACAGTGAACCCTGCAGACAACTGTTCAGTATCTGTGAAAGGCCCCTTTGTGTACTTCTATAGTGTTTGCAACCAATGTATTGTATACGGATGGAAGCGCGTCACACTAATAGATTAGATTTTTTTCCACTAAAATGGAGCAGCACCAATTAGAGAAAAATGTGAAGGATGAGGCAGTGACACACGCTCAGCAGACTACAACCGGCAGTGGTTGAAGTACAAACTGGAGCGTAATCTGCACTCACAAAATGAAAAGCTCACAGACTACAGTGAACACTGAAACACAACTATTCACTATCTGTGAAAAGCTCCTTTGTGTACTTCTATAGTGTTTGCAACCAATGTATTGTATACGGATGGAAGCGCGTCACACTAATAGATTAGATTTTTTTCCACTAAAATGGAGCAGCACCAATTAGAGAAAAATGTGAAGGATGAGGCAGTGACACACGCTCAGCAGACTACAACCGGCAGTGGTTGAAGTACAAACTGGAGCGTAATCTGCACTCACAAAATGAAAAGCTCACAGACTACAGTGAACACTGAAACACAACTATTCACTATCTGTGAAAAGCTCCTTTGTGTACTTCTATAGTGTTTGCAACCAATGTATTGTATACGGATGGAAGCGCGTCACACTAATAGATTAGATTTTTTTCCACTAAAATGGAGCAGCACCAATTAGAGAAAAATGTGAAGGATGAGGCAGTGACACACGCTCAGCAGACTACAACCGGCAGTGGTTGAAGTACAAACTGGAGCGTAATCTGCACTCACAAAATGAAAAGCTCACAGACTACAGTGAACACTGAAACACAACTATTCACTA
This sequence comes from Oophaga sylvatica, assembly GCA_033576555.1. Taxonomy (NCBI): domain Eukaryota; kingdom Metazoa; phylum Chordata; class Amphibia; order Anura; family Dendrobatidae; genus Oophaga; species Oophaga sylvatica. Next base: position 490,861,239 of record JARQOD010000001.1, on the reverse strand, counting down.
TCTGTAAAAGCTCCTTTGTGTACTTCTATAGTGTTTGCAACCAATGTATTGTATACGGATGGAAGCGCGTCACACTAATAGATTAGATTTTTTTCCACTAAAATGGAGCAGCACCAATTAGAGAAAAATGTGAAGGATGAGGCAGTGACACACGCTCAGCAGACTACAACCGGCAGTGGTTGAAGTACAAACTGGAGGTAATCTGCACTCACAAAATGAAAAGCTCACAGACTACAGTGAACACTGAAACACAACTATTCACTATCTGTGAAAAGCTCCTTTGTGTACTTCTATAGTGTTTGCAACCAATGTATTGTATACGGATGGAAGCGCGTCACACTAATAGATTAGATTTTTTTCCACTAAAATGGAGCAGCACCAATTAGAGAAAAATGTGAAGGATGAGGCAGTGACACACGCTCAGCAGACTACAACCGGCAGTGGTTGAAGTACAAACTGGAGCGTAATCTGCACTCACAAAATGAAAAGCTCACAGACTACAGTGAACACTGAAACACAACTATTCACTATCTGTGAAAAGCTCCTTTGTGTACTTCTATAGTGTTTGCAACCAATGTATTGTATACGGATGGAAGCGCGTCACACTAATAGATTAGATTTTTTTCCACTAAAATGGAGCAGCACCAATTAGAGAAAAATGTGAAGGATGAGGCAGTGACACACGCTCAGCAGACTACAACCGGCAGTGGTTGAAGTACAAACTGGAGCGTAATCTGCACTCACAAAATGAAAAGCTCACAGACTACAGTGAACACTGAAACACAACTATTCACTATCTGTGAAAAGCTCCTTTGTGTACTTCTATAGTGTTTGCAACCAATGTATTGTATACGGATGGAAGCGCGTCACACTAATAGATTAGATTTTTTTCCACTAAAATGGAGCAGCACCAATTAGAGAAAAATGTGAAGGATGAGGCAGTGACACACGCTCAGCAGACTACAACCAGCAGTGGTTGAAGAACTAACTGGAGCGTGATCTGCACTCAAAAAATCAAAACCTCACAGACTGCAGTGAACACTGAAACACAACTATTCACTATCTGTGAAAAGCTCCTTTGTGTACTTCTATAGTGTTTGCAACCAATGTATTGTATACGGATGGAAGCACGTCACACTAATAGATTTGATTTTTTTCTAATATAATGGAGCTGCACCAATTCCACTAAATAAAATAAAAAAAAAAGAGTCAGTGACACGTGCAGATGCCTACAAACAGCGGTGGATGCAGAGCAAACTGCAGCGTCACCTGCACTGTCACACACACACCTTGCACAGAGCTGTTAAAACAACACTGGCAAAATGAAGCTTTACACAGCGGTTGGTAAACTAGCCTGCCTCAAGCACAGTAGTACACAAAATCGCAATATCTAACTGTCCCTCAGAGTGAGCAGAGTAGCGTTCTGTCCCTTACTGAGTTCACAGCACAGTGACGCTAAAATGGCTGCGGCGCCTTTTATAGTGCATTCTGACATCATTTCAGCAGCCAATCACAGCCATGCCATTAGTTAAGATGACCGCAGCATTACAGGATGTGCCCACACTTCGTAGGATTCCTCATTGGCTGACTAAAATCACATTGCCTCTCAAAGAATTATGGGAACTTCCGATTCCGGTATACGATATGGAAAAAGTATCGGAATTAAGTATCGGAATTCCGATAACGCGAATATCGGCCGATACCCGATACTTGCGGTATCGGAATGCTCAACACTAATGAGGAGTCACAAATTCCATCACCTTCTGGAAAGTCAGCGCAACGTGGTTCCTCACAAAGGCTGGGCAGGGCTCACTTTGTGAGGAGGATGAGGAGGAGGAGTCAATGGAGGAGGAAGACATCGCTCCAGAGGGAGGTACACAACGCTCTAGTCAGTATGTAGAGCGAGGGTGGGGTGATGCAGAGCAGGCAGAGATAACGCCTCTTGCAGAGGACAGCGTTTCTTTGCCAGTTGGGAGTCTGCAGCACATGGTTGATTTCATGCTGCAGTGCCTAAGAAACGACCGCCGCATCACCCACATTCTCACGACGTCTGATTATTGGGTGTACACCCTCCTAGACCCTCGCTACCGGGACAACGTCAAAAGCCTCATCACACCGTTGAACCGGGAGCGTAAAATGCGGGAGTACCAAGACACACTGGTGCAATCCCTAATGTTCTACCTTACTGCCGAGAGCACTGCTGCTGCTACTGCTTTACAAAGCAGCTCTGTGCGTCGAGGCAGTGTAGAGAGCTCTGCAACAAGAGGGAGCACACGCAGTGCCCCTGCACAGGGAAAGACCAGTATGTTAAAAATGTGGCAAAGTTTTGTGGCAGCGCCACAAATGTCTACACCATCCGAGAGGGCTCCAGTCAGCGGGAGGCAACGTATCCGTCAGATGGTGACAGACTACTTGGCTTTGCCTCTCAGTGTACTCCCAGATGGCTCTTCCCCATTCAAGTTTTGGGTCTCTAAGCTGGATACATGGCCAGAGCTTAGCCAGTATGCATTGGAGGTGCTGGCTTGCCCTGCTGCCAGTGTATTATCGGAGCGCGTCTTTAGTGCTGCAGGTGGTGTACTAACAGACCGTCGCATGCGACTATCCTCCGATAATGTAGACCGGCTTACTTTTCTGAAAATGAACAAGGCATGGATCTCGCCAGAATTTGTCTGTCCGTTTTCAGATTAAATAACTGGTTCGCAACGTTATCCATGTCTCCTGTTATGTTCATCTTTCTACCACCTGAACTCTACTCCCTGGGCTCCAACACTGCCAGTTGCTGCTCAGAAGTGTCGTGTCCACAGAACAAAACACAAGCTCTACTGTTAGTGGGGTTCAGTAACGCCAGCTGTTCCCTGCTGTGTCAACGGCAAGAAGTCTCCTGTTCCCGACACATGGACAGAAAAACACATGACCAACATGCTCCAAATAGGGAAGAGCCGTCACCCTGCTTGTTATGCTGAAAACATGAAATTGTGAAGTTTTGCAGGCCTAGAATGATAAATTTTTATGACAAATATGGACAAATAATAATTTGTCATCACAGCGCATATCTGCACATGTCTATTAGAAATGGTAACAAAAAATAAAACATAGTCTACTCTTCACATTTTGAAATTAATGCATAAAAGTACATTTCAGACTTATGAATTAATGCTTTTTAAGGAACTTTATCTGTACCTGTAAGATAATGCACTCAATGGATGTACGAATCATTAAATCCTCATCATCATCATCACGAGTTTTATTTATGACAGACATTATAAAATACACATACTGATGCCAACTGTAACTTCAAACACCATATATGAAATGGCCAGCATGTAAACATGGTAATAATGTCCAATAATAAATTATTACATCTAGAAAGTGCATCATGCATACTGACAATAGGTAGTTATACCTGCAAGTGCTGTTGAAACAACCACAAGAGATATAAATTAATACTGGTATATAGGTATCACAGTGCATAGTTACTCATGGACAATGTTGATGTAATACTGTATCTCAATTAAGTCAGCGTCAACCATTAGGCTTGTTAGTCTTGTACATTGTTAAAGAGGGAACGTAATTTTTTTGTTTGTCATAGGTGGAGTATTACACATTAAATTATTACTGCTGTATTTTTTTTTGCGTCCCTAGTGCGCAATAACGCAGCCTAACCTCACATTTGATAGTCAGCTAATTGCCACACGCTACCCTACCCTACGCGTGACAGTAGGAAGGTAGTGTTGACGGATAAAGCTTTGCGCAACCAGACATTCTTTTACCCTCTTCAACACTCTACAAGCAAAAAATGCATGATTTCAGCCGCAGACTTTATTGACGTACAGTATAACATCGGCATTACCCATCAGAGGCTGTCCACTGTCTGATACAGACATAGAATATACCTTTGCTATCCGTAGCCTTTGTTTCACCTACACTTGCAGGCACACACTTAAATTGTGACAAACAATGCCTAATGTTTTTTTAAATGGTTATTTTTTATTGTACATTATTGTGTCATCAATCACATTGATGAGTCCATGCTGGACATGTCATACATGCTATAGAAAGTTACGATTTTATGAACTTAAATAATTGAAATGTCTGTGACTGTCACATAAAATTTGCGATGATGATGATGAGTGACTATTACAAAATCCATTGTCTTCACTATGTTATGGTTTAACATAGCGTTCCTTAAGCATTATTCATAAAAAAAAAAATGGACTTTTATTCTTAAATTTACAACACTATATTTTGTTACCAATTTTTTGGGTGTTGTGTTGTTCCATTTATTTTTGGCATGTGCATATATGCGTTTATATTTGTATTTTCTTTATTTTTCCTTCTTGAAATTAGAAAACATGTGTATCTTTGTACCGTGTTAGCCTGTAGATAGAAAAATATTTAGACTTCAGAGTCAGCAGTGGTTGATACCTTTTAATGGATAACTGAAAAGATGGAAACAAATTGCAAGCTTTCAAGGCTACTCACGTCTCTTCATCAGGGAAAGACTAACTAAAAAAATTAAGCATCACATATTTCTATACACAACAGGACACAGGAATAGTGCAATAGGTAAGACAAGTAAGTGACGTGTATCAGAACTGTCATTATCTCACAGGGATGAACATAAATATTGGAACAGTTCCTAGATAAGGATAGAAAGTTTGATTGCCCTCTCATTGGCGTATTTTTTTGGGTTTTCATGACCCTGGAAGGGCATAGACGCAGATTCCTTAATTGATATAGAATGACATAAATCCATGTTGATCTATTCATTCCATCACTAACAGTGTCAAAGGTCATGATGAGCTTATATTCTGAAACCTTTGTACGTTTCTCATATTTGAAGTTATATTTTAATACCAGTAATTCCATATCCATGATGCTATGACCGGGCATACAAAAGTCTTTTGCCACAGGTAAATTCATTAATTTATCTGTGATTGTGTGGCGCTGATAATTCATCCTTGTTCTCCTTTTTGTTGCCGGTCTCCCCTCACTTGTCCCTCCCTCACTTGTCTTAGCTATTCCTGTGTCCTGTTGTGTGTAGAAATATGTGATTCTTCATTTTTAGCTTTACTCTTAGCCTGATGAAGACACCTGAGTAGTCTCGAAAGCTTTGAATTTGTTACCATATTTTCAGTTAGCCATTAAACGTTATCAACCACAGAGGACTGTCAAGTATAAATATTTTTCTATTCTTGTAATTGAAATTTATCATTTTATTGTTGTAGTAAAAGTTCATTTATTCTTGTTTGAAGTACATACATTTGCAATGGCCACGTAACAAGGCAATAACTCAATATTTTGTGCCTACACCCTCCTTGACCCTGGGCTTCAACAGCGCCAGTTGCTGCTCAGAAGTGTTAGATGCACAGATGAAAACAATCGCTGATGTGTTTGTGGGGTTCAGTAACGCCTGCTGTTCCCCTGCTGTGTGTCTGGCAAAAATTACTGCTGCTAACTACAACTTCAACTTCAAACGTCTCATACTAGGCCTCTGCCTACACCCTCCTTGACCCTGGGCTTCAACAGCGCCAGTTGCTGCTCAGAAGTGTTAGATGCACAGATGAAAACAATCGCTGATGTGTTTGTGGGTTCAGTAACGCCTGCTGTTCCCCTGCTGTGTGTCCGGCAAAAATTACTGCTAGCTACCTAATCATGGTGAAAAAAACATGACATCTCAAAGTGTCTAGTGCTACACATAGATATGAGGCTACACCATGATTTCTAAGCTGTAAATATTTGAAACGTCAACTTTCAAACCATAAAATGATTTGTCTTTGTCACAAATCTGTAACAAAATAATTGTGACATATTATTACAGATATGCACATCTCTTGTTTGGAGTATAGACATTTTTAATTGACACGTAACAAGGAAAATACTTGATCTAGTATTTAAACATCCTCCTTGACCCTGGGTTCCAACACCGCCAGTTGTTGCTTGGAAGTGCTGTTAGCACAGTCTACACTTGCTCTGTGTTACTGGGGTTCAGTAATGTCAGCTGTTCCCCTGCTGTGTGAACGGCAAAAAGTCCTGCTGCCTCCACCCTGTTCTCTTCTCATCCCTGGGTTACAACACCGCCAGTTGTTTCTCGGAAGTGCTGTTAGCACAGTCTACACTTGCTCCTGTGTTACTGGGGTTCAGTAATGTCAGCTGTTCCCCTGCTGTGTGAATGGCAAACAGTCCTGCTGCCTCCACCATGTTCTCTTCTCATCCCTGGGCTACAACACCGCCAGTTGTTTTCTCGGAAGTGCTGTTAGCACAGTCTACACTTGCTCCTGTGTTACTGGGGTTCAGTAATGTCAGCTGTTCCCCTGCTGTGTGAACGGCAAAAAGTCCTGCTGCCTCCACCCTGTTCTCTTCTCATCCCTGGGTTACAACACCGCCAGTTGTTTCTCGGAAGTGCTGTTAGCACAGTCTACACTTGCTCCTGTGTTACTGGGGTTCAGTAATGTCAGCTGTTCCCCTGCTGTGTGAACGGCAAAAAGTCCTGCTGCCTCCACCCTGTTCTCTTCTCATCCCTGGGTTACAACACCGCCAGTTGTTTCTCGGAAGTGCTGTTAGCACAGTCTACACTTGCTCCTGTGTTACTGGGGTTCAGTAATGTCAGCTGTTCCCTGCTGTGTGAACGGCAAAAAGTCCTGCTGCCTCCACCCTGTTCTCTTCTCATCCCTGGGTTACAACACCGCCAGTTGTTTCTCGGAAGTGCTGTTAGCACAGTCTACACTTGCTCCTGTATTACTGGGGTTCAGTAATGTCAGCTGTTCCCCTGCTGTGTGAACGGCAAAAAGTCCTGCTGCCTCCACCCTGTTCTCTTCTCATCCCTGGGTTACAACACCGCCAGTTGTTTCTCGGAAGTGCTGTTAGCACAGTCTACACTTGCTCCTGTGTTACTGGGGTTCAGTAATGTCAGCTGTTCCCCTGCTGTGTGAACGGCAAACAGTCCTGCTGCCTCAACTTTAATTTCCATGGGTACCTTCTGCTACCCATCCGGGTTCCAGTACCGTCAGCTGGTTCTCCGCAGTGCCTTTGGCCTAGGTGCCTCCATGTCGGTATCCGAGTTCCAGCAACGTCTGCTGGTCCTTGGTAGTGCTTTGGAGCACAGGTACCTCCTGCTTAGTAACCGTGTCCCAGTAACGTCAGCTGGTCCTCGGTTGTGCCATTGGCTCTTTTCCTTCTGCTGACCCTCCGGGTTCCAGCACAGTCAGCTGGTCCTCGTTACTTTCATTGGCTCTTGTACCTTCTGCTACCCATCCGGGTTCCAGTACCGTCAGCTGGTTCTCCGCAGTGCCTTTGGCCTAGGTGCCTCCATGTCGGTATCCGAGTTCCAGCAACGTCTGCTGGTCATTGGTAGTGCTTTGGAGCACAGGTACCTCCTGCTTAGTAACCGTGTCCCAGTAACGTCAGCTGGTCCTCGGTTGTGCCATTGGCTCTTTTCCTTCTGCTGACCCTCCGGGTTCCAGCACAGTCAGCTGGTCCTCGTTACTTCCATTGGCTTTTGTACCATCACCAACAGGACAAAGAAGGTTAAGACAAACTACAAGATACAGAACAAGAGACAGAAGAACAATAAGCAGAAGATCAAAAAGCAGAAGAACATTAAGTATAAGACCAAAATGAAGAGCAAAATATATGCTCTAAATTCTAAGCAGAAGAAGACTAAGCAGTGTATGGGGGTGAGTCCGTTCCTCCTCGTGGTGCCCCTGGAAAATGCCTGATGCTGCTGCAGGCTAAACTGAACGCGGACAAATACTGTTGTAATTAAAATCTTTTGTGACAGCAAGAACGGAAGGATGAAAATTCAGAGTTTTACAGATTACAAGTACAGGAATGTCTGTCACAAATAAGAATATGATGAAAAGGATGAATAGGAAGAAGATGAAGAAGTAGAATATGAAGAATAATAACTGTTTAATAAGAACAATATAAGTAATGTTAACAAAAAGATGAATAGCAAGAAGTTTTAGAAGATTAAGAAGGTGAAGATGAAGAATAATTTGATGAGAAAGATGATGCTGCTGAAGATTATGAAGGAGAAAGTGTGTGAAAAGTTAAAAAGGTGAAGACCATGGAAGTTGTGAAACAGACATATTTGACAAAATAGAAAAAAGGTTAACAACATTGTGAATTTCTTCGTCAATCCGAACGTATTTCCTAAAAAAAAAAATTAATGCTTTTCCATTGGATTGGGTTAAACATCTATGCCTTTAATGTCTCCTCAACCTCCCCCAATACATTCTACATTACTCTTTGTTGTTTTCCTTCATGTACAATTAACCTACAAGGCAAGAATGGGTTTTTTTTTATTTCGATATTTTGTTCCCATAGACTTACATGGGACTTCCGGTATCGGTATTGGGTATCGCCGATATTTTTTTGTATCGGCGATACCATTCCGATTCCGATACTTTTGGATATCGGAAAGTATCGCTCAACTCTACTGTTTGCCACTTGGGTTTTTTTTGCCTTCCTCTGGATCAACATGTTAGGGCAGGTTAGGATAGGATATGGGTTGAACTAGATGGACTTAAAGTCTTCCTTCAACCTTAATAACTATGTTACTATGTTATTATCGTCTCTTGAACAATATTACTGTGAAATATCAATATCCGTTACCCTTGGTCTCTGATCTGTTTTCCAGGGTGAAAAACGCTACTTGGTTTACCAAGCTTGACCTCAGGGGGGCATATAACCTTATTCGCATTAAGCACGGGGATGAATGGAAGACGGCATTTAATACCCCTGAAGGGCATTTTGAGTACCTTGTGATGCCCTTTGGGCTCACTAATGCTCCTTCTGTCTTCCAGTCCTTCATGAATGACATTTTCAGGGATTTTGTGGATAAATTTCTGATTGTTTATTTGGATGATATCTTGATTTTTTCCAATGACTGGGACTCTCATGTAAAACATGTTCGGACTGTGTTCCAGATTTTGAGAGAGAATGCTCTGTATGTGAAGGGATCAAAGTGTCTTTTTGGCGTTCAGAGGATCTCATTTCTGGGATTCATTTTGTCCCCATCTGTTATTGAAATGGACACGGTCAAAGTTCAGGCCATCTGTGATTGGGTCCAACCTACTTCATTAAAGGCTCTTCAAAGATTCTTGGGTTTTGCCAATTTTTATCATAAATTTATTGGTAATTTCTCTGTTATTGTTAAACCATTAACTGATTTGACCAAGAAGGGTTCTGATGTGGTGAATTGGCCTCCTGAGGCAGTCTCTGCATTTCAGGAACTTAAGCAGAGATTCACTTCTGCTCCTGTTCTACGGCAGCCTGATGTTTCTCTACCATTTCAGGTGGAGGTTGATGCCTCTGAAATTGGGGCAGGTGCCGTTTTGTCCCAAAGAGATCCAGAGACCTCTAAAAGTAACCCTTGTGCCTTTTTCTCTCGAAAATTTTCTCCCACTGAACGTAATTATGACGTGGGTAATCGGGAGTTATTAGCCATGAAGTGGGCTTTTGAAGAGTGGAGACATTGGCTGGAGGGAGCCAAACATCAGGTGGTGGTCCTTACGGACCATAAGAATCTAGTTTATCTGGAATCTGCCAAGCGACTTAATCCTAGACAGGCCAGGTGGGCCTTGTTTTTCACACGTTTTAATTTTGTGGTTTCATTTCTTCCTGGCACTAAAAATGTTAAGGCGGATGCCCTCTCGAGGAGTTTCCTGGCGGACTCTCCTGAGTTATCTGATCCTTCTGTTATTTTGAAAGAGGGTGTAGTTCTTTCCGCCATCTCGCCCAATTTGAGACTGGCTCTGAAGGGGTGTCAGGAGGATAAGCCCGAGCGCTGCCCTATTGGGAAATTGTTTGTCCCGGACCAGTGGAAAAAGAGTGTAATGTCTGAAATTCATTGTTCCGCGTTGGCCGGTCATCCCGGAATTTTTGGTACCAGAGACTTGGTTAGTCGGTCCTTTTGGTGGCCTACCTTGTCTCGTGATGTCAGGGAGTTTGTGCAGTCCTGCGGGACTTGTTCTCGCTCCAAGCCTTGCTCTCGTTCTAGTGGTTTGTTGATGCCATTACCTGTGCCCAAGAGACCATGGACCCATATCTCTATGGATTTCATTTCCGACCTCCCTGTTTCTCAGAGAATAACCGTCATCTGGGTGATTTGCGATACGTTTTCCAAGATGATACATCTTGTGCCATTACCTAAGTTGCCTTCCTCCTCTGAATTGGTGCCTTTGTTCCTTCAGCACGTGGTTGTTTACACGGCATTCCTGAGAACATTGTGTCTGACAGAGGAGTCCAGTTTGTTTCCAGATTTTGGAGGACTTTTTGTTCTAAAATTGGTGTTCAATTGTCTTTCTCCTCGGAGTTTCATCCTCAGACCAATGTTCAAACTGAGAGAACAAACCAGACATTGGAGACTTATCTAAGATGCTTTGTATCTGCTGATCAGGATGACTGGGTCTCTTTTTTGCCTTTGGCTGAGTTTGCTCTTAATAATAGGGCTAGCTCTACCACTTTGATGTCTCCATTTTTCTGTAATTCTGGGTTTCACCCTCGATTTTCTTCAGGACAGACGGAGGCTTCTGTCTGTCCAGGTGTTGACTCTGTTGTGGAGCGTATGCAACAGATTTGGGACAGGTAGTGGAGAGTTGTCCCTCTCTCAGGAGAGGGCCCAGCGGTTTGCTAACCGGCATAGGACTGATGGTCCTCGGTTTAAAGTGGGGGACTTGGTCTGGTTGTCCTCAAGAAATATTCCTATGAGAGTGGCATCTCCTAAATTTAAGCCTAGGTTCATTGGACCTTATAAGATCATGGAGATTCTTAATCCTGTTTCTTTTCGTTTGCTTCTTCCACGGACATTTAAGATCCATAACGTGTTCCACAAGTCCTTGTTGAAGAGGTTTGTTGAGCCAGTGGTTCCTACTACTGTGCCTCCTGACCCTGTTTTGGTTGAGGGCAATCTGGAGTATGTGGTTGAGAAAATATTGAATTCTCGTTTTTCTAGACGGAAACTCCAGTATTTGGTTAAATGGAGAGGTTATGGTCAGGAAGACAATTCTTGGGTGTTTGCTTCGGACATCCATGCTAGGAGACTCATCCGTGCGTATCATAGAACTCATCCTGACCGACCTGGTTGCTCAAATGAGGGTTCGGTGACCCCTCCTCAAGGGGGGGGGGTACTGTTGTGAATAGGCTGGAAATGAGTTCTGAGCAGAAGCTCCCTCTGGTGGTTACAAACGGTACTGGACTGTCCAGTGAAGATTGTGAGGATTGGGAATCAGGTGTTACTGACTGGTCTTATATAAGGGAGTCGCCTTCCCATCTGGGTTGCCGGTGATCAATTGTTCTGGTCTCAATCCTTGATTCCTGTTTCCTTGGTAGCCTGCTGTGTCGTGTCTGAATCTCCTGCTATCAGATAAGACATTTTCTTCTTTTTGTTTTTGTGCTTGTTTTTTGCATTTTGTCCTGCACTTCTGTGGGGGCCTTCAGGGTCCCCTCTGGGGGCTTTTGCCCTCTCAGTTCAGTTCAGCCACTGATGTTTGTACATTTGCTTTTTCTAGTTTTTTCAGTGGCTGCTGTTTTGATTTTGATTACACCAGAGAACTAATTTAGGTGGTAGAGGTCGTGTGATCTCAGGTGTTTTTGAAATTAGTAGTGTTGGTGCTTTTCAGGGTTTTTTGGGATTGCAGTAAGTGCCCTTCCTATCCTTTTCTATTTAGTAAGTTTGGGCCCCAACGTTTGCTCATACTATTTTCTGTCTGTGTCAGTATTTCTTCTTGTCTAACCGCCATTACATGTTTGGGGGCTTTCTATGTTCTTTGGGGATCTGCTCCGGGGCAGATAGCTTTCCTCTTTCTATCTTTAGGTGTAGTTAGTTTCTCAGGCTGTGATGAGGCGTCTAGGACCAACGTAGGAACGCTCCACGGCTGCCTCTAGTTGTGGTGTTCAGTCAGGGTACTGCAATCTCATAGTTTCCAACTGCTCTGGTGTATTTCCTTTTTTTTTGCCTGCTCTCCTCAGCTACCAAATCATAACATCCCTCTGTGTATGACCTGGCTATCCTGACTTTCCGTTTTGTCTATGCCCCTTGGTAACTCTGTCCCGTAGTTACCTTCTAGGAGTTTTCCTTCTGCTCATAGCTCTCTGGAGCTTAGGCCACGCCCATCAGCAGTCACGTGCTTAAGGTCCTCTGGCCTGAAACAATCTCTGTCTGTTACTGCCTTCTCTGAGAGACCTGTGGCCGGCGCCGCCCCTTGGCAGTCATGTGCTTCGGGTCCTGTTAGTCAGAAGCACGCATCTTCACCGCTGCTGCCCCGCTCCACAGGTATCTTTGAGTGCAGTCTGTATTATTCAGGACACGCGCACTGGCTCAGTGAGCAAGTGCAGTGCGGTGTTCGTGATATTATAACTGACCGCTACTTTTTTTTTTTTTTTCCTGTGTGTGTTATGGATCCTATGTATGCCCTTTCTGAGCAGGTAAAGCACCTGACTCAGATGTCTCAGACACTGAATGAGGAACAGCGAGTTCTGGCTCAGTCTCAGCAGCTGATGGCTGACACTGTGCAGGGGGCTTTATCATCTGGTGCTCATGGGACAGGGGTTCAAGATGTTATATTAGTTTCCCCAGAGCCCCCGGTTAAATTACCAGATACCTTTTTCGGAGATAGAAAGGAATTTAAAGTTTTCAAAGAGGGCTGTAAGCTTTTTTTTCTTTAAGACCGCACTCTTCTGGGGATGAAAGTCAGAGGGTGGGGGTCATTATGTCTCTGTTAAGGGGAGCCCCCCAGGCTTGGGCTTTTTCCCTTCCTACCACTGCCCCTGAGAGAATGACTGTGGATGCATTTTTTGAGGCCCTGGGGCATATTTATGATGAGCCTGATCGAGTGCTTATGGCTGAGGACATGGTGATGAGTGTGAGTCAGAGGGAGCCATCGACCTCAAAGAGAAAGAAAGGAGACGGAGGCGTTTGGAAAAGCTGTGCTTTTACTGCGGTGATCCTGGACATTGGAAAAAGAACTGTCCCTCCTGCCCACCGACTAACAAGCGACTGAGTCTGGGTGATCATCGTGGAGGTCACTCAGACTCTCAGGTACCCTTTCCTTCATTTTCTAAGATACTGTTAAAGGTGGAACTTGGTGTGAAGAACTGCTTTTTCCTTACTTCAGCTTTTGTGGACTGTGGTTCATCCTTGAACCTGATTGACTCTAAGCTGGTGGCCAGCTGTAGATTAGGGACAGTTAGGTTGGAGACTCCTATAAAAATAATGGCCATTGACTCTACACCTCTCACCAAGGACGGTGTCCATTTTGTCTCTGAAGAATTCACCCTCAGGGTGGGGGCCCTTCACCAGGAGCGTATGTCATGTTTTGTTTTGGATAACCTCTCTGCTGGCCTGGTGTTAGGGTTTCCCTGGTTGCAACGGCATAACCCGATTATTGACTGGGATTCCCGTGATATTGTTAAATGGGGATCTAATTGTTCTGAAAAATGTCTTGCTACTGTGTCTGTGTCGTCCGTTGGTCTGGAAGGTATTCCGGAGTACCTGAAGGACTATGCGGACGTTTTCTCTGAAAAAGAGGCTGAAGTTTTACCACCACACCGCCCATTTGATTGTGCCATTGACCTGGTTCCAGGTACTAAATTGCCCAAGGCCCGCTTGTATAACCTCTCGGGTCCCGAGCGGGCTGCTATGAAAGAATACATTTCCGAGAGCCTTCGTAAGGGACACATTCGTCCTTCTGTTTCCCCCATGGCGGCGGGGTTCTTTTTCGTTAAGAAAAAAGACGGTGGTTTGCGCCCATGCCTCGATTTTCGAGAGTTAAATAAGATAACTGTGAGAAATACTTACCCCCTCCCCCTTATTCCTGATTTGTACAACCAGTTGTCTGGGGCTAAGTGGTTTTCGAAATTGGATCTGCGGGGGGCATATAACCTTATCCGGGTCCGGGAGGGGGATGAGTGGAAGACTGCTTTTCTCACTACTGAAGGGTTGTTTGAAAACTTGGTCATGCCTTTCGGTCTGACCAACGCACCAGCAGTCTTCCAAAATTTTATTAATCATGTGTTCTCTGACTTTATTGGGCGTTTTATGGTTGTGTATTTGGATGACATTCTTATCTACTCGCCTGATAAACAAACTCACATTGATCATCTTCGGGCAGTTCTCCAAAGGCTCCGGGAGAACTGTCTCTTTGCTAAGCTAGAGAAATGTTCATTCTTCGTTCAGGAACTGTCGTTTCTGGGGTCCTGTAGGGAAGGACCGTTGTCTTCCCCACCACCGGTTTTGGTAGACAGGCAGTCTGAGTACGAGGTGGAACGAATTCTTGACTCTAGGTTTGTCCGTCGTGCTCT
>JARQOD010000001.1:490710181-490846835 GCA_033576555.1 Oophaga sylvatica | reverse complement strand
AACGCTTCCCGTAGTGTCCCGGCTCCTATTTGTATAAACTGTTTTTTGCACTTGAAAAGAGCTTTGCAATATCTGTCCCATTTTTTTTGTAATATCAGTGTATACTGTTTGTGATAAAGAGATTACTATGCCTTTTGTACACATTTCGAAATGTTAACTTTTTTTGTAAATTGTACAGCGAATATTGTCATAAAATATGAAATAAAACAAAAAATATATATTTTGTCTCTTAGAGTTATTTTTCTTTTTTTCCTACCGATTTCATTCAAACCGAGAGTCTAAAGATTTTAATTATTTTATTTCAAAGAAAATAAACAGAAACATATATATAATGATAATATATACATACAAAGTAGCCACCTTTTGCTTTGATTACTGCTTTGCACACAGAAAAGGTGAACGGATGGACTCTACATGCCTGGTTCCCACCGTGAAGCATGGAGGAGGTGGTGTGATGGTGTGGGGGTGCTTTGCTGGTGACAATGTTGGGGATTTATTCAAAATTGAAGCGGTGAGCGGTCCACCTCACCCCAAACCATCTCGATTGGGTTCAGGTCTGGTGACTGTGGAGGCCAGGTCATCTGGTGTAGCACCCCAACACTCTCCTTCTTGGTCAAATAGCCCTTACACAGTCTGGAGGTGTGTTTGGGGTCATTGTCCTGTTGAAAAATAAATAATGGTCCAACTAAACACAAACCGGATGGAATAGCATGCTGCTGCAAGATGCTGTGGTAGCCATGCTGATCAATATGCCTTCAATTTTGAATAAATCCCCAACAGTGTCACCAGCAAAGCACCTCCACATCATCACACCACCTCCTCCATGCTGCACAGTGGGAACCAGGCATGTAGAGTCCATCCGTTCACCTTTTCTGCGTGCAAAGCAGTAATCAAAGCAAAAGGTGGTGCTCTTGATTTCTTTTAGTGTTTCTTAAAGCCAGAAAGTTGCAGTTTGAAATGAACTTGCGTTTTGTGCCATGTCTGTGATCTACTTTTTTTTCAACAAAACAACTGAATGAACATCCTCCAAGGATGGTGATTCCATAATTTTTGCCAGGGGTTGTAGGTTTATGCACCAAGCAAGCCTTTGAAGGATCCTACACCTTGAGGTTCGAGGGACTCCAGAGGCACCAGCAGCTTCAAATATCTGTTTGCTTGCTTTTAATGGCTTTTTAGCAGCTGCTCTCTTAATCCGATGAACTTGCCTGGCAGAAACCTTCCTCATTCTGCCTTTATAAGCACCAACACGTCTGTGCTCAGAATCAACCACAAATCTCTTAACAGTACGATGATCACGCTTAAGTTTTCGGGAAATGTGGAGCCCAGCTGCGTCTGGATTCATATCTCCCAGAAGGGTGCGCAGAAGGAATTCACCACTAGAGGTCTCAATATACATTCACACACCTTCACCCATCCCTAAGACCACCAGAGGGAGCTGTATAGACAGATAAAAGGAGGGTGAAGACAGGAAAGAGTTCAGTGCAGAGCTCAGATTTTGATAGACTGCAGCTCAGTTCAGTCAGATTAGAGAGACTGCAGAGCAGTTCAGTTCAGCAAAGTGGAGGCTAGTAGAGTGGAACTGAATCCATTCCAGTCTAGTCAGAGCTGAAACAAGCGAGTAGTCTGCAGACAGAGCAGATGAGTGGAGTTTGCAGCGAGGGACTCCGGAGCTCAAGTTGAAAGACAGGAGCGTGCCGCCGCTCAGAGAGCGGCGAAGAGGCGGCCCACCTACCGCCAGTGTGTGTAATCGTGTGAGGGCCCGAGTAGGCCGAAGGCAAGTGGAAAGAGAAGTGAAAGAGGCAGAGGAGCCTTCATAGCTCACCTCAACAAGTATTTACCGGACCCCGGGGTCCGAGCCTATAGGGATCTCCACGACCCATTAGGAGAACACTGGAGTTCCTGGAGGACTACAAGTCCCAGGAATACCACAGAGCTGGTACGTAGCAGGATCAGGAGGACGGAGTCCGGCAGGAACTGGCCATCAGGGACCCTGTCCTTCCAGAGAAGGTCCAATCACAAGGTCAGCCAGGTGCAGGACAGAGACTAAGTTAGGCCCAGCTACACGCAAGCCTGGACTTCATTACAAAAAGGCAGGGAACAGGAGGCCACACACCTACTCAGTGAAGGAACCTGGATGTGCACCCTTCACCCTACAGTGCTCCGGGGAGTGCCTGCAACATCTTCAGTAAAGGTACCAAAGTGACTTGTGTGTGTGTCCTATTTCTGACCCCTAACTGCCGGGTTCCCTTCTGTCCTGCTTCCCCATATATCTATCTGCCCTGAAGGACTTAGCCTCACCTGTGGGAGGCCTAACATCTAGCTGCACAACACCAACCCTTCAGTGGATCTGCATAGCAGCGCTGGTCACCCTGACCAGGTACCACAGGTGGCTCTCACGAATCATCCTATAAACATTTAATCCCCTGTAAATATCCCACATTAACGGGTGAGCGCCAGAGCCACGGACTGAGCTGTGTTGCCGTGACATCCCCCATAGAAGTCTATAGGCTCAGATCCGAGTTCCCATTACTCTGGAGGGCGACTCAGAAATATCTAATGTTTTCATCCCTTGACCAAGGCATTGCACTTTTTGATGCTTTTCAGCAGCAGAGAGATCCTTTTTCTATCCCATGTTACTCGAAAACTCTAGCCTGTTTAATAGTGTGGAGCATTCAGTTTTCCTTTTATTGGGTTCACATGGCAAACTAACAGGTATCTGAGATTGATTTCAGTGATCCAAAGAACCCTGAGACACAATACCATCAGTGGGTTTCATTTACAAAAAAATGAAAAAAAAAAACGCTATGACACTTAAAACCAATTTGCATAATAATTTGGAACATGGTGTATACATATGTATATATATATATACATATATGTATAAATACAGTGGGTACGAAAAGTATTCAGACCCCTTTACATTTTTCATTCTTTGTTTCATTGCAGCCATTTGGTAAATGCAAAAAAGTTCATTTTTTTTTCTCATTAATGTACACTCTGCACCCATCTTTACTGAAAAAAAACAGAAATGTAGAAATTTTTGCAAATTTATTAAAAAGAAAAACTGAAATATCACATGTTCATGGGTATTCAGACCATTTGCTCAGTATTGAGTAGAAGCCCCCTTTTGATCTAGTACAGCCATGAGTCTTCTTGGGAATGATGCAACTAGTTTTTCACACCTGGATTTGGGGATCCTCTGCCATTCTTCCTTGCAGATCCTCTCCAGTTCTGTCAGGTTGGATGGTGATCGTTGGTGGACAGCCATTTTCAGGTCTCTCCAGAGATGCTCAATTGGGTTTAGGTCAGGGCTCTGGCTGGGCCAGTCAAGAATAGTCACAGAGTTGTTCTGAAGTCAATCCTTTGTTATTTTAGCTGTGTGCTTAGGGTCATTATCTTATTGGAAGGTGAACCTTCTGCCAAGTCTGAGGTCCAGAGCACTCTGGAAGAGGTTTTCATTCAGGATATCGCTGTACTTGGCCGCATTCATGTTTCCTTCAACCTGTCATCATGTCCCTGCAGTTGAAAAACACCCCCATAACATGATGCTGCGTCACTGTTGTGATTGTACTGGGCAGGTGATGAGCAGTGCCTGGTTTTCTCCACACATGCCACGAATTATCACCAAAAAGTTCTATCTTTGTCTCATCAGACCAGAGAATCTTATTTCCATAGTCTGGGAGTCCTTCATGTGTTTTTTAGCAAACTCTATGCAGGCTTTCATATGTCTGGCTCTGAGGAGAGGCTTCTATTGGGCCACTCTGCCATAAAGGCCAGACTGTTGGAGGACTGCAGTGATAGTTGACTTTGTGAAACTTTCTCCCATCTCCCTACTGCATCTTTGGAACTCAGCCACAGTGATCTTGGGGTTCTTCTTTACCTCTCTCACCAAGGCTCTTCTCCCATGATTGCTCAGTTTGGCAGGATGGTCAGGTCTAGGAAGAATTCTGGTGGTCCAAAACTTCTTCGATTTAAGGATTATGGGGGCTTCTGTGCTCTTAGGAACCTTGAGTGCTGCAGAAATTCTTTTGTAACCTTGGCCAGATCTGTGCCTTGCCACAATTCTGTCTCTTAGCTCCTTGGCCAGTTCCTTTGACCTCATAATTCTTATTTGGTCTGACATGCACTGTGAGCTGTGAAGTCTTATATAGACAGTTGTGTGCCTTTACAAATCAAGTCCTATCAGTTTAATTAAGCACAGCTTGACTCCAATGAAGGAGTAGAACCATCTCAAGGAGGATAACAAGGAAATGGACAGCATGAGACTTAAATATGAGTGTCTGAGAAAAGGGTCGAAAAATATTTAGAATTGAGAGTCCTCAGTGGTTGATACCTTTTAATGGCTAACTGAAAAGATGGTAACAAATTGCAAGCTTTCCAGACTACTCAGGTCTCTTCATCAGGCAAAGACTAAAACAAAATCTGAAGAATCACATATTTAGTCTATTTATATTTAGTAGTCTCGAAAGCTTGCAATTTGTTACCATCTTTTCAGTTAGCCATTAAAAGGTATCAACCACTGAGGACTCTCAACTCTAAATATTTGTCTATCTACTGGCTAACACGGTACTAAGATATACATCTTTCCTGTGAGAAAAGGGTCTGAATACTTATGACCATGTGATATTTCAGTTTCTCTTTTTTAATAAATTTGCAAACATTTATACATTTCTGTTTTTTTCAGTAAAGATGGGGTGAATAGTGTACATTAATGAGAAAAAAATGAACTTTTTTGAATTTACCAAATAGCTGCAATGAAACAAATAGTGAAAAATTTAAAGGGGTCTGAATACTTTACGTACCCACTATATATATTCATATATATATTCTCATTTTTTAAGATAAAAATTATATATATTTCTAATTATTATCTTTAAAAGATATATATATTTAAATAGTACACCGGTGTCTATAAAAAAATTATTCTAATAATAAAAAACACTATATTTAGAGGAAAGTTGTATCTAAGAGTCCCTCTGATTTCAGAAGCACAAATCTGCCCAAAAAATAATTTTAGAAGGTTACATCAGATGAAATATAGATGAGAATGCATTCTTAATACCGTGCCAGACACAGGTATCATTTTTTTATTGCAGAAAATTATCCAATGTTGCATGTCTGCAAGTGGCAAAAGTATGTGAACCTTAAGAATTAGCAGATATTTTGAAGTTAGAATCTGTAGTTTCAAACAGCAGGGTTGACAGCCAGGTGTAAATTGGCTATCTGTTTTATTTTATAGAAAAATGATTTTGCAAAGTCTGATCTTCACAGCACATTTGTGGAAGTGTATAAGCAAAGGAGATTTCTGAGGTCATGAGAAGAAGAGTTATTGATGTTCATCAGGCTGGGAAAAGTTACAAACCAACTCTAAAGAGTTTGGACTCCATTAATCTATAGTCAGTCTAATTGTGTAGAAATGGAGGAAATTCAAGACCACTATTACCCTTTCTAGGAGTAGTCAACCAATAAAGATCACTACAAGTCCAAGGAATATAAAAGTCCACAAGGTCACAAAGGAACCCAAGGTTCACCTCTAAGCAACTGGAGGCCTCTCTCACATTATCACATATGGAGAGATAGAGTGTATAAATAACCATACAGAATTTTTATCAGTGCGCTATTATGTAGCCTGAGTTGAACATTGAAAAGTATACAGCATAGCTTATAATCATAGTTACAGTGTAACAGGAGAAATGAAATTGAAATGCATTTTAGTTATTCTGGAAATATGGAACATTCTTAGATTAGTCTTGTAGTGGTCTTTTGTGGTGTATTGATGACTGTCTCCCATGCACAATAGTACAGTCAGTGTGGTCCATGAAAGGTAATAGAAAGGGCTGCTACCTAAAATGAACCTGAAGTAAGGAAGGAGGGCTGAACTGTCCTACCAGAGCACCAGAGAATAATGACATGAAATGGGACATTACTGTTCCAAAGGTCTAGTAGATGCAGAAACTCCATTTGGAGATGACTTTCAAAGAACTATTTGTCTCTAGAGTCTATTTCTTACAGGCTGTTTCACACATAACCTATTGGACCTCAGTATGCAATAGCAGCAAATTTTACTATACAGTCATGGCCAAAAGTTTTGAGAATGACACAAATATTATATTTTCACATGATCTGCTGCCCTCTGGTTTTTATGTGTGTTTGACAGATGTTTTTATCACAGACAGAAATATAATAATTGCAAACATATGAGTAACAAAAGCTTATATTGACAGTTAGAATGAGTTAATGCAGCAAGTCAATATTTGCAGTGCTGACCCTTCTTCTTCAGGACCTCTGCAATTCTCCCTGGCATGCTCTCAATCAACTTCTGGACAAAATCCTGACTGATAGCAGTCCATTCTTGCACAATCAATGCTTTCATTTTGTCAGAATTTTTAGGTTTTTGTTTGTCCACCCGTCTCTTGATGATTGTACCACAAGTTCTCATGGGATTAAGATCTGGGGAGTTTCCAGGCCATGGACCCAAAATCTCTATGTTTTGTTCCCTGAGCCATTTAGTTATCACCTTTGCTTTATGGCAAGGTGCTCCATTATGCTGGAAAAGGCATTGTTGATCTCCAAACTGCTCTTGGAGGGTTGGGAGAAGTTGCTCTTGGAGGACATTCTGGTACCATTCTTTATTCATGGCTGTGTTTTTAGGCAAGACTGTGAGAGAGCCGATTCCCTTGGCTGAGAAGCAACCCCACACATGAATGGTTTCAGGATGCTTAACAATTGGCATGAGACAAGACTGGTGGTAGTGCTCACCTTGTCTTCTCCGAATGAGGCGTTTTCCTGATGTCCCAAACAATCGAAAAGGGGATTCATCAGAGAAAATAACTTTACCCCAGTCCTCAGCAGTCCACTGCCTGTACCTTTTGCAGAATATCAGTCTGTCCATGATGTTTTATCTGGAGAGAAGTGGCTTCTTTGCTGCCCTCCTTGAGACCAGGCCTTGCTCCAAGAGTCTCCGCCTCACAGTGCGTGCAGATGCACTCACACCTGCCTGCTGCCATTCCTGAGCAAGCTCTGCACTGCTGGTAGCCCGATCCCGCAGCTGAAACACTTTTAAGAGATGGTCCTGGCGCTTGCTGGTCTTTCTTTGGCGCCCTGAAGCCTTTTTGGCAACAATGGAACCTCTCTCCTTGAAGTTCTTGATGATGTGATAGATTGTTGACTGAGGTGCAATCTTTCTAGCTGCGATACTCTTCCCTGTTAGGCCATTTTTGTGCATTGAAATGATGACTGCACGTGTTTCTTTAGAGATAACCATGGTTAACAGAAGAGAAACAATGATGCCAAGCACCAGCCTCCTTTTAAAGTGTCCAGTGGTCTCATTCTTACTTAATCATGACAGATTGATCTCCAGCCATGTCCTCATCAACACCCACACCTGTGTTAATGGAGCAATCGCTGAAAAGAGGTTAGCTGGTCCTTTTAAGGCAAGGCTGCAATGATGTTGAAATGTGTTTTTGGGGATAAAGTTCATTTTCTAGCCAAATATTGACTTTGCAAGTAATTGCTGTTAAGCTGATCACTCTTTATAACATTCTGGAGTATATGCAAATTGCCATTAGAAAAAGTGAAGCAGTAGACTTTGTAAAAATTAATATTTGTGTCATTCTCAAAACTTTTGGCCATGACTGTACAAATAAATTGAGCATGGACATGGTATGTATAGATTGTGGGCCAACAGAATCACCTTCCCTGGTGGGCCTGAGGATCTATATTCCAATACTAGATTGAAGAAATACAAATCTCACACAACTCCCATTAGTGGACATTAGGATTTTAGTAACCACTATTTTACTTGCACCAGGACTCCTCTACTGTGAGAGCAGAGATTGCGGCTGCGATGGGACACTGGAGAAAGAAGACACATCTGACGTTTGCTTAAAAAGCTGGTTTCTTACTTTATAAATCTAGAATGACAGTATAGTCTTTTATGAAAGTTTAAGTTAAAGGATTATTCTCATCTTCTATTTTCACGGGCTCACAGCTGCCCAACCTCGCGACTTCTTACTTGTAGGGGGTGGTGTAGTCCTGTAGATTGAAAGTTTAGACCAGCAGCATTGCTACTGCACTAGACTAAACTGTGCACTCTCCAATGCTACAAGAAGAGGCAGCTTTGCTGATACAACATCGGAGGAGTGCAGGAGCACTGGAGCTGGTGGAATCCAGAGATCCAGCCAGCTTCAGACCACTGCTGGCAAGCTCTGTAACTTACAAGTGCTGTGCTAATTGCCTTTATAGACTTCACAGGTGGCCAGTAACTTAAACGAGAGAGTGTAGAGAGAGCGCTTTTTACTAACAGATTTTTTTTTTTTACAAGCACTCTGCTTTTTATCCATTTAAAAAGCTGAGACAAAGCATTTTATAGCAGCTTAGCTAAGCAGTTCAGTGTCCCTCCTCTCTGCGAGATCTCACACCGCTCAGTATATGCTGCAGCTGTCAGTCAGGCTGAGTGGACAGAGATTGAATATACTTGGACTCGTAAGCTCTCTCACTCTATAACTGGACTAATAAAAATGCTCATTTTAATACCAGGATTATACAGCCTTTGTTACATTGATTTTCAGAATACGTGCACCAGCCTCATCAGGTTGAAGAGATGTATTTAATTAATAATGTATGTAGATTGTAAAGTGAAATCTGCTGATAGATCTGTTTTACTGAAAAGGGTAAAGGTGTATATATCTGTATGTACACCACAAAGAGTATAGACTATAGTTATTAAAGCCTTCATAATCCTTCTGCTATATGAACAGTTTGGTAATTAAGATTCAGCAAACTAGAAAAATCCTAGTCAGTTCTTTTTTTTATTGCTACTAGGTCATAAAATATTCACCTGAAATTCACTACTGTACAAATTGGATTTAGCATTTTTGCGCTACAAATGTGATCTCAAGTTCTGTTCTTGGCCCGTTGCACACCAGGTCAGTCAATTTAGACTGAAGAAGACAAAATGGCAGCTGTCAATTCTGATGTTTGTTACTGTAGGACTCCTTTCACAAATTGCACTGGCATACTTTACTGATCTAATCCACAGGAATAACACTTCATGAAGTACATACTTGTTCCACTTGGGGTATATGGAGAAGTTCTTGGCCCTGCTCCTCAGACCCTTCCCCTTTCAGAATCTAGAACAGTGTGCCAGATGATTTCTATTTAATCAGAATCACTTGTCAAAACAGAACTGTAGAGCTTGGTGACAGAGTGGGATTACGAAGAGAATAACTTAGCCACATCTGAGGCTACTGTAAAATTCCACAAAGTCTTTAATGCAGATACAGTGGAAGTCGAATACAGTAGAAATGGAATGCTAAACATATTTGTTACCCTTATTTGCTGCCATTTATTCCATTTTTAATGGTTGCTCCTAATCTGATGTCTTTCACTTTGTAAACCATTTCCGAAGATCAAATAAGTGGTGGAAAAAGGTATTGTCAGAGGCAGCCTCTTAGAAGACATACTTGAGTCAAGAGTGTTAGACAGCTTTGCCGCCACTTATTCAATTTTTACTGGTTGCTCCTAATCTCCTGAGGTCTTTCACTTTTTCAACAGTTTATGGAGTGTGGTAGCAAAAGGATTGTCAGAAACAACCTCTTCTCTAATATTTGAGTCAAGGCTGTTATCTCAGTTTGCCGCCACTTATTAGCATCAGTTACTCCTAATCTGATCTAATCTCCTAATCTGATGCCTTTCACTTTTTGAACCATTTCTGAAGATTATTTCTATACCAGGAAAGTTATTTGTACAAATTATTAAACAGCATGTACAATGGGGGAAATAAGTATTTGATCCCTTGCTGATTTTATAAGTTTGCCCACAGACAAGGACATGAACAGTCTATACTTTTAACATGGAGAGGTAGAATATCAAAAACAAAATACAGAAAATCACATCATATAAATTATATAAATTTATTTGCATTTTCAGTAAGAAATAAGTATTTGATCCCTCTGGCAAACAAGACTTAATACTTGGTGGCAAAACCCTTGTTGGCAAGCACAACAGTCAGACATTTTTTGTAGTTGATGATGAGCCCTCCCAAAACATAATGTTTCCACCTCCATGCTTGACAGTGGGGACTGTGTTCTTTGGGTCATAGTCAGCATTTCTCTTCCTCCAAATACAACGAGTTAAGTTAATGCCAAAGAGCTCAATTTTTGTCTCATTTGACCACAGCACCTTCTCCCAATCACTCACAGAATCATCCAGGTGTTCACTGGCAAACTTCAGACGGGCCTGCACATGTGCCTTCTTGAGCAGGGGGACCTTGCGAGCACTGCAGGATTTTAAACCTTTACGGCGTAATGTGTTACCAATGGTTTTCTCAGGGCAAGATCCGACCATAAGAGCTTTTGCTCCCCTGTGAGTTCTACAGGGTTTTTTCCTTGCGTGTTTTTGAGTTTTTTCTCTTGTCTCAGCATCTGTTTCATTCTAGTGTGCTCTTAACACTGTTCTGTTGCAGACCGAGTACAACCCGTGTTCATTACCTCTCTGTGAAACTAACAGAGTTTTGTGCATTCTGTTCATACTGCATGGAGTTAACGCAGTCGTATTAAGGTACGCTCGCTGTTTAGTTCCGTCATCGTTCACATTAGCAGCAGGTTACATCTCTGCACGGTGGACTCCGGGTTGCGATTACACTTTATTATTTATTTTATTTAGTGCGATCCGCCAGCCCTAACACCAGCACTCCTCCCATTTGACACAAGCGTTTTTAATTAGCAGAAGAGTACAAGAGGAGTTCTGCATATTTTTGCTCTCAGTTCACAGTTGCTAGCTTGTGTAAGGTGAGTTTTTGCTCCTTTCAGCTAGTGTTGGTGCTGTGTGGCGGCCATTGTGGCTGTGATTTTGTGCCTGTGGGGTGGAGTGGTTTGGAGTCATGGGGACTCAGCCTTGCAGCATGGGCACTATGAGGCATCAGGCGGCACACTCTGCTGGTACACTGCCGGTGAGGCGATGGTTGACGCACGGCACCATACCTCTAAGGCTACAATAAGTTCGGGGCCACTGAGCGGTTCGCCGTGACATAGCAGTGGACTTTATACAGTCTGACCAGAATCTTAAACTAAAAACTTGATGCACAGTTTTGTAAATTTTTGCCTAGAGGCATTAGATCAAAGTAACATTTTTGGATGTGCGGTCCATGTCTTTTTTTCTACAGTTATACAGTTACAGCGAAAAACAAAAATTTAGAAAGCTGTATCTCCTGACGACTTTCACTTCTTAAACAGTTTATGAATGTCAAAGAAGTGGTGGTCCAAAGGAATATGCTTTTTACATGGATACTGTATTGAAAGGGTGATTTTGAAAAATGGGGAATTTTTCCTACTCTGCAGCTCTGTCTACAATAGTAATCAGTCAGCGAATCCCATATTTATTCTTTTAGTTCTATGCAGCCAGTCAAGTTCTTCCACACCAAAGTCACCCAACTATACCTTTATAGGTCTTGGGCCTTCTCCAAACTGATCCTACAAAGTTGGAACTATACAATTGTCTAAAATATTATATCATGCTAAAATATTCAAAAGTATTAAGATTTCCTTTCAATGGATCTCAGGGGCTGAGACCAACCCTTGAAAAACAAGCCCATAGCATTATCTCTCCCCTTAACCAAACTCATACATCAGACTGCGAGTTAGGGACTGCTCTGATATGGGTTACCTTGAGTTTGGTAGAGCGGCTTAGTATACATTTTTTGCAAAAAACGTATCAACCAAATACCTTGTTTTTTATCATCTTTTTCTAGCACTTTCTGTTTACTGTTACTTCTTTACATCAGAGTATTTTTATATGTTTGTTTTACTGTGCTTTTCCATGTTTCAGTCTTTTGGTGGTGTGAACACTGTCCTACAGACTTGTTCACTATGTGCATGGCTCATGTGTTTATATTTATTTGGTTTATTGTTTTTGCAAAATAAGGGAGGATTTCCACCCTCCCTTGTGGGCCATGCACATAAAGGCCGTTCTCTGCAGCGTGTCCACATTGGACATTACCTTTCTGAATCCTGCTCATATACTGTAGGTACTATATGAGTCGCCCGCCAGGGCCTGTGGGGTACTCGGCACCGAGCCCGTTCACTTCAATGGGGGATGTCACGGGTAGCGCAGCTTGGTCCGTGGCCCTGGGCGCTCACTAAAAAGGGGGATATTTACAGAGGATTATATGGTTTGTAAGATGTTCGTGACGCCACCTGTGGTGCCTGGTCAGTGTGACCAGCGCTGCTGTGTAAATCCACTGAGGGGTTGTTTCTGGGAAGCAAGGTGTTAAGTCTTCCACAGGCAAGACTGGGTCCCTCAGGGTAGATGGCGGTGCTGGGGTGCAAGACGGAGAAGGGGGCTTTCAGCCGCAGGAGCAATAATGCAGACACACACACGACAGTCTCTTTCCGTACCTTTACTGATGGTATAGTTGCAGGCACGTCCCGGGAAGCTGTCAGGGTGGAGGATGCACGTCCAGTATTCCCACTGAGTAGGTGTAGAGCCTCCTTACTCCTATGGTGTGAGTTTCTGACCTGTATGAAACAAAGTCTAACTCTGTCTTCACTTATACGCCCGGCTGACTTTGTGGTGGAGCCTTCTCTTGGATAGAACAGTGTCTCTGTATGCAGCGTCCTGCTAGACCCCCATCTTCCTGACCCCGGTTACGTATCAGCACTCCTGGGCCCCTGCGACCTGTAGTCCAGCAGGGTCTCCGGTATCTCCTACTAGTCGTGTAGATGCTAGCAAGCTCGTACCCGGTGTCAGGTATTCAGAGTAGAGGTAAGCTATCAATGCTGTTTTAACCTCCGTTACTCTCTTCGTCTCTTCCACTCGCCTTTCGTCCTACTCCGACCCTTAACATAAG
Source organism: Oophaga sylvatica (assembly GCA_033576555.1). NCBI lineage: Eukaryota > Metazoa > Chordata > Amphibia > Anura > Dendrobatidae > Oophaga > Oophaga sylvatica. Next base: position 490,833,988 of record JARQOD010000001.1, on the reverse strand, counting down.
CACACTAGCAGTAGATAGCTGATTCTTCTCTCTCTTCACCGCTCTCAAAGCGTCGGCATGCTTACTCCCTGAACTGCACTCAGTTGACTCAGTTCTGACCAGGCTGAAGTGGCTATCTTTCTCCACTTGTACTAGCCTCCACACATTGAACTAAGCTCAAAGCTGCAGTCTTCAGGTTCTTTCAATAACTGTTGTTCTCTTTCCTTCTTTCTTTCTAATGCTCTGTCTGAAGCAGCTATCAGGATTTCCGTCTACTGATCTGTGCACACTTCTAGAGCTAACTCTCCAACACTCCAAGAGAACTACCTTGACGTTTGGTAGAGCTGCATTCAGCTGCTCGACTATGGAAACTCATGTCATGGTGCTCATTTTTGGTGCTGATCTTAATACTAGAGAAGATTTTGCTCCTCAGCACCTGAATTTCCATGGTCTGCATTTTGTAGCTGAGCTGCTGTGGATCTTTCCTCTTTTTAATATCACTCACAGGTGATCTCAGAAGAACAACTCATTTTATCACCCATGATAGTCAAGGCAAACTGCATATTGAGGAGCTGGATGTTATAAACCTGTGTCAATAAAACAGAATGAAAACCTGAATTCACTTATTAAGACATGGATCCCTTACTTTTCTCCATCTAGTGTATTAACCTAATTTTTCTTTTATGGAAGAGCTAGAAAAAGATGAATGCTGTTCTTGGCCATTTTAGGCAGTTCCGAATAGAATGGTGTGCAGCAGCAGTGCTGATATGTGAAGGTAGGAGGCTGAGTAGTTTAAAGGGGTACTCCAAGAGTGTAATAACTGGCCCCTGTCATGTAATTCAAACGGCAGGTGTAGCGCTCCGGCCGGCGGGTCCAGTTTCCAGGGTGCAGGAGGACCGGGTCCTGCCTGCCCGCAGGCATCGCCTTGGTCTCCGAAGTCCTGCTCACCCAGTCCACGCTCCCGTGATGCTCCCTCATGTTGCAGCGTCTGTCCGGCGTGCCTCCTCCACTCCCTCGCTTCCTGGTTGCAGGGGAGCAAGCATAGAGCGAGCGCCGCTGTCAAAGCATTTACAGGGCCAGCGCACCCTTTTTACTGAAATGTCATCTCACCCAATCGCGGTGAGTTCTGGGTGTATTTCAGGTCCTCACTTCCTTTGGGAGGTGCCTGGGCAATTTTGTGTCTTATTCTCACTTGCTGTGCTCAGGTCGTGGACCAGTGCTTGCTCGTGCGGTTTTTATCTATCTTTCATTAACACTCTGTTTTCTTCTAGTTCAGTATCCCATCCGTCCATCTGTCGGTGGACTCTGTTGGAACTCTCTGGATCATCTGGTATTCCCCCTCTGGTTCCCAGGACCTTCCATTTTCTTCTCACATGTGTCTCTATCCCTCTCAGATATGACTCTCTGGTCTTTGAACCATTCCACTTGAGTCTCCTTGGTTGTATCGGCACAGTCCCTGTATAGGGGTTCGCTCGCCGGTGCTCCCTCGGAGGAATTCGGTGCCTCGGTCCAGGGGGTTTTCCCTGTAGGTCTACTTGGTTGAAGTCGCCAATAAAGTCTTGCAATTTATCTTACGTCCTTGTCAGGCTGGTTCCTAGGGTTCAGCTTCCAGAGTATACTCTGTGGTCCAGTGAGTTCACTATCCCTATTCCGCCTGCCTCGGCATGACAGTTTTTGCCCAGGCCATGGACCCCGTTGATTCCCGATTTTTCGCCAAAAAGAGAACTAGCAGGTCTTCGGCAAAGTCAGGACCAACTGGTGACTTTCATGCAGACACTGGATGCTTGTCTCAGTTCCCTCCAGGCTGCTGAACCCTCCAATGCTACCCAACTTGCTGCTCTGTAAGCAGGTAGCGGAATGCAGTGACAGGCAGAAGGAAGAGCAAGGGTTAACCAATTAAACAGTTTAATTGAACAAGGGATTAACTCTTCGCAGGGAGACAAATGGATAAGGGGAAAATATGAAGAACAACAAGTGCAGAATGAGAACAGTCTTTCCTAGAAATAACTTATTGTGTCCTTGGTGTTGCTACACAGCAGATGATCCCGCAGGGAGTTGCGACGTCAGTCACGGCTGAAATGATGTCCAGAGGTGAATTTTTCACATGGCAGTCCGTCTTCTGGCAGCAGCGGTCGGTGTCCAGTTCCTTCCCCTGAGCCCTAGTCCATGAATTGTTGTTGCCGAAGGAAAGAGGGCCACAGCGTCTCTCAGGTCCTTGGTGAACCTGCTGCGGTTCACTGGCAAAGAGGGCAGCAGGTATTTCTCCAGTTCCCGGCCTCCTCTAATCTGTACACCCGCTGCGTGCACAGTACCTCTCTTCTCAACGATCTCCCCAGTGGCAGCAGGAGCTGGGCACAAGGCCCTTCGCAACACCTTTGATTGGAGTCTTCCAACGCGGACTGTTATGATTTGGTAGCTGAGGAGAGCAGGCAAAAAAGGAAATACACCAGAGCAGTTGGAAACTATGAGATTGCAGTACCCTGACTAACCACCACAACTAGAGGCAGCCGTGGAGCGTTCCTACGTTGGTCCTAGACGCCTAGTCACAGCCTGAGAAACTAACTACACCTAAAGATAGAAAGAGGAAAGCTATCTACCCGGAGCAGATCCCCAAAGAACATAGAAAGCCCCCAAACATGTAATGGCGGTTAGACAAGAAGAAATACTGACACAGACAGAAAATAGTATGAGCAAACGTTGGGGCCCAAACTTACTAAATAGAAAAGGATAGGAAGGGCACTTACTGCAATCCCAAAAAACCCTGAAAAGCACCAACTCTACTAATTTCAAAAACACCTGAGATCACACGACCTCTACCACCTAAATTAGTTCTCTGGTGTAACCAAAAACAAAACAGCAGCCACTGAAAAAACTGGAAAAAGCAAATGTACAAACATCAGTGGCTGAACTGAACTGAGAGGGCAAAAGCCCCCAGAAGGGACCCTGAAGGCCCCCACAGAAGTGCAGGACAAAATGCAAAAATCAAGCACAAAAACAAAAAGAAGAAAATGTCTTATCTGTTAGCAGGAGATTCAGACACGACACAGCAGGCTACCAAGGAAACAGGAATCAAGGATTGAGACCAGAACAATTGATCACCGGCAACCCTGATGGGAAGGCGACTCCCTTATATAAGACCAGTCAGTAACACCTGATTCCCAATCCTCACAATCTTCACTGGACAGTCCAGTACCGTTTGTAACCACCAGAGGGAGCTTCTGCTCAGAACTCATTTCCAGCCTATTCACAACAATACCCCCCCTTGAGGAGGGGTCACCGAACCCTCATTTGAGCAACCAGGTCGGTCAGGATGAGTTCTATGATACGCACGGATGAGTCTCCTAGCATGGATGTCCGAAGCAAACACCCAAGAATTGTCTTCCTGACCATAACCTCTCCATTTAACCAAATACTGGAGTTTCCGTCTAGAAAAACGAGAATTCAATATTTTCTCAACCACATACTCCAGATTGCCCTCAACCAAAACAGGGTCAGGAGGCACAGTAGTAGGAACCACTGGCTCAACAAACCTCTTCAACAAGGACTTGTGGAACACGTTATGGATCTTAAATGTCCCTGGAAGAAGCAAACGAAAAGAAACAGGATTAAGAATCTCCATGATCTTATAAGGTCCAATGAACCTAGGCTTAAATTTAGGAGATGCCACTCTCATAGGAATATTTCTTGAGGACAACCAGACCAAGTCCCCCACTTTAAACCGAGGACCATCAGTCCTATGCCGGTTAGCAAACCGCTGAGCCCTATCCTGAGAGAGGGACAACCTCTCCACTACCTGGTCCAAATCTGTTGCATACGCTCCACAACAGAGTCAACACCTGGACAGACAGAAGCCTCCGTCTGTCCTGAAGAAAATCGAGGGTAAAACCCAGAATTACAGAAAAATGGAGACATCAAAGTGGCAGAGCTAGCCCTATTATTAAGAGCAAACTCAGCCAAAGGCAAAAAAGAGACCCAGTCATCCTGATCAGCAGACACAAAGCATCTTAGATAAGTCTCCAATGTCTGGTTTGTTCTCTCAGTTTGACCATTGGTCTGAGGATGAAACGCCGAGGAGAAAGACAATTGAACACCAATTTTAGAACAAAAGGTCCTCCAAAATCTGGAAACAAAGTCCGAACATGTTTTACATGAGAGTCCCAGTCATTGGAAAAAATCAAGATATCATCCAAATAAACAATCAGAAATTTATCCACAAAATCCCTGAAAATGTCATTCATGAAGGACTGGAAGACAGAAGGAGCATTAGTGAGCCCAAAGGGCATCACAAGGTACTCAAAATGCCCTTCAGGGGTATTAAATGCCGTCTTCCATTCATCACCGTGCTTAATGCCAATAAGGTTATATGCCCCCCTGAGGTCAAGCTTGGTAAACCAAGTAGCGTTTTTCACCCTGGAAAACAGATCAGAGATCAAGGGTAAAGGATATTGATATTTCACAGCAATATTGTTCAAGAGACGATAATCAATACACGGCCTTAATGAACCATCCTTTTTGGCCACAAAGAAAAAACCGGCACCTAAGGGTGAAGAGGATGGTCTGATATGACCCTTCTCCAATGACTCCTTGATATAAGACCGCATAGCTTCATGTTCAGGTACAGACAAGTTAAAAAGGCGACCTTTAGGGAATTTACTACCAGCCACTAATTCAATAGCGCAGTCATAGCTCCTATGGGGAGGTAAGGATGCAGATTTACTTTCGCTAAACACATCAGAAAAATCAATCAAAAAGTCAGGAACATCCTGAGCCTGGGGGGAGGCAGAAAAAACAGGAGTGTTGGTATTAACACATTGGCAGCCCCAACTGGTTACAGACACAGATTTCCAATCCAAAACAGGATTATGAGACTGTAACCAAGGGAAACCCAGTACGATAATGTCATGCAGATTATACAGAACCAAAAATTTGCAACTCTCCTGATGATCAGGTTCTACCCTCATTATCACCTGAGTAGAGAACTGAGGTTTATTCTCAGCCAAAGGGGTAGAATCGATCTCCAGTAGGGGAATAGACTTCCGTAGGGGTATCAAGGGAAACCCACAACGTTTAGCAAAATCAAAATCCATCAGGTTAATAGCTGCTCCAGAATCAACAGAAGCCTGAGCAGAAAATGAGGACAGAGAGCATATCAGGGTAACAGTTAATAAAAACTTAGTCTGAACACTACCCAAGACAACTGAGCGTGCAAAACGTCTTCCCCGCTTAGGGCAGACTGAAATAGCATGAGAGGCATCACCACAGTAGAAACATAACCCATTACGCTTTCGAAATTCATGACGGTGTGCCCCAGAAACCACTCTATCACACTGCATGGATTCAGAAGCAGGTTCACAAGGCAACATTATTCCACGCATACCTTTCCGCTCACGCAAACGTCTGTCAATTTGAATCGCTAATGACATAGAATCACTGAGACCAGAGGGAACAGGGAATCCCACCATAACATCCTTTACATTATCTGACAGTCCCTTCCGAAAAAGAGCTGCCAAAGCGTCGTCATTCCATTTGGTCAGGACTGCCCACCTACGGAATCTCTGACAGTATAACTCAGCGTCCTCAAGCCCCTGACTTAATGCCAACAAAGTTTTTTCAGCTTGATCAGTGACATCAGGCTCATCGTACAATAACCCCCAAGCCTGAAAAAACGCATCAACATCACTCAGAACAGGATCCCCAGGTGTCAGGGAAAAAGCCCAATCCTGAGGGTCGCCGCGCAGGAGAGAGATGACAATTTGAACCTGCTGCGCTGCGTTCCCTGAGGACTTAGATTTTAAGGCAAAAAACAATTTACAGTTATTTTTGAAATTCAGAAACTTAGCTCGATCCCCTAAAAACAAATCTGGCATGGGAATCCTAGGTTCCACAACAGGCAACCTAGCAAGATAGGTAGCAATACTCCGAACTTCAGTGGCAAGCTAATCCACACGGCCAGACAACTGTGCAAACTCCATTGAGAGAGAAAAAAAATCCTCCTCAGCACCCAGAGATACAGAGGGAAAAAAAATGCAACAAACAGAAAAAAAAAAATCTCTGACAACTCTGACAACTTTTTTTCTTTCCACAATATTTTTCCCTTCTCTGAGTACAATATAATTTTCACTTTTGGCCGGTGATACTGTTATGATTTGGTAGCTGAGGAGAGCAGGCAAAAAAGGAAATACACCAGAGCAGTTGGAAACTATGAGATTGCAGTACCCTGACTAACCACCACAACTAGAGGCAGCCGTGGAGCGTTCCTACGTTGGTCCTAGACGCCTCGTCACAGCCTGAGAAACTAACTACACCTAAAGATAGAAAGAGGAAAGCTATCTACCCCGGAGCAGATCCCCAAAGAACATAGAAAGCCCCCAAACATGTAATGGCGGTTAGACAAGAAGAAATACTGACACAGACAGAAAATAGTATGAGCAAACGTTGGGGCCCAAACTTACTAAATAGAAAAGGATAGGAAGGGCACTTACTGCAATCCCAAAAAACCCTGAAAAGCACCAACTCTACTAATTTCAAAAACACCTGAGATCACACGACCTCTACCACCTAAATTAGTTCTCTGGGGGTAACCAAAAACAAAACAGCAGCCACTGAAAAAACTGGAAAAAGCAAATGTACAAACATCAGTGGCTGAACTGAACTGAGAGGGCAAAAGCCCCCAGAAGGGACCCTGAAGGCCCCCACAGAAGTGCAGGACAAAATGCAAAAATCAAGCACAAAAACAAAAAGAAGAAAATGTCTTATCTGTTAGCAGGAGATTCAGACACGACACAGCAGGCTACCAAGGAAACAGGAATCAAGGATTGAGACCAGAACAATTGATCACCGGCAACCCTGATGGGAAGGCGACTCCCTTATATAAGACCAGTCAGTAACACCTGATTCCCAATCCTCACAATCTTCACTGGACAGTCCAGTACCGTTTGTAACCACCAGAGGGAGCTTCTGCTCAGAACTCATTTCCAGCCTATTCACAACAGCGGACTATCTTGGATGACTTCATCTCTCTTGCCATCCAAATTGAACAGACCAAGGAAAGAACCCATGAAAGGCGATTTCCTCATCTAGCTCCATCCTTCCAAAGCCTTCTCATCCTGTCGGTTCCTGCTCCAACTTCGGTATCCGAGCTTTTGGAGGATGACTGCATCAAGTTGGATGAACGCGAGTGTGGGGAGAGGCATGACAAAAAGCTGTGCCTATACTGTGGGAGTGCTACCCATTTTCGCCGCCAGTGTCCCAAGAGGATTTGAAAACTTCTTAGCCTAGGTCAGGTAAGAGAGGTCTTCCTAGATGAGAGTGATTCCTCTCTACCCCTTACTGTCTCTATACAGGTATTGATTGGAGGTGGGAGATTTTCTGAGACAGCGTACTTAAATTCCGGTTCTGCAGGTAATTTTGTGCAGCAAGCTCTGGCTCTTCGGTTTGGAATTCCTGTTGTTCCTTTGCAGTATCTTCGTCACATCACCTCTGTGGATGGAAGACCCCTGCAGGACTCCATCCTGGGCATCACTGAGGAGGTGGAACTTCAGATTGGGATTCTCCATAAGGAGCGGATCGCCTTCTATGTACTGCCAGTGCCAAACCTTTCACCTCCATTTCTGCTAGGGCTTCCCTGGCTTCGCATCCACGAACCGGTCCTGGATTGGCGGACAGGAGACATTCTTCATTGGGGTCAGACGTGTCATCATCGCTGTCTCATACCTGTGCAGCCAGGTTACACTCCGTGACCTCCCCCAGCCCTACCCAGTTTACCTGCGGCCTACTGGTCTTTTGTAGATGTGTTCGACAAGGTGAGGCGGAGACTCTACCACCACATAGGCCGTATGACTGCCCTATTAGTCTCATTCAAGGTTCTACTCAACCCAGAGGCCGGATTTACCCGCTGTCGCCCATCAAGACTCAAGCTATGTCTGACTACATCAAGGAGAATCTGGCCCGAGGGTTCATTCAGAAACCTCCTCCACTACTGGTGCGGGGTTCTTCTTTGTAAAGTAGAAGGATGGATCTTTGCATCCATGCATTGACTATCGCGGTCTTAATGCCATTACAGTAAAGAATAAGTATCCTCTGCCTCTTATTCCTGAGCTCTTTGATCGCTTTTGTGGATCCAGAATCTTCATCAAGTTGGACCTCTGAGGAGCCTACAATCTTGTGAGAAGCTGTTCCGGGGATGAGTGGGAAAACCACCTTCAACACTTAGAACAGCCACTACGAATACCGGGTAATGACTTTTGGGCTAAGTAACGTGCCAGCGGTATTTCAGTAACTTGTCAATTGTCTTCCGTGATCTTCTTTTGTCTGTGTAGTGGTCTATCTGGATGATATCTTGGTGTTTTCTCTGTATCTCTCTACTCATAGAAGAAATGTCCGCCAGGTCCTTCTATGATTGAGGGAGAATCGTTTATATGCCAAGTTTGAGAAATACCTCTTTGAGCGGAGCTCTCTACCCTTCCTGGGTTACATCATCTCTGTCACAGGTCTTGAAATGGATCCTGAGAAGGTGTCGGCCATTCTCAAGTGCCAATTCAGCGATTCCTAGGGTTCGCCAACTACTACCGGCAGTTTATTCCGCACTTCTCGGATATGACCAACCACTCACCACTCTGACTCGAAAAGGATCCAATCCGAAAGAGTGTTCTTAAGAAGTGAAGTCTTCCTGTGTGTCCCTCAAACAAGCCTTCTCTACTATTCCCGCTCTCCATAGGCCAATGGTCAATGAACAGTGCTTTGTGAAGGTGGATGCTTCCTCTTCTGGAGCCGTGCTTATGCAGAAGGATGGTGATCTGTGCGTTCTTCTCTAAAGCGTTCTCGCCCTTGTGAGCGCAACTACTCCAGTAGTGTCACGGAATTTTTGGCCATCAAGTTGGCCTTGGAGGAGTGGCATTATCTCTTGGAGGGTGCAGTTCATCCAGTTATTATCTACATCGATCATAAAAACTTGGTCTACCTTCAGTCGGCTCAGAGGCTTAATCCTCGTCAGGCTCGATGGTCACTATTCTTCGCCTGGTTTGACTTCCATCTCCACTTCCATCCAGCTGAGAAGAACATCAAGGCTGATGCTTTGTCCAGGTCTTTTGTCTCCGATGACCAAGAGGAGGTACCCCGCCACATCATTGATCAGTCTAGAATGATCACCGTTGCACCAGTCCGGCTGTCGCAACCGCCTCCGGGTAAGATGTTAATTTCTGTTCCGGACAGGAGATGTATACTGCTGTGGGGGCATTCTGTTAAACTTGCTGGGCATGCGGGGCTGAGAAAGACCGTGCATCTGATTTTGTAGCACTACTGGTGGCCCAAGATGCGTCTAGATGTCTGCAATTTTGTTGCCGCCTGTCCCTCATGTGCTCTTAATAAGACCCCCAAAAGACTTCCCACTGGTCATCTTCTGCCTCTCTCCATGCCGTCTGCCCCCTGGAGGCATATCGCTATGGACTTCATCATCGATTTGCCAATGTCTTCCGGTTGTACCTTGATATGGGTCGCGGTGGATCGATTCTCCAAGATGGGTCACTTCATCCCTTTGTCCGGTCTTCCCTCTGCACCTAGGTTGGCAGAGTTGTTTGCTCAACATGTTCTTCGTCTCCATGGTCTACCTATTCATATTGTGTCAGACAGGAGAAGTGCAGTTCGTGTCCCGGTTCTGGCGATCCCTCTGCAAGCAGCTGGATGTCTCTCTGGATTTCTCCCCGGCCTATCACCCGCAATCCAATGGCCAGGTGGAATGGGTGAATTAGATACTCACCAACTACCTGCGACACTTTGTCAATGCACACCACAGTGAATGTGTTGCTTTGTTGCCCTGGGCGGAGTTCTCCTACAATAACCATATCGGTGAGTCTTCTTCCAGCTCCCCTTTTTTCATTGTTTATGTGTGCCATCCTAGGATTCCGACTCCCTTGAACACCACTTCCAGTAATCCAGCAGCCGAGGATCCGGCTAGGGATTTCTCCAGGATCTGGTCAGAGACTAAGGCTTCCATGGAATGGGCATCCGTGTGGATGAAAGACCATGCAGATAAGAGACGTCTGGATTCCCCTCCATTCCAACCTGGGGACAAGGTATGGCTCTCTTCTAGTCACATTCGCCTCAAGGTTTCATCCTACAAGTTCGATCCTCGGCTTGTCGGGCCATTCGAAGTACTTCAGAGAATCAATGAGGTATGCTACCGGCTGAAGTTACCTTCCTTTTTGAGGATCCACAATTCTTTTCATGTCGCTCTCCTTAAGCTTGTCATCCTTGGTCGCTATTCCCAGAATCCTTGTACCCTTCCCTCTCCTGTCCCTGCTGGTGATGTCTTTGAGGTCAAGGCCATGCTTGACATGAAAAGGAGAGGGAACAAGACACTATTTTTGGTTGACTGGAAGGGTTTTGGTCCACAGGAGAGGTCTTGGGAACCAAAAGAGAATATTAATGCTCCCCGACTCATGCATAGGTTTTTGGCTGGCTTGAAAAGGAGTGGGCGTAAGGGAGGGGGTACTGTAGTGCACTGGTCGGTGGGTCCCGTGTTGTGAATGGGTTTGAGATGAGTTCTGAGCAGAGGCTCCCTCTGGTGGTTACAAGCGGTGCTAGTTTGTCCAGTGAAGATTGTGAGGACTGGGAATCAGGTGTTACTGACTGGTCTTATATAAGGGAGTCACCTTCCCATCAGGGTTGCCGGTGATCAATTGTTCTGGTCTGAATCCTTTATTCCAGTTTCCCTTGTAGCCTGCTGTGTCGTGTCTGCATCTCCTGCTAACAGATAAGACATTTTCTTCTTTTGTGTTTGTGCTATATTTTTGCATTTTGTCCTGCACTTCTGTGGGGGCCTTCAGGGTCCCCTCCGGGGGCTTCTGCCCTCTCAGTTTTGTTCAGCCACTGATGTTTGTACTTTTGCTTTTTCCAGTTTTTTCAGTGGCTGCTGTTTTGATTTTGTTACACCAGAGAACTAATTTAGGTGGAAGAGGTCGTGTGATCTCAGGTGTTTTTGAAATTAGTAGAGTTGGTGCCTTTCAGGGTTTTCTGGGATTGCAGTAAGTACCCTTCCTATCCTTTTCTATTTAGTAAGTTTGGGCCCCAGCGTTTGCTCATACTATTTTCTTTCTGTGTCAGTATTTCATCTTGTCTAACCGCCATTACATGTTTGGGGGCTTTCTATTATCTTTGGGGTTCTGCTCCGGGGCAGATAGCCTTCCTATTTCTATCTTTAGGTGTAGTTAGTTTCTCAGGCTGTGACGAGGCGTCTAGGACCAACGTAGGAACGCTCCACGGCTGCTTCTAGTTGTGGTGGTTAGTCAGGGTACTGCAATCTCATGGATTCCAACTGCTCTGGTGTATTGCCTTTTTTACCTGCACTCCTCAGCTACCGAAACATAACAGAATCACCGGCCTAAAAATTTAAAATTGTATGGTACTCACAGAAGGGAAAAAATATTGTGAAAGAAAAAAGGTTGTCAGAGTTGTCAGAAATATTTTTCTGTTTGTTGCATTTTTTTTTTTTTTTCCCTCTGTATCTCTGGGTGCTGGGGAGGATCTTTTCTCTCAATGGAGTTTGCACAGTTGTCTGGCCGTGTGGATCAGCTTGCCACTGAGGTTCGGAGTATTGCTATCTATCTTGCTGGGTTGCCTGTTGTGGAACCTAGGATTCCCATGCCAGATTTGTTTTTAGGGGATCGAGCTAAGTTTCAGAATTTCAAAAATAATTGTAAATTGTTTTTTGCCTTAAAATCTAAGTCCTCAGGGAACGCAGCGCAGCAGGTTCAAATTATCATCTCTCTCCTGCGCGGCGATCCTCAGGATTGGGCTTTTTCCCTGATACCTGGGGATCCTGTTTTGAGTGATGTTGATGCATTTTTTCAGGCCTTGGGGTTATTGTACGATGAGCCTAATGTCACTGATCAAGCTGAAAAAGCCTTGTTGGCATTAAATCAGGGGCTTGATGACGCTGAGTTATACTGTCAGAGATTCCGTAGGTGGGCCAGTCCTGACCAAATGGAATGACGACGCTTTGGCAGCCCTTTTCCGGAAGGGTCTGTCAGATAATGTAAAGGATGTTATGGTGGGATTCCCTGTCCCCTCTGGTCTCAATGATTCTATGTCATTAGCGATTCAAATTGACAGACGTTTGCGTGAGCGAGAAGTATGCGTGGAATAGTGTTGCCTTGTGAACCAGCTTCTGAACCCATGCAGTGTGATAGAGTGGTGTCTGGGGCACAGCGTCATGAGTTTCGAAAGTGCAATGGGTTATGTTTCTACTGTGGTGATGCCTCTCATGCTATTTCAGTCTGCCCTAAGCGGGGAAGACGTTTTGCACGCTCAGTTGTCTTGGGTAGTGTTCAGACTAAGTTTTTATTAACTGTCACTCTGATATGCTCTCTGTCCTCATTTTCTGCTCAGGCTTTCGTTGATTCTGGAGCAGCTATTAATCTGATGGATTATGATTTTGCTAAACGTTGTGGATTTCCCTTGATACCCCTACAGAAGTCTATTCCCCTACTGGGGATCGATTCTACCCCTTTGGCTGAGAATAAACCCCAGTTTTCTACTCAGGTGATAATGAGGGTTGAACCTGATCACCAGGAGTGCTGCAAATTTTTGGTTCTGTATAATCTGCATGACATTATCGTGCTGGGTTTTCCTTGGTTACAGTCTCATAATCCTGTTTTGGATTGGAAATCTGTGTCTGTAACCAGTTGGGGCTGCCAATGTGTTAATACCAACACTCCTGTTTTTTCTGCCTCCCCCCAGGCTCAGGATGTGCCTGACTTTTTGATTGATTTTTCTGATGTGTTTAGCGAAAGTAAATCTGCATCCTTGCCTCCCCATAGGAGCTATGACTGCGCTATTGAATTAGTGCCGGGTAGTAAATTCCCTAAAGGTCGCCTTTTTAACTTGTCTGTACCTGAACATGACGCTATGCGGTCTTATATCAAGGAATCATTGGAGAAGGGTCATATCAGACCATCCTCTTCACCCTTAGGTGCCGGTTTTTTCTTTGTGGCCAAGAAGGATGGTTCTTTAAGGCCGTGTATTGATTATCGTCTCTTGAACAATATTACTGTGAAATATCAATACCCGTTACCCTTGATTGCTGACCTGTTTTCCAGGGTGAAAAACGCTACTTGGATTACCAAGCTTGACCTCAGGGGGGCGTATAACCTTATTCGCATTAAGCACGGGGATGAATGGAAGACGGCATTCAATACCCCTGAAGGGCATTTTGAGTACATGGTGATGCCCTTTGGGCTCACTAATGCTCCTTCCGTCTTCCAGTCCTTCATGAATGACATTTTCAGGGATTTTGTGGACAAATTTCTGATTGTTTATTTGGATGATATCTTGATTTTTTCTAGTGACTGGGACTCTCATGTGAAACATGTTCGAACTGTATTCCAGATTTTGAGAGAGAATGCTCTGTATGTGAAGGGATCAAAGTGTCTTTTTGGCGTACAGAGGATCTCATTTCTGGGATTCATTTTGTCCCCATCTGTTATTGAAATGGACCCGGTCAAGGTTCAGGCCATCTGTGATTGGGTCCAACCTACTTCATTAAAGGCTCTTCAGAGATTTTTGGGTTTTGCCAATTTTTATCGTAAATTTATTGGTAATTTCTCGGTTATTGTTAAACCATTAACTGATTTGACCAGAAAGGGTTCTGATGTGGTGAATTGGCCTCCTGAGGCAGTCTCTGCATTTCAGGAACTTAAGCAGAGATTCACTTCTGCTCCTGTTCTACGGCAGCCTGATGTTTCTCTGCCATTTCAGGTGGAGGTTGATGCCTCTGAAATTGGGGCAGGTGCCGTTTTGTCCCAAAAAGATAAAGAGACCTCTAAAAGTAACCCTTGTGCCTTTTTCTCTCGAAAATTTTCTCCTACTGAACGTAATTATGACGTGGGTAATCGGGAGTTATTGGCCATGAAGTGGGCTTTTGAAGAGTGGAGACATTGGCTGGAGGGAGCCAAACATCAGGTGGTGGTCCTTACGGACCATAAGAATCTGGTCTATCTGGAATCTGCCAAGCGACTCAATCCTAGACAGGCCAGGTGGGCCTTGTTTTTCACACGTTTTAATTTTGTGGTTTCCTTTCTTCCTGGCACTAAGAATGTTAAGGCGGATGCCCTCTCGAGGAGTTTCCTTGCGGACTCTCCTGAGTTATCTGATCCTTCTGTTATTTTGAAAGAGGGTGTAGTTCTTTCCGCCATCTCGCCCAATTTGAGACTTGCTCTGGAGGGGTGTCAGGAGGATAGGCCCGAGTGCTGCCCTGTTGGAAAATTGTTTGTACCCGGACCAGTGGAAAAAGAGTGTGATGTCTGAGATTCATTGTTCCGCGTTGGCTGGGCATCCCGGAATTTTTGGTACCAGAGACTTGGTTAGTCGGTCCTTTTGGTGGCCTACCTTGTCTCGTGATGTCAGGGAATTTGTGCAGTCCTGCGGGACTTGCTCTCGCTCCAAGCCTTGCTCTCGCTCTAGTGGTTTGTTGATGCCATTGCCTGTGCCCAAGAGACCATGGACCCATATCTCTATGGATTTCATTTCCGACCTTCCTGTTTCTCAGAGAATGACCACCATCTGGGTAATTTGTGATAGGTTTTCCAAGATGATACATCTTGTGCCATTACCTAAGTTGCCTTCCTCCTCTGAATTGGTGCCGTTGTTCCTTCAGCACGTGGTTCGTTTACACGGCATTCCTGAGAACATTGTGTCTGACAGAGGAGTCCAGTTTGTTTCCAGATTTTGGAGGACTTTTTGTTCTAAACTGGGTGTTCAACTGTCTTTCTCCTCCGCATTTCATCCTCAGACCAATGGTCAAACTGAGAGAACAAACCAGACATTGGAGACTTATCTAAGATGCTTTGTGTCTGCTGATCAGGATGACTGGGTCTCTTTTTTGCCTTTGGCTGAGTTTGCTCTTAATAATAGGGCTAGCTCTGCTACTTTGATGTCTCAGTTTTTCTGTAATTCTGGGTTTCACCCTCGATTTTCTTCAGGACAGACGGAGGCTTCTGTCTGTCCAGGTGTTGACTCTGTTGTGGAGCGTATGCAACTGATTTGGGACCAGGTAGTGGAGAGGTTGTCCCTCTCTCAGGAGAAGGCCAAGCGGTTTGCTAACCGGCATAGGACTGATGGTCCTCGGTTTAAGGTGGGGGACTTGGTCTGGTTGTCCTCAAAGAATATTCCTATGAGAGTAGCATCTCCTAAATTTAAGCCTAGGTTCATTGGACCTTATAAGATCATGGAGATTATTAATCCTGTTTCTTTTCGTTTGCTTCTTCCAGGGACATTTAAGATCCATAACGTATTCCACAAGTCCTTGTTGAAGAGGTTTGTTGAGCCAGTGGTTCCTGCTGCTGTGCCTCCTGACCCTCTTTTGGTTGAGGGCAATCTGGAGTATTGTGGTTGAGAAAATATTAGATTCTCGTTTTTCTAGACGGAAACTCCACTATTTGGTTAAATGGAGAGGTTATGGTCAGGAAGACAATTCTTGGGTGTTTGCTTGGACATCCATGCTAGGAGACTTATCCGTGCGTATCATAGAACTCATCCTGACCGACCTGGTTGCTCAAATGAGGGTTCGGTGACCCCTCCTCAAGGGGGGGGTACTGTTGTGAATGGGTTTGAGATGAGTTCTGAGCAGAGGCTCCCTCTGGTGGTTACAAGCGGTGCTAGTCTGTCCAGTGAAGATTGTGAGGACTGGGAATCAGGTGTTACTGACTGGTCTTATATAAGGGAGTCACCTTCCCATCAGGGTTGCCGGTGATCAATTGTTCTGGTCTGAATCCTTTATTCCAGTTTCCCTTGTAGCCTGCTGTGTCGTGTCTGCATCTCCTGCTAACAGATAAGACATTTTCTTCTTTTGTGTTTGTGCTATATTTTTGCATTTTGTCCTGCACTTCTGTGGGGGCCTTCAGGGTCCCCTCCGGGGGCTTCTGCCCTCTCAGTTTTGTTCAGCCACTGATGTTTGTACTTTTGCTTTTTCCAGTTTTTTCAGTGGCTGCTGTTTTGATTTTGTTACACCAGAGAACTAATTTAGGTGGAAGAGGTCGTGTGATCTCAGGTGTTTTTGAAATTAGTAGAGTTGGTGCCTTTCAGGGTTTTCTGGGATTGCAGTAAGTACCCTTCCTATCCTTTTCTATTTAAGTAGTTTGGGCCCCAGCGTTTGCTCATACTATTTTCTTTCTGTGTCAGTATTTCATCTTGTCTAACCGCCATTACATGTTTGGGGGCTTTCTATTATCTTTGGGGTTCTGCTCCGGGGCAGATAGCCTTCCTATTTCTATCTTTAGGTGTAGTTAGTTTCTCAGGCTGTGACGAGGCGTCTAGGACCAACGTAGGAACGCTCCACAGCTGCCTCTAGTTGTGGTGGTTAGTCAGGGTACTGCAATCTCATAGATTCCAACTGCTCTGGTGTATTGCCTTTTTTACCTGCACTCCTCAGCTACCGAAACATAACAGTCCCGTTTCCAAGGTGCAGGAGGACCGGGTCCCGCCTGCCTGCAGTTGTGCCACTGGTCTCCGAAGTCCTGCTCACCCAGTCCACGCTCCCGCAACACTCCCTCATGCTGCAGCGTCTATCCGGCATGCCTCCTTGTCTGGCTGGTTCCTAGGGTTCAGCTTCCACAGTATACTCTGTGGTCCAGTGGGTTCACAATCCTCATTCTGCCTGCATCGGAGTGACAGCAGGCCATTCTAGTCACATGTAGATCTGACTGCAGTCTGAAGAAACATGGCCCCATGACCTCTCAACGGCAGAGGAGCTGTATTATAAGCACATGTACTTTCATGAACCGAGGAGATGAGCTGTCACATCAGAAGAAATAAATCTTCTTGGGTGACTGAACACAAAGGATTTTTTTTTCTCCAGCATCGGTCCTCTGTCAAGTCAAAAAGATTTTTTTTCTCCTGTTACAGCCCTTCTCCTCATCTCAAGGAGATATGTGTTCTTACAATACTGCTCTTCTATCAGTTGAGACACAGGTCTCGGGAGCAGTGATTTTTCAGACTGCAGCCAGTTCTGACTCATAGTTAGGATGGGCTACTGTCTGAATTACATGATTGGGGTCATTCTATTATTTGTTTATGGAACCATTTTAATGAATGCAAAGTTACATATATGCATATAAATAATTATAATGATTTTAGTTTCCTTCGTAGCATATCAAAATTTGGCATAGCCCTTAAGGTAAATGTAAATTCTTCAAATAAGTAAAACACAATTCTAGTGACACTGCGCTGACAATGTAAAAAAAATCTGCCATACATACCAGGCATGCTGTGAATTTTCACATGTTGTGGACTTATCGCAATGAATTAAATCAGCAGACAAATCCACTGCTAAAACTGAATGTGCTTTGTTGCCTATTGTCAGGTTGCTCCGGAGTGTATAGTTTCCTATAACTCCAAGATTGGTATTAAATTGCTACTTTGTTTCCATTGTCTGGGATCATATAAGCATGCCTATAGTGCCTTGTGCAATATATTTACCCAGTCTTTCAGTGCAATGATAATTGGAAACATATTACGTTTCTACATATTGTGAACCTCTTTGTCCGACTGAATGAATTACACATTTTGCTTTAATGTGCAAACCTGTACTTATAATATCAAATAGCAATTATATTGATTCTTAAGAATGTAGACAGGAAATAAGTGGAAAATTTTCCAGTAAGGAAAGAATATCTGATCAATTAGAGTGGATATAGGAGTTCAGCTTTGCCTCCAGGAATGCATGAAAGCTATAAGCCTTAATCACTTTCCATAAGCATGTCTAAATATGCCAATAGCTAACTAGGTTGTTGTCCTGTCTGCACAAGTCATGGATTCTGGGCATATCATTAACTGGCAACATTATGCAATGGCCCCACTGCAATGTTGGGCAAGTGGACAGTGCAAAGAGGTAGATGATGGATGAGTAAGCGATTTCAGTTTGGAACTTTTTTTTTATTTTGTTTTCTTATCCCATTCTTTAATTTTCTACAATATTACCAGAACATAGTATATATCCAAAAAAGGCACCATAATGCTCTCAGCGCCAACCTTAGGGGTGTGCAACCTATGCAACAAGATGAGTGTACTAGCTGTGAGGATTTGTGATCATCAAATTCCCTCTAATAATAATATAAAATAGTCTTTTTTAGCCATTGTGTAGCAATTATTATATAATTTTACTGTTAATTGGAAAAGGTATGTTGGTATTATTTGAGTATTGTATAGTGTTATTTACTATAGTAGTTATTTGGCCCATTTATGGCACTGTTATTTGGGTACATTGCGGTAAGGTGCTTACTATTAACCCCTTTCTGCCATGCGACGTACTATCCCTTTCCATGAAACCCGGGACAATCTGACCATGGACGGGATAGTACGTCGCAGCGATCGGCCGCGCTCGAGCGCAGCCGATCGCGGCCTGGTGTCAGCTGATTATCACAGCTGACACCCTGCACTATGTGCCAGGAGTTGTCACGGACCGCTCCTGGCACATTAACCCTGGCACACCGCGATCAAACATGATCGCGGTGTACCGGGGCACAGGGAAGCATCGCGCAGGAAGGGGGCTCCCTGTGCGCTCCCCTGAGACCCTCAGAACAGCGCGATGTGTCTCGCTGTTCCGAGGGACTCTCCTCACTGCAGGACCCCGGATCCAAAATGGCCGCTGGGTCCTGCAGGGAGGCGGCTTCCTCAGTGCCTTCTGAGAGCAGGCGCTGAGGAAGCCTGCAGCACTGCCTGAGCGATCGCTGGTGTGACAGAGTGCTGTGCACACTGTCACACCAGCGATCTGACATTATACAGTGACGTCCCACCCTGGGACAAAGTAAAAAAGTAAAAAAAATGAAAATCACATGTGTAAAAAAAAAAATCCAAAATAAAGGAAAAAAAAATATTCCCCAATAAATTCATTTCTTCCTGTAAATAAAAATAACAAAACAATAAAAGTACACATATTTGGTATCGCTGGGTCCATAATGACCCACCCTATAGAACTGTCCCACTAGTTAACCCCTTTAGTGAACCCCTTAAAAAAAAAAAAAACAAAGCAAAAAATCAATGCTTTATCATCATACCAATGAACAAAAAGTAGAATAACACGCGATCAAAAAGACCTATATAAATAAACATGGTACCGCTGAAAACGACATCTTCTCCTGCAAAAAACGAGCCACCATACAGCATCATCAGCAAAAAAATAAAAAAGTTATAGCTCACAGAATAAAGCGATGCAAAAATAATTATTTTTTATATAAAATTGTTTTTATTGTATAAAAGCGCCAAAACATAAAAAAATTATATAAATGAGGTATCGCCGTAATCGTACTGACCCGAAGAATAAAACTGCTTTATCAATTTTAAAAGCGGAACAGTATAAACGCCCCCCAAAAGAAATTCATGAATTGCTGATTTTTGTTCATTCTAACTTCCCAAAAATCGAAATAAAAAGCTATCAAAAAATGTCACGTGCTCAAAAATGGTACCAATAAAAACGTCAACTTGTATCGCAAAAAATAAGACCTAACATGACTCTGTGGGCCAAAATATGCAAAAAATATAGCTCTCAAAACTATTTTTTGCAATAAAATGCGTCTTTTAGCGTGACAGCTGCAAATCATAAAAACCCGCTATAAATAGTAAATCAAACCCCCCTTTATCACCCCCTTAGTTAGGGAAAAATAATAAAATTTAAAAAATGTATTTATTTCCATTTTCCCATTAGGGTTAGAGTTAGGGTTGCGGCTAAAGATAGGGTTAGAGTCGGGGCTAAAGTTAGGATTAGGGTTAGGGTTGGGATTAGGGTTAGGGGTGTGTTAGGGTTAGGTTTGTGGTTAGGGTTATGGTTAGGGTTGGGACTAGGGTTAGGGGTGTGTTGAGGTTAGGGTTGGAGTTAGAATTGGGGGGTTTCCACTGTTTAGGCACATCAGGGGCTCTCCAAATGTGACATGGCGTCTGATCTCAATTCCAGCCAATTCTGCGTTGAAAAAGTCAAACGGTGCTCCTTCACTTCTGAGATCTGCCATGCGCCCAAACAGGAGTTTACACCCACAAATGGGGTATCAGCGTACTCCGGACAAATTGCACAATAACTCTTGGGGTCCAATTTCTTCTGTTACCCTTGGGAAAAAAAAAATTGGGGGCAAAAATATCATTTTTGTAAAAAAAAAATTAATTTTTTTTTGTTTTTACGGCTCTACGTTATAAACTTCTGTGAAGCACTTGGGGCTTCATAGCGCTCACCACACATCTAGATAAGTTCCTTGGGGTGTCTTTTTTCCAAAATGGGGTCACCTGTGAGGGGTTTCCACTGTTTAGGCACATCAGGGGCTCTCCAAATGCGACATGACGCCCGCAGACCATTCCATCAAAGTCTGCAATCCAAAACGTCACTACTTCACTTCCAAGCCCCGATGTGTGCTCATACAGTAGTTTTCTCCCACATATTGAGTATCAGCGTACTCAGAACAAATTGGACAACAACTTTTGGGGTCCAATTTCTCCTGTTACCTTTGTGAAAATAAAATATTGGGGGCGAAAAAATCATTTTTGTAAAAAAATAAAAGCTTTTTTATTTTTACGGCTGTACGTTATAAACTTCTGTGAAGCACTTCGGGGTTCAAAGTGCTCACCACACATCTAGATAAGTTCCTTGGGGGTTCTATTTTCCAAAATGGGGTCACCTTTGGGGGGTTTCCACTGTTTAGGCACATCAGGGGCTCTCCAAATGCGACATGACCACCACAGACCATTCCATCAAAGTCTGCAATCCAAAACGTCACTACTTCCCTTCCAAGCCCCGTCTTGTGCCCATACAGTAGTTTTCTCCCACATATTGGGTATCAGAGTACTCAGGGCAAATTGGACAAAAACTATTGGGGTCCAATTTCTCCTGTTACCCTTGGGAAAATAAAAAGTTGGGGACTAAAAGATCATGTTTGTGGAAAAAATATGATTTTTTTATTTTCATGCTCTGGTGTTATAAACATTAATGAAACACCTGGGGGTTCAAAGTTCTCACCACACATCTAGATAAGTTCCTTGAGGGGTCTAGTTTCCAAAATAGTGTCATTTGTGGGGGGTTTCCACTGTTTAGGCAGATCAGGAGCTCTCCAAACACGACATGGCATCCAGCCAATTCTGGGTTGAAAAAAACAAACGGAGTTCTTTCCCTTCCGAGCTCTGCCATGCACCCAAACAGTGGTTTACCCGCACATATGGGGTATTAGCGTACTCAGGATAAATTGCACAATAACTTTTGGGGTCTTGTTACCCTTGGGAAAATAAAAATTGGGGTGAAAAGATCATTTTTTTGGAAAAAATATGATTTTTTAATTTTACGGCTCTTTGTTATAAACTTGTGTGAAGCACTTTGGGGTTCAAATTGCTCACCACAGATCTAGATAAGTTCCTTAGGGGGTCTAGTTTCCAAAATGGGGTCACTTGTGGGGTGTTTCCACTGTTTAGGCACATCAGGGGCTCTCCAAATGCAACATGGCGTCCAATCTCAATTCCAGCCAATTTTGGTTGGAAAAAGTCAAATGGTGCTCCTTCCATTCCGAGCTCTGCTGTGCGCCCAAACAGTGGTTCCCCCACATATGGGGTATCAGCGTACTCAGGACAAATTGGACAACAACTTTTGTGGGCCAATTTCTCCTGTTACCCTTGGGAAAATAAAAAAATTGGTGATAAAAAAGATAATTTTTGTGGGAAAAAAATAGGATTTTTTATTTTCATGCCCGGGCATTATAAACTTGTGTGAAGCACTTGGGGGTTCAAAGTGCTCACCACAGATCTAGATAAGTTCCTTAGGGGGTCTAGTTTCCAAAATGGGGTCATTTGTGGGGGGTTTCCACTGTTTAGGCACATCTGGGGCACTGCAAACGGAACATGACCCCCATCAACATCTGCATTCCAAAACGTTATTACTTCCTTTCCAAGCCCTGCCGTGCACCCAAACAGTCCCCCCCCCCCACATATGGGGTTTCAGCGTACTCAGGACAACTACTTTTGGGGTCCAATTTGCTTGAGAAAAATCAAAAATTTGGGACTAAAATATAATTTTTGTGGAAAATTGTTTTTTTTTTCACACCAAGGCATTATAAACTTTTGTGAAACATTTGGGGGTTCAAAGTGCTCACAACAGATATAGATAAGTTCCATAGGGGGTCTAGTTTACAAAATGGTGTTACTTGTGGGTGGTTTCCACTGTTTAGGCCCATCAGGGGCTTTCCAAACACGACATGGCGTCCAATCTCAATTCCAGCCAATTTTGGTTTGAAAAAGTCAAACGGCGCTCCTTCCCTTACGAGCTCTGCCGTGTGCCCAAACAGTGTTTTTCCCCCACATATGGGGTATTGGTGTACTCAGGAGAAATTGCACAACAACTTTATCTGTCCATTTTCACCTTTTACTCTTGTGAAAATTAAAAAAAGTTTGTTAAAGATAATTTTTGTGACTAAAAAGTTAAATATTCATTTTTTCCTTACACATTGCTTCAGCTCCTGTGAAGCACCTGAAGGGTTAATAAACTTATTGAATGTGCTTTTGAGTACCTTGAGGGGTGCAGTTTTTAGAATGGTGTCACTTTTGGGTATTTTCAGCCATATAGACCCCTCAAAGTGACTTCAAATGTGAGGTGGTCCCTAAAAAAAATGGCTTTGCAAATTTTGTTGTAAAAATGAGAAATCGCTGGTCAACTTTTAACCCTTATAATTTCCTAACAAAAAAAATTTTGGTTCCAAAATTGTGCTGATGTAAAGTAGACATGTGGGAAATGTTATTATTTTTTTTTTTGTGACATATTTCTCTGTTTTAAGGGAATAAAAATTCAAAGTTTGAAAATTGCAAAATTTTCAAAAATTTCGCCATATTTGCATTTTTTCAAAAATAAACACAAGTTATATCGAATAAATTTTACCACTAACATGAAGTACAATATGTCATGAAAAAACAGTCTCAGAATCGGGAAGATCCATTGAAGCGTTCCAGAGTTATAACCTCATAAAGAGACAGTGGTCAGAATTGTAAAAATTGGCCCGGTCATTAACGTGCAAACCACCCTTGGGGGTGAAGGGGTTAAGCACTATATGGCACAGGTCAGTAGGTGTCATAAGCTACTGAGCACTATAGTGACTCTTTTTATTCACCTGTCTCGGCTCCAGGATTGGGCTGGGCTCTGCTACCCTAAACCTATGACAACTGCTTTGCACACTCTTGGCATTCTCTTGATGAGCTTCAAGAGGTAGTCACCGGAAATGGTTTTCACTTCACAGGTGTGCCCTGTCAGGTTTAATAAGTGGAATTTCTGGCCTTATAAATGGGGTTGGGACCATCAGTTGTGTTGTGCAGAAGTCTGGTGGCTACACAGCTGATAGTCCTACTGAATAGACTGTTAAAATTTGTATTATGGCAGAAAAAAAGCAGCTAAGTAAAGAAAAACGAGTGGCCATCATTACTTTAAGCATACCTCCCAACCGTCCCGAATAGAGCGGGACAGTCCCGATTCTAACCCTCCCACCGCTGTCCCGGTCGGGACCCTATGTGTCCCGCAGTGAGAGAAGCCTCCTCATGCACCCTATCGTCGCCCTCCCAGCTCTCCACTTCAGCTTCTCACAGCCAGCAATGACGTTGCTGTGCTGTCCTCTTATGTGTGAGCAGGACCTGTGATGTGACTCTCTGATATCAGCCATGTCTGGTGTTTGGGTTCCAGTTGTTGTTGTTTTTCTGCTGTGCAGTGCTTTGCAGCAGAGAAAGCTAAGTTATTATTTCCCTATTGGTATTGTGTTCCCTGCACACACACATTGTGTTATTCTGTTAATTTGCTTTGTGGTGCAGTTTACTTTATTCCCTGTCATTCTTTTCTTGTGGTTTCCACTACTGTTAACCTCCTGCGGTGGGGGTTGGGGGTTTAGCTCAGGGCTAAACAGGAGATAAGGACATGTTGGTGACTTGGGCCTCCCTACCTTCAAGGGTACCCCAAAGATAAGAAAAGACAGGGCTACCCTTAGTCTGAGGGGCAGTTTAGGGGATCAGGTTCCTCATGTCCTGTTTTCCCATTGCTCCCCGTGACAATTTCATATCAATCGCACCTTTACAAATAGATTTATGTCGTGGTCGTGTGGGCCAGGGGTACTCGGTAGCCAGGCAGGCAGTCTATCAGGGATATCACAGTGGCGATTGCCCAGCACCGTGGCCCTGACCAGACAAGTGAAAAGGGAGTATTTACAGGAGATAATAGTTTATGGTTTTATCATGACGCCTTCTGAGGAGTCTGGCCAGGGATGGCCAGCACTGCAAGTGGGGACCCAAGGGGATAGATGGTAATGCAGCAATATGGATCACTCCCCTCAGCAAGAGCATGCCTCTGGGGTGATGATGGGGGTTGTAGTGCAGCAGAAAGAAGCAAGGAGGTGAAAGAGTTCAGTCTTTACCTTTACTGATGATGGATTCAGGTTGAATCAAGGGGTTCTTGTCACCAGGTCCAGGGTTCGGCGAGTCTGCAAGCAGCTGGAGTCCTCTCCACTAAGTGGGTAGAATAAGCCTCCCTTTCTATGCCCGTCTGTTTGGAGATTCAACAGGTTATGAGCTGATCTGTACTCCCTGCTTGTGTTCTGTAGCAGCTACAGCCAGCATACATTGTGAGCTATTTGCAAGCTGTTCTCTCGGTCCCAGCTGTGAGCCCTCTATAATGTAGTACTTCTAGTGCTGCTGCTGCTGGGGTGGCCAGGGGACCTGCAGTCTCACAGTCTCCAGATTCTGCTCTCAGGGTTTCCAATCCCTGGCAGCCCAGGACTCTGGTCTCCTGTTCTCTTCATAATCCTAGGGTGAGCCTTCCATAGCTCCAACCCTTGGAAACTCCATGTACTCTCTCTTCTCTTCCCTTCCTCACACTACTCTCTCCTTACTACTCCCCCCCCAGCCAGAAGGGGCAGTCACCCTCCAAACTAGGAGTTTGTACTCCCCCTTCTGGTCAGGGATGGACTTGTGTGTGGATTTATGGTTTAGTGTAGGGAGCTTCATTTACTTCCACACTTGATACCATCACCGGCTAGTGAGGCGATAGCATTGTGGCAGGCAGGCCTCAGGGGTGCCATATTTAGTTAGAAAATTTGTGACATGTTCAATACCTATTTCACCTGCTGTATACCTTCAATTCCTTTGTGTCACTCCAGGCTCTGTGTCTTATGATGCTTCCTGCTCTTCTTGCCTTCCTGCTTCCTTGGTCCTCACTGTTTCATAAGCCATCCATTCCTGTCCTTCTCCTGTGCTATTCTCTTTTTGACATGTTGTCCACCCTGTCCTACGGCTTCGACAATCTACTTCACCAGGTGAACCCTTAACACTTGTTTAGTTTAGAAAGAAGAAATTTGGCACAAATGAAACTGACTATTTTAATGTGAACCTCCACTGCTGATCGCCAGGAGGTTTCTGGATGTCTGTCCTCACCTATCTGATATTTATGAACTCTGCTAATGGTTGTCCAACAACATAAAGCGCCCGGAGAACCACATTAAAATGATGTTCCTTTTATTTTCAGCCCTATGGATTGGTGGTCTTTACTAGTCTCTAACTACCTGCAGTGATGTTGCTAAAGTGACCGCTGTGATCAGTCATGTGATTCGGAGGTTACATGTACTTGCCTTCTTCACCATTTATGCCAGTGACTGGCTGCAGTGGTCACATGCATCATCGCTGCAAAAAGTACACTGAAACTTGCAAGGTCCAACAGAATTAATATGGGAGACAGAGTTATCGACTAAATGGGTATCTAATTGAAACTGGCACAGTCAACAGAAGAAATCTTAGAATGATAATTAACTAAAGTCTATTTTTTGCACCATTTCTTCATAATGGACTCAAACTTGTCTCTGGTGATATGCAATATGTAGGGCTATGATATAAACTTACCAAGAATATGTTGGGTTGAAAAATGTCAAATGACTTTGAAGGTATATGTGTTATGTTTCGGTAGCTGAGGAGTGCAGGTAAAAAAGGCAATACACCAGAGCAGTTGGAATCTATGAGATTGCAGTACCCTGACTAACCACCACAACTAGAGGCAGCCGTGGAGCGTTCCTACGTTGGTCCTAGACGCCTCGTCACAGCCTGAGAAACTAACTACACCTAAAGATAGAAAGAGGAAAGCTATCTGCCCTGGAGCAGATCCCCAAAGAACATAGAAAGCCCCCAAACATGTAATGGCGGTTAGACAAGAAGAAATACTGACACAGACAGAAAATAGTATGAGCAAACGTTGGGGCCCAAACTACCTAAATAGAAAAGGATAGGAAGGGCACTTACTGCAATCCCAAAAAACCCTGAAAAGCACCAACTCTACTAATTTCAAAATTACCTGAGATCACACGACCTCTACCACCTAAATTAGTTCTCTGGTGTAAAAAAATCAAGACAGCAGCCACTGAAAAAACTGGAAAAAGCAAATGTACAAACATCAGTGGCTGAACTAAACTGAGAGGGCAAAAACCCCCGGAGGGGACCCTGAAGGCCCCCACAGAAGTGCAGGACAAAATGCAAAAATCAAGCACAAAAACAAAAAGAAGAAAATGTCTTATCTGTTAGCAGGAGATGCAGACACGACACAGCAGGCTACAAAGGAAACAGGACTCAAGGATTGAGACCAGAACAATTGATCACCGGCAACCCTGATGGGAAGGCGACTCCCTTATATAAGACCAGTCAGTAACACCTGATTCCCACTCCTCACAATCTTCACTGGACAGTCCAGTACCGCTTGTAACCACCAGAGGGAGCCTCTGCTCAGAACTCATTTCAAGTCCATTCACAAAAGTACCCCCCCCTTGAGGAGGGGTCACCAAACCCTCACTTGAGCAACCAGGTCAGTCAGGATGAGTTCTATGATACGCACGGATGAGTCTCCTAGCATGGATGTCCGAAGCAAACACCCAAGAATTGTCTTCCTGACCATAACCTCTCCACTTAACCAAATACTGGAGTTTCCGTCTAGAAAAACGAGAATTCAATATTTTCTCAACCACAAACTCCATATTGCCCTCAACCAGAACAGGGTCAGGAGGCAAAGCAGTAGGAACCACTGGCTCAACAAACCTCTTCAACAAGGACTTGTGGAACACGTTATGGATCTTAAATGTCCCTGGAAGAAGCAAACGAAAAGAAACAGGATTAAGAATCTCCATGATCTTATAAGGTCCAATGAACCTAGGCTTAAATTTAGGAGATGCCACTCTCATAGGAATATTTTTTGAGGACAACCAGACCAAGTCCCCCACTTTAAACCGAGGACCATCAGTCCTATGCCGGTTAGCAAACCGCTGGGCCCTCTCCTGAGAGAGGGACAACCTCTCCACTACCTGGTCCCAAATCTGTTGCATACGCTCCACAACAGAGTCAACACCTGGACAGACAGAAGCCTCCGTCTGTCCTGAAGAAAATCGAGGGTGAAACCCAGAATTACAGAAAAATGGAGACATCAAAGTGGCAGAGCTAGCCCTATTATTAAGAGCAAACTCAGCCAAAGGCAAAAAAGAGACCCAGTCATCCTGATCAGCAGACACAAAGCATCTTAGATAAGTCTCCAATGTCTGGTTTGTTCTCTCAGTTTGACCATTGGTCTGAGGATGAAACGCCGAGGAGAAAGACAATTGAACACCAAGTTTAGAACAAAAGGTCCTCCAAAATCTTGAAACAAACTGGACTCCTCTGTCAGACACAATGTTCTCAGGAATGCCGTGTAAACGAACCACGTGCTGAAAGAACAAAGGCACCAATTCAGAGGAGGAAGGCAACTTAGGTAATGGCACAAGATGTATCATCTTGGAAAACCTATCACAAATCACCCAGATGACGGTCATTCTCTGAGAAACAGGGAGGTCGGAAATGAAATCCATAGAGATATGGGTCCATGGTCTCTTGGGCACAGGCAATGGCATCAACAAACCACTAGAGCGAGAGCAAGGCTTGGAGCGAGAGCAAGTCCCGCAGGACTGCACAAATTCCCTGACATCACGAGACAAGGTAGGCCACCAAAAGGACTGATTAACCAAGTCTCTGGTACCAAAAATTCCGGGATGACCGGCCAGCGCGGAACAATGAATCTCAGACATCACACTCTTTTTCCACTGGTCCGGGACAAACAATTTCCCAACAGGGCAGCGCTCGGGCCTATCCTCCTGACACCCCTCCAGAGCCAGTCTCAAATTGGGCGAGATGGCGGAAAGAACTACACCTTCTTTCAAAATAACAGAAGGATCAGATAACTCAGGAGAGTCCGCAAGGAAACTCCTCGAGAGGGCATCCGCCTTAACATTCTTAGTGCCAGGAAGAAAGGAAACCACAAAATTAAAACGTGTGAAAAACAAGGCCCACCTGGCCTGTCTAGGATTAAGTCGCTTGGCAGATTCCAGATAAACCAGATTCTTATAGTCCGTAAGGACCACCACCTGATGTTTGGCTCCCTCCAGCCAATGTCTCCACTCTTCAAAAGCCCACTTCATGGCCAATAACTCCCGATTACCCACGTCATAATTACGTTCAGTAGGAGAAAATTTTCGAGAGAAAAAGGCACAAGGGTTACTTTTAGAGGTCTCTGGATCTCTTTGGGACAAAACGGCACCTGCCCCAATTTCAGAGGCATCGACCTCCACCTGAAATGGCAGAGAAACATCAGGCTGCTGTAGAACAGGAGCAGAAGTGAATCTCTGCTTAAGTTCCTGAAATGCAGAGACTGCCTCAGGAGGCCAATTCACCACATCAGAACCCTTTTTGGTCAAATCAGTTAAAGGTTTAACAATAACCGAGAAATTACCAATAAATTTACGATAAAAATTGGCAAAACCCAAAAATCTTTGAAGAGCCTTTAATGAAGTAGGTTGGACCCAATCACAGATGGCCTGAACCTTGACCGGGTCCATTTCAATAACAGATGGGGACAAAATGAATCCCAAAAATGAGATCCTCTGTACGCCAAAAAGACACTTTGATCCCTTCACATACAGAGCATTCTCTCTCAAAATCTGGAATACAGTTCGAACATGTTTCACATGAGAGTCCCAGTCATTGGAAAAAATCAAGATATCATCCAAATAAACAATCAGAAATTTATCCACAAAATCCCTGAAAATGTCATTCATGAAGGACTGGAAGACAGAAGGAGCATTAGTGAGCCCAAAGGGCATCACAAGGTACTCAAAATGCCCCTCAGGGGTATTAAATGCCATCTTCCATTCATCCCCGTGCTTAATGCGAATAAGGTTATATGCCCTCCTGAGGTCAAGCTTGGTAAACCAAGTAGCGTTTTCACCCTGGAAAACAGGTCAGAAATCAAGGGTAACGGATATTGATATTTCACAGTAATATTGTTCAAAAGACGATAATCAATACACGGTCTTAATGAACCATCCTTTTTGGCCACAAAGAAAAAACCGGCACCTAAGGGTGAAGAGGATGGTCTGATATGACCCTTCTCCAATGACTCCTTGATATAAGACCGCATAGCGTCATGTTCAGGTACAGACAAGTTAAAAGGCGACCTTTAGGGAATTTACTACCAGGCATTAATTCAATAGCGCAGTCATAGCTCCTATGGGGAGGCAAGGATGCAGATTTACTTTCGCTAAACACATCAGAAAAATCAATCAAAAAGTCAGGAACATCCTGAGCCTGGGGGAGGCAGAAAAAACAGGAGTGTTGGTATTAACACATTGGCAGCCCCAACTGGTTACAGACACAGATTTCCAATCCAAAACAGGATTATGAGACTGTAACCAAGGGAAACCCAGTACGATAATGTCATGCAGATTATACAGAACCAAAAATTTGCAGCTCTCCTGATGATCAGGTTCAACCCTCATTATCACCTGAGTAGAGAACTGAGGTTTATTCTCAGCCAAAGGGGTAGAATCGATCCCCAGTAGTGGAATAGACTTCCGTAGGGGTATCAAGGGAAACCCACAACGTTTAGCAAAATCAAAATCCATCAGGTTAATAGCTGCTCCCGAATCAACGAAAGCCTGAGCAGAAAATGTGGACAGGGAGCAAATCAGGGAAACAGTCAAGAGAAATTTAGTCTGAACACTACCCAAGACAACTGAGCGTGCAAAACGTCTTCCCCGCTTAGGGCAGACTGAAATAGCATGAGAGGCATCACCACAGTAGAAACATAACCCATTGCGCTTTCGAAACTCATGACGCTGTGCCCCAGAAACCACTCTATCACACTGCATGGATTCAGAAGCAGGTTCACAAGGCAACACTAATCCACGCATACTTCTCCGCTCACGCAAACGTCTGTCAATTTGAATCGCTAATGACATAGAATCATTGAGACCAGAGGGGACAGGGAATCCCACCATAACATCCTTTACATTATCTGATAGACCCTTCCGAAAAAGGGCTGCCAAAGCGTCGTCATTCCATTTGGTCAGGACTGCCCACCTACGGAATCTCTGACAGTATAACTCAGCGTCATCAAGCCCCTGATTTAATGCCAACAAGGCTTTTTCAGCTTGACCAGTGACATTAGGCTCACCCGTACAATAACCCCAAGGCCTGAAAAAATGCATCAACATCACTCAAAACAGGATCCCCAGGTGTCAGGGAAAAAGCCCAATCCTGAGGATCGCCGCGCAGGAGAGAGATGACAATTTGAACCTGCTGCGCTGCATTCCCTGAGGACTTAGATTTTAAGGCAAAAAACAATTTACAATTATTTTTGAAATTCAGAAACTTGGCTCGATCCCCCAAAAACAAATCTGGCATGGGAATCCTGGTTCCACAACAGGCAACCTAGCAAGATAGGTAGCAATACTCCGAACCTCAGTGGCAAGCTGATCCACACGGCCAGACAACTGTGCAAACTCCATTGAGAGAGAAAAAAAAAATCCTCCCCAGCACCCAGAGATACAGAGGGAAAAAAAAAATGCAACAAACAGAAAAATATCTCTGACAACTCTGACAACCTTTTTTCTTTCACAATATTTTTTCCCTTCTGTGAGTACCATACAATTTTCAATTTTTTAGGCCGGTGATACTGTTATGTTTCGGTAGCTGAGGAGTGCAGGTAAAAAAGGCAATACACCAGAGCAGTTGGAATCTATGAGATTGCAGTACCCTGACTAACCACCACAACTAGAGGCAGCCGTGGAGCGTTCCTACGTTGGTCCTAGACGCCTCGTCACAGCCTGAGAAACTAACTACACCTAAAGATAGAAAGAGGAAAGCTATCTGCCCCGGAGCAGATCCCCAAAGAACATAGAAAGCCCCCAAACATGTAATGGCGGTTAGACAAGAAGAAATACTGACACAGACAGAAAATAGTATGAGCAAACGTTGGGGCCCAAACTACCTAAATAGAAAAGGATAGGAAGGGCACTTACTGCAATCCCAAAAAACCCTGAAAAGCACCAACTCTACTAATTTCAAAATCACCTGAGATCACACGACCTCTACCACCTAAATTAGTTCTCTGGTGTAACAAAATCAAGACAGCAGCCACTGAAAAAACTGGAAAAAGCAAATGTACAAACATCAGTGGCTGAACTAAACTGAGAGGGCAAAAACCCCCGGAGGGGACCCTGAAGGCCCCCACAGAAGTGCAGGACAAAATGCAAAAATCAAGCACAAAAACAAAAAGAAGAAAATGTCTTATCTGTTAGCAGGAGATGCAGACACGACACAGCAGGCTACAAAGGAAACAGGACTCAAGGATTGAGACCAGAACAATTGATCACCGGCAACCCTGATGGGAAGGCGACTCCCTTATATAAGACCAGTCAGTAACACCTGATTCCCACTCCTCACAATCTTCACTGGACAGTCCAGTACCGCTTGTAACCACCAGAGGGAGCCTCTGCTCAGAACTCATTTCAAGTCCATTCACAACATATATGACTATTTAAGGCAAATTATTATTCTTCATTATAAGTCCCTTCTTTTTAAACCATGGATGATACCAATGAGTTAAACATTAAAAGTCAATGGGTTAAGCTTGAAAAATACTAAATAAATATCCTCAGCTCGATTCAGTTCGATGATTTATCTAAGTAGAAATATGAGTCATTTCTCATCATTGTAGTTTACAAAAGTAGATTTACCATGTTGAGAGATCCGCCAGGGATTCTATGAAGAATGCTGGAAATATTCCTTGAACACAATCATGTCAAAAACTATATACAGAAATTCATACATATGTATTATATTCACACTTCCATAAGGTATTCTCAGCAACATTCCTCAAACAAAAACTGGGCATTTCACATCTTTGCCAGTGCCAACAATTCGCTCAAAACAATCTTAATATCATCGCACAGTTTGCATCTCAACATCTTATCCTTAGAAGCCCTGACAAGATTGACAAGTAGAGTTTTTCTGAAACCACTGGTAATTAAAATGTAGAATATTCTCATGTGATTTCTCACATCTTTCTTATGCGATCACATATTTTCATAGAAAGTCATAAGTCTTGACAATAGATATGAGCAAATCGATTGGCATGACCAGGGTCCACAACAATATTGCCACTGCCACTGAATGAAAACCCTGAGACCTGCTTCCTTGGCTCCTTTTTTGATCAACTGTCCTGTCGTGATTGTGGTGTGACGCACACATGATGTCATGACAGGCCGGCTATCAAAAAATTAGCTGTGGATGCCAGATGTAGGAAATGGTTTGCAGGGCTCCCCACCAGTGGCCACAGGATATTGGCCTGACTGGTAAACCGGGGTCCTGCAAATTCATTCACTCATTTCTACTAGACACCAAATTCACACATGAACACCAATTTGACGTCCCAGTATATGGTGTGGTGTCTAATTTAGCCTTTTCACTATTGCCATTCGTTTCTATTAGGTTGGGGACACACTTGCGAGTGAAATGCGAGAAACTCGAGTGAGTCTCTCGCCTCAATACCCGGCAATGCCGCCGGCGGTTCAGACTGGAGCGTTCAGCTGCATAGAAATATATGCAGCCGCACACTCCGGTCCCGAGTGCCGGCGGTAGTGCTGGGTATTGAGGCGAGAGACTAGCGCAAATTTCTCGCGTTTCACTTGCAAGTCTGACACCGGCCTTAGGGCTCATATCCACTTGCGAGAAATATGGACGAGTGCAATCCGATAAGAAATCGGATTGCACTCGGACCAATTTTATTCAATAGGTGACACGTAGGTTCACGCTGGTCAGTCTGTGAGTGAGCGCAGTCTAAGTGACGTCAGCGGTAGTCACTGAGGCTGCGCATACTCCCCGCCTGACCCCCGGTGAACTGACAGCGTGGGAAAATGTTCAGAAACGTTCCCACGCTAATCAGTTCATCTCCGCTCAGGTCGGGAGGCTGCGCAGGCAGCTTTTCCTTCATTCCTCCGTGGTTTAAAGCCGGGCCGGTCGCATTAGCACCGGTCCCGGTTGTAAACTATTTAACCCCTTCAGATGGATTGCAGCGTGGGACTTGACTGTCCGGCAGACAGGTATGGGTATAGTGTTGTTTTTTTATTTTGTCTTTTTTCCAGGAGATCGATGGCTTCGATATGGGATTAGGAGTATAATAAAAATGGAAAAAATGTGTGTTTATTTGTTTCATTAAAAGTCTTTTTTCTTAGTGTGTGTGTGTGTGTGTGTGTGTGTGTGTGTGTTTTAACCCTTTCAGACTAGTGGATTAATAATATTAATAATGGATAGTTGTCTTATTGACAGCTCTCCATTATTAACCAGTAGTGTTGAGCAATATTGCTCGATATCTAAAAGTATCGTATCGAAATTGTATCGCCGATAGCACTAAATATCGTCGATATCCGATTCCGATTGCGGAAGTCCAATGTAAGTCTATGGGAACAAAATATCGAAATTAATAAAACCCTTTCTTACGTTGTAAACACAAAATATACACACATAGAATACATATATATATATATATATATATACATGTCATTGTGACATATATATACATATATTTATAGTTTATACACTTCTACATAGTAAAATAGACTCTGATTCAATTGCGGGTAAAGCCGTGACATACCCCATAGAAGTCGACGGGCTCGGTGCCGAGTACCCCCAAAACCTCTGGCTCTGTGCGACTCAACTTGGGCGTCACGAACAGGATTCTGTAGCTCGCTATAAGCGAGTCCTGTGTGCCTGAATTGAACTGGTTTTGTGCTTGAGAATTGCTAAAATCATCAGAGAATGTATTTGCCATTTTTCCGCCATATCTGCGTCACGACGAGGCACTGGTGAAGAAGAAGGGCGTGCTCTTCATGGGTGTACTGTACACTCACTCAGTAACGCGAAAACGATGGCTCTAAATGGTACTGCAATGTAAGATCGTGCCCCACAGCTCTTCAGTTCCGCCTCCTCATCCTCCTCAGTGTGTGGAAACTAACACGAAGGTCCCGCCTCCCTACAAAAGAGGGGCCCTCTCCAGATGCTAATGATGACACATGTGACTTGGCAGAGATGGCTAATGGACACGAGCAGAAGTGTGAAGGGATGGAGCAGTCAGAGCTCTCCCCCCACGGAAGCGACCCGATCGCCACGGAACCACCGTTGGGCACCCGGCCTGGAAACCCTCCTACGCTGCAAGAAGCGGCGGATACCCTAAGAGGCCTGGCCCGGCACCGGGAGGAGGTCGCCAGGATGGAAGCGAGCTGGCGTGCCCTAAAACTAAACTTGGAGCGGCGCCAATCCTCTTACCTGAAGTGTCTGTACCGGAAGGTGAGGCACCCGTTCTAGTAGAGGAGTCCTTGCAATGTGATCCGGTTGACGTTGTCGCAGTGGAGGCACCCGTTCCTGCAAAAACCGCAGCACCGTCAGCACCCCAGATCCCGCTGTCTGCCCCCGTCGCTGAGACAGAAGAAGCGACACCCGTCCTCATGGACGAGGCCGCGCAGGCACCAGAGCACTACCTGCCTATACCGGAGCCCCGACTGTCATCTGATTTAGAGCCGTCTGCTTCCTCCGCAGGGGAGCGCCGCCAGGACTGGGGGGCGACAGGAGAGCTGCCGCAAACCGGACACTGTAAGCTGCAGTGGAGTGGTGGAGACATGGAGCAGCTGGTGGAGGAGAATTTCAACCAGCGTCAGGAGGAAGAGTGGAGACGTTGGGAGCGGGAAGCAGAGCGACAAAGGGAGCAGCGAGAATCCCAAAAACTTCGGCAACGTAACCTGGAGAAGGACCGGGCAGATAAGGACCGGATGAGAAAGGATAAAGGAACCCTGTGTGAGCCACGGCGTAAGGGTGCAGTACGGAGCTTTAAATTGAAAGGTGGTTGGGGCTTCATCAAGGAGCCTGGACTTTATTTAGAAGTCTTTGTGAACCGGCGGGACGTGGAGGCTCACCTCCCAGAAGGACACCCGTGGAGGGACCTGTTGCCAGGAGACTTGGTGACTTACACCCGACACTGGGGTTACAATGGATGGTACGCCCTAAATGTTACCAGGTGCGACCCCTACTCCCCAGTGTGTCAGGAACCTGTGAGACCCTCGGAGCCTTCAGCCTCCCACATCCAGGCCTCTGCAAAAGTTCCCACCCCACGCCGTAAATCTCCCAAGCCTCCCTCAGTGGTCTCCTCAGCAGCCCCAGCTATGGACATGATAAGTATAGCTGGCCCGTACCCGGCGCCTGTTAGGCCCCCTGGGGTTCGTTCAGTCCGGGACATAGGGTTCCAGACCCGGAGGGAGATGAAAGAGGTGGCCACACAGACCCAGATAGCGGGTCACGACTTGACTGTACAGGCCACACGACGTCATCAGGTCCTGGTGGTCCTTGGTGCCTCGGATGTTTGGCAAGCATCAGAAGAGTACCAGGTGGTACCTGGAACACCCCTGCCAAAGAAGTATAAATAACCCGGACAGGGTCCCTGTATGTAAATAGTTAAATTGTTGATAAATAGTTAAATTGTTTATGTACCCGGACGGGTGAATGTTTATAAAAAAGTTTTTTAATTAAATAAAAAAAAAAAAACACAGTTTTCATTACTTTTATTACAGTCTCATCCTGCGACGCCATCGATCTCCTGTAAAAAAATGAAAAAAAAAAGTATACCACCTGACCGATGCAGTCCATAGTAACGAGTGTCCCACGACGATCCAGCTCTGCTACATCAGAATCCCGGCGCAGCACAGCTGATTACCTGCTTCCCCGGCGGTGACATCATCGGACTGGTTTACGGTCGGGATTACCCTGCAGTCACTGCAGTTATCGCGAAAAACTGCATGTGACCGCCAGGGAGAAGATAATGGCGGCCATCAAGCAGTCCAGGACGTGACCGCCGGAGATCTTCTGCCAGGTAAGTGCCGCTGACTCCTGACAGACCCGACCGACGGACACTCACAGTGACAGTGACAAATCCGATTCCGGTATTCGATAAGACGAAAATATCGAAACGAATTATCGAAAGGCCGATAGAGCTAATATCGGCCGATAGCCGATATTTGCATTATCGTATCGCTCAACACTATTAACCAGGCTTAATGTCACCCATCCTTGTTGTACGGCCGTCTGGCTCTTCCCTAGCAATTAAGAATTGGGTGCAGCCCTAATCTATGAAGGCTTTTCTGTAATGTTTAGGGTTCCCTAACTACTATCATAAAATCATAAAAAATGCTTCCAAGGTTAACAGACCATGGACTAACTTGACTAAGGTGAATACTGTAGTCCATTATAAAACTGAGGCAGTCCGAGCCTTCGCAGAATTGATGTAACGTTTTTCATCTGACTATGTATTGGTCTAGCCTGACGAAGAGCATCCTTTTGTTGTGGAGATTGATATTTCAGCAATTGGGGCTGGAATGGTGTTACTACAAGGTATACTACTCCAACCCAGACTACTTCAGCCATGGCCTTTTCCGAAAAGACTGTGGATGCATCTATCCATGTACATTATTATTGATCTTCCATCCATTAACAAGCAGTAATTTGAGAAATCATTGGCAGATTTAGTAAACACTGTAATTTTTTCTTTTGGACAGATTACTTAATTCCCAAACCTTTAGGATACCTAATGAAATTTCTAAATCTCTGTTCAAAATATATTGATCGCCTGTTCACTCTGTCAGAAATTCTCCTCGTCATTACGATTCAGGATTCAGAGGCAATTCAGGGGACAAAACGGGACATATACAGCAAAGCACACACGCACAGAGGCACAACGTTTACAGACGTGTAACCTTGGTCAGCAACCACAAACCAAGTATACGGAAGTATCACCGACCCCAAATCCAGGAACGGCCAACATTAACCCCTTCACCCCAAGGGTGGTTTGCACGTTAATGACGGGCCAATTTTTACAATTCTGACCACTGTCTCTTTATGAGGCTATAACTCTGAAACGCTTCAACGTTTTTTCGCGATTCTGAGATCGTTTTCTCGTGACATATTGTTCTTCAGGTTAGTGGTAAAATTTCTTCTATATAACTTGCGTTTATTTTTGAAAAAAACGCAAATATGGCGAAAATTTTGAAAGTTTTGCAATTTTCAAACTTTGAATTTTTATTCCCTTAAAACAGAGAAATATGCCACAGAAAATAGTAAATAAATAACATTTCCCATATGTCTACTTTACATCAGCACAATTTTGGAAACAAAATTTTTATTTGTTAGGAAGTTATAAGGGTTAAAAGTTGACCAGCGATTTCTCATTTTTATAACAAAATTTACGAAACCATTTTTTTTAGGGACCACCTCACATTTGAGGTCACTTTGAGGGATCTATATGGCAGAAAATACCCAAAAGTGACACCATTCTAAAAACTGCACCACTCAAGGTACTGAAAACCACAATCAAGAAGTTTATTAACCCTTCAGGTGCTTCACAGGAGCTGAAGCAACGTGGAAGGAAAAAATGAACATTTTACTTTTTAGTCACAACAATGATCTTTTACAAACATTTTTTTTATTTTCACAAGGGAAAAAGGAGAAAATGAACAGATAAAGTTGTTGTGCAATTTATCCTGAGTACGCTGATGCCCCATATGTAGGGAAAACCACTGTTAAGGTGCATGGCAGGGTTCGGAATGGAAGGAGCGCCGTTTGACTTTTCCAAACCAAAATTGGCTGGAATTGAGAACAGACGCCATGTCACGTTTGGAGAGCCCCAGATGTGCCTAAACAGTGGAAACCCCCCACATGTGACCCCATTTTGGAAACTAGACCCCCTAAGGAACTTATCTAGATGTGTGGTGAGCACTTTGAACCACCAAGTGCTTCACGCAAGTTTATAATGTAGAGTCGTGAAGGAAAAAAATCATATTTTTTCACAAGCATGATGTTTTAGTCCCCAATTTTTTATTTTCCCAAGGGTAAGAGGAGAAATTGGACCACAAAAGTTGTTATCCAACTTGTCCTGAGTACGCTGATACCCCATATGTGAGGGGGAACCACTGTTTGGGCGCACGTCAGGGCTCGAAATGGATGGAGCGCCGTTTGACTTTTCCAAACCAAAATTGGCTGGAATTGAGAACGGACGCCAGGTCGAGTTTGGAGAGCCCCTGATGTGCCTAACCAGCGGAAACCCCCCACATGTGACCCCATTTTGGAAACTAGACCCCCTAAGGAACTTATCTAGGTGTGTGGTGAGCACTTTGAACCCCCAAGTGTTTCACTAAAGCTTATAATGCCCTGGCATGAAAAAAATAATAATTTTTTTCCACAAAAGTGATTTTTTTTGTCCCCAATTTTTTATTTTCCCAAGGGTAACATGAGAAATTGGACCCCAAAAGTTGTTGTCCAATTTTTCCTGAGTGCGCTGATACCCCATATGTTGGGGGGAACCACTGTTTGTGTACACGGCAGGGCTCGAAAGGGAAGCAGTGACGTTTTGGAATGCAGACTTTGATGGAATGGTCTGCGGGCGTCATGTTCCGTTAGCAGAGCACCTGATATGCCTAAACAGTGGAAACCCCCCACATGTGACCCCATTTTGGAAACTAGAACCCCTAAGGAACTTATCTAGGTGTGTGGTGAGCACTTTGAACCCCCAAGTGTTTCACTAAAGCTTATAATGCCCTGGCGTGAAAAAAATAATAATTTTTTTCCACAAAAGTGATTTTTTTTGTCCCCAATTTTTTATTTTCCCAAGGGTAACATGAGAAATTGGACCCCAAAAGTTGTTGTCCAATTTTTCCTGAGTGCGCTGATACCCCATATGTTGGGGGGAACCACTGTTTGTGTACACGGCAGGGCTCGAAAGGGAAACAGTGACGTTTTGGAATGCAGACTTTGATGGAATGGTCTGCGGGCGTCATGTTCCGTTAGCAGAGCCCCTGATGTGCCTAAACAGTGGAAACCCCCCACATGTGACTCCATTTTGGAAGCTAGACCCCCTAACAAACTTATCTAGGTGTGTGGTGAGCACTTTGATCCCCCAAGTGTTTCACTAAAGTTTATAATGCCCTGGCGTGAAAAAAATAATAATTTTTTTTTTCCACAAAAGTGATGTTTTAGTCCCCAATTTTTTATTTTCCCAAGGGTAAGAGGAGAAATTGGACCCCAAAAGTTGTTGTCCAATTTGTCCTGAGTACGCTGATGCCCCATATTTTGGGGGAAACCACTGTTTGTGTGCACGGCAGGGCTCGGAAGGAAAGCAGTGATGTTTTGGAATGCAGACTTTGATGGAATGGTCTGCGGGCGTCATGTTCCGTTAGCAGAGCACCTGATATGCCTAAACAGTGGAAACCCCCCACATGTGACCCCATTTTGGAAACTAGAACTCCTAAGGAACTTATCTAGGTGTGTGGTGAGCACTTTCAACCCCCAAGTGTTTCACTAAAGTTTATAATGCCCAGGTGTGAAAATAAAAAATCCTACTTTTTACCTCACAAAAATGATGTTTTAGTCCCCAATTTTTTATTTTCCCAAGGGTAAGAGGAGAAATTGGACACCAAAAGTTGTTGTCCAATTTGTCCTGAGTACACTGGTACCCCATATGTGGGAAAAAACTATTTGGGCTCAGAAGGGAAGTAGTGACGTTTTGGAACACAGACTTTGATGGAATGGTCTGCGGGCAATATGTTCCGTTTGCAGAGCCCCTGATGTGCCTAAACAGTAAAAAAAACCTACAAGTGACATAATTTTGGAAACTAGACTCCCAAGGAACTTTTCTAAATGTGCCCCCCTTTTGAAACTAATCTGTTTCCTGTAAAGAAAATTAGTAGTACATGGAGGTGTGGTACAATTTGAAACAATCCTTCATACACAGGCCAGGTTTTTTCGGGGCAGGTGTCGCATTGGTAAGTGGTGTCCTTGCGTATTCCCCTTTTGTAACACACTCGGCACCTTTTTTGCGGTTTACCTTTTCTTCCAGTTGGCGGGACCACCCCCGGAAAATGCTGACCTGGTATGATACGAGCACCTTCAGTTCCGGAAGTACTGGGGTCCGCTCCTTCCTGAGCGCCAAACATCAGGGCCTTAACCACTACCTCCTGAAACTGAAGGTATGTCGTATTGCTGTTGCATGCACATCGTGACAGCAGGAAAGCTTTGAGCATTGCCATTTGTATGATGTGCACGGCCAGCTTCTTGTACCATACTTTTGCCTTTCTCAAAGCACTGTACGGTTGGAGGAGTTGATAGGAGAGATCAACACCCCCCATGTTTTTATTGTACCCCAGTACACAGTCCGGTTTGCAGACCTGTGAAGAGGTACCCCGTACAGTGCTGAGGGCGCTGCCATCACCGTGTATGGTGGTCAAGAGAAGGACATCCCTCTTGTCCTTGTACTTGACCACCAGCAGGTGGTTGCTACATTGGGCTCTGCTCTCACCCTTTCTGAGCATCTGCCCAAGTAGTGTCTTCGGGAGGCCTCTCTGATTTCTGTGGACAGTACCGCAGGCTGCGGTACCTTGCGCAGAGAGGGATTTGTAGAGTGGGATGCTGGAATAAAAGTTATCAGTGTAAAGGTGATAACCTTTATCCAGCAGTGGGTGCACCAAATCCCACACAATTTTCCCACTCACTCCCAGGACGGGGTGACGCTCAGGGGGTTGAATCCTGGTGTCCTTTCCTTCGTAAACTCTAAAGCTGCAGATGTACCCTGAGGTACTCTCACACACCTTATAGAGTTTGATTCCGTACCTTGCCCTCTTGCTGGGCAGGTACTGACGGAATCCGAGCAGTCCCTTAAAATGAACCAAGGACTCATCCACGCAGATGTCCCTTTGGGGCATGTACACTTCAGCAAACTTTTTATTGAAGTGTTCGATGACCGGCTGAACTTTGAACAGGCGGTCAAAGCTGGGGTCATCTCGTGGGGGACACTGTGCATTATCATTATAATGCAGGAATTTGTGGATAGCCTCAAAACGTGTCCGGGCCATGACCATTCAGAACAGTGGAGTGTTGTATAAAATATCAACACTCCAATATTGCCAAATTTCTGTCTTCTTCAGGATCCTCATATGGAGGACCAGGCCCCAAAACTGCATCATTTCAGCTGCGTCTACAGGAGACCAGTTGGAAAATGATGACACGGGGTTTTGCACCAAAAATTGCCGAGCGTACAAATGTGTTTGCTCCACCATGAGGTTAATTAAATCCTCAGAGAAAAAGACTTTGAAAAAGTCTATTTCTGTGAGGCCGGGGGAGTCAAACTTGATTCCTGATTCTGCCACAAAATCAGGAATCAGTGGCTCGTAATTTTCGGTAGACGAGGTCCATACAGGGTCCGAAGAGGGCTGCGCTGGTTCATTTTCAGGGGTGGGCGCTGCCTCATCTTCTGTCCTGGGGCGTCTGCGTGGCTGTTCCGCAGGACCCAAGGAGGAAGATGAGGTGGAGGAGGAAGAAGAAGAAGAAGAAGAGGATGAAGAATCTGAAAAGTAAAGAAATGTGGGATCCTCTCCCTCGCTATCAGTGTCGGAGGCAAGGAAAGCGTATGCCTCCTCCACTGAATAGCGCTGTTGGGATGAAAGTGACGGGCGGGACATTTTTTTTGTGAATATGGTGCTTTGTGTGTACTTTATTTATAACTATGTGTGTGGGGGGGGGATAGTGTTTTGTGCACACTATGCTGAAAAGAAAAAGCTAAAAGAAAAGAAAGCGAATCGGGAAAAAAAATGCCTGTGAAAAAAAGTCTAAACCAGCAGGCACGAGCTCTGATAAGTGACCGGTGTCACTTATCAAAGTTCCGCGGCTGCTGGATGTGCGCACGGGAGTGGCGGAAAGGGGGGTGGAAAAAAAAACGGCAGGCACGAGCTGTGATAAGTGAGCGCTGTCACTTATGAAAGTTCCGCGGCTGCTGGAAGTGCGCGGAGGGGGGTGCAAAAGAAAAGCGAGCAGAGCACGACTGTTGATCGGTGAACTGCGTCACCAATCAACGCTCGGCGGCTGCTAAATGTGCGCAGAGGCGGCGCAAAGGGGGGGTAAATAGAGGGGGAAAGGGAAGGGGGAGGGGGGAATGGGGGATTGGGGTGGATCGGGCAGGGATCGGGGCTCAAAAACTTACGTTTGTAGTCTCTTCTTTCTTCTCTCTTCTTTCTTCTCTCTTCTTTCTTCTTTTTTGACCAGGTATTGTGGTGTCACAGGCTACTGTGGCACCACAAGGCCCAGCACAGGAGGAGATCTGGCAGTGTGACTGCTCTGCAGGAATCCTCAGCAAGTGTGAGGACCCCTGCAGTGCGGTCACACAGGTCAAGGACAGTTTGCAGACAGGTCACAGAGCGGTCACTTCGCTGCTGTGGCCTGTCATTGGTGGGATCGATGATTACATCAATCTCACCAATCAGAGGAGACCCTTGTTTTGCCGGTTGCTAGGCACCGGCCTAGTAATCGGAGCTCACAGCTCCGATTACTAGGCAGGTCACCGGCAGGTCAACAAGCAGGGCACAGAGCGGTCACACCGTGGCTGTGCCCTCTGATTGGGGCGATCGACGATGACATCGATCGCGCCAATCAGAAGCTGCAGGCCCTCTCCTAGGCCTATTACTGCACCGATCGAGGCAGGTACTGGCAGGGCACAGCACGAATATACCGCGGCTGTGCCCTGTGATTGGTGAGATCGATGTGATTGCGATCGCGCCAATCCGGGGGGGGTCTGGATGTTCCTAGGACCAGGCCTAGGATCGAGTGCATTGGTACTCGATCCTAGCCTGGGATCTCACTGTTTCAGCCAATCTGATTGGCTGAAACAGTGAGAAAGACTGCCATTGGCTGTTCAGAATTGAACAGCTAATCACAGCGATCGGGAGGC
This sequence comes from Oophaga sylvatica, assembly GCA_033576555.1. Classification (NCBI taxonomy): domain Eukaryota; kingdom Metazoa; phylum Chordata; class Amphibia; order Anura; family Dendrobatidae; genus Oophaga; species Oophaga sylvatica. The sequence goes on along the minus strand of JARQOD010000001.1, from coordinate 490,790,874 downwards.
TGGGTGGAAGGAGCCAGGCCCTGGAATGCCGACACCATCTACCTCCAGGTAAGATGGCGTCGGAATTTTAATGCAATAACCGCGACTTAAGTCGCGATGTCACATTAAAGGCCATGACGTACTATCCCATCCATGGTCAGATTGTCACTGGTTTCATGGACGGGATAGTACGGCAGAGGGGTTAACTAACCTCCCCAGAACCAAAGAGAGGCGAACTAGAGTTAACCCTGACCCAACCAGGATGAAAGCAGAACCATCCTATCCTGAGTCATGACAAATTCTCTTCGGGCAGTCGTACACCTGGATGAAATTCTTGCAGATGGCATGAGCTGCGGATTCAGCAGTTTGATCCCGAGTCGGAGTACCGACGGCAAATTTGGTGAAATGATCCGTCATTACCAAGCAATGTTCGTACCCCTGATGGGCTGGTTCTATTGTCAAATAGTCAATCATCAACACTTCTAGCGGGGCTGAGGTCACAATAGTTTGTGTGGGGCTCTCTGCTCCGGAAGCTTGGACAGTTCGCAGCTCCTGCAGCGTCGGCACACTTCTTCTACTACCGTCTTCAGCAAGGGGTGGTAAACCAATTTCTGTAGCCACTGAAAGGTCTTCTCCTGGCCGAAGTGAGCCCCTCTCTCATTTGCCTCCGTGGCCACTTGGTGCAACAGCGTTTCAGAGATCAAGACTTGCCAGGTGATGGACAGGGCACGCTGCAACTGAATCTTCCGATACATCAATCCGTCCCTCAGGTAGAGTCTCTCTCACTGTCGAAGGATTTGTAGTGTCCCAGGAGACAGGGTCTCTCTCTCATTCCAGCATGGCAGTTGTTTGAGAGCCACCCACTGTCGAACTCCATCCTCCTGTTGAACCCGCACCCACTCATCACGGGGCCGTCCAAATACATTTTCCCGGGGCTCTCCCCGCACCGGTTCCTGCGTAGCTGCCAACGTCCTGGCAGAACCTCGGAACTCAGGAAATGGAGCCGGCTTAGTACTTGTTCAAGGCGTCGTAGATGTTCTTCGAACGTCACGGCGTTCACAATAATATGATCCAGGTAGATGAGTGTGGCTTCAAAGTTTATATCTCCCAAGCACCTCTCCATGAGTCGCTGAAAAGTACCAGGAGCATAAGCCAGCCCGAACGGCATTTGATTGAACTCATACAGGCTTATGGGCAGTATAAAGGCTGTCTTCGCTCGGTCGTGTTCTGACATCGGCACTTGCCAATAACCACTGGCCAGGTCTAAAGTGGAGAAGTACCTCGCGTTTCCCAGTGCAGACAAAGACTCTTCGATATGAGGTAAAGGGTATGAATCTCGCACCGTGCAGGTGTTTAATTTGCGATAGTCCACACAGAACCGCAGAGTGCTGTTCTTTTTTTCGCACTAGGACGATGGGAGCAGCCCTCTGGCTTTGACTTTCTTGGATGATGCCAGTCTGTAACATCTGCATGAGCATCCCTTTCACCTCCTGGTACATTTCTGAAGGGATCTGACGATAGCGTTCTCTCAGTGGCGCAGCATTTCCCTGTTGGGATCTCATGTGTGATGGCAGTAGTGCAGTCGAAATCATCCTCACGTTGTGCGAACACATCTTGATAGCGTCCCAATAAGGCTTCTACCTACTGTACCTGTTGCGGTGTGAGCCCCGTCAATTTTGCCCATGTTTGTTCTAAAATATGACGCCATTTTAGCCGTTGTTGGGGTTCTGACGCTGGGGCTGTCTCTACAGCTACGATCCATGGGTCTTCCTTTTTCGCCGTCAATTGAACGGCCTATTGTGGTATCAGCTCCTCTGGCATGCCTACAATTTGCGCAATTTCACTCCTGGGGGGAAGCGTCAGGGTGTCCTCCCTCAAATTTACACACCGCATGGGTACCATTCCATCAAATACCGTAGCCAGAGTCCGGGCAACTAGGAGTCCTGGTGGTAAGTTCTCCATGGCAGCCAGTTCAAGTTGTACTTCAACCCCCTCCACCGGAGTGCAAGCCCAGACAGGTAGAGAGAGCACAATTTGCCCTGGTGATATAACAAGATTGTCTGCAGCTGGAATGATCACTTTCCACAGCACCTTTCCATCACAGCAGGCCTCCTGCACCTGGGCCGTCCGGATCAATTGTTGAAATATTTTCCTTTGGGACGTTCGCAGGCTCCACTGCTTCAGAAACACATCAAGAGACTCATTCATTAGAAGAATTCCAAATTTTTTAAGCACATTCATTCCCATTGTGACAGTAGGTCCACGTTCAGTATCACCCGCGGTTAACACCACACACTTGTGGCCGAGTTCTTTGCCGCAGACTGTTATGATTTGGTAGCTGAGGAGAGCAGGCAAAAACGGCAATACACCAGAGAGGTTGGAATCTACTGGATTGCAGTACCCTGACTAACCACCACAACTAAAGGCAGCCGTGGAGCGTACCTACGTTGGTCCTAGACACCTCGTCACAGCCTGAGAGGTTAACTACACCTAAAGATAGAAAAAGGAAAGCTATCTGCCCCGTAGCAGATCCCCAAAGAACATAGGAAGCCCCCAAACATGTAATGGCGGTTAGACAAGAGGAAATACAGACACAGACAGAAAATAGTATGAGCAAACGTTTTGGCTCAATCTTCCTAGAAAGAAAAGGATAGGAAGGACACTTACTGCAATCCAAAAAAACCTAAAAAATACCAACTCTACTAATTGCAAAAACACCTGAGATCACACGACCTCTACCACCTAAATTAGTTCTCTGGTGTAACAAAACTAAGCCGCAGCCACTGAAAAAACTGGAATAGGCAAATGAACAAATAACAGTGGCTCAGATAAACTGAGAGGAGCACAAGCCCCCAGAGGGGACCTGGCTGACCTCCACAGAAGTGCAGGAAAAAATGCAAAAAGCAAGCACAAAAATAAAAGCAGAAAATATCTTATCTGTTAGCAGAAGATGCAGGCAAGACTCAGCAAGCTTCCAAGTGAACCAGGAACCAAAGTTGAGACAAGAACAATTGATCACTGGCAACCCTGATGGGAGGGAACCTCCCTTATATAAGACCAGTCTGTAACTCCTGATTGCCAATCTTCACAATCTTCATTGAATGGTTCAGTACTGTTTGTAAACATCAGAGGGAGCTTCTGCTCAGAATTCATTTCTAACACATTCACAACAGTACCCCCCCCCTTGGGAGGGGTCACCGAACCCTCATTTGGGCAACCAGGTCAGTCAGGATGAGCTCTGTGATACGCACGGATCAGTCTCCTAGCTAGCATGGATGTCCGAAGCAAACACCCAAGAATTGTCCTCCTGACCATAACCTCTCCACTTAACCAAATACTGGAGTTTCCGTCTAGAAAAACGAGAATCCAATATTTTCTCAACCACATACTCCAGATTGCCCTCAACCAAAACAGGGTCAGGAGGCGCAGCCATAGGAACCACTGGCTCGACAAACCTCTTCAATAAGGACTTGTGGAACACGTTATGGATCTTAAATGTCCCTGGAAGAAGTAAACGAAAGGAAACAGGATTAAGAATCTCCGTGATCTTATAAGGTCCAATGAACCTAGGCTTAAACTTAGGAGATGCAACTCTCATAGGGATATTTCTTGAGGACAACCAGACCAAGTCCCCACTTCAAACCGAGGACCATCAGTCCTATGCCGGTTGGCAAACCGCTGGGCCCTCTCCTGAGAGAGGGACAACCTCTCTACTACCTGGTCCCAAATCTGCTGCATACGCTCCACAACAGAGTCAACACCGGGACAGACAGAAGCCTCCGTCTGTCCCGAAGAAAATCGAGGGTGAAACCCAAAATTGCAGAAAAATGGAGACATCAAAGTGGCAGAGCTAGCCCTATTATTAAGAGCAAACTCAGCCAAAGGCAAAAAAGAGAGCCAGTCATCTTGATCAGCAGACACAAAGCATCTCAGATAAGTCTCCAATGTCTGGTTTGTTCTCTCAGTTTGTCCATTGGTCTGAGGATGAAAAGCCGAGCAGAAAGACAATTGAACACCAAGTTTAGAACAAAAGGTCCTCCAAAATCTGGAAACAAACTGGACTCCTCTGTCAGACACAATGTTCTCAGGAATGCCGTGTAACCGAACCACGTGCTGAAGGAACAAAGGCACCAATTCGGAGGAGGAAGGCAACTTAGGTAATGGCGCAAGATGTATCATTTTGGAAAACCTATCACAAATCACCCAGATAACAGTCATTCTCTGAGAAACAGGAAGGTCGGAAATGAAATCCATAGAGATATGGGTCCATGGTCTCTTGGGCACAGGCAATGGCATCAACAAACCACTAGAGCAAGAGCAAGGCTTGGAGCGAGAGCAAGTCCCGCAGGACTGCACAAATTCCCTGACGTCACGAGACAAAGTAGGCCACCAAAAGGACCGACTCACCAAGTCTCTGGTACCAAAGATTCCGGATGACCGGCCAACGCGGAACAATGAATCTCAGACATCACACTCTTTTTCCACCGGTCTGGGACAAACAATTTCCCAATAGGGCAGCACTCGGGTTTATCCTCCTGACACCCTTCCAGAGCCAGTCTCAAATTGGGCGAGATGGCGGTAAGAACTACACCCTCTTTCAAAATAACAGCAGGATCAGATAACTCAGGAGAGTCCGCAAGGAAACTCCTCGAGAGGGCATCCGCCTTAACATTCTTAGTGCCAGGAAGAAAGGAAACCACAAGTTAAAACGTGTGAAAAACAAGGCCCACCTGGCCTGTCTAGGATTAAGTCGCTTGCTGATTCCAGATAAACCAGATTCTTATGGTCCGTGAGGACCATCACCTGATGTTTGTTTCCCTCCAGCCAATGTCTTCACTCTTCAAAAGCCCACTTCATGGCCAATAACTCCCGATTACCCACGTCATAATTACGTTCAGTTGGAGAAAATTTTCGAGAAAAAAGCACAAGGGTTACTTTTAGAGGTCTCTGGATCTCTTTGGAACAAAACGGCACCTGTCCCAATTTCAGAGGCATCAACCTCCACCTGAAATGGCAGAGAAACATCAGGCTGCCGTAGAACAGGAGCAGAAGTGAATCTCTGCTTAAGTTCCTGAAACGCAGAGACTGCCTCAGGAGGCCAATTCACCACATCAGAACCCTTTTTGGTCAAATCAGTCAATGGTTTAACAATAACAGAGAAATTACCAATACATTTACAATAAAAATTGGCAAAACCCAAGAATCTCTGAAGAGCCTTTAATGAAGTAGGTTGGACCCAATCACAGATGGCCTGAACCTTGACCGGGTCCATTTCAATAACAGATGGGCACAAAATGAATCCCAGAAATGAGATCCTCTGTACGCCACAAAGACACTTTGATCCCTTCACATACAGAGCATTCTCTCTCAAAATCTGGAACACAGTCCGAACATGTTTCACATGAGAGTCCCAGTCATTGGAAAAAATCAAGATATCATCCAAATAAACAATCAGAAATTTATCCACAAAATCCCTGAAAATGTCATTCATGAAGGACTGGAAGACGGAAGGAGCATTAGTGAGCCCAAAGGGCATCACTAGGTACTCAAAATGCCCCTCTGGGGTATTAAATGCCGTCTTCCATTCATCCCCGTGCTTAATGCGAATAAGGTTATACGCCCCCCTGAGGTCAAGCTTGGTAAACCAAGTAGCACATTTCACCCTGGAAAACAGGTCAGAAATTAAGGGTAACGGATATTGATATTTCACAGTGATATTGTTCAAGAGACGATAATCAATACACGGCCTTAATGAACCATCCTTTTTGGCCACAAAGAAAAAACCGGCACCCAAGGGTGAAGAGGATGGTCTGATATGACCCTTCTCCAATGACTCCTTGATATAAGACCGCATAGCGTCATGTTCAGGTACAGACAAGTTAAAAAGGCGACCTTTAGGGAATTTACTACCAGGCACTAATTCAATAGCGCAGTCATAGTTCCTATGGGGGGGCAAGGATGCAGATTTACTTTCGCTAAACACATCAGAAAAATCAGTCAAAAAGTCAGGAACATCCTGAGCCTAGGGAAAGGCAGAAAAAACAGGAGTGTTGGCATTAACACATTGGCAGCCCCAACTGGTTACAGACACAGATTTCCAATCCAAAACAGGATTATGAGACTGTAACCAATTGAAACCTAGTACAATAATGTCATGCAGATTATACAGCACCAAAAATTTGCAACTCTCCTGATGATCAGGTTCAACCCTCATTATCACCTGAGTAGAAAACTGGGGTTTATTCTCAGCCAAAGGGGTAGAATCAATCCCCAGTAGGGGAATAGACTTCCGTAGGGGTATCAAGGGAAACCCACAACGTTTAGAAAAATCAAAATCCATCAGGTTAATAGCTGCTCCCGAATCAACCAAAGCCTGAGCAGGAAATGTGGACAGGGAGCAAATCAGGGAAACAGTCAAGAGAAATTTAGTCTGAACACTACCCAAGACAACTGAGCGTGCAAAACGTCTTCCCCGCTTAGGACAGACTGAAATAGCATGAGAGGCGTCACCACAGTAGAAACATAACCCATTGCATTTTCGAAACTCATGACGCTGTGCCCCAGAAGCCACTCTATCACACTGCATGGGTTCAGAAGCTGGTTCACAAGGCAACACTATTCCACGCATACCTCTACGCTCACGCAAACGTCTGTCAATTTGAATCGCTAATGACATAGAATCATTGAGACCAGAGGGAGCAGGGAAACCCACCATAACATCTTTTACATTCTCTGACAGACCCTTCCGAAAAAGGGCTGCCAAAGCATCATCATTCCATTTGGTCAGGACTGCCCACTTTCGGAATTTCTGACAGTATAACTCTGCGTCCTCAAGCCCCTGATTTAATGCCAACAAGGTTTTTTCAGCTTGATCAGTGACATTATGTTCATCATGCATCAACATTACTCAAAACAGGGTCCCCAGGTGTCAGGGAAAAAGCCCAATCCTGAGGATCGCCGCGCAGGAGAGAGATGACAATTTGAACCTGCTGTGCTGCGTTCCCTGAGGACTAGTGTTGAGCATTCCGATACTGCAAATATCGGGTATCGGCCGATATTAGCTGTATCGGAATTCCGATTCCGAGTTCCGATATTTTCGTCTTATCGGATACCGGAATCGGATTTGTCACTGTCACTGTCAGTGTCCGTCGGTCGGGTCTGTCAGGAGTCAGCGGCACTTACCTGGCAGAAGATCTCCGGCGGTCACGTCCTGCACTGCTTCATGGCCGCCATCTTCTTTCCCCGGCGGTCACATGCAGTTTCTCGCGATAACTGCAGTGACTGCTGGGTAATCGCGGCCGTAAAGCAGTCAGTCCGATGACGTCACCGCCGGGGAAGCAGGTAATCAGCTGTGCTGCGTTGCGATGACAGGCTCTGCCTGTCATTGCGATGTAGCAGAGCTGGATCGTCGTGGGACTATCGTTATGGACTGCGTCGGACAGGTGGTATACTGTTGGTTTGTTTTTTTTTTTTTTTACAGGAGATCGATGGCGTCGCAGGAATGAGAGTACAATAAAAAAAATGAAAACTGTGTTGTCTCTTTTATTTCATTAAAAGACTTTTTTCTTGCTGTCTTTTTTTTATACATTTAATAACTTTGGGATTAATAATGGATCGGTGTCTTATTGACGCCTCTCCATTATTAACCGGGCTTATTGTCACCGTGCAATCAACGGTGACATTAACCCCTTATTACCCCGCTTGCCACCGCTACAGGGCAAGTGGGAAGAGCCGGGTAAAGTGCCACAATTGGCACATCTTTTGATGCGCCAAATGTGGGGCTGCTGTAGCCTGGTATTATCAGGCTGTTGAGGGCCAAAATCCATGGGCCTTGACAGTCTTTTAATACCAGGCCGCAGCAGTCTGCATTTTACTTGGCTGGTTAACAAAAATAGGGGGGATCCCCACGCCGTTTTTTTTTCGAGGGGATCCCCTATTTTTGTTAACCAGCCAAGCTAAGCAGACTGCTGTGGCCTGGTATTATCAGGCTTGCAAGGTCCATGGATATTGGATCCTTACCAGCCTGAAAAACCAGGCCTCAGCGGTCTGCTTCATCTGGCTGGTTAACAAAAATAGGGGGGACCCCACGCCAATTTTTTTCGAGGGGATCCCCTATTTTTGTTAATCAGCCAAGATATGCAGACTGCTGTGGCCTGGTATTATCAGGCTGGCAAGGTCCATGGATCTTGGCTCCTTAACAGCCTGAAAATCCAGGCCTCAGCGGTCTGCTTCATCTGGCTGGTTAACAAAAATAGGTGGGACCCCACGCCAATTTTTTTCGAGGGGATCCCCTATTTTTGTTAATCAGCCAAGATATGCAGACTGCTGTGGCCTGGTATTATCAGGCTGGCAAGGTCCATGGATCTTGGCTCCTTAACAGCCTGAAAATCCAGGCCTCAGCGGTCTGCTTCATCTGGCTGGTTAACAAAAATAGGGGGGACCCCACGCCAATTTTTTTCGAGGGGATCCCCTATTTTTGTTAATCAGCCAAGATATGCAGACTGCTGTGGCCTGGTATTATCAGGCTGGCAAGGTCCATGGATCTTGGCTCCTTAACAGCCTGAAAATCCAGGCCTCAGCGGTCTGCTTCATCTGGCTGGTTAACAAAAATAGGGGGGACCCCACGCCAATTTTTTTCGAGGGGATCCCCTATTTTTGTTAATCAGCCAAGATATGCAGACTGCTGTGGCCTGGTATTATCAGGCTGGCAAGGTCCATGGATCTTGGCTCCTTAACAGCCTGAAAATCCAGGCCTCAGCGGTCTGCTTCATCTGGCTGGTTAACAAAAATAGGGGGGACCCCACGCCATTTTTTTTTCGAAGGGAACCCCTATTTTTGTTAATCAGCCAAGATATGCAGACTGCTGTGGCCTGGTATTATCAGGCTGGCAAGGTCCATGGATCTTGGCTCCTTAACAGCCTGAAAATCCAGGCCTCAGCGGTCTGCTTCATCTGGCTGGTTAACAAAAATAGGGGGGACCCCACGCCAATTTTTTTCGAGGGGATCCCCTATTTTTGTTAATCAGCCAAGATATGCAGACTGCTGTGGCCTGGTATTATCAGGCTGGCAAGGTCCATGGATCTTGGCTCCTTAACAGCCTGAAAATCCAGGCCTCAGCGGTCTGCTTCATCTGGCTGGTTAACAAAAATAGGGGGGACCCCACGCCAATTTTTTTCGAGGGGATCCCCTATTTTTGTTAATCAGCCAAGATATGCAGACTGCTGTGGCCTGGTATTATCAGGCTGGCAAGGTCCATGGATCTTGGCTCCTTAACAGCCTGAAAATCCAGGCCTCAGCGGTCTGCTTCATCTGGCTGGTTAACAAAAATAGGGGGGACCCCACGCCAATTTTTTTCGAGGGGATCCCCTATTTTTGTTAATCAGCCAAGATATGCAGACTGCTGTGGCCTGGTATTATCAGGCTGGCAAGGTCCATGGATCTTGGCTCCTTAACAGCCTGAAAATCCAGGCCTCAGCGGTCTGCTTCATCTGGCTGGTTAACAAAAATAGGGGGACCCCACGCCAATTTTTTTCGAGGGGATCCCCTATTTTTGTTAATCAGCCAAGATATGCAGACTGCTGTGGCCTGGTATTATCAGGCTGGCAAGGTCCATGGATCTTGGCTCCTTAACAGCCTGAAAATCCAGGCCTCAGCGGTCTGCTTCATCTGGCTGGTTAACAAAAATAGGGGGGACCCCACGCCATTTTTTTTTCGAAGGGAACCCCTATTTTTGTTAATCAGTTCCCTCTGACGTCACTGATTGTGTCCCTGGCTGACCTGAAGTGAAAGTGGAAAGCAATCAATTAAGCTTTCCACTTAAGGGCCCGTCTCACATAGCGATATCGCTACCGAGATCGCTGCTGAGTCACTAGTTTTGTGACGCAGCAGCGAGCTCACCAGCGATATCGCTGTGTGTGACATTCAGCGACGATCAGCCCCCCTGCCGGGTATCGCTGATCGTCGCTGAAATGTCAGGACCTTTGATCGCTGGTTTCCCGCTGACAGGCACACATCGCTGCGTGTGACAGGCGGGAGACCAGCGATCCGCTGGTAACCAAGGTACACAGCGGGTTTCCAGGCGCGGGGCTGTGCCTAGAAACCCGCTGTGTACCTTGGATACCAGCGCCCTGATGCAGGGAGCTGGTATCCAAGGTACATAGCGGGTTTCCAAGCGCTGCGCGGTGCCTGGAAACCCGCTGTGTACCTTGGTTACCAGCGGATCGCTGGTCTCCCGCCTGTCACACGCAGCGATGCGTGCCTGTCAGAGGGAAACCAGCGATCAAAAAAAGGTCCTGACATTTCTGCGACGATCAGCGATACCCGGCAGGGGGCTGATCGTCGCTGAATGTCACACACAGCGATATCGCTGGTGAGCTCGCTGCTGCGTCACAAAACTAGTGACTCAGCAGCGATCTCGGTAGCGATATCGCTATGTGAGACGGGCCCTTAAGCGATGTTACCCGCAGTGTCGCTGTCCCAGATCGCTGCCTGAGCTGCCTGTTTGGCAGCTCAGCAGCGATCATGTAGCGATACACCAGCGATCCTGACAAGTGCATATCGTTGTCGGGATCGCTGGTGTATCGTTATGTGACACCCAGCCTTTACTCTCCTGTCAGGCAGGAGAGGAACTCAATCATTTGGGGTTTACTGTGAGGCTGCAGCATTAGCTGCGGTCCCTGCAGTAAACATTAACCCTTTCTGAAGGATTACACCGTGGGACCTGACTGTGCATGGGATAGGTAAGAATAATTTTGCTTTTTTATTTTATTTTTATTACAGGAAATGGTTTTTGCAGTAAAATAAAAGATGGTCAAAAACATGTGTCTTTATTTCATTAAAATGATTTTTAATTAAAGTGTGTGTGTTTTATTTTTATTTCATGCAATAGGATTAATAATTGATAGTTGTCTAATTGACAGCTCTCAATTATTAACCTGGCTTAAGGTCACCTTTCAATAGCAAGGTGGCTTTAACCCCATATTAACCCATTCGCCACCGCTACAGGGCAATGGGAATAGACGGGCAAAGTGCCAGAAAGGGCGAATCTAATTATAGATTTGTCTTTCCTGGGGTGTCTGGGGGCAGATGTTAGTAGCCGGGGGGGGCAAAAATAATGGTCCCTCTCTGGGCTATTATTATCTGCCCCCACTCACTGGCTTTGTCTGTCTGGTTGCGAAAATAGGGCGGGAGCCCACGCATTTTTTTTCAGCAATTTTACACCTCATATATATATATACATGTCATTGAATTTGTGACACATATATATATATATTTATATTTGTAGTTCATACACTTCTACATAGTATAATAGCCGCTAATTCAATTGCCGGGTTTTGTGAAATCACAGAAGCCGACATGAAATGATACATTGTTTCCACACATTTAACCATGTAATTTCATGTATTTTTATATATGTTTGAAACATACAATTACATGAGTGTATTTGTGCAAAATTTCAGACATGTAGGGGTTAATTAAAGGTGTAATTTCGTTGAAAAAAAATGCGTGGGCTCCCGCTGTATTTTCTCCACCAGACAGACAAAGTAAAGCGAGTGGGGGCAGATAATAATAGCCCAGGGAAGGTGCATTTTTTTGTGCCCCCCCTGGCTACTAACATCTGCCCCCAGACACCCCAGAAAGGGCAAATCTATAATTAGATTCGCCCTTTCTGGCACTTTGCCCGTCTATTCCCATTGCCCTGTAGCGGTGGCGAATGGGTTAATCTCACCTTACTGTCACCTTGCAATTGAAAGGTGACCTTAAGGCAGGTTAATGATTGATAGCTGTCAATTAGACAACTATCAATTATTAATCCTATTGAAGTAAATAAAAAAACACACACACTTTAAGAATAAATAATTTTAATGAAATAAAAACACATTTTTTTGACCATATTTTATTTTACACTAAATCCGTGCGAAGCCATTGATCTCCTAAAATAAAGAAAAAGAAATAAAACAACATTATTCTTACCTATTCCGCCGATCTGTCACGTCCCACGCTGTAATCCTTCACAAAGGGTTAACTAGCTTTGAGCCAAGCAGTGCAAGTAATCCTGCATGCTCAGCTCAAAGCTCCTGAATGAATAAGTTCCTCTCCTGGCGACAGGAGAGGATGTGTTTCATGAATGAAGCTTAATTGATTGTGTCCACTTTCCCTTTAGGTCAGGTCACTACAGTTAAATTGGCAAGAAATCAATTAAGCTCCATTCATGAATCTATTCCTCTACTTTCGCTGGGAGAGGAACTTATTCATTCAGGGGAATACAGGTCTGAGACAGCATTATTAGCTCTCTGCGACCTGTAACCTGTTAACCCTTTCTGATGGATTACACCGTGGGACCTGACTGTACATCGGATTGGTAAGTATAATTTTGCTTTTTTATTTTATTTTTATTACAGGAAATGGTTTTAGCAGGAAAATAAAATATGGTCAAAAACTGTGTGATTATTTAATTAAACTTATTTTTTATTAAAGTGTGTGTGTTTGATTTTTCTTTCATACAATAGGATTAATAATTGATAGTTGCCTAATTGACAGCTATCAATTATTAACCTGGCTTAAAGTGACCTTTCAATTGCAAGGTCATTTTAACCCCTTATTAACCCATTCGCCACCGCTACAGGGCAATGGGAATAGACGGGCAAAGTGCCAGAAAGGGCGAATCTAATTATAGATTTGCCCTTTCTGGGGTGTCTGGGGGCAGATGTTAGTAGCCAGGGGGGGCACAAAAAAAATGTACCCTCCCTAGGCTATTATTATCTGCCCCCACTCGCTTGCTTTGTCTGTCTGGTGGAGAAAATACAGCGGGAGCCCACGCATTTTTTTTTAACGAATTTACACCTTTAATTAACCCCTACATGTCTGAAATTTAGCACACATATACTCATGTAATTGTATGTTTCAAACATATATAAAAATACATGAAATTACATGGTTAAATGTGTGGAAACAATGTATCATTTCATGTCGGCTTCTGTGATTTCACTGAAGCCGGCAATTGAATTAGCGGCTATAACAGTATGTAGAAGTGTAAGAACTATAAATATATGTATGTATATATATATATGTCACAATGACATATATATATATATATATATATATGTGCTCTATGTGTATATATCTATTCTTTCTTTTGGCATTTAAATACTATTCTTTTGGATCCATTATATGTCAGTTTTGCAAGCCTGCGAGAAAATCTCGCAAGTCGGATGAAAATCGGATGTTACAAGGTACACACACATGCGATTAAATCGCATCTTTGAAGGAAAATCGGATGCCAGAAGGATGTGTGATGTTTTTATTTTGATCCGATTGTCGACCGTCTAAAACGTACCGATTTTTTGTGGTTGTGTGTGACTCCAGCCTAATTTGCACAAACAATTAAATCAGACTATGTGTGCAAAATTTCACACCTGTAGGGGTTAATTAAAGGTGTAAATTCGTAGCAAAAAAAGTCCGTTTTTTTTACAACGAATTTACACCTTTAATTAACCCCTACAGGTGTGAAATTTTGCACACATAGTCTGATTTAATTGTTTGTGCAAATCAGATAGCAAACGACATGAAAAGACATGGTTAACCCTATGTACACCAAGTGTCATTTCATGTCGGGTGCTTCTGTCTTTTCACTGAAGCCGGCTTTACCCGGCAATTGAATGAGAGGATATTTTACTATGTAGAAGTGTATAAACTATACATATATGTATATATATATGTCACAATGACATGTATATATATATATATGTATTCTATGTGTGTATATTTAGTGTTTACAAGGAAAGAATGGGTTTTTTTTAGTTGCGATATTTTGTTCCCATAGACTTACATGGGACTTCCGGTATCTGTATCGGGTATCGCCGATATTTTAGTGATATCGGCGATACCATTCCAATTCCGATACTTTAGGATATCGGAAAGTATCGCTCAACTCTACTGAGGACTTAGGTTTTAAGGCAAAAAACAACTTACAGTTATTTTTGAAATTCAGAAATTTAGCTCGATCCCCGAAAAACAAATCTGGCATGGGGATCCTAGGTTCCACAACCGGCAACCCTGCAAGATAGGTAGCAATACTCCGAACTTCAGTGGCAAGCTGATCCACACGGCCAGACAACTGTGCAAACTCCATTGAGAGAAAAAAAAATCCTCAGCACCCAGAGAAAAAGAGGGAAAAAAAATGCAACAAACAGAAAAAAAAAAAAATCTCTGACAACTTTTTTTTTTTTCACACTATTTTTCCCTTCTGTGAGTACCATATAATTTTCAGTTTGGCCGGTGATACTGTTATGATTTGGTAGCTGAGGAGAGCAGGCAAAAAAGGCAATACACCAGAGAAGTTGGAATCTACTGGATTGCAGTACCCTGACTAACCACCACAACTAAAGGCAGTCGTGGAGCGTACCTACGTTGGTCCTAGACGCCTCGTCACAGCCTGAGAGGTTAACTACACCTAAAGATAGAAAGAGGAAAGCTATCTGCCCCAGAGCAGATCCCCAAAGAACATAGGAAGCCCCCAAACATGTAATGGCGGTTAGACAAGAGGAAATACAGACACAGACAGAAAATAGTATGAGCAAACGTTGGGGCCCAATCTTCCTAGAAAGAAAAGGATAGGAAGGACACTTACTGCAATCCAAAAAAACCTAAAAAATACCAACTCTACTAATTGCAAAAACACCTGAGATCACACAACCTCTACCACCTAAATTAGTTCTCTGGTGTAACAAAACTAAGCCGCAGCCACTGAAAAAACTGGAAAAGGCAAATGAACAAATAACAGTGGCTCAGATAAACTGAGAGGAGCACAAGCCCCCGGAGGGGACCTGGCTGACCTCCACAGAAGTGCAGGAAAAAATGCAAAAAGCAAGCACAAAAATAAAAGCAGAAAATATCTTATCTGTTAGCAGAAGATGCAGGCAAGACTCAGCAAGCTTCCAAGTGAACCAGGAACCAAAGTTGAGACAAGAACAATTGATCACCGGCAACCCTGATGGGAGGGAACCTCCCTTATATAAGACCAGTCTGTAACTCCTGATTGCCAATCTTCACAATCTTCATTGAATGGTTCAGTACTGTTTGTAACCACCAGAGGGAGCTTCTGCTCAGAATTCATTTCTAACACATTCACAACAGCAGACCTTAATTTGCATCCATGCCACCCCTTGACCGGGATGGGCAGTTGATTGGCAGCCGTCAACTTGATCACTGGCCCCCACTCATGCCTGATTGCTTCCAGGAAATGCCTTCTAAAATATGTTTCGTGCATCGTAGTTACTCGGGAGCCCGTATCCACCAGGCAGCAGACGGCCCGACCATCCATTTCAGCCTAGACTAAAGGACACATGGAGATTAAATTGGTGGGACTTCTGGTTCTCCTTTCTGGCTGTTCTGGCTCCGGGTGGTGTCCACCAGCCTCAGAGCCTCCTAGTTTAACGGGTGGCGCTGAAGAGGCCGTCCTCGTTGTGGGCAAACCCGGGCCATATGTCCCAGCTCTCCACAGAGAAAGCATGTAGGGAATTCCTCCCGATGAGACACTCTTGCCCCCCATCGAGGTTCTGAGAGAGTTCTGTCCTCGGGCGAGCTTAGTGAGGTCACCTTCTTTTTAGTTTCAGTGAGGTCTTCCCGCATAACTTGAATCTCCTTCCGTAAATCTTCCACCCATCCTGGTTTAGCGATAAAATTCACAGACGCCTCCCCGCTCCGGACCTTTGCCACCAGACTTTCACCCGCTGCTCTTGGTCGCGCGCGCGTGCCTCGCCTCCAACTTCTGCGAAGGTCATGCATGAGTTCACTTGCAAGCGCTCTCGCAGGGCCTGTTTCAACAGTGCATCACCCAAGCCAGTCACTAACTGGTCCCGTAGCACTACGTTAGTCGGGCCTATCCCTACGCCATCTTTTCTGAATATGACAGTGTGCATTTCCTGTACATTCATGTACTGCGTCAAAGTCTCCCCCTCTCTTTGAACCCGGCTAAACAGCGGCATGCGCATCTCCCCTACATCTGTGAGGTCCCCATGGATCTCCTCCAGTATGCGCAACGCTTTGTCAAGCGTATCCCGTTCCCGGGAGGTCGTAGCATCACTGAATCCCTCGACTCTCCCTCCAAGGCCATCATGGCGACCTCCACCTGCAGGACAGGGACCATAGGGTGCATTCTCATCATTCCTCTTATGCGTTCAGCCCAGCTCCATAACATGATGTTACTCCCATTGAATTTCGGGAGATTGTTTAGCATTGCTCCCAGGGAGATACTGGACCTAGGGCCCTCCCCAGACATTTGGTCTGCCCCCTCTGTGCTGGTAGATTGCATCCTGCGGACTACGCAAAGTGTGAGAAACTAACAGGTTGCAAGATTCAGTGACAGACCGGAGGCAGAGCAAGGGTTAATGTGGGGGTTTAATTTAAGAAAGGATACTCCACATAGGGAGAAATAGAGGTAGGGTTAAAGTGAGATAAGGGGTTTTGTAACTTGGGACAAACAGGTACAGGTAACTGTGGCAAGAAAATACAGAGGTAATAGACTTATTAGTCCGGCGACGTCAGAAGTAGGATTTCTGAATGCAAACAGTGGCGCCAAGGCTGTGGCGCGTAAGGGGTCTGGTGTAGTCCTGGGGAGGATGGTGACCTGGATCCTGACGGCGGTGATTCCTCATGGTCCTGATGGAGGTCTTGGGTCCGGAAGGTGAAGAGAAGGGTAGGATAAAGTCTTTAATCCTGGCAGAGCCTAGCACAACTCGACTGTCAAATGCGGGCTTATCAGGAAATAGTTCACAGCAGGTCACTCGGCTTTCCTCCCGGTACGGGCGCATGTCTATGTCCTGACCACGAACCTTGTCACTCACTGTCAGTAGTATCAGCAGTGTCGGTAGTGTCAGCGGACATGGAACGAGTCTCTGTCGGCAGTTTCTGGATGTAGATCTGAGGCCTCTCAAACTTAGGCCTGCTCCATACCGATACTCAGAGGTCGGAGCGCTGACACAGTCCTCCTGCACGTCGTTTGATCCTGGTTTGTCTGTCTGCTTTTTCAACTAGCTTTTGGTATCCTGGTTAACCTATTGACCATACTTTTGTCCTCTGATTCTATCCCTGCCTTGGTCCCTCCAGTTACTGTCCCAGCTAGTTGACTACTCTGGCTCAGACTCACTTCTTCAGCCAGCAGCTACTCCATGGACTTAACCAAGGGAGTCTCTTGTAAGTCCAGATCACTGAAGGCCTCAATTCCTGCGCAACCTGCTATATGGAGTGATTAGTGCAACGTCTGTCCAAGTTTGCCTTTATGAGTCGACAATTTCTGGCAGACATTACTAGTTGACGTTCTCACCTACTGTACTTGTTTGCCTTTTATCTCTATCCCTCTTTGGCTCCAGTAAAGCCAGAGCTGTCAATCAATCAAGAGAGAGGGGCAGAGATAGATGCAAAACAAGTAGGGGCGATGCTGCACTGAACTGTTTGGCGTAGACAAGGGTGTACTGGCCATCTGTACTTGGTTTGAATGGTCATTTTGTGCGAGCAAACTCACAGAAAGTTATGCCAACCCAATATCAGTGATTTGTAAAAAGAGATCTCAGATTGAGAAACCCAGATTTCAAATAATCTCTCCTGGTCGGCATTATACAGTTACGTTATTTATTTAAATGCTCAATGTCTATATCGGAATCATCCGATAGTCGGAACTATTGTGTATGAAGGCCTCCCAATTCTGGGCAGTCCCTGTACGAAGTTGGAAGCGATAGCTGTTGTACCAATGATCATTTTGCTGCCAGCTATTTAATGTATATGGGGGCCCTTACTGACAGATGTCCCCACAAATTATACCTGATCGCATTGGCCCTAGCTGGAAAACATTGTGTGATCAGATTACTGTCAAAGATCCCCTGCAAGATTGCTAGGCTATAGCATACTAAAGGCACCCAGAGTTTAGAGTTTTGGATACTTCTTTAAGCAGTTTCATCATGGCTGTCCTTTTATAATAGCTCTTGTGAACGGAATCAGTTGACTTGAATGAGTTAACCTGGGCCAAACAATAATTGTTTCCATTAATCATGCATCAATGCTTCTTAAACCAGTAAAAAATGGACTTTTGAACCAAAATGATTGTATTTCAAAAGTATTTCATGGCAAAATTCCAAAAGCACATTCCTGCCTCTATATGATATGAGACCTAAGCCTTAGCAGGATCACAGGCAATGAAAAGAAATAGACAAAATATTAAACAGGCTGATCCAACACTTGATGGCTTTGCAGAAGTAAGACAAACATAACGAAGAGGCAAACTATGCAAATTATATGGGACCCTTGGTACAGAAATGGGGCTCAGCCCTGAATTGAAAGGAAGGACATATAGTATAGACTCCCTTCTGATGAGGATGTGAATTGTTAGTGAGCAAGGGGTTGGGAATTTATTCAACAGTCCTGGATGGCAAATCCTGGTGCAATAATGGGGAATTCATTTTGATCCCTACTTTTTTGTGAATGCCACTAGGCTAAGGAGTATTTCTGAGTTATGCTACTAAACACATGGGAACATTTAGAAATATTTATACAGTATATATGAAAACTAAGGATTTATGAGGATGCTTTGGCCAGAGAAAAAATTATTTAGATGGTTCAGAAGGTCTTCATTCTGTATACACATTTGGTCAAACTCACCAATTTCAGCCAGACCTGAAAACCAACTAAAGAGTCTGTCTGTCTGTCTGCCATATTCTGCATTCAAGATCCCATTCCTTTTGTTCTCTAAGTAGATGGTAACGGCATACATTAGGCTCTTCAAGAGTTCATGTGTATGGTGGAGTTGGGAGAGATAAGTGTTAGCCAAACGAGCACTTGGGTGATAGCCATCTTTGATGTATGGGCACTTATAGATGGGTAAATGGCAATGTACAACTAATTTGGCTGATGTACCAAGAGTTGGACACCAGTCCTTCAGCAACGTCAGTAGTCTCTGGCTGCTGGTTGAGATGCACGTTAATATTTTACTACATTTCGGGATCTCACTCGTGCCTTTTTATTAGCGGGGCAGATAATGTTGCAGCAGGCCAGCTAATGAAAAGCTGCAGCGGGAATGCCGGAAGGTAAGAGATTTGCAAGCCTCCTGGCCGATGGACCACAGTCTTGCAAATCATTACGCCCAACTCTATCAGTAACTAATGGTCATTCCAATAACTTCAATGGTAAGACCCACACTATGTAAATGGATGTTAGGCCTATAACATTTGATGTGCTCTCCTGTGTAAATTTCAATGACTCTTTGAAACTTTGGAATGCACCTCCTGGTTTTCCCAGTCTCCAAACGTTGTATAGATACAGAACAAGGAGATTCGGACAAGAACAAAAGACAGAAATAGAGGATGATGAAAGATGAAAGTGGTTGGCAGATTGAAAGCCATAAGTAGGAGGATATTCCGTATCTTGTTTACTTCTTTGAAGAACTAATATTCTAAGCTGTCGTATTGATACTGTAACCAACAGAAAGAAAGACCTAAGAATGCAGCAAGCCGGAAGATTGCAGCAGCTGCTAACCTATAATAATAAAAAAAATCAAAAATACAAGTGAAGTTTCTTGCGAAAAAAAAAAGATGGAAACTTAAGATGAATTTGTAAAGTTGGTAGATTCAAAATATTTCCAAACACAAAACGAGAAAAAAGTCATTAACCATCAAGGGGAGTTGACAAGTATGAACCGCTAGGTATCTATATATATTCTGAAGCAGGGAGAAAAGGTTCCCACAATGGGCGCACACCACTATGAAATGAAATCAGAAAAAGCATTTAGAGTACTTCCGATTTAAAGGGTTTGTCCCAAAAATACAATTACAGTTGCAAATCTTTATTCATTACATAGTGGAATGCGAAGAAACAATAAAACATAAAAATGATCAATGTAAATAAAAATTAATATCGCATGGAGGTCTGGATTTGCAACGATACTCAAAATCAAAGTGGAAAATCAAATTACAGGATGATCCAATATCAGTGGAAATGCCTCAAGTCAAGGAAATGAAGCTCTGTAGTGTGTGGCCTCCACGTGCCTATATGACCTCCCTACAATGCCTGGGCATGCTCCTGATGAGGCTGCGGATGTTCTCCTGAAGGATCTCTTCCCAGACCTGGATTAAAGCATCAGTCAATTCATGGACAGTCTGCGGTGCAACGTGGTGTTGGTGGATGGAACAAGACATGATGTCCCAGATGTGCTCTAATGAATGACACACTTCAGCCACGAGGCCTAGCATTGTCATGCAATAGAAGGAACCCAGGGCCTAATGCACCTGCATATGGTCTCACAATGGGTCTGAGGATCTCATCCTGGTACTTTAAGGCAGTCAGGGTACCTCTGGCTAGCGCATGGAGGGCTGTGTAGCTCTCCAAAGAAGTGCTTCCCCACAGCATTACTGACCCACTGCCAAACCGGTTGGAGAATGTTGCAGGCAGCAGAACATTCCTCATGGATTCTCCACACTCTGTCACGTCTGTCACATGTGCTCAGTGTGGACCTGCTCTCATCTATGAAGAGCAAAGGGTGCCAATGTCGAATCTGCCAATCTTGGTGCTCTCTGGCTAATGCCAATCACCCTGAACTGTGTTGGACTGTAAGCACAACACCCACTTGTGAATGTCGGGCCCTCATGGAGTCTGTTTTTGACAATTTGAGCAGATACATGGATGTTAGTGGCCTGCTATAGGTCATTTTGCAGGGTTTTGGCACTGTTCCTGCTGTTCCTTCTTGCACAAAGGAGAAGGTAGTGGTCCTGTTGCTGGGTTGTTGCCCTCCTACAGCCCCCTGCACGTCTCCTGGTGTACTGGCCTGTCTAATGGTACTGTATCTGCTCTAGACAGTTTGCTGGCAGACATAGCTACCCATCTTGACACAGCTCGCATTGATGTGCCATCCTGGATGAGCTGCACTACCTGAGAAACTTCTGTTGGTTATAGACACCACCTCATGCTACTATATCTCTTGGGGTGAGAGCAATGACAAAATGCAAAAGTGACCAAAACAACAGCCAAAAATGATTAGAAGAGAAATGGTTTGTGGTCACTCCCTGCAGAACCACTCCTTTATAGGGGTTTTCTTGCTAATTGCCAATCATTTCTACCTGTTGTCTGTTTTATTCGCACAACAGCAGGAGAAATTGATTCACAATCAGTGTTGCTTCATAACTGGACAATTTGATTTCACAGAAGTGTGATTGACTTGTAGTTACATTGTGTTGTTTAAGTGTTCCCTTTATTTTTTGAGTAGTGTATATACACTGTATATATATTAGAATGGTCAAGTCAAAGTCCAGACCTGAATCCAATCGAGAATCTGCGGGAAAGAGCTGAAAACTGCTGTTCACAAACGATCTCCTTCCAACCTCACTGAGCTCGAGCTGTTTACCAAGGAAGAATGGGCAAGAATTTCAGTCTTTCGATGTAGAAAACTGATAGAGACATATCCCAAGCGACTTGCAGCTGCAATCGCAGCAAAAGGTGGCGCAGCAAAGTATTAAGTTAAAAGGGCTGAATAATATTGCACACCACACTCTTCAGTTTTTGTATTTCCACAAAAATTAAAATAACCAATAAATTTCGTTCAACTTGACAATTGTGTCCCACTTGTTGTTGATTCTTCACCAAAAATTTACATTTGGTATCTTTATGTCTGAAGCATGATATGTGGGAAAAGGTTGAAAAGTTCCAGGGGGCTGAATACTTTCGCAAGGCACTGTATAATATATATATATATATATATATTATATATATATATAAAAATATATATTTTAACAAACATACTGGACTTGGACAATCTTTTTAACTTTATGATACAATACATACTTCAATGTATCAATTGAACAGGCTCATCACTGCCAAGGCTGTGGGACTGATGCCATTAAAAGAAGTGTTTGCATTTTTGTCCTTCAGTATCACAACTACATGCAGATGTTACCAGCAGCTTGTGGCACAATGTTTTCTAGCTAGTCATTCATGCACTTAAAAGCACAATACCCTGTAACTGTGAGGCCCGCACAATAGAAGCAAAACAAATATATTGTGTAGGGAACTATCACATGGGAACATGCACACCACAGGCATCAAAATGAAGGCTGGAATTTATTTTGTAAGAATGCTATGATTACATTTTGGAACAGTCCGAAATAGTTCCTTTAGCCACAGCTGCACTAAATCTACGAGGTCCTTATAAAAAGTATAGCTTAGCGAAGGTTAGTATTTCCGTCAATTTGAGGTGCTATCATTGTAAAGCCCCTTCCCTCCACAACCAATTTTTATTTTAAGGCCGGCGTCACACTAGCGAGTTTGATGCGAGTTAGTCGCACGACTTACTCGCATCAACACCCGGTACGGCCGCCCGCTCTCGGACCAGAGTGCGCGGCGGCATAGAAATACATGCAGCCGCGCACTCTGACCCGAGGAGCGGGCGGCCGTGCCGGGTGTTGATGCAAGTCGTGCGACTAACTCGCATCAAACTCGCTAGTGTGACGCCGGCCTAATACTTTTTTCCTCTCCTTTTTCCAAAAGTCACAACTAAGTTTTTTTGTTCATTTTTTAAGGTGGAGTTGCAGTTTTGAATGACACCATTTGTTTTAACCCCTTCATCTCCGGGCAAATTTCCGTTTTCATTGTTTCCTCACCTTCTTCCAAGAGCCATAACTTTTTTATTGTTACGTCAATATAGCCATATGAGAGCTTGTTTTTTTTGTGTGCTCAGTTTTTTTTTTTTTAATTACATCATTTATCTTATCATGTGATGTACTAGAAAGCGAGGAAAAAATTCCAAGTGCGGTGAAATTGCAAAAAAAGTGCAATTCTATTATTGTTTTTTTTATTTACCATGTTCACTACATGGTAAAACTGAACAGATCAGTACGAGTATGTAGATACCTAACATGTATTGTTTTTTTTTTCAATGAAGTAGCGAAAAAATATGAAAAAATTTGTACGAATTTTTTTTCCCTTTTGTCATCTTTTTTCGAGATTCGGAACATTTTAATTTTTCAGGATATGGAGCTGTGTGAGGCGCTCTGAGCTGCTGTTTTTACTGATACCATTTTGGGCTAGGTGCTTTTATCATCATTTATACAATGTTTTATATGCCATTTATCGATCAGATTAGTTTACTTTATATTTTGATAGATTGGACTGTTACGAATGCAACGATATCAAATAGTGTAATTTTTAATTGGTTTATTCATGGGGCAAAATGGAATGATTTGAACTTTTATGTTTTTTTTTGTTTTTCTATATTTTTAAAAACTTTTTTTTTTCACTTGTAACTGTGTTTAATAGTCCCCTTAGGGGACTTTAAGCTGCGATTGTCCGATCACCTGTGCTATACATAACGCTGCGTCAGCCCTGCTATACATAGTGAAAATCACAATCTCCCATGAATGCCAGCCAGAGGGCTCATGCTCACTTGCGATGAAATTGGACGAATTCAATCCGATAAAAAAATGGGATTGAATTCGGACCAATGTTAATCTATTATGGTGTCTTCATCTGCATTTTTTTTCCTAGCTTGGATCAAGATCGGGCTGGAAAAAAATCGCAGCATGTTGCGATTGTAATCGCAAATTGGATCGCATTGGATCGGATACCCGCAATAGAAGTCAATGGGTGCGATAAAAAAAATCACACAGCATTCGTACCATGCAAGTGGTGTGCGACTTTTACGCACCGATGTCCTTTCAAAAGCCGGCAATTCATATGCGGCTACTGTAAAAATCACACTGACAGGTTAAAATAGAAAAGGTAGAATACATATTTACACATAGAATATATATATATATATGTCAGTGACACACACACAGTGACACACACATCTTTATATCTTTATATTTCTAAGGCCGGGATCACACATGCGAGTAAATCGGCCGACACTCGCATGTGAAATCCCAGCTCTGGCGCCGGCACTCGGGAGTGGAGCGAGCGGCTGCATGTATTTATATGCAGCTGCGCGCTCCACTCCTAAGTGCCGGCGCCAGAGCTGGGATTTCACATGCGAGTGTCGGCCGATTTACTCGCATGTGTGATCCCGGCCTTAGAGAGATAGTTAGAAGATTAGCCGGTAATTCATTTGTCGGCTTCTGTAAAATCATTGCAGAAGCCGGCAGGATAGAGGACAAGGTTTACATACAGTAAACCATTGCAGAACAGTTCGATTTATATATGTCACTGACTACTACTGTTAGTAGTATTGAGTCGCACTTAGTACCAGGGCAATGGGGTACTCGGCACCGAGCCCATGAAAGTCTATGGGATTTGTCACTGGCAGCGGGACTCGGTCCGTGGCCCTGGGCGCTCATACAATGGGGGAATATTTACAGGGGATTATTAGGATAGTTTGTGACGCCACCTGTGGTTTCTAGTAATTTGTACCAGTGCTGCTGTAAGGGTCTTCACAGGGGATGTTATGGGGCAGATTGGTAGTAAGTCTCCCACAGGTGAGACGTGTCCCTGGAAGTCTATGGGGGTGAAGATGATGCAGGGTGTAGTAATAATTCAGTCACACACAAGGCAGCTCCTTTTCATACCTTTTACTGATGATGGTTCAAGCAGATCCCAGGGAGCTGGTCGGGGTGAAGAGTGCACATTCCGGTAACAGCTGAGCAGGTTAGAGGCCTCCTTAACTTCAATGTACATGTGAGTCCAACTTGCCTGAAGCGAAGTTAACTCTGAATCTCCAGCTCTCTCAATAGCTGTACTGCCCGGCCAACGTTGTGGTGGAGCCTTCTAAGTGATGAAACTAAGTCCTTACTTTTGTCGTGCACTTGACTCAAAGTCCCTGTTCCACCTGACTCCGGTTACGTATTGACACTTAGGGCTGCTCTCTGCGACCTGTAGTCCAGATGCCTCCGGTAATCTTGTTACTAAGCTTGAAACTGTAGCAACGCCTCGGACTCCGGTGTCCGGCAATTTAGTGCAGGCAATCCAATACCTAAAGCACTTCTCTATCTTTTCCACTGCCCTTCGCCCTGCTCTCGCTCTTAGCACAAGCAATTGTAACTTCGATGGTAATGTCAGCTTTCTTCTAGAGCTCGCCGAGCAGCTCTCAGTATCCTCCTCCCTCCAGCTTCTGTTGAGGTACTGATTAAGGGTAGCTCTGACTAGGCTAGGATGATCCACTTCACCCGTACTAGCCTCCACTTGCTTGTCAGGCGAGCTACGTTAGCTCTGCGAGGATCCAGTCCTCCCTTCTCTCTCCAAGTCCAGACTCCACTGGACTGAACTGCACCGTCCGAAGACAGGAAACTGACTGAACTCTGATTGCTAAGTGTCACTTCCTCTTGTACCCCTGATGGGTGTGTCTAAAAATGTGAGTGAAGTGCATAAATATCAAGCTTTGCTGTTACCTTCCTGTGCACCCTCCTGGACTTTATGTGTGCCTGCATAGCTGGGCTACACAGTATATGTGTGTAAAATTTGGGAGCTGTAGGTATTTAATAAAAGAATGTCTACACGGAAAAAACTGGCGTGGGCTCCCACACAATTTTCTGCGCCAGAGAGGGAAAGCCAGTGACTGAGGACATATATTAATAGCCTAGAAAGGGGCCATGGTTTTTGGCCCCCCCGGCTACAAACATCTACATCTGACCCCAGCCACCCCAGAAAAGGCGCATCTGTAAGAAGTGCCAATGGCAGTAGATAATGTCACCAACCATGTTTATTATTGTGATTTTATCTTTAGCATCATCCATCAAACCGTTATTAAGTTGGAGGGGTTAGAATGGACTTACGGTGATGTGAGTGAAGGCGTTATGTCCTTCCATTCATTACTATGCTAAAAATATATACCCATAAATATTGGATTGATGTAAAACCCCAATATGCATCACTGGCAACTGGTCCTGGCTTTGTTTAGAGGTAGCTTATGTTAGGGTCTGCGGAACGCACCAAATAAATATAAATAATAGGTGCGTTCGCAGCCCAGGGTCCACCATGCAGGCAGAGCCTGCTGCTACTAAGATGACACGAGATGGCGGTATAAGCGAACTCTGTTACACCACAGAGTCGCTGACATAGATGCTGTGGCACTATATGGCGGTATAAGCGAATTCTGTTACACCACAGAATCGCTGACATAGATACAATGGCACTATATGGCGGTATGAGCGAACTCTGTTACTCCACAGAGTCGCTGTGGTAGAGACTGTGTCCTGTTAACCCCACAGGAGTACACAGATAGCTGCAGAGCGGATAGCAGTCCGTGGTCATGCAGACAGTAATGCAAACAAACAAATCCTCACCGGAGTAGCCGGTATTCTAGAGGCTATTTCAGCCAAGCCCTGAACACGTGCATACAAAACTCATCACCGGAGGTGCCGGTATTCTAGGGGCTTATTTCAGCTAAGCCCTAACCGCATGCATAAATGACCACACTGGCGCAAAGCACACAACAGATTTGATACTAGCGCATGGCCGTGCGGCCATGCAAGCCTTATATACAAGCAGCAAGTACAGGACCTTCCGGAAAGGACCAATGGAAAGCTGCTCCAGAACTACAGCAGCTTCAGGACCTTCCTGGAGGACCAATGGGAGTCGCTGCAGTAGCCGAGCATGTGACCCCTGATCTCCTATGAGAGATCTTACCCTGGGCATGCTCAGAAGGGAAAACACAGGACTTAGTCCCAACTACGTCTGCTTTCCGCTGACCTGCACTGGTTACAATGGCAGGACCTGGAGAGGCAGCAGTCATCCTCTGCACAGTGTTAGACTGGGCGAGACGCTGGGACCGACGTCTCTGCTGAGCAGGCTCCACTGCGGCCAGAGACAGATGGGGGACTGCAGCGGGAATGGCTCGAGATTCCCATAGGGCAGCAGTGGGAACTCGATCCCTAACATTACCCCCCCTCCTAGGGCCCCCCCTTCCTTGGGCCTCACTATGCTCAAAGGCAGAAATAAGCTGCGGAGCGTGAATGTGCTCGGCAGGTTCCCAGGACATATCCTCAGGCCCATAACCCCTCCAGTCCACCAAATAAAATTTTTTGCCCCGTACCACCTTACACCCTACAATTGCGTTCACCTCGTGATCGTCCGTAGATGAACCCGATGTCCCAGCAGATGACTCGGAAAACCGGGACATGACCGCAAGTTTCAGGAGGGACTCATGAAAGGTGTCGGAGATACCTAAGAGAGGCAGAAGGGCTAAACGGTAAACCACAGGGTTGACCTGCTCGAGGACCTTGAAGGGACACAAAAAGCGGGGTGCCAACTTAGTGGACTCCACCCGCAGCCTGATGTTTCAGGCGGAGAGCCACACGAGGTCGCCAGGAGCAAATGTCGGAGTGGGGCGCCGATGTGCGTCGGCTGAAGACCTCATCCTCTCATTGGAGGCCTGAATGGCAACCTAAGTGCGGTCCCAAATGTCCCGTGCCCCCACAGCCCAGTCTGCCACCCTGGAGTCGGCAGAAGACACGGGCATGGGCACCGGAACCCGCGGATGCTGACCGTAGTTCAGGAGGAATGGGGTCTGTCCGGTGGAGTCAGCTACAGCGTTGTTTAGTTTAAACTCCACCCACGGTAGCAGGGATGACCAGTCATCCTGCCTGGCAGAGACAAAGTGTCGCAGATATGTGACCAATGTCTGGTTGGCCCTCTCAACCAACCCATTCGTCTCGGGATGGTATGCGGAGGAGAGATTCAACTCAATACTGAGCAGACGACAAAGCTCTCTCCAAAACCGAGACGCAAACTGGGGACCTCGGTCACTGATGATTTTGTCTGGCATACCGTGTAGATGGAAGATATGTCGGATGAGTAACGCTGCCAGGCCCGTGCAGAAGGTAACCGTGGCAGCGGCACCAGGTGCACCATTTTGGAGAAATGGTCGGTTATCACCCAAATGATGGTGCAGCCCCGAGACTTGGGTAAGCCCACCACAAAATCCATCCCAACCATTTCCCAGGGCCTGTCTGCCACCGGCAAAGGGAAAAGTAGCCCAGCTGGCCGTTGTCGAAGGAACTTATTCTTGGCGCAAGAGACGCACGCCTGAACATATTCCCTGACGTCACTGACCATATGAGGCCACCAGTATGTCCTCGCCAGCAACTCAGATGTCCTCTTTGCCCCAAAATGTCCACCCACCCTGGACGAATGTGCCCAGGACAGTTCCTCTGGTCGCAAATTGGTGGGCACAAAAGTCTTGCCCGGAGGCACAGACTCAAGTGAAACTGGGGCCACAGTTCTTATGCTGTCTCTGGGGACAATGAGCCGAGGCTCCTCTTCCACCTCCTCCGAAGACACCACGGAGCAAGAGAGAGCGTCGGCGCGAATGTTCTTCTCACCAGAGAGAAAATGCAAGGTGAAATGGAACCGGGAGAAGAACAAGGACCATCTGGCTTGACGAGAATTAAGCCGCTGGGCTGTCTGTAAATACACCAAGTTTTTGTGGTCGGTGAAGACTTGGAAGGGAAAGCGAGCCCCCTCCAACAGATGCCTCCACTCAGAGAAAGCCAACTTCATTGCTAGCAACTCCCTGTCCCCAATGGAATAATTCCTCTCTGCTGGTGTGAAGGTCTTGGAGAAGAAGAAGCAAGGATGCTTCCGACCTTGTGCATCCTTTTGGAAGAGGACTGCTGCAGCACCAATGGATGAGGCGTCCACCTCCAATATAAATGGCTTATCTACATCGGGGCGATGTAGGATGGGAGCGCTAGCAAAATGAGACTTAATGGAAGTGAAAGCCTTGGAGATTTCTTCCGACCACAATTTGGGATTCGCTCCCTTCTTGGTGAGGGCTACCAAGGGAGCTACAAAAGGTAGAGAAGTGGGGGATGAACTGGCGATAGTAATTAATGAACCCCATAAAGCGCTGCACCGCTTTAAGAGAATGGGGTTCTTGCCAGTCCATCACAGCTTGTAGTTTGGCAGGATCCATAGCCAATCCCTGGGCGGAGATGATATAGCCCAAGAAAGGCAAGGACTCCTGCTTAAACACACATTTCTCCAACTTGGCATACAAAGAATTTGCCCGTAAGAGGTCGAAGACTCTGCAGACAACTTTCCGGTGGGAGTCGATATCTGGAGAAAAGATGAGAATATCATCCAGATAGACTACGACCGAGGTGGAGAGCATATCCCGGAAGATATCATTATCAAAGTCTTGGAACACGGCTGGGGCATTACAGAGCCCGAAGGGCATCACCAGATATTCATAGTGCCCATCCCTGGTATTAAACGCCGTCTTCCATTCGTTCCCCTCACAGATGCGAATCAGGTTATACGCACCCCGCAGATCTAATTTAGTAAATACCCTTGCTCCCCTAAGCCTATCAAAAAGCTCAGCAATCAGGGGAAACGGGTATTTATTCTTAACGGTGATGGCGTTAAGACCCCTGTAATCTATGCAAGGACGTAACTCTCCGTTCTTCTTCTGCACAAAGAAGAACCCCGCCCCTGCAGGTGACACTGACTTCCTTATGAACGCTCTTGCCAGGTTCTCCTGGATGTACTGGGACATGGCCTCTGTCTCCGGGAGAGAGAGGGGATAGACCCTTCCCCGAGCAGGTTCTGTTCCAGGCAAGAGGTTGATAGGACAGTCATAGGGGCGATGAGGCGAAAGAGTCTCCGCCGCCTTTTTGGAGAATACGTCGGCGTAAGACCAGTGGAACTTGGGAAGGGAAGATGTTATGTTTTGGTAACTGAGGAGAAATAGCAAAAAATAGCAAAAGCGGTAATACACCAGAAAGGCTGGAACCTATTGGATTGCAGTAACCTGAACTAACCACACAACTAGAAGTAGCCGTGGAGTGTTCCTACTGTGATCCTAGACGCCTCGACACAGCCTGAGAGATAACTACACCTAAAGGCAGAAAGATGAAAGCTATCTGCCCCAGAGCAGATCCCCAAAGAAAATAGGTAGCCCCCAAACATGTAATGGCGGTTAGACAAGAAGAAAGCACGGACACAGACAGAAAATAGAATGAGCAAACGCTGGGGCCCAATCTGTCTAGACAGAAAAGTACAGGAAAGAATTCTGACTGCAATCCAACAAAAACCCTAACAAAAATACCAACACTTCTGATTGCCAAAAAACCTGAGATCACACGATCTCATCCACCTAAATCAGATCTCTGGTGTAACAAAACGCTATTCAGCAAATAAAAAGTAACAAAGGAGCAAAGCAAAAATGCAGACACAAACGGAGCACAATTGCAGCGCCAGACCCCCAAAAGGGGATAGGCTGCAGTCCACTGCAAGCAGCAAACCAGCAGAGAAAATCAAACAGAGGAAAAAAAACAGCAAACACTTATCTGAAGGAGAGCAGGAAACTAGCAGTGCTTCAAGCAAGACCAGAAGGAACATTTGATAACCGGCAAGGCTGCTGGGAACTCAGGCCACTTATATCATACCATTCAGCGCCAGCTGAAGACCATTCAGTAATCAGTTCATTACCCTCAGCAACCACTGGAGGGAGCCCCAGCTCAGAAGCTGCCTCCAGCATATTCACAACAGGAAGAGAGATCTGCGGGTATCTCAGGAGTAGCAACCTGAACGCACTCCCTCACACATCTGCCCGAACATGAGTTATTCCAACCCAGTATCCTCCCAGAGGACCACTCAGTATGGGGAGAATGGTAGCGAAGCCAGGGTAATCCCAGCAGAACCTTATCTATTCCCTCAGGAAGGTTGAAAAAGGATATATTCTCCTGATGGGAAGGAGACATAGACAGGGCGAGAGGAACCGTCTGGTGGGTGATTTGAGAGGGCAGAATCGATCCATTCAATACTCGCACCAACACTGGCTCAGCGAGCATCACCTGAGATATAGTGTGGCGAGAAGCATAGGTAGAAGACATAAAATTCCCCTCTGCCCCAGAGTCCACACAAAGCCTGACGGAGAGAGTGGATGGACCTATGGTAATTCTGCCTTTAAGGAGTATTTTAGAAGCAAATGCCGCTGTGTCTAGTGACCCTGCTCCCATGGTTACCGGACGCGACCGTCTACTCGATCGCTGTGGACATTGGTCGGCATAATGTCCTTGCTGCTGGCAAACAGTACAGACCATGGGTGCTCGAGCAGCCCAAGACTTAGGTCTCGCTCGAGAAACCTCCATGGCCTCCTGAGGTTCAGGAATTCTGGAGGTTTGGCGAAGGTGGGAGCCAGCCGAAACCTTTGCCTACACTGGGCCCCCTCCAACCTCCGCTCGTGAAAACGGAGATCGATGCGGGTAGATATAGCGATAAGTTTCTCCAGTGTGGCGGAATCTCCCTGGTGGCCAAGGCGTCCTTCACATGGCCTGCCAGCCCTCTCCAGTACACCGGAATGAGGACTTTATCTGGCCATTCTAATTCAGAGGCCAGAGTCCGAAATTGGACGGCAAACTGGCTGACCATGGCCGAACCCTGTGAACTTGCCAGCAGTTGGAGCGCCGTATCGTGGGTGACCTGAGGTCCTAGAAAACCTTTTTTATAGCCTCCAAGAAACGAGGAGCACTCTGCACCACACAGTCGTCGCGCTCCCAGAGCGGCGTTGCTCACTCCAACACTCTGCCCGACAAGAGAGATATAACAAAACCCACTTGTGCCCGATCCGTGGGAAAACGTGCAACCAGAAGCTCAAGCTGTATAGAGCACTGACTCATGAATCCCCGACATTGCTTGCTGTCACCAGCAAACTTGTTCGGAAGCGGGAGGTGGGATAATGTCGGATCAGAGGTGGCAGAGGGCAAACTGGCTGCAGCCACACTAGCAACCTGAATAGCGACTGCGGTAACATCCACAGCTGAGGTTGTGCGCTCAAGGGCCGCCAACCTACCCTCCAGCTGCTGGATGTACAGCTGTAGACGCTGGTCATCCGCCATTTTACTAGCCAGATCCTGGCGCTAGTATTCTGTTAGGGTCTGCGGAACGCAACAAATAAATATAAATAATAGGTGCGTTTGCAGCCCAGGGTCCACCGTGCAGGCAGAGCCTGCTGCTAGTAAGATGACACTAGATGGCGGTATAAGCGAACTCTGTTACACCACAGAGTCGCTGACATAGATCCAGTGGCACATTATGGCGGAATGAGCGAACTCTGTTACTCCACAGAGCCGCTGTGGTAGAGACTGTGTCCTGTTAACCCCACAGGAGTACACAGATAGCTGCAGAGCGAATAGCAGTCCGTGGTCATGCAGACAGTAACGCAAACAACCAACTCCTCACCAGAGTAGCCGGTATTCTAGAGGCTATTTCAGCCAAGCCCTGAACATGTGCATACAAAACTCATCACCAGAGGTGCCGGTATTCTAGGG
This sequence comes from Oophaga sylvatica, assembly GCA_033576555.1. NCBI lineage: Eukaryota > Metazoa > Chordata > Amphibia > Anura > Dendrobatidae > Oophaga > Oophaga sylvatica. Next base: position 490,758,658 of record JARQOD010000001.1, on the reverse strand, counting down.
GCTTATTTCAGCCAAACCCTAACCGCATGCGTACATGAGCACTCTAGCGCAAAGCACACAACAGATTTGATACTAGCGCATGGCGGTGCGACCATACAAGCCTTATATACAAGCAGCAAGTACAGGACCTTCCGGAAAGGACCAATGAAAAGCTGCTCCAGAACTACAGCAGCTTCAGGACCTTCCTGGAGGACCAATGGGAGTCGCTGCAGTAGCCGAGCATGTGACCCCTGATCTCCTATGAGAGATCTTACCCTGGGCATGCTCAGAAGGGAAAACACAGGACTTAGTCCCAACTACGTCTGCTTGCCGCTGACCTGCACTGGTTACAATGGCAGGACCTGGAGAGGCAGCAGTCATCCTCTGCACAGTGTTAGACTGGGCGAGACGCTGGGACCGACGTCCCTGCTGAGCAGGCTCCACTGCGGCCGGAGACAGATGGGGGACTGCAGCGGGAATGGCTCGAGATTCCCCTTGTGTAGCAGTGGGAACTCGATCCCTAACAGCTTATGCCTCAGAAGCGTACTTGTCTGCCTCTGTTAAACAAATCTCAGACTTGCTATCTTTTTGTTAAAGCATTTCTCTGCTGTAATTAGCTGTTTGACCCCTTTCTGTCTTCTGACGTACTATCCTGTCCATGTGCCCTGGGACTTAATTCCCAAGGACAGGATAGTACGTCATACCCGATCAGCTGTGCTCACGGGGGAGCGCAGCTGATCGCGGCCGGGTGTCAGCTGATTATCACAGCTGACACCTGGCACTATGTGCCAGAGTGGTCACAGACCGCTCCCGGCACATTAACCCCTGGCACACTGCGATCAACATGATTGCAGCGTACCGGGGGCATAGGTAAGCATCGCGCAGAGAGGTTCTCCCTGCATGCTTCCCTGAGACACTCAAAGCAGCGCGATGTGATTGCGCTGTTCCGAGGGCCTCCTCCCTGCAGGACCCCGGATCCAAGATGGCCGCGGGGTCCTTCCGGGTCCTGCAGGGAGGCGGCTTCCTCAGTGCCAGGTGAGAGCAGGCGCTGAGAAAGCCTCATGCACTGCCAGTCAGATCGCTGATCTGACAGAGTGCTAAGCAAACTGTCAGATTAGCGATCTGACAATATATAGTGATGTCCCACCCTGGGACAATGTAAAAATGTAAAGAAAATAAAAATTATCATGTGTAAAAAAAATTCCTAAATAAAGAAAAAAAAATATTCCCCAATAAATTAATTTATTTATGTAAAAAAAAAAAAACAACAATAAAAGTACACATATTTAGTATCGCCGCGTCCGTAACGACCCGCCCTATAAAACTGTCCCACTAGTTAGTTCCTTTAGTGAACCCCTTAAAAAAAAACAAGGCAAAAAATCAATACTTTATCATCATACTGCCGAACAAAAAGTGCAATAACACGTGATCAAAAAGACGAATATAAATAAACATGGTACCGCTGAAAACGTCATCTTGTCCCGCAAAAAACGAGCTGCCACAATGCATCATCAGCAAAAAATAAAAAAGTTATAGCTCGCAGAATAAAGCGATGCAAAAATAATAATTTTTTATATAAAATGTTTTTATTGTATGAAAGCGCCAAAACCTTAAAAAATTATATAAATGAGGTATCGCCGTAATCGTACTGACCCAAAGAATAAAACCGCTTTATCGATTTTACCATACGCGGAACGGTATAAAACACCCCCCCCCAAAAGAAATTAATGAATTGCTGGTTTTTGTTCATTCTACATCCAAAAATCGTAATAAAAGCGATCAAAAATGTCATGTGCCCAAAAATGGTACCAATAAAAACGTCAACTCTTACCGCAAAAAATAAGACCTCACATGACTCTGTGGGCCAAAATATGGAAAAATTATAGCTCTCAAAATGTGGTGATGCAAAAACTATTTTTTGCAATAAAAAGCATCTTTTAGCGTGTGACAGCTGCCAAACATAAACCCCCTCCCCCGCTACAAATAGTAAATCAAACCCCCCTTTATCACCCCCTTAGTTAGGAGGTTGAAGTGTTAGTCTCTCACTTCTTAGTTACAATTAGTTTTTATCTTCCCAGCTATAATTAGTCCCATATGTTCAGTTTGGAGTTCTACAACAATTGAGGTTTTCACATTACAATTTTCATGTCAAATGAGCACTTTAGCCAATGAGTGGCAAATGGGATGCAATTTTCACAGTTACGTCGAGTCGAGTGAATGGTTGAGTGAAATAAGACTGTCACGAGACCGTCAGAAGACAAAGTCCTTACATCACTGCTGGTCCAGGAGGTGAGTACATTAGAGGCACAAGCAGAAAACAAAATACAATAATTTGTCATAAATCACAAAAAACATAAATTCAATAGTCATATACTATAATATATATGTACAGTACAGACCAAAAGTTTGGACACACCTTCTCATTCAAAGATTTTTCTGTTTTTTCATGGCTATGAAAATTGTAGAATCTCACTGAAGGCATCAAAACTATGAAGTAACACATGTTGAATTATACATTACACTTTACAAAAAAGTGTGAAACAACTGAAAATATGTCTTATATTCTAGGTTCTTCAAAGTAGCCACCTTTTGCTTTGATTACTGCTTTGCGCGCAGAAAAGGTGAACGGATGGACTCTACATGCCTGGTTCCCACCGTGAAGCATGGAGGAGGTGGTGTGATGGTGTGGGGGTGCTTTGCTGGTGACACTGTTGGGGATTTATTCAATATTGAAGGCATAGTGAACCAGCATGGCTACCACAGCATCTTGCAGCAGCATGCTATTCCATCCGGTTTGCGTTTAGTTGGACCATCATTTATTTTTCAACAGGACAATGACCCCAAACACACCTCCAGACTGTGTAAGGGCTATTTGACCAAGAAGGAGAGTGTTGGGGTGCTACGCCAGATGACCTGGCCTCCACAGTCACCAGACCTGAACCCAATCGAGATGGTTTGGGGTGAGCTGGACCGCTCACCGCTTCAATTTTGAATAAATCCCCAACAGTGTCACCAGCAAAGCACCCCCACACCATCACACCACCTCCTCCATGCTTCACGGTGGGAACCAGGCATGTAGAGTCCATCCGTTCACCTTTTCTGCGTGCAAAGCAGTAATCAAAGCAAAAGGTGGCTACTTTGAAGAACCTAGAATATAAGACATATTTTCAGTTGTTTCACACTTTTTTGTAAAGTGTAATGTATAATTCCACATGTGTTAATTCATAGTTTTGATGCCTTCAGTGTGATTCCACAATTTTCATAGTCATAAAAATACAGAAAAATCTTTGAATGAAAAGGTGTGCCCAAACTTTTGGTCTGTACTGTATATATATATATATATATATATATATATATATATATATATTCGCTATATATGCAGTGGATACAGAAAGTATTCAGACCCCTTTAAATTTTTCACTCTTTGTTCCATTGCAACCATTTGGTAAATTCAAAAAAGTTCATTTTTTTTCTCATTAATGTACAGACACTCTGCATCCCATCATCCCATCTTGACAGAAGAAAAAGAAATGTCGAAATTTTTGCAAAATTATTAAAAAAGAAAAACCGAAATATGATATGGTAATAAGTATTCAGACCCTTTGCTCAGACACTCATAGTTAAATCACATGCTGTCCATTTCCTTGTGATCCTCCTTGAGATGGTTCTATTCATTGGAGTTCAGCTGTGTCATTGGAGTTCAGCTGTGTTTAATTAACCCCTTCATGACCCAGCCTATTTTGACCTTAATGAACTGGCCATTTTTGCAATTCTGACCAGTGTCCCTTTATGAGGTAATAACTCAGGAACGCTTCAACGGTTCAACGGAACCATTCTAAAAACTGCACCCGTCAAGCTGATCAATACCACATTCAAGAAGTTTATTAACCCTTCAGGTGCTTCACAGGAGCTGAAGCAACGTGGAAGGAAAAAATGAACATTTAAATTTTTAGTTACAAAAATGATATTTTACAAAAAAATTTTTATTTTTGCAAGGGTAAAAGGAGAAAATGGACAGATAAAGTTGTTTTGCAATTTCTCCTGAGTACACCGATACCCCATATATGGGGGAAAGCCGCTGTCTGGGCGCACTGTAGGGCTCAGAAGGGAAGGAGCGCCTTTTGACTTTTTCAAACAAAAATTGGCTGGAATTGAGATTGGACGACATGTTGCGTTTGGAGAGCCCCTGACGTGCTTAAACAGTGGAAACTCTCCACAAGTGACCCCATTTCGGAAACTAGACCCCCTAAGGAACTTATCTAGATCTGTGGTGAGCACTTTGACCCCCCAAGTGCTTCACAGAAGTTTATAAGGTCTGGACATGAAAATACAAAATCCTATTTTTTTTCCCACAAAATGATCTTTTAGTCACCAATTTTATATTTTCCCAAGGGTAACAGGAGAAATTGGACTACAAAGTTGTTGTCCAATTTGTCCTGAGTACGCGGATACCCCATATGTGGGGGGAACCACTGTTTGGGCGCATGGCAGAGCTCGGAAGGGAAGGAGCGCCATTTGACTTTTTCAAACCAAAATTGGCTGGAATCAAGATTGGACGCCATGTCGCATTTGGAGAGGTCCTGATGTGCCTAAACAGTGGAAACCCCCCACAAGTGACCCCATTTTAGAAAGTAGATCCCCGAAGGAACTTATCTAGATCTGTGGTGAGCACTTTTAACCCCCAAGTGCTTAACACAAGTTTATAACGTAGAGCCGTAAAATTAAAAAATCATATTTCTTCCACAAAAATGATCTTTTCACCCCAATTTTTATTTTCCCAAAGTAACAAGATCCCAAAAGATATTGTGTAATTTGTCTTGAGTACGCTGATACCCCATATGAGGGGGTAAACCACTGTTTGGGTGCATGGTAGAGCTTGGAAGGGAAGGAGCACCCTTTGACTTTTTGAACGCAGAATTGGCTGGATGCCATGTCACGTTTGGATAGCCCCTGATGTGTCTAAACAGTGGAAACTCCCCACAAATGACACTATTTTGGAAATTAGACCCCTCAAGGAACTTATCTAGATGTGTGGTGAGAACTTTGAACCCCAAGGTGTTTCACTAAAATTTATAATGCCCTAGCGTGAAAATAAAAAAAAAATCATATTTTTTCCACAAACATGATGTTTTAGTCCCCAATTTTTTATTTTTCCAAGGGTAACAGGAGAAATTGGACCCCAAAAGTTGTTGTCCAATTTGTTCTGAGTACGCTAATACGTACATATGTGGGAGAAATCTACTGTATTGGCACAAGTCGTGGCTCGGAAGGGAAGTAGTGACGTTTTGTTATGCAAACTTTGATAGAATGGTCTGCAGGTGTCATGTCGCGTTTAGAGAGCCCCTGATGTGCCAAAACAGTGGAAACCCCACAAGTGACCCCATTTTGGAAACTAGACCCCCCAAGGAACTTGTCTAGATGTGTGGTGAGCACTTTGAGCCCTCAAGTGCTTCACACAAGTTTATAACGCAGAGCCGTGAAAATAAAAAAATCATTTTTTTTCCTCAAAAAATGATTGTTTAGGCCGCAATTTTTAATTTTTACAAGGGTAACAGGAGAAATTGGACCCCAAAAGTTGTTGTCCAGTTTGTCCCGAGTACACTGGTACCCCATATGTGGGGGGAACCACTGTTTGGGCACACATCGGGGTTCGGAAGGGAAGTAATGACGTTTTGAAAAGCAGACTTTGATGGAATGGTCTGCAGGTGTCATGTCACGTTTGGAGAGCCCCTGATGTGCCTAAAGAGTAGAAACCCTCCACAAGTGACCCCATTTTTTAAACTAGACCCCCCAAGTAGCTTATCTAGATGTGTGGTGAACACTTTGAACCCCCAAGTGCTTCACAGAAGTTTATAACGCAGAGCCGTGAAATAAATAATCATTTGTTTTCCACAAAAATAAATTTTTAGCCCCTAATTTTTTATTTTCCCAAAGTTAACAGGAGAAATTAGACTTCCAAAGTTGTTGTGCAATTTTTCCTGAGTATGCTGATGCCTCATATGCTGGGGTAAACCACTGTTTGGGGGCACGTCGGGTCTTGGAAGGGAGCACCGTTTAAATTTTTGAGCGCAAAATTGGCTGGAATCAATGGTGGCACCATGTCGTGTTTGCGGAGCCCCTGATGTGCCTAAACAGTGGAAACCCCTCAATTCTAACTTTAACACTAACCCAAAAACCACAACTCAACCCCAACACACCCCTAACCCTAATCCCAACCCTAACCCCAACACACCCCTAACTATAACCCTAACCACGAGCCTAACCCTAATTCCAACCCTAACCCTAATTGCAACCCTAACCCTAATTCCAACCCCAACCCTTATTCTAACCCAAATTTTAACCCTAACCCTAATGGAAAAATAAAAATAAATATATTTTATTTATTTTATTATTTGTCCCTACCTATGGGGGTGATAAAGGTGGGGTTATTTACTTTTTTTTATTTTGATCACTGTGATAGACCCTATCACAGTGATTAAAATGTACCTGCAATGAATGAATGAATCTGCCGGCCGGCAGATTCGGCGGGTGCACTGCGCATGCCCCCGCCGTTTTGGAAGATGGCGGCGCCCATCACTGAAGACGGTGGGACGCCGGGAGGGACAGTTCGCCTCGTAAAGTACCGGGGAGGTGATCGGAAGGCGTGGGGGTGATCAGAAGGTGGGGGGAGGGAGGGAAGAGAAGGGGAAGCAGATGCTGACGGCGGCGGCAGATCGCCGCCGTCAGTCAGTGGGGGGGTCAGATTAGTGTCTCCAGCCATGGCCGATGTTAATTCAGCACCGGCCATGGCTGTATTGTAATATTTCACCAAGATTCTTTGGTGAAATATTACTATCGCTCTGATTGGCTGTTTCACATTCAACAGCCATTCAGAGCAATCGTAGCCATGGGGAGGCAAATCCACCCCCCCTGGGATGAAGCACAAAGCCTCCTGTGCCTGCGGGTCGTTAGACGGGGTCACTGAAAGATCACCCGACCCGCAGGAACGCGATCCCACCATGATGCATACACTACGTCACAGGTCAGGATGGCACAGGATTTCATGACACATATGCTGCGTCACAGGTCAGGAAGGGGTTAAACTGATAGGATTTGATTTGTAAAGGCACACACCTGTCTATATAAGACTTCACAGCTCACAGTGCATGTCACACCAAATGAGAATCATGTGGTCAAAGGAACTAGCCAAGGAGCTCGGAGACAGAATTGTGGCAAGGCACAGATCTGGCCAAGGTTACAAAAGAATTTCTGCAGTACTAAAGGTTCCTAAGAGCACAGAGGCTTACATAATCCTTAAATGGAAGAAGTTTGGGACCACTAGAAGTCTTCCTAGATCTGGCCGTCCAGCCAAACTGAGCAATCGTGGGAGAAGAGCCTTGGTGAGAGAGGTAAAGAGGAACCCCAAGATCATTGTGGCTGAGCTCCACAGATGCAGTAGGGAGATGGGAGAATGTTCCACAAAGTCAACTATCACTGCAGCCCTCCACCAATCGGTCCTTCATGGCAGAGTGGCTCGACGAAAGCCTCTCCTCAGTGCAAGACTTATGAAAGCCCACATAGAGTTTGCTAAAAGCACATGAAGGACTCACAGACTGAGAAATATAATTCTCTGGTCTGATGAGACGAATATAGGCCTTTTTGGTGGTAATTCTAAGCGGTATGTGTGGAGAAAAACAGGAACTGCTCATCACCTGCCCAATACAATCCCAATAGTGAAACATGGTGGTGGCAGCATCATGCTTTGGGTGTGTTTTTCAGCTGCAGGGACAGGATGACTGGTTGCCATTGAAGGAAACATGAATGCGGCCAAGTACAGAGATATCCTGGATGAAAACCTTCTTCAGAGAGCTCTTGACCTCGGACTTGGCCGAAGGTTTTCCTCCCAACAAGACAATGACCCTAAGTGCACAGCTAAAATAACAAAGGAGTCGCTTCGGAACAACTCTGTGACCATTCTTGACTGGCCCAGCCAGAGTCCTGACCTAAACTCAATTAAGCATCTCTGGAGAGACCTGAAAATGGCTGTCCACGAACATTCACCATCCAACCTGACAGACCTGAAGAGGATCTGCAAGGAAGAAAGGCAGAGGATACCCAAATCCAGGTGTGAAAAACTTGTTGCATCATTCCCGAGAAAAACTCATGGCTGCACTAGCTCAAAAGGGTGCTTCTACTCAATACTGAGCAAAGGGACTGAATACTTATGACCACGTGATATTTCAGTTTTTCTTTATTAATAAATTTACAAAAAATGTCTACATTTCTGTTTTTTTCGGTCAAGATGGGGTGTAGAGTGTACATTAATGAGAAAAAATGAACATTTTTGAATTTACCAAATGGCTGCAATGAAACAAAGAATGAAAAATGTAAAGGGGTCTGAATACTTTTCTTACCCACTGTATATAAGATTCTTGATTTAGGAAGCTCATTTGCCAGAGTGTGAAGTGGCTAAAAATATTGTGACTTTCTGAAGGTGTTTTGGGTTCACCTGAAGAGGTGGATAGAGATGAGCGACTTTGGCTCCAGGAGGGTCGAGTCGGGTTTCGGACCACCCGACTTTCCCAAAAGTCGAGTCGAACGAAGTCGGCCGACTAACTGAAAAGGTCGAGTCGGAGTTGAAAATCCGACCCCAATGCAAGTCAATGGGGAATAAAAGTCAGCAGTGAGTGGAGGACAGTAAACACACCTACAGTGCCCATTTCAATACCAACGACATCAATTCTTATTACTTAAGCTTGTCAACCTTAATTTACTTTATAATAATAGTAACGCATTGAAAACTGGGGGTTATTTGGCTAAAGTTGTGGGGGGGGCAGGGCTGGCTCCAGGTTTTCATGGGCACCGGGCCAAAGAGTCTCAGTGGGCCCCTTTAACACGTACCACAATTCATGATGCTCCGATACAGCAGAGAAATATAGGTATAGTACAATGCCAAATACTTCACTTCTTACATTACATGAGTGATATCTATTGTAAATTCTACAATAGCTCAAAAACTGGACAGTATAGTCCTCCATACAGTATTATGGACACCATAGTGCGCCATACAGAATAATAAGCCCCATATATTGCTCTATACAGAATAATGAGCCCCATATATTGCCCCATACAGAATAGGCCCCATATGTGCTCCACATGATGCTCCATATATAAAGGGCCCTATATGATGCCCCATGAATAATGAACCCCATATGATGCTCTAGTATATGATGGGCCCCATATATGATGCTCCAGTGTGTGATGAGCCCCATATAATGCTCCAAATATAATGGTCCCCATATATAATGCTCCATATATAATGGGTTCCATGTAATGCTCCATATATAATGTGCCCCATATGATGCTCCAGTATTTGATGGGCCCATGGATGATGCTCCAGTGTATGATGGGCGGCCTATATAATGCTCCATAAATAATTGGCCCCATATGATGCTCCAGTATATGATGGGCCCCATGGATGATGCTCCAGTGTAAGATGGGCCTATATAATGCTCCATATATAATGGGCCCCTTATGATGCTCCAGTGTATGATGGGCCCCATGGATGATGCTCCAGTGTATGATGGGCCTATGTAATGCTCCATATATAATGGGCCCCATATGATGCTCTAGTGTATAATGGGCCCCATATGTGATGCTCCAGTGTATAATGGGCCCTATCTATGATTCTCAAGTGTATGATGGGCCCCATATATCATTCTCCAGTGTATAATGCTCCCCATATATTGCTCCAACCATTAAAAAAATGAAATACCTCTCCTCGCTTGGCACTGCTCTACTCTGGACTCCTCAGCGTCGCCGTCTTCCAACTCTCTGCACTGTGAGTGTTCAGGCAGAGGGCGCACAGACGTGACATCATCGCGCTCTCTGACCTGAATTTTACTGTCAGGAAACGTGGAGAACGTCACAGCGGTGGAGCAGGGAGAGGTAAGTATTGCAAATGCTGGGGCCCTGAGCAAGCAGGGGGGGCACACTCGTGGGTGCCGGGAACCGGCACAGGGCCCCTCATAGTACGCCGGTGTCTCTGACGGCGAGTGGGCCCCCCCACCTGCTCAGGGCCCCGGGACTTGCCCGGGTGCGTCAGGTGCTGACGCCGGCCCTGGGGGGGGGGGTACAGCCCAATTAGGGAGGTGGAAAAACTGGCATATGTTGAGATGTTAGCTGGACGTTCAGCAGCTGCAAATGGAGGAACTGGAGAAGTCGGAGGAAGAGGAGGACAAAGCGAGTTATTTTGAAACCCAGGAATGGTTCATTTTAATGAAGGTGAGATCACCTACATTTTGGGTCGACAGCCGGGTCCTTCTTTCTGTCAGGATTGATCCAGCAGCACTGAAGACTCTTTCTGATAGCCCACTACCAGCAGGGCAAGCGAGCTCCTGTAAGGCATATTGTGCCAATTCAGGCCTGGTGTTCAGTTTACAGGCCAGTAGTCAAAGGGGAATGAACTGTAAGGGAGAACATCGATAGGGGAGGAGAGGTAATTTTGAACCATAGTTGACAACTGCTGTCTCCTGTCTGTTGCAATCGATTCAGTATTACCAGTCGTGTAAGCGGTACTCGAGAAATCAGACCACAACATGGTCATGAAACCCCTGTCTCCAACGCCACTTCGGCTGTGTGCCCCATGAACACCTCTTCCATTTGGCCCAGTACGGCTCGTGGTAGAACCTGCACCGCTGCTGTGTGCTGGGAATGCCTCTAACAAATGGTTTACCAGAGTTGCTTGTTTGTTCACCAATATTAGCTCTAGGTTCTCCTGTGGCATGATGTTCTGTAATTTGCCTTTATAGCGTGGATCGAGGATGCTGGCCAACCAGTAGTCATCATCCTTCATAATTTTGGCAATGTGGGGGTCCGTTTTTAGGATCCGCAAGACATAATCAGACATGTGGGCCAATGTTCCAGGTGTCAATGATTCACTGCCAGTGGTGGGTGGAGGAGCACATTCTACCAAATCCACATCCCTCAAGTCACGCACAAACCCTGTACCTGACCTTGGCAAGCCAACATTTTCTCTTGCCCCCTGAGAAGCATCCTCCTCCCCAAAATAATCATCCCCCTCATCCTCCTCCTCTTCCTCCACCTCGTCCAGGAAAGTTCCCTGAGCAGACAATGCCTGACTGTCATGAAGGCTTCCCTCCTCTCCTCCGCTGCAGACACCTGATCCTTAATGTGCGTCAAAGTTTGCATGAGCAGACGCATAAGTGGGATGCTCATGCTTATGAAGGCGTCGTCTGCGCTTACCAGCCGTGTGCATTCCTCAAAACACTGAAGGACTTTAGAGGTCTTTCAGCTTTGACCACTGCACACCCAACAACTCGATGCCTGCCCTCAAACTGCCTGCCCTTGTATCCTCCCACAAATGCATTACAGACTGCCTCTGTTCGCACAGCCTCTCAACCATGTGCATGGTGGAGTTCCACCTTGTTGCAACGTCTATGATTAGGCGGTGTTTGGGGAGGTGGAGTCTACGGGTGAGCGACGGATGTGCGAGCACAGTCTTCGCACCTTATGGAGCAGGGCTGGTAACTCCGGATAATTATTTATGAAGCACTGCACCACCAGGTTCAAGGTGTGAGCCAGGCAAGGTATGTGTCTGAGTTTTGCCAGGGCTATGGCCGCCACAAAATTACTGACTACCTTGTCTGGCTCAAGATGTAAACTGCCCAGTCATGACTCAGTTTCTCGCTGCAAGTAGTCGGCCAGTACCTCCACGGTGTGTCTGTTGTCGCCCAAAGACATCATTTTTAAAACAGCCTGCTGACGCTTACCACTAGCTGTTCGAAAGTGGGACACCTCATGTGCAACACTGGCAGCTGCGGATGGAGTGCTCATGCGACTGCCCTCTGTCGACGAGCTTTTGCTTCTGGAGGAGGAGGAGGGTCGAACGCCTACAGCCAAGTGTTGCCTATACAGTGGGCTAGGCAGCACTGTCCCACCGCCGCTGTCCCCTGTGGACCCTGCATCCACCACATTAACCCAGTGCGCAGTGATGGACACATAACGGCCCTGGCCATGCCTACTGGCCCATGCATCTGTTGTGAGGTGCACCTTTCCACTCACTGATTGTTTGAGTGCATGGACAATGCGGTCTTTCACATGCAGGTGGAGGGCAGGGATGACTTTTCTAGAAAAGAAGTGCCGACTGGGTAGGTCATAGTGTGGGACAGCATAGGCTATGAGCTCTTGGAACGCTGAGCTTTCAACCAAACGGAAGGGCATCATCTCTAATGAGATCAGTTTGGTAATGTAGGCGTTCAAAGCCAGTGAGGTTTTGTAGTCTGTCCACGCTTGCAAGTGCATGGTGTTTAAATGTCTAAGCATGCAGATTTTTCCCTCGGCTAAAGGTCCTTCCGCACTTCTTACAGATAACCTTTGCCTCATCAATAGGATTTTGGTCAAAAAAGTGCCACACTGCACTCTTCCTACTATGGGATAAATTTTCAGGGCTTGCACGCTGTGTTAATTTGACCGTCTTGCCAAGATGTCCTGCAACTCTTTTTGTTTTTTTTAACACGTTTTTGGACTGCTACGGGCCTGCCAGATAACAGCAGATGCGATGTCGATGCCTGCTGCGGATCCTCCTCCTATTCTAAGCTATTACCAGCGGCACCCTCTTCCCCCAATGGATGCCAATCCGGGTCAACAACTGGGTCATCCATCACCTCCTCTTCAATTTCATCTGCACCTTCCTCTGTGTCACCATGTAAGGTGTTAGAGTATGCGGGAAGGGGCACCTGAATTTCATCAGGGTCAGATTCTGGCTCAGTAGACTGCGAGGGCAATGCAGTGCTCTGGGTGAATGTACCAGCAGAATCAGATAGCAGTGGCTGTGCATCAGTGCACTCCATGTCATATTCATCTTGGACTGGGGAATTCAGGATTTCACTTGATAACCCAGGCATGGTATGTGAAAAGAGCTCCAGGGAGTAATCTGAAGTGTGGCCTGCCACATCCTTCACTTGTGGTGGGGGTGAAGGACACAAGGAAAGGTGTTGTTCCTGACCAGGAGCCTGCACTGACGACTCAGTGCTTGCATTTTTTGAAACTTCAGAAGAGGAGGCGATAGAGCTGGAGGCTGTTTCGGCAATGTAAGCCAAAACCTGTTCCTGATGCTCCGGCTTTAAAAGTGGTTTACCTACTCGCAGAAAAGGGAGCCTTCCAGGCCTTCTGGAGCCAGACGATGACGCAGGCTCAACACCTCCTGCCTTAGGTGCTATTGTGCTTTTGGCACTACCATCAGATGCACCACCACCACCATCAGTACCAGCTGGCCCCCCTCGCCCACTTCCGCGGCCTCTTCCATCATACTTCATCATGTTTGGGAAAATGTACCAAAAATACCAGCAGATATATGGTACTGTATGAGGAGCGTACAGCTGTATACGGTGTAGGGAAAAATTTAAATCTCCGTATATATTTCCGGAGTCACACACAGACGCTCTCTCAGTATGGATTTCACCGTAATACAAAGAGCAGATATACGGTACTGTCTCAGAAGTGTACAGCTGTATACGGTGCAGGGGAAAATTGCAATCTCCGTATATATTTCCGGAGTCACACACAGATAGTCAGCATGTATTTGTCCGTGATACCAGCCGGTACACGGTAGTGTGTGAGGAGCGTACAGCTCTATACGGTGTGGGAAAAAATGAACGCTCGGTAAGTGTGCAGAAAAAAAGAATAAAAGTATTAATGCTGTGTAAAAAGCAGTCTGCACAGCAGTGTACACACAGCAATAAAGCTATCAGGCAGCCTAATAACCAGTGCTGTTGTGAATGTGTTAGAAATGAATTCTGAGCAGAAGCTCCCTCTGGTGGTTACAAACAGTACTGAACCATTCAATGAAGATTGTGAAGATTGGCAATCAGGAGTTACAGACTGGTCTTATATAAGGGAGGTTCCCTCCCATCATGCTTGCCGGTGATCAATTGTTCTTGTCTCAACTTTGGTTCCTGGTTCACTTTGAAGCTTGCTGAGTCTTGCCTGCATCTTCTGCTATCAGATAAGATATTTTCTGCTTTTATTTTTGTGCTTGCTTTTTGCATTGTTCTCTGCACTTCTGTGGAGGTCAGCCAGGTCCCTTCCGGGGCTTGTGCTCCTCTCAGTTTATCTGAGCCACTGTTATTTGTTCATTTGCCTTTTCCAGTTTTTTCAGTGGCTGCGGCTTGGTTTTGTTACACCAGATAACTAATTTAGGAGGTAGAGGTCGTGTGATCTCAGGTGTTTTTGCAATTAGTAGAGTTGGTATTTTTTAGGGTTTTTTGGATTGCAGTAAGTGTCCTTCCTATCCTTTTCTTTCTAGGAAGATTGGGCCCCAACGTTTGCTCATACTATTTTCTGTCTGTGTCTGTATTTCCTCTTGTCTAACCGCCATTACATGTTTGGGGGCTTCCTATGTTCTTTGGGGATCTGCTCCGGGGCAGATAACTTTCCTCTTTCTATCTTTAGGTGTAGTTAACCTCTCAGGCTGTGATGAGGCGTCTAGGACCAACTTAGGAACGCTCCACGGCTGCCTTTAGTTGTGGTGGTTAGTCAGGGTACTGCAATCCAGTAGATTCCAACCTCTCTGGTGTATTGCCGTTTTTGCCTGCTCTCCTCAGCTACCAAATCATAACAATATCACCGGCCAAAACTGAAAATTATATGGTACTCACAGAAGGGAAAAATAGTGTAAAAAAAAAAAAAAAAGTTGTCAGAGTTGTCAGAGATTTTTTTTTTTCTGTTTGTTGCATTTTTTTTCCCTCTTTTTCTCTGGGTGCTGAGGATTTTTTTTTTCTCAATGGAGTTTGCACAGTTGTCTGGCCGTGTGGATCAGCTTGCCACTGAAGTTCGGAGTATTGCTACCTATCTTGCAGGGTTGCCGGTTGTGGAACCTAGGATCCCCATGCCAGATTTGTTTTTCGGGGATCGAGCTAAATTTCTGAATTTCAAAAATAACTGTAAGTTGTTTTTTGCCTTAAAACCTAAGTCCTCAGGGAACGCAGCACAGCAGGTTCAAATTGTCATCTCTCTCCTGTGCGGTGATCCTCAGAATTGGGCTTTTTCCCTGACACCTGGGGACTGTATTTTGAGTAATGTTGATGCATTTTTTCTGGCTCTGGGGTTATTGTACGATGAACCTAATGTCACTGATCAAGCTGAAAAAACCTTGTTGGCATTAAATCAGGGGCTTCAGGACGCTGAGTTATACTGTCAGAAATTCCAAAAGTGGGCAGTCTTGACCAAATGGAATGATGATGCTTTGGCAGCCCTTTTTTGGAAGGGTCTGTCAGAGAATGTAAGGGATGTTATGGTGGGTTTCCCTGCTCTTCTGGTCTCAATAATTCTATGTCATTAGCGATTCAAATTGACAGACGTTTGCGTGAGCGTAGAGGTATGCGTGGAATAGTGTTGCCTTGTGAACCAGCTTCTGAACCCATGCAGTGTGATAGAGTGGCTTCTGGGGCACAGCGTCATGAGTTTCGAAAATGCAATGGGTTATGTTTCTACTGTGGTGACGCCTATCATGCTATTTCAGTCTGCCCTAAGCGGGGAAGACGTTTTGCACGCTCAGTTGTCTTGGGTAGTGTTCAGACTAAATTTCTGTTGACTGTTACCCTGATTTGCTCCCTGTCCACATTTTCTGCTCAGGCTTTTGTTGATTCGGGAGCAGCTATTAACCTGATGGATTTTGATTTTGCTAAACGTTGTGGGTTTCCCTTGATACCCCTACGGAAGTCTATTCCCCTACTGGGGATTGATTCTACCCCTTTGGCTGAGAATAAACCCCAGTTCTCTACTCAGGTGATAATGAGGGTTGAACCTGATCATCAGGAGAGTTGCAAATTTTTGGTGCTGTATAATCTGCATGACATTATTGTACTAGGTTTCCCTTGGTTACAGTCTCATAATCCTGTTTTGGATTGGAAATCTGTGTCTGTAACCAGTTGGGGCTGCCAATGTATTAATGCCAACACTCCTGTTTTTTCTGCCTTCCCCTGGCTCAGGATGTTCCTGACTTTTTGAGTGATTTTTCTGATGTGTTTAGCGAAAGTAAATCTGCATCCTTGCCCCCCCATAGGAGCTATGACTGCGCTATTGAATTAGTGCCTGGTAGTAAATTCCCTAAAGGTCGCCATTTTAACTTGTCTGTACCTGAACATGACGCTATGCGGTCTTATATCAAGGAGTCATTGGAGAAGGGTCATATCAGACCATCCTCTTCACCCTTGGGTGCCGTTTTTTTCTTTGTGGCCAAAAAAGATGGTTCATTAAGGCCGTGTATTGATTATCGTCTCTTGAACAATATCACTGTGAAATATCAATATCCGTTACCCTTGATTTCTGACCTGTTTTCCAGGGTGAAAAGTGCTACTGGTTTACCAAGCTTGACCTCAGGGGGGCGTATAACCTTATTCGCATTAAGCACGGGGATGAATGGAAGACGGCATTTAATACCCCAGAGGGGCATTTTGAGTACCTAGTGATTGTCATGGTATAGGACATGGTTAATGTCCTGTCCACTCAGGGTTAACTTTTGCTGGCCTCCCTTTGGATCTGGGAGGGTATTTATACCCAGTCCAGAGGGAGATTCTCTGTCAGCTATACTTTCGTTGTGACTGTGTATTTGACCCCCTGGTTTGCGTGTATACTGCTCTGCTTGTTTGACTCCTGTGTATGATCCGGTCTGTTTGCTCACTCTGCTCTCTGTCTCACGTTTTGCTTATATTGTCTTCTCCGGTTCTGACCTCCTGGCTTGGCTATCGATACTCTGTTACCGTTTTGTCCCTATTGTACTGTCTATTGCCCGCTCTGGTTTACTGATCTATTGCTACGTCCTGACTATCCGTTCTGTCTAACCCTTTGGTACTGTCGTGCTATCTTGTGCTCTGATCTCGGCCTGTCCTGGTTTTCGTCTCTGTCTTTGCCCCTTGGTAACTTTATCTCGTCGTTACCCTGCTAGGAGTTTTCCTGCAGTTCCTAGATCTCTGGAGCTTAGGCCACGCCCCCAGCAGTCATGTGCTGCAGGTCCTGTTAGTCTGCAGTACACATCATTCATTACTGCTGCCTCTGAGAGACGTGTGACCAGCTCCGCCCTTGGCTGTCACATGCTGCGGAAGGTCCTGTTACACAGAAACACACGTTTTCTCTGCTGCGGCTCTGCTTACAGGTATCTTGGGGCACAGTTGGTTTACTTAGGACACGTGCACTGGCTCAGTGAGCATGTGCAGTGCGGTGTCCTTGACAGTGATGCCCTTTGGGCTCACTAATGCTCCTTCCGTCTTCCAGTCCTTCATGAATGACATTTTCAGGGATTTTGTGGATAAATTTCTGATTGTTTATTTGGATGATATCTTGATTTTTTTCCAATGACTGGGACTCTCATGTGAAACATGTTCGGACTGTGTTCCAGATTTTGAGAGAGAATGCTCTGTATGTGAAGGGATCAAAGTGTCTTTTTGGCGTACAGAGGATCTCATTTCTGGGATTCATTTTGTCCCCATCTGTTATTGAAATGGACCCGGTCAAGGTTCAGGCCATCTGTGATTGGGTCCAACCTACTTCATTAAAGGCTCTTCAGAGATTCTTGGTTTTTGCCAATTTTTATCGTAAATTTATTGGTAATTTCTCTGTTATTGTTAAACCATTGACTGATTTGACCAAAAAGGGTTCTGATGTGGTGAATTGGCCTCCTGAGGCAGTCTCTGCGTTTCAGGAACTTAAGCAGAGATTCACTTCTGCTCCTGATCTACGGCAGCCTGATGTTTCTCTGCCATTTTAGGTGGAGGTTGATGCCTCTGAAATTGGGGCAGGTGCCGTTTTGTCCCAAAGAGATCCAGAGACCTCTAAAAGTAACCCTTGTGCTTTTTTCTCTCGCAAATTTTCTCCAACTGAACGTAATTATGACGTGGGTAATCGGGAGTTATTGGCCATGAAGTGGGCTTTTGAAGAGTGGAGACATTGGCTGGAGGGAGCCAAATATCAGGTGGTGGTCCTCACGGACCATAAGAGTCTAGTTTATCTGGAATCAGCCAAGCGACTTTATCCTAGACAGGCCAGGTGGGCCTTGTTTTTCACACGTTTTAATTTTGTGGTTTCCTTTCTTCCTGGCACTAAGAATGTTAAGGCGGATGCCCTTTCGAGGCGTTTCCTTGCGGACTCTCCTGAGTTATCTGATCCTGCTGTTATTTTGAAAGAGGGTGTAGTTCTTTCCGCCATCTCGCCCAATTTGAGACTGGCTCTGGAAGGGTGTCAGGAGGATAAACCCGAGCGCTGCCCTATTGGGAAATTGTTTGTCCCAGACCGGTGGAAAAAGAGTGTGATGTCTGAGATTCATTGTTCCGCGTTGGCCGGTCATCCCGGAATTTTTGGTACCAGAGACTTGGTTAGTCGGTCCTTTTGGTGGCCTACTTTGTCTCGTGACGTCAGGGAATTTGTGCAGTCCTGCGGGACTTGCTCTCGCTCCAAGCCTTGCTCTCGCTCTAGTGGTTTGTTGATGCCATTGCCTGTGCCCAAGAGACCATGGACCCATATCTCTATGGATTTCATTTCCGACCTCCCTGTTTCTCAGAGAACGACCGTTATCTGGGTGATTTGTGATAGGTTTTCCAAAATGATACATCTGTGCCATTACCTAAGTTGCCTTCCTCCTCCGAATTGGTGCCTTTGTTCCTTCAGCACGTGGTTCGGTTACACGGCATTCCTGAGAACATTGTGTCTGACAGAGGAGTCCAGTTTGTTTCCAGATTTTGGAGGACTTTTTGTTCTAAACTTGGTGTTCAATTGTCTTTCTCCTCGGCTTTTCATCCTCAGACCAATGGACAAACTGAGAGAACAAACCAGACATTGGAGACTTATCTGAGATGCTTTGTCTCTGCTGATCAAAATGACTGGGTCTCTTTTTTGCCTTTGGCTGAGTTTGCTCTTAATAATAGGGCTAGCTCTGCCACTTTGATGTCTCCATTTTTCTGCAATTTTGGGTTTCACCCTCGATTTTCTTCGGGACAGACGGAGGCTTCTGTCTGTCCCGGTGTTGACTCTGTTGTGGAGTGTATGCAGCAGATTTGGGACCAGGTAGTGGAGAGGTTGTCCCTCTCTCAGGAGAGGGCCCAGCAGTTTGCCAACCGGCATAGGACTGATGGTCCTCGGTTTGAAGTGGGGGACTTGGTCTGGTTGTCCTCAAGAAATATCCCTATGAGAGTTGCATCTCCTAAGTTTAAGCCTAGGTTCATTGGATCTTATAAGATCACGGAGATTCTTAATCCTGTTTCCTTTCGTTTACTTCTTCCAGGGACATTTAAGATCCATAACGTGTTCCACAAGTCCTTATTGAAGAGGTTTGTCAAGCCAGTGGTTCCTATGGCTGCACCTCCTGACCCTGTTTTGGTTGAGGGCAATCTGGAGTATGTGGTTGAGAAAATATTGGATTCTCGTTTTTCTAGACGGAAACTCCAGTATTTGGTTAAGTGGAGAGGTTATGGTCAGGAGGACAATTCTTGGGTGTTTGCTTCGGACATCCATGCTAGGAGACTGATCCGTGCGTATCACAGAGCTCATCCTGACCGACCTGGTTGCCCAAATGAGGGTTCGGTGACCCCTCCTCAAGGGGGGGGTACTGTTGAGAATGTGTTAGAAATGAATTCTGAGCAGAAGCTCCCTCTGGTGGTTACAAACAGTACTGAACCATTCAATGAAGATTGTGAAGATTGGCAATCAGGAGTTACAGACTGGTCTTATATAAGGGAGGTTCCCTCCCATCATGCTTGCCGGTGATCAATTGTTCTTGTCTCAACTGTGGTTCCTGGTTCACTTTGAAGCTTGCTGAGTCTTGCCTGCATCTTCTGCTATCAGATAAGATATTTTCTGCTTTTATTTTTGTGCTTGCTTTTTGCATTGTTCTCTGCACTTCTGTGGAGGTCAGCCAGGTCCCCTCCAGGGGCTTGTGCTCCTCTCAGTTTATCAAAGCCACTGTTATTTGTTCATTTGCCTTTTCCAGTTTTTTCAGTGGCTGCGGCTTAGTTTTGTTACACCAGAGAACTAATTTAGGTGGTAGAGGTCGTGTGATCTCAGGTGTTTTTGCAATTAGTAGAGTTGGTATTTTTTAGGGTTTTTTGGATTGCAGTAAGTGTCCTTCCTATCCTTTTCTTTCTAGGAAGATTGGGCCCCAACGTTTGCTCATACTATTTTCTGTCTGTGTCTGTATTTCCTCTTGTCTAACTGCCATTACATGTTTGGGGGCTTCCTATGTTCTTTGGGGATCTGCTCCGGGGCAGATAAGCTTTCCTCTTTCTATCTTTAGTTAACCTCTCAGGCTGTGACGAGGTGTCTAGGACCAACTTAGGAACGCTCCACGGCTGCCTTTAGTTGTGGTGGTTAGTCAGGGTACTGCAATCCAGTAGATTCCAACCTCTCTGGTGTATTGCCGTTTTTGCCTGCTCTCCTCAGCTATCAAATCATAACACAGCGCTGCTGCACACAAGAAAATCCTCCCCTGTCACTGCACACTAACTGTACAGCACAATTGCTATCAGCACAAGCACAGAAGAACTTCTCTTTCCAGTCTTAACTCTCTTTATAGACACTATGATGCCCCCCAAAGCAAGCCAATCACTGCAATGCCCTTCTCTAAGATGGTGGTGGACACTGCTCATGTCATCTCGTTGCCCACAGTGTACGTCCTTGCTCATTGGCTGAAAAAAGGCGCCTGAAAGCATTCTGGGAAATTCGACTTTGGCGCTAGTTTTGCCGACCGCATTGCCGACTGCATGCTATGGTCGGGTTTCGGCCAACGAAACCCGACTTGGGCGAAAGTCGGCGACTTTTGAATCTGACCGACCTGTTTCGCTCAACCCTAGAGGTGGATTCTCTAAGCTGTAGGTCAGATTGACCAGTGCAGACCAAAGGTGATGTGACAGCAGGCAGGATTTGTTGAATTGCATTTGGATTAGTGAGGCCTAGGACATGAGGGTAGGCAACACAATGGAGACAAATGGAGTAGGACACATCAGACAATATAGAGCCAAAAGAGTTGATATACAGTGAAGGAAATAATTATTTGATCCCTTGCTGATTTTGTAAGTTTGCCCACTGACAAAGACATGAACAGTCTATAATTTTAAGGGTACGTTCATTTTAACATTGAGAGATAGAGTATCAAAAATAAAATCCAGAAAATCACATTGTATAAATTATATACAGTACAGACCAAAAGTTTGGACACACCTTCTTATTCAATGATTTTTCTTCATTTTCACGACTATGAAAATTGTAGAATCACACTGAAGGCATCAAAACTATGAATTAACACATGTGGAATTATACATTACACTTTACAAAAAAGTGTGAAACAACTGAAAATATGTCTTATATTCTAGGTTCTTCAAAGTAGCCACCTTTTGCTTTGATTACTGTTTTGCACGCAGAAAATGTGAACGGATGGACTCTACATGCCTGGTTCCCACCGTGAAGCATGGAGGAGCTGTCTTTAATGCAGGTAACAAGTTGATTAGGAGCGTCTAACTGGTCTGTAGGAGCCAGAACTCTTAATAGTTGGTAGGGAATCAAATACTGTACTTATTTCCTTCATTGTATTTGGGACCATCAGCAGACTGATGGTCAGCGGTAAAGAAGTATGCAATCAGTAAACAATTGGTTAATTGCAGGCAGTAGTTATGAACAGGCAAACTGGATGCAAATATTACACTCAGTTGCAGCAGAGTAGTAGTGTCAACAGCACCAGTATTAGCAAAGAAAAGTTAATTATGCTTATAGCAGATGAAGAGTTAACACCAATCTGAGCCAAGCCAGAAAATGAATGTAGATAGATGATAAACATTTGCTGAGTTCAGCAGTTGAATAGTTAACATCTATCCTATTGGATATTTACTGTATAGGATAACTCTTTCAAGACTTAACTTTTAGGCTTTATTATTTTTTTGAATGATCGTTTCTCCTTGCGGAGATTGACATGCTAAGCATGCCGAGATGAGGAGACCTAAAGGCGCAGTGCTCCTCTAGGAAATATGCAAATTGTCTCTTCAGAGAGGAAGAGGACTAGAACTCTGTGTGAGAGGTGTCTGACCGATATTGAAGAAGTATTGTTTCTCCTTGCGGAGCCAAACCAGATCTCACACTTTGCACTGACGAGGGGCAGTACCTCGAAACACAGTGTCTTCAAATTGAGATTCTGGTTTGGCTTTTATCCTAAGTCATGTGACAAGCCTCGTTAAAGGGTCGACATTAACTTTTAGGATTGCTACTTCCAATAGGAGGCACTAGAGTTCTGGTCCTCTTCCTCTCTGAAGAGACAATTTGCTTGTTTTTTTGAACAATTATATGCAATTTTTTAGTTTAGTTTAATGTAGAGCGCAGCGTTTTGGACGCTGTTTTTCTTGATCGTGGGCACATAGCCTTAGGGGCGGCAAAATGATACTGTTCCTGACTCTTACCGAGATGCACTGGCCAGCTGGAACGTCATGATATTCTGTGCAGGCAAACAATTGCAAAACAACCATTCAGTTGGTTCAACCCAGCAATGGTGGTATCATAGTCTAAGGCCACCGTTCAAACGTTCAGTATTTGGTCAGTATTTTACCTCAGTACTTGTTTTCCAATAATTTTTATTGGACTTTCAAAATTTTTCAAAGGGTGGGAAGGGGAAGGGAAGGGGAAACATGGGGAATCGGGGAGAAGGAAAGGAGGAAAGGGAAAAAGGGATAAGAAGGAAAAATAAGGATAGACAGGCAAACATACAGTTCAGAAATACACATATTTAAGCGTAGCTTAATATTTCAGCACCTAAAATCAAAACAGGTATTAATAATCATACAAAGATTATGAGATGCAAAATCTACATAAAGTACAGAGTATTATGAAATATATGAGTAATATACATATATCGAGTAATGTATGAAGAAACATGAGAGCCTGTCGCGTCTGGAAACACCTTAAGGTGATCCTAAGACTAGTTGGAGGGAAATGTCCGATTCTTTTAGTATTATAGCAAGTGGAATAAAGATCCTTTCAAGTGGGATACATGTTTGATGAAAACAGAGAGAAGAGTCCAGGAGAGGCCGTAGAAGATGTTATGCCTGTTCTTTTCAGAAAGTCAATTCCTTCCTCCGGAGATGAGAGAGTGAACAATTTTGACGCGAATTTCACTTGTAGATTGGAAGTCATAGTCCATTGGTAAGATATCCCAGCGTGTAAGAGTTCCCGTGTGGTTTGAGAGAATAATTTCCGTTTTTGTAGGGTCTCTCTAGACAAGTCCTTGAAAAGAGATAAATTGTTGTACGGAGGTGGAAGACGTTTTTAGTCTATTGTCAGCATAAGGAGATCGTTCTTTACCCCAGTAGGATAAAAAGACACAATGTTCATAGGGATAGAGAGCGGCCTGCAAATTCTGAAAACCTTCTCAATCAGGTTTTTTTCTTTACTTTTAGGTAGTAAATGAAAAATCATCGTAGAAATATAGAAAAATATTTAGACTTGAGAGTCCTCAGTGGTTGATACCTTTTAATGGCTAACTGAAAAGATGGTAACAAATTGCAAGCTTTCGAGACTACTCAGGTCTCTTCATCAGGCAAAGACTAAAACAAAAACTGAAGAATCACATATTTATATATACAACAGGACACAGGAATAGTGCAATAGGTACTTGTCTTACCTATTGCACTATTCCTGTATCCTGTTGTATATATAAATATGTGATTCTTCAGTTTTTGTTTTAGTCTTTGCCTGATGAAGAGACCTGAGTAGTCTCGAAAGCTTGCAATTTGTTACCATCTTTTCAGTTAGCCATTAAAAGGTATCAACCACTGAGGACTCTCAAGTCTAAATATTTTTCTATCTACTGGCTAACACGGTACGAAGATACACATCTTTCCCGTAGAAATATAGTCCTTTAGCTGAGAAGGCTGGACCAACTCCGGAATTCCCCTGATTTTTATGTTGTTTTTCTTTTTAAAATCTTCATAGTTAGCCATGCAGTTTCTAAAGGAGATGATGTCTTTTTGAATCTTCTCCAGACAATCCGAGAGTATGGGAAGACTTTGAGCATCAATAGAAGGCGAGATCTGATGATTTTTGTATAAAGAATCCGTTATTTTTGGATCTTGAAGTGGGACATCAGAGACCTTGGTAGAGTTTAAATTAGAATCTTTAACTATAAAAGATAATGTATCTTTAAAGAGCTTTTTGATAAAAGACTCAGAGGCTTTTACTGTATTTGTTTGTTGAGGATCGGATATTTTAAATTCGTTTTCAAATATATTAGTAGTACCCTTTCGCAAGATATTTGCTGATGTTAAAAGGGCTCTACAGATATTAATCATAAAGCTCTCTGATGGGTAGTCGTCAGAAGCTGGTATGTTGTCTATTAAAGAAATATTAGAGATATGGTCCCCAAGTCCCGCGCCAAATTTCTCTTGACCCAAATTAATTTTATTTGGCTGAAGTAGGGATTTTTCTATGGGCTCATGAATCTCATGACTAATAGAATTCTCTGAGGAATAATGTTGGGATGAAATTTCGTCTGAATCTGTATCATTGGTAAAATCACTATCCCCATATTCAGAGGAACCCGACAGTTCACTAAACTCTTCTGAGTAGACACTCTCTAGCCCTTCCATTGAATTAGAAGAAATGTCTGTGTCATGATTTAAATCCAGCTGATCCGTTTGATCATCTATGTCGATGCTCTTTTTATTAACTGGTTCCATAGTAGAGGTAGAATTAGGAGAATTTTTTTAAATTAATTCTTCAAAGCTTTTAACACAGAGAAGCCTGGGTTTCATCTGTTATGGATTTTTTGATATGCCAACATTTGTTTAAAAGGGTTGCTTTCATTTATGGAGGGCATAGATTTATATTCCACGGTTTTAGTATTTAGCTGAGTACTAGTAGGAGAGTCAGCCAATTGTTGCATAGTCCCATGTCATCGGTCATACTCTGGTATTGTTTTTCTTTAGTTTTGGGTATAATATTTGCAGCTTTAGGGGTGGCACAATCCCTTGGGGTATAAGAGGACTGGTCGCAGCCATTCCAATGTATTAATAAAGCCCCTTTGTCAGATGGGCTTCTGCACGGTTACCCCTTATTGTCAGGGTCACCATGTATTTCCCCAGTGATTTTAGGGGTGATATGAGGTTTAAGGGTGGCAGACCTCCTTAAAATAGGAAGAGGCTGTGTGGCGTCATATAGCTGTAGCGGTGTTCTACTCATTGCCTCCAGCAGCAGCTGCACATCCGCACCGCTCTGATCCTCTTCCTCCCCCACTGCACCCGCCTCATGATGAGGTAGATTTTCACTCAAGTCTCTGTGATCTGGCCGAGCCCCAAAGAAGCTCCCTTCTACCGGAGCAGAGGAAAATCCCCCCTGTAGGTCCCGTAGCAGTGAGACACTCTCCTTCCTCGCCGACGCCGCAGTACTTGCCTGGCCTCTTCTGTCTTCACTGGCAGTCGGCGGGGATATCTCCACATCACACTGGATCCCATTTCTTTTGTCCTTGCTCACCGCCAGTGTCTTTGCTGACGTCACCCGGCACCTCTACTTCACAGCAGCCGACGATGACTCAGCGCAGCCATTGCCTTTTCTCCGTCCTGATTCCCGGCTGTAAGGGGGAACTCCTGAGATCCTCCCCGACACTGAGCAGAAGGGGCTCTCTTCACGCAGGTCTGCGCAGCTTTTCCTGTGGGGACCAAATGCTTCAGAGCTCCTGCTCCAGGGGTGACGGCGTCTCCATGGCGCTCTCCCCTCAGGTCTGCCTGTGTGGTGGCCATATTGCCTGGTGGCCTTATAGCAGACAGAGTAGCTGAAAACCTGTTTTCTTTGTGAAATCCACTTTATTCTTCATTTTATAGTTGCTAGCAATGGTCCAGATGATTTTCCAAGACTTTTAGTCCATAAATTCCACTTTACATATGTCAATAGTAGCTTCATATAGGGGATTCCCAGGAGCTCTGCAAGAACACATCTGCTCCTGTCCCCTGCAAACCATGCCCCCCTTACCTCAGTATTTGTGAGCCAAAACCAGGAGTGGAACAATCAGAGGAAAAGTATAATACAAACACGTCACCACTTCTGTATTTATCACCCACTCCTGGTATGGGCTTAGAGATACTGAGGTAAAAACTCACCAAATTGTCAACGTGTGCACGTGGCCTAATAACTAAAGAGTCGCATGCTGGACAAACTGCACGCTCTGCGATGCACGTATGCTCAAGTCACATCCTGTGTGCTCGTTGCTCCCCGCCACTCACTGGAGACGAGCTAGGTGCTAGATTGTGAACCCATCCTTCTCATTACTGAGTGGGGTTATTACCGTCTGCCTGTAAAGTGGTATGTGGTGAACATAAACCAGGACCAAATAATCCATGATAACGGATGAAGGGGAAGACACTGATGATTACTAGACTGTGCACATCATTGTTACTATGGGGGATGATTACTGTACATTGTGGTTACTATGGGAGTGATTACTGGACATTGTGGTTACTATGGGGGTGATTACTGGACATTGTGGTTAATATGGGGGATGATTACTGTACATTGTGGTTACTATGAGGGTGATTACTGGCATTGTGGTTACTATGGTGGTGATTACTGGACATTGTGGTTAATATGGGGGATGATTACTGTACATTGTGGTTACTATGAGGGGTGTTTACTGGCATTGTGGTTACTATGGGGGTGATTACTGGACATTGTGGTTACTACGGGTGATTACTGGACATTGTGGTTACTATGGGGGTGATTACTGGACATTGTGGTTAATATGGGGGATGATTACTGTACATTGTGGTTACTATGAGGGGTGATTACTGGCATTGTGGTTACTATGGGGGTGATTACTGGACATTGTGGTTACTACGGGTGATTACTGGACATTGTGGTTACTATGGGGGTGATTACTGGACATTGTGGTTACTATGGGGGAATGATTACTGTACATCATGGTTACTATGGGGGTGAATACTGGACATTGGTTACTATGGGGGAGAATACTGGACATTGTGGTTACTATGGGGGTGATTACTGGACATTGTGGTTACTATGTGGGAATGATTACTATACATTGTGGTTGCTATGGGGATGATTACTGGACATTGTGGTTACTATGTGGGAATGATTACTATACATTGTGGTTGCTATGGGGGATGATTACTGGACATTGTGGTTACTATGGAAAGATGATTACTGGACAATGTGGTTACTATGGAAAGATGATTCCTGGACAATGTGGTTACTATGGGGGAATGATTACTGGGCATTGTGGCTACTATGGGGGAATGATTACTGTACATTGTGGTTACTATGGGGGTGAATACTAGGCATTGTGGTTACTATGGGAGGTGATTACTGTACATTGTGGTTACTATGGGGGAATGTTACTATACATTGTGGTTACTATGGGGGAATGATTACTGTACATTGTGGTTACTATGGGGGGATGATTACTGGACATTGTGGTTACAATGGGAAGATGATTACTGGACATTGTGGTTACTATGGGGGAATGATTACTGTACATTGTGGTTACTATGGGGGAATGATTATTGGGCATTGTGGTTACTATGGGAAGATGATAACTGGGCATTGTGGCTACTATGGGGGATGATTACTGTACATCGTAGTTACCATGGGGGTGTAAAGGGTTGCCCGAGGGGTGAACTTACTGGGAGCATCTGCATTCTTCACTCCGATTACCTCTATTTTCCTGGGGTGTTCTTCCCCCGTGAGAGAGCATACGGAATAATTAAAATCAGAGTCCAGAATCACGTCAAACAGTTCTGCTTTATTTTCCTCCAGACACAGCACATCCAAGACACCATTAGCATATCTTATACGGTACCAGCAATACATTTTCCACAACTCCGCTTCTTCTCTTCTGCTACACCAGAATGGACCACAAAGTATTGACGGGACGAGGAGCCTGGTGAAAACGACACTTCGATCTCTTTCCCTGGAGACACTTCAATCCAGTATAGAAATACACATCTACTAGGTCGTCCACATCCTTCTGGTTATCCTGCCTAATACTCGCTGGTGGTCCACTCGCTACTACGCTCATGCACGTGCGTTTCTGGTGAGCGTTCCCACAGTGGATCTTCCACTGGCCTCTGCTACGTCAGCCCACAGACTTTGGGCTCACGTTCCCACGGTGAATCCTTCACCGGCTGCTCTCAGGTTGTTGGTACCTTCCACTCTACTTGTCTCTGCTTCAGGGCCCAGGAACGTGGACGTTCTTACTCTAGCAAGGTCCACCCCCGACTGACTTCCGCTACGAGGAAATCTTCCTGACAGACCTCCGCTATGAGGAGATCTTTCCCTGACAAAAAGTCCCTAACCATTTGTCCCTAATGGAATGATGTGCTCAATGCCCCCACCTAGAGTCCTACCCAAGTACTGCACTGACTCATTTTTATAACTGGATCTCTAACATGCCCCCAATTAGTGATCCCTAGCAAAGCTGTATCTACCATATATACATATTCTACACTACTACTGCGCCCCTCAAATGTCCCCAAGGATGCACTGTCTACCTATATCTATACCCCCACTAATCAGACATAACACTAGAAGATGACATCATACAGTACACAGAAGGCATACATTTACACACATAAAAAGAATGAACCATTTCAAGGGTTAATACCCTTGACCTCGTTACAGGGGAATGATTACTGTACATTGTGGTTACTATGGGGGGATGATTACTTGACATTTTGGTTACTATGGGGGATGATTACTGGACATTGTGGTTACTATGGGGGATGATTACTGGGCATTGTGGCTACTATGGGGATGATTAATGTACATTGTGGTTACTATGGGGGAATGATTACTGTACATTGTGGTTATTATGGGGGATGATTACTGTACATCGTGGTTACTATGGGGGGTGATTACTGTACATTGTGGTTACTGTGGGGATGATTATTGTACATTGTGGTTACTATGGGGAATGATTACTGTACATTGTGGTTACTATAGGGGGATAATTACTGTGCATTGTGGTTATCATGGGGGATGATTACTGGACATTGTGGCTACTGTGGGGGAATGATTACTGTACATTGTGGTTACTATGGTGGATGATTACTGTACATTGTGGTTAGTATGGGGGATGATTACTGTACATTGTGGTTAGTATGGGGATGATTCCTGGACATTGTGGTTACTATGGGGGATGATTACTGCACATTGTGGTTACTATGTAGGAATGATTACTGGGCATTGTGGCTACTATGGGGGATGCTTACCTGTGCATTGTGGTTACTATAGGGATGATTACTGGACATTGTGGTTACTGTGGGGGATGATTACTGGACATTGTGGTTACTATAGGGGAATGATACTGGGCATTGTGGCTACTATGGGAGATGATAATTGTACATTGTGGTTACTATGGGGGATGATTATCTGTACATTGTGGTTACTATGGGGATGATTACTGTACTTTGTGGTTACTATTGTGGAATGATTACTGGACATTATGGTTACTATGGGGGATGATTACTGTACTTCGTTGTTACTATGGTGGATGATTACTGTACATTGTGGTTACTATAGGGGATGATTACTGGACACTGTGGTTACTATGAGTAATGATTACTGGACATTGTGATTACTATGGGGGGATGATTACTGGACATTGTGGTTACTATGGGGATGATTACTGGACATTGTGGTTACTATGGGGGATGATTACTGGACATTGTGGTTACTATGGGGATGATTACTGGACATTGTGGTTACTATGGGGGATGATTACTGGACATTGTGGTTACTATGGGGGAATGATTATTGGACATTGTGGCTACTATGGGGGAATGATTACTGTACATTGTGGTTACTATGGGGATGATTACTGTACATTGTGGTTACTATGGGGATGATTACTGGACATTGTGGTTACTATGGGGGATGATTACTGGACATTGTGGTTACTATGGGGGAATGATTATTGGACATTGTGGTTACTATGGGGGATGATTATCTGTACATTGTGGTTACTATGGGGATGATTACTGTACTTTGTGGTTACTATTGTGGAATGATTACTGGACATTATGGTTACTATGGGGGATGATTACTGTACTTCGTTGTTACTATGGTGGATGATTACTGTACATTGTGGTTACTATGGAGGATGATTACTGTACATTGTGGTTACTATAGGGGATGATTACTGGACACTGTGGTTACTATGAGTAATGATTACTGGACATTGTGATTACTATGGGGGGATGATTACTGGACATTGTGGTTACTATGGGGATGATTACTGGACATTGTGGTTACTATGGGGGATGATTACTGGACATTGTGGTTACTATGGGGAATGATTATTGACATTGTGGCTACTATGGGGATGATTACTGTACATTGTGGTTACTATGGTGATGATTACTGTACATTGTGGTTACTATGGGGAGTGATTACTGTACATTGTGGTTACTATGGAAGAAGATTACTGGACATTGTAGTTACTAAGAGGACGATTACTGTACATTGTGGTTACTATGGGGGAATGATTACTGGGCATAGTGGTTACTATGGGGGTGATTACTGTACATCGTTGTTGGATTGCCTGCCAGGGCAGTGGGGGATACTTGGTACCCGGATGCTTCTTAAAGGGGAAGTGTCACTGCGGCAGGGACCCGGTCCGTGTCCCTGGGCGTCCAATGAAAGGGCATATTTACAAGGGATAATAGAGTTTATAGCAAAGTGTTCGTGACGCCACATGTGGTACTCGGCAATAAAGATTTTAGCCGATGCTGCAGATGCAGTCCTCTGGGACAGATGGTGATGCCCCAGAGTTGATGACGTTCCCCACAGGTGGAGCTAAGTCCCAGGGCAGATGTAATATAAGGTGGATGGTAATGATGTAGTGTTTGGCGAGGGATGTAGCAGTGTTGAGTGGATGTTGTAGGAAGAACTGGAGAAGACACAGTCAGGTGCAGTTTCCAAAGCTTTACTCACAGTTCTACAGGTAAAGTGTCCAGGGCACTGGCTACAGATGGTGCTGGAGTTCCGATTGCCTGGAAACACTTTGGATTCCACCTTGCCAGGAGGATTTAGAGGCCTTCCTGACGCGCTCTCTGTTCCTCTCTGCTGCTTATAGCTAAGCTGCAACCCTCTTTTCTGTGTTGTTTCTCCAACCTGTATAGCAGGCAGAGTGAGCCTATCAAGGGTCCCATCTCTTCTCACTGGTAACCCTGACTCTTGTGTTACTGCTGTGCTGGCAGGTATCAGTGTGAACAGAGGACTTGCAATTCTCTGTTCCCAAGATGCGACTGTCGGGCTTGGAGTCTCCCAACTGGTCCAGGACTCTGGCGTCCTCCTTTATCAGTGCTCTGCTCTAGGTGAGCTGTGGCATTCAGCTCCTTTCCCACAAGCTTTTCTCCACACCTCCTCTCTCGTCCCTGTCTACAGACAGACTCCCCTAACTCCTCCCCAAACCAGAATGTTCCAAGGAAGTTCCCCTGAAATCAGGTGTTAGAGCTCCCCCTTCTGGTCTGGAGTAGGAAAAGTATTGCATGCTGTGTGTTACCTGGCAAGGGGTTTCCTCTTTGTCTCTAGGCATGGCATCACCCCTGTGAAGGAAGCAACGCCACTGTGGTAACCGGACTCCTGGGGTGCCACATTGTTACTATGGAGGGTGATTACTCTACATCGTTGTTACTATGGGGAGTGATTACTGTTCATTGTGATTACTATGGAGAATGATTACTGTACATTGTAGCTACTATGGGAGAATGATTACTGTACATTGTGGCTACTATGGGGAATTATTACTGGGCATTGTAGTTACTATGGGGAATGATTACTGGGCACTGTGGTTACTATGGGGGGATGATTACTGTACATTGTTGTTAATATGGGGGTGATTACTGTACATCGTGATAACTAAGGGGGTGATTACTGTACATCGTGATAACTAAGGGGGTGGTTACTGTAGATTGTGGTTACTATGGGGGATGATTACTGTACATCATTGTTACTATGGGGGGTGATTACTGTACATTGTGGTTAATATGAGGGATTAGTGTACATCGTGGTTACTATGGGTGATGTATGATGATTACTTCACATCATGAAAAATGTAAAGAGACGGATGATGATGAATACTTTATATAATGGTTATTGTGGAGGGATGGATAAAGATCTTTAAATAATATTTTGTTTTTGGACATTGATTTAGAAGGAGTGATTTCATTTTTCACTTCAGGCAGCAGAGAATCTGGAATCATTCCTGGTTGGGGCAGAGCCAAAGCATCACCAGATCTCAGCCTTATTGATCCTTCCGGGTAGACCAGGAGAGGTGGGAAATTACAGATATCTTAGGTTCTTCAGCTTTAGATGAAATTATGCTTTGACATGCTATCCGTTCACACATCCGAGGTCGCATTGAGCTGAATGTTATGAGCAGCAGTGAAATTACTTAGCGATCCATGGACACTTATGTCTAATGAAAGCATCTGAACATAATGCTAAGCTAATGCCAATGTGTTTTCACAGCCCACACGCTATCAGTGGGTTTCCCAAGCACAGATTCCTAGAGCACAGCATTGCCTCAGATAACCTACGTGGCAGTAAAGGCAACAAACTGTACAAGACTAGATCTGAAATTTCAATTTTGATACCTTAAAATGATCATTCAAAGGCATTTACTTGTATCTGTGTCCTAACACAATAATAGCAACTTTCCGTCTTTAAAGGGGTCGTCCATGGAACAAGCTGTCACCTATCTACAGGATAGGTGATAAGTTATTGATAAGTAGGGGTTGATCGCTGGGAGCCACACTATTTTGCAGAATGGGAATTTTTATCCACAATAGGGTAACTTCTCCATGTGGAGAGTGACATACTGGCTCTGGCATGCCAAGATAAGGAGGTTTATTTGCCATGCAATGCTCCTCTGGGAATTTAAATATGCAAATTGCCTCTTCAAAGAGGAAGAGGACTTGTATAAAACAAAATGAAAAGTTGCATGCAAATATCAGGGATCTCCTTCAATATTAATATCAAAAATTACTTTATTGAAAACACACCACAGCACTGTAGAAATTAAAAACACTTAAAATAGCATATAACATACAAAATTGACCCATAATAGGGTCATACCCCTGCCAACCCCCAAGAAAGTTTCCATCAATGAACAGCAGTGCCCCTAGTGACAGATGAAAAAAATGCTAGCAAACAATGACACATATGGTACACATGGTACACATGGTAAATATAGATTCTCACTTAATTAAATACCGTGATTGAATTAACACTAGGAGACAACTGCATTGAACAAAATGAAAAGCACCAAGACACTCCCAAGGTGCAATAAATGCAAAAGGTCTCCCTCTATAGGTCACACAATAAGCAGTAAGATGAACCCTTCAAAGGAGGGAATAAGAGCAATGCATACAACCTGACCCAAGAGAGCCTATATGGGACTGTGCCCACATGGAGTGCCGGCGCTAGAGAAGGTACAGGAAACAGGAGGAGGCAGGGGCACAAGAGTGCCCAACGCGTGTCGCCAGTAAAGACTGGCTTCTTCAGGGGAAGTAACCACAAAGTGCACAGGCATGTTTTAAATACCTGATTGTATCTCATTAGTCAAGGGTAGAGCTGGAGGAAATGGGCAGTGCAGGCATTCGAGGTAGACATTGCAGGCAACCGCAGAGTCACAGATATCAGAAGCACTCGCCGACAAGCGGCGGTATCAGGAAGTGGAAGTGACGTCTAAGATAAGAATGCGCAAGCGCAGTGGGAATGAGCAAACCTCGGCACTGGTGTAGTAACATGGCCGAAAGTAGGCCTACTGCGTAGGCCTGCGCATAGATCGTAAAACGGAACATAGATTCTGTAAACAGAGTTTGAGGTTGCTACAATCCCAAGGAGCATGCGCTATGCAACATAGTCGTGTTATATGAGGGCAGGGAATCCAAAAAACTAAGATGAACGCGCTCACAGTCCATTATAAAAATAAAGATGCTTATGAATGAACATGCAGCATGTTAATAGAAAGGATAGAGTAAAAAAGATGGTATATGGTGAATGGTCTTTAAATTGAAGGGAATGAAGTATTAGAAAACCATGGTTTTAAAGCGGATAGAAACTAGTTCATCCGCTATACTACTATAAATGATGTGTGTGGAATGCAAAAGAATGGAAGGAACAGTTACTACACGTAAAAAAAGGGGGAGAAGCCAGCGCTGCCTATGGTCAGCATGCAATACATAAAGTGCATATGCACATATTGGTTTCTAACTGTATTTAAAAATGAGACATTTGGCAAATAATTGATCAATTCTTTGAGCCACCCCGCCACGACAAGGCATTCTCATATGGGGCAGTCCTACTCTACGTTTTTTTTTATATTCGCAGTGCTTTTAATACATTTAGGAGGCCGTAATGGCACAGTGAATATAAAAAACGTAGAGTAGGACTGCCCCATATGAGAATGTCTTGTCGTGGCGGGGTGGCTCAAAGAATTGATCAATTATTTGCCAAATATCTCATTTTTAAATACAGTTAGAAACCAATATGTGCATATGCACTTTATGTATTGCATGCTGACCATAGGCAGCGCTGGCTTCTCCCCCTTTTTTTACTTGATGTTGGTTTGTGGCTGACCACCACTTGTTGCCGTGTGCACTGGGTTATGCACGCCATTCTATCTGTTTTTTTTGTGATTGACCTAGGCTGCTGTACACACATACAGAAGCCCTGCCCTAGGCTCTATTTGATTGTACACCTGTGTCTGGGCCTGTTTCATCCTTCATCTGTAGTTGCTGGTTTGGCAGTGTGGAAGTCAGATCTGAAATGTCCATCTCTGGACCTGGTCGGCTTTTACCTGCGCTTGCCTTACTGGCACCATGGGAGTGATTCAGCAATGCTTCAGGTAAATTTTTTTTTGCAGTCTTGCTTTTAATACATTTAGGAGGCCGTAATGGCACAGTGAATAGAAAAAACGTAGAGTAGGACTGCCCCATATGAGAATGCCTGTAATGTATGTAGTACAGTTCATATAGCGTCTTGTGCTTGGGTGCGATGAAAATACATGAGACACAGGTTTGATATAGAAAGTCTTGTATTACTTCATACAAGTTGGCAAAAATAGTCACACAGTTTGCAGACACAGAAGCAGGAGACACAGCAGGCCAGAGTAATCTAAGCTCAGCAATCACTCTCCACAACAGGTTCAGGATCTTCTTCTCTGTTACCGTAAGTCCATGCAAACGTGGGTCTTTCAAAGAGCAGGGTTCAGAGTCCACAAGTGCTTCAGAGTTCCTCAGTAGGAATAGCTGGAGTACAAGGTCCAAGGCTTTAGGAGTCAGGTCACAGGTTCACTGCAGGCTAGATTCTGAAGCACTGATTGCTCAGCTGTGGCTGCTTAAGAAGCAAAAGGAGAGAATCAGGGCGGGAACATGCAAGCTGGAAACTCCATTTTGACTGAGGGCAAGATAGCTGCAGCAAGACAGAAAGTAAAATGGCTGACGAACAAACTGAGTTTCAGGAACATGTACACAGAACCTTACATTACTCCCCCCTTAGGGACAACCTCCGGATGACCTCAGGCCAGGCTTGTGTGGGTACCTCTGATGAAACTGACGGAGCAAGCGAGGAGCATTAACGTTATTGACTGGTTCCCATGAGTTGTCCTCCACTGGGTAGCCCTGCCATTTAATCAGATATTGTAACTGATTTCTATATAACCTGAAATCTAAAATCCTTTCCACCACAAATTCTTCCTGACCATCGACTAGCACTGGGTCAGGGCAAGGAGAAGAACGTCCAGGAAACGTATTGGGTGTCGCAGCCTTTAGTAGGGATACATGAAAGACAGGGTGAATTCTCATAGTTTTGGGCAGTTGAAGACGACAAGCAACGGCACTTATAATTTTACTGATTTTATAGGGTCCAATGTACTTATGACCCAACTTAGACGATGGAATCCTTAATTTAAGATTTCTGGTTGACAGCCAGACCAAGTCTACTACCTTGAAAGCTGGTGCAGGTTTACGAAATTTATCTGCTGCTTTCTTGTACCTTTCCTGAGCCGATTCCAGATTCTCCTTTAGAAGATCCATATTCTTCTGTAAAGACGTGATTCTTTCAGCCACTGCTGGTAAAGGCGTTTCTATGGGAAATCGTGGTAGAATGTTAGGATGATAACCTAGATTAGAGTAAAAAGGAGACTGCTTAGTGGAGGCACTCTGAGAGTTGTTATACGAGAACTCAGCTAATGGAAGTAGATCCACCCAATCATCCTGTAGGTGGCAGATAAAGCAGCGGAGATACTGCTCCAGGGTTTGATTGGTTCGTTCGGTCTGTCCATTAGTCTGGGGATGAAAAGCAGAAGAAAGGTTTACTTTAATGTCCAATGCTGCACAGAAATTTTGCCAAAACCTAGAAGTGAATTGCACCCCTCGATCCGAAATAACCTCATCCGGTACTCCATGTAAGCGAAACACATCTTTAATCATCAAATCTGATGTCTGTTTTGCAGTGGGTAAGCCGACACAAGGGATAAAATGAGCTGCCTTTGTTAGACGGTCAACCACCACTAGAATGGTGTTCTTCCGTTGAGAGGTTGGTAACTCCACAATGAAGTCCATAGAAATGGATCCCCACGGGCGGGACGGGGTGGGAAGAGGCTGTAACAGACCAGTTGGTGAGGAGCGAGGTGTTTTGCATCTTGCACAGACTTCACATGAAGTGACATAGTTTAAAACATCCTTCCTGCAAGTGGGCCACCAAAAGAAACGAGAGAGAAATTCCTGTGTCTTTAGAATTCCTCTATGCCCAGCTATCTTGGAATCGTGAATGAGTTGCAATACTCTCAATCTGACTGTTTCAGGAATATACAGGCGTTGTCCCTGAATCCACACACCATTCTTAAAGACAAGACTTACGTCCCTTGGGGGTTGTGCCAAAAAGGAATCCGCATGGTATGCTTCCTTGATGTCCTTAAGTAGGTCTTGATTATGAATTACTCCTAGGAATCTAGAGTCAGGAAGAATAGTCTTAGGAGGAGTAATTGGACGTGTCTCTGCTGAGTAAATCCTAGAGAGTGCATCAGCCTTTCCATTGCGCGATCCTGGTCTATAAGAAATGATAAAATTAAATTGGTTTAAGAAAAGATTCCAGCGAGCCTGGCGAGGAGTCAGGCACTTAGCCGACCTGATAAACTCAAGGTTACGATGGTCTGTCAGGACGACTATTTGCTGTGCAGCTCCCTGAAGAAGGTGTCTCCATTCTTTGAAGGCGGCAATAATGGCCAACAACTCTCTATTGCCCACATCGTAGTTCCTCTCAGCCGAAGACAACTGCTGGGAAAAGAAGGCACAGGGATGCAAGACATTCTTCTCACCTGTTCTCTGAGAGAGTATAGCTCCAACGGCACAGTCTGAAGCATCCACCTCTATTATGAAGGCAAGCTCGGGTTGGGATGTACTAAGATAGGTGCGGTGGTAAATTTATCTTTTAGACGGGAAAATGCTTCCTGGGCTTGGGGAGTCCAGGAGAACCTAGACTCTTTCCGGGTAAGTTGGGTGATAGGTGACACTACCTCAGAGAAATTCCTAATGAAACGTCTATAGAAGTTGGCAAACCCGATGAAGCGCTGTACCTCCTTCACATTTCTAGGACTTGGCCAATCCTTGATGGCTTGGGTTTTGCTTCCATCCATACTAATTCCTTGTGTAGACAGTACATACCCCAGAAATTGAATTTCGGTCCTATGGAATTCACACTTTTCAAGTTTGATGTAAAGATGATTTTGTCTTAGACGTTCCAAGACCATTCTCACATGTCCATGATGTTCCTCTGTGGAGTTAGAAAAAATTAGAATATCATCCAAATAAATTACCACGAATGTATCTAGGAGATCCCTGAAGATGTCATTCACCAAGTGTTGGAAAGTGGCTGGGGCGGTACTCAGACCAAAAGGCATAACTAGATATTCAAAGTGTCCATAGCGTGACCTGAATGCAGTCTTCCATTCATCCCCAGGTCTAATACGGACTAAGTTATAGGCCCCATGAAGATCTAGTTTAGAGAAAATTTTGGCATGTCGCACTCTCTCCAATAACTCAGGGATTAAAGGCAATGGATAACGGTTTCTAATAATAACCTTATTGAGTTCCCTATAGTCTACGCATGGTCTCAGAGATCCATCTTTCTTCTTTACAAAGAAGATGGGTGCACCTGCAGGAGATGAAGAGGAGAAAAAAAAAAACAATAGTGTTTACCTGTGGTAACACTGCAGAGAGAAAAAAAAATTAAGGGAACTGCTCACCTGGAATGGTTGTGAGAAGTCACAACCACTATCATCACAGAAAGTTCACCCGGACATTTGATATCCACAGTTACAGCAGACAAAAAAGAGAAAAGAAAGAAAAAAAAAAAAAAAACAATAGTGTTTACCTGTGGTAACACTGCAGAAAAAAAAAAACACTTAAGGGAATTGCTCACCTGGAATGGTTGTGAGAAGTCACAACCACTGTCATCACAGAAAGTACAACCGGACATCCGATATCCACAGTTACAGCAGACACAGCCTTTCCAGACCCAGCAGACACTAACATTTTGGCTTCAGAATCTTGTAATGTATGTAGTACAGTTCATATAGCGTCTTGTGCTTGGGTGCGATGAAAATACATGAGACACAGGTTTGATATAGAAAGTCTTGTATTACTTCATACAAGTTGGCAAAAATAGTCACACAGTTTGCAGACACAGAAGCAGGAGACACAGCAGGCCAGAGTAATCTAAGCTCAGCAATCACTCTCCACAACAGGTTCAGGATCTTCTTCTCTGTTACCGTAAGTCCATGCAAACGTGGGTCTTTCAAAGAGCAGGGTTCAGAGTCCACAAGTGCTTCAGAGTTCCTCAGTAGGAATAGCTGGAGTACAAGGTCCAAGGCTTTAGGAGTCAGGTCACAGGTTCACTGCAGGCTAGATTCTGAAGCACTGATTGCTCAGCTGTGGCTGCTTAAGAAGCAAAAGGAGAGAATCAGGGCGGGAACATGCAAGCTGGAAACTCCATTTTGACTGAGGGCAAGATAGCTGCAGCAAGACAGAAAGTAAAATGGCTGACGAACAAACTGAGTTTCAGGAACATGTACACAGAACCTTACAATGCCTTGTCGTGGCGGATTGGCTCAAAGAATTGATCAATTATTTGCCAAATGTCTCATTTTTAAATACAGTTAGAAACCAATATGTGCATATGCACTTTATGTATTGCATGCTGACTATAGGCAGCGCTGGCTTCTCACCCTTTTTTTACTAGAACAGTTACTACACAGAGCATTTTATTATGAACAGGGGCTCACATGTTAAGAACATAGTAAAACAGAACTCCACTACTAGACTAGAATTGATCTAGACCATTGGATATATCGGTCACAGAGAAAAAAAAAACTATAACCCAGTAGATCCTTATTGGTGAAATACAGATGGCCGAATACAATATAATAGCTGGCTTTGGATGTTAGTCTTATAAAGGCCATGAACTGAGAACCAGGAAGCCATAGAAATCCCAAGAGGGTCTAGCTGAAAATTAAAAAGACCACAAATGACTTCAGAGTTTAGAATGTTTGTAGTTGAATAATGTTCATGACGAAGCCATATGTTCAAGAAGGCCTCGAAGGAACATCTTCTTGAAGACAAAGATAGCGAAGTCATTTATCCATACAGAAGGCCTCTCGAATCAAGTGGATCGCCCACCAGGGCAGTGGGATACTCGGTACCGGGCCGGTGTATTGAAGGGATGTGTCACAGCGGCATTGACCCGGTCCGTGGCCCTGGGCATCCAATGAAAGGGGAATTATTTACAGGGGATGTTTAGAGTTTGTAGTGTAGGTATTCGTGACGCCACCTGTGGTATCTGGTCAATGGTGACCAGCGCTGCGGTGCAGATCCTCTGGGATAGATGGTGGGATGCAGCAGAGTTGGTACAGCCTCCCACAGGTGAGGCTATAGGATCCCAGGGCAGGTAGATGTAATGAAAGGTAGTAATGGTGCTGGGAGATGTAGCTGAGTGCAATGGGTGATGCAGGAAGAAACTGAGAAACAGTCAGTGAGTTCCAGTTTCCAAAGCTTTACTTACAGTTTTGCAGGCAAACCATCCAGGGCATTGAATACAGGTCGTACTGGAGTAGGTCATCCTGAAAGCAGTTTAGGATCCCCTTATTACAGGTGGAATGTGAGGTCTCCTTTCTAGCGCTGTTCTGAGAGGCATTGGCTGCTATAAGCTCCATCCAAGTTCCTCTTGCTCTCTGTATCTTATTTAAGTTGAACCTCACTCTCATAACATGCAGCTGTAACCTGTTTCAGGAATCACTCTCTTATGGAGTCTCCGGCTCACATGTGCTGCTGCTTTGCGGAAGAGTCTTAATTGGGA
Organism: Oophaga sylvatica; assembly: GCA_033576555.1. Classification (NCBI taxonomy): domain Eukaryota; kingdom Metazoa; phylum Chordata; class Amphibia; order Anura; family Dendrobatidae; genus Oophaga; species Oophaga sylvatica. The sequence goes on along the minus strand of JARQOD010000001.1, from coordinate 490,718,287 downwards.
CAGAGAACCTGCCGTTCTCTGCCCTCTGGATTCTGCTGCTGGGACTTTACTTCACCCTCTCAGCCTTGGACTCCAGGGGTCCGGTTTCGGGCGCTCAGACCTGGGGGTGAGCCCTGCTATGACTCCAGTCCCCCAGCTTGTCTCTCCACGTCTGTCCTCTCTCGTCCCTCCAGCTACACTGCCCAACTCCTCCCCCAGCCAGAATATTCCAGAGAAACTCCCCTCAAATTAGGTGTTTGATCTCCCCCTTCTGGTCTGGAGTCAGAGAGGTGTTGTATGCTGTGTTACCTGCTAAGGGATTCTTCTTTGCTTTCAGGCATGACATCACCTTCCCCTGGAGGAAGGCAAGGTCACTGTGGCAACCAAACTCCTGGGGTGCCACACAAGTGCTAAGATCTATGGGAAGAAAAAAAAAATTTAAACAATATTATAAAAAGGGAGAGGGAGGAAGGGGGATGTCAACTAGTACTGTTTATAAAAGCCCGTATAGAGTAACTCCTCATTAAGACCATGGGAAGTGAGACTTTTAAGACTATGGATCCATTTGGATTCACACCTGAGAAGTTTTCTAACCACATCACCCCCCCCCCCCTGATATTGAGAGGGACCTCCTCCAGGCCCATCACCATCAGTCCCATGGCACGGTCATTATGAACATCCAAAAAATGCGTGGCAACTGATGAGATGCTCTTGCCCTTGTCACGGTCCTTTTTAGCCGTGGAGATGTTGGATAGATGTTGCTGTGTCCTCCTGCGCAGTTCCTGAGTAGTCTGTACAACGTAAATCTTAGGACAATTGCAGATTAGAACGTATACTAGACAGCGGTACTTGCTATTAAAAAATGTCCTCTTCGGCCTAATCTGAAAAGAAAATGTGATGAGTGAAAGGCCGTCCTGAGCAATTGTATGTTGACATATATTACAATTCCCGCAGGGATAGGTTCCATAGGTCCTAGTCCCTCTATTAAGTCTAGTTCCTGGGCACACATAATGACTGTGGCACAACAAATCCTTAAGATTTCTGGCACGTCTCGCTATCAAGCTAGGTTTTGTAGAGATATGGGGCAGCAGTCTGGGTTCACTTAATAGAATGCCCCAGCTTTGATTCAAAATCTTGTAGATGTCCTGCCACTGGTTGTTGAACGTGGTGACAATACCAAGGTGTCTTGAGGACTCACGTACCTTGTCTCTTTGATAAGCCGTTGAAATAATCCTTTTAGGGTATCCCTGTCATCTGAAGCGCTCCATCAAATTCTTTGCTTCAGATTTAAAATCAGATGGATTGCTGCAGCTTCGTTTTAGCCGAAGAAATTGGCCCATGTGTATACCATTTTTCAGATGCCTAGGATGGAAGCTGGAGTAATGCAGTAAACTGTTGGTAGCTGTTGGTTTACGATACAAGGTGGTAGAAATGTACGTACCCTCCAGTCTCAGCTTCAAATCCAAAAACTCCACAGAGGTATGTGAAATGACGGAAGTAAGTCGAATATTGAATGGGTTGCTATTCAAATCTGCAATGAATTGCTGACAATCAACCTCGACACCTGTCCAAAGCAACACGATGTCATCAATATACCGAAACCATTGAAGACAGTGTAAATCAAAATCCTTGTGCTGGTAAACCACCTGCTCTTCCCAGCAACCCAAAAATAAATTTGCGTAGGAGGGAGCACACCGTGCTCCCATGGCAGTACCCGTGGTTTGTCTATATAAACTTCTGTCAAAAACAAAGACGTTTTTATCGAGGACAAAGTGCAATAATTTAAGTAGGAACAGATCATGGTCCCTATCCCCTGTAGAATTGGACTCAAGAAAGAAGGAAACCGCTTCTAAATCAATATCATGGTTGATACTTGTATACAGGGACTCGACATCAAGCGTGACTATGAATGTATCTGATGGTATCTGCAGGTTACTAAGACATTGAATCAAAGGAAGAGGACTTGTATAGCACAAGGAGAATAAGCCTTCTTACCTTGGCAAGCCAGAGCTGGTATGTAACTCTCCACAAAGAGAAATGTTACCCTTTAGACCTCAGTCTAAAACCTGTCACCTAGCCAAATCAGATCTCATACTTTGCACTGACGAGGCTCAATATCCCGAAACACTGTGTCTGCAAATTGAGATTCTGATTTGGCTTTTATCCTAAGTCATATTTCAAGACTCGCTAAATGGTCAATAGTGACTCGTAGGATTGCTACTTTTAACAGGTGGTGCTGTAGAGTTCAAGTCCTCTTTCTCTCTGAAGAGGCAATTTATGTATTCGCAACAAGGCACTTTTATGCCCATTAGAGTGGAGTGATAGTGCACATGCTCGACCACAATTCATTCTCTACGGTGCTGCCGGAAAAAGTTAAATGCAAAGCTCAGCATAGGGAATAGAGCTGATCATTTACATAACTGATGCAAATGAAAGCCAAGAGGCCCAATTTATTGTTATGGGCTCTGCTATGTTTTTTTTTTAGAATGGAGAAAAAAGTTTTGCAAGCTGTGCTTATCTGACACAAATGGATCACCGATGGACCCCACAGTAATCAATGGGGCACTTCTGCGTCTATCTGTATCACTTATGCAATTAATCAGTTTTGCACATTAATTCTGTTTGTCTGTACCTCTAAACAGAGCAAACCAAAATAGTGTAAAAATAGAAATGTGAACATAGCCTAAAAATATTATCACCATACTATTACTAATCAAAATCCAGTATATCAAGACCAATATAACCAATAAATGCCACTATTACCAGACATGAACAAAGACCAATATTGCCATCAATACTGCAATATAAGACCTGCTAAGAACTCGCCCACCCACCGTTATGTTTGTTGAAACCTAATTGGTTGAGTGAGTGTTCTGTTTTGTTCTTAACCCATGTCATGGCAGCCGGCAGTGGGGAGGTCAGGTATGGCACTGATTGAGGTGGTTGGAGTCGCATCTGAGGTATACTGTAGTTACCCCTATTATGTTTAGTGTTTTTGTTCCTGCTGGGATGGTTCCCAGGGAACTTCTGGAGTTGGTGTGGGAGGGTAATTGAAACCTTGTGTTGCCGGTTGGAGCCATTCTCCTCAATTGACAGTGACATTGGATTTTCAGGTAATTATACCATGTATTTGTAATAAAGGCTGTTATGGCCACATATTTCCATCGTCACTCAGCGTGGTGTTTTGATTTATACAGCCTGAGTCATCTGTAATACCTTAGTCATGTGTTCTCTATGAGAAAACTAGTGCCAGACATCTCTGACAGCTGCTTATCTCCACCCTGAACAAAAGGATCAGCCATTGAAATGCAACAGATCTTTCTCGCTTCCGACTTAAACCTGTAGCTGAAGGGGCTTGAGGGCCCCATATACGTTAGACCAAGGTGGGCAATTAATTTCCAGAGGGCCATTTGAGAGACCATGACTGTTGTGGAGGGCCGAACCAATAGGCTAAAATTAATTTTGCTGAATATTAATATATTATGCTAATTAATATTCATTTTATACTTAATATTGAGCAGAATTAAGTTTCTGACATCCCCCATATACCGTATGAACCCATACATAACCACCATATAACATAAAAACCCCCACTCACAGCCCCTATATACCATATGAGCCCACAAACAGCCCTACATACATAAGAGCCCCGACATAGCCTCCTATATAACAGTATGAACCCCCACATAGCCTCCCATGAACAGTCTGAGCCCCACATGGCCTTTTAAATACAGCATATGCCCCATATAGCCTCTTATACACAGCATGAACCCTACATAGCCTCTTATTTACAGTAATGAGCACTCCTATACACAGCATGAGCTCCACCCAGCCCCCTGAAATACATACAAATATGCCATACACATGAAATAAAACAAATAACAGATACTCACCTTGCTCCCAATCCCCCGACGCTCTGCTCTCTCTAATGCACTGACTCTCCGCAGTACACAGAGACGCGATAAAATTATGTCATGGTGACTGCTGGCTCACACGCTGATTGGTGGAAGATAGAGCTAGCGGTGCGGTCCTCCATCAATATCTGTAGCCAGAGTTGCAGAGAGCTGTGGCAGTGAGTTGTGGCAGCGAATAGATGATGGGTGGGGGAGGGCCCGGTTCAGCCTGTGGCCACTGTTTCTGCCCTTAGGCTGTCTCGGCCCACGGGTTGGACAAGAGCAGCCATAGAGCCAGATTTGGCTTGCGGGCTGCACTTTGCCCAGGTCTGCGTTAGGCCTCTTTCACACTTCAGTCGACTGGCATCAGTCCCATCCGCCAAACAGTGAAAAGAACGGATCCATTGCATATTGTATTGCTTTTGTTTTATGGTAATGAACTGCAAAACTTTCCCCAGCTTTACAGTGTTCCTGAATGCACCATGTGTATTGCTTTGTTTTATGGTATGAACTGCAAACTTTCCCCAGCTTTTCAGTGTTCCTGAATGCACCATGTGTATTGCTTTGTTTATGGTATGAACTGCAAACTTTCCCCAGTTTTTCAGTGTTCCTGAATGCACCATGTGTATTGCTTTGTTTTATGGTATGAACTGCAAACTTTCCCCAGCTTTTCAGTTTTTTCCTGAATACACCATGTGTATTGCTTTGTTTTATGGTATGATGTTATGTTACGGTAGCTGAGGAGTGCAGGTAAAAAAGGAAATACACCAGAGCAGTTGGAATCTATGAGATTGCAGTACCCTGACTAACCACCGCAACTAGAGGCAGCCGTGGAGCGTTCCTACGTTGGTCCTAGACGCCTCGTCACAGCCTGAGAAACTAACTACACCTAAAGATAGAAATAGGAAAGCTATCTGCCCCGGAGCAGAACCCCAAAGATAATAGAAAGCCCCCAAACATGTAATGGCGGTTAGACAAGAGGAAAAAACTGACACAGAAAGAAAATAGTATAAGCAAACGCTGGGGCCCAAACTAACTAAATAGAAAAGGATAAAGGGAAAGGGGACTTACTGCAATCCCAGAAAACCCTGAAAGGCACCAACTCTACTAATTTCAAAATCACCTGAGATCACACGACCTCTACACCTAAATTAGTTCTCTGGTGTAACAAAAACAGCAGCCACTGAAAAAACTGCAAAAAGCAAAAGTACAAAACACAGTGGCTGGACTAAACTGAGAGGCAAAACCCCCGGGAGGGACCCAGAAGGCCCCCAAAAGAAGGGGCAGGCCCAAAAGGGGCAAAAAAATAGCAAAAACCACAAAATAAAAAAATTTGCCCTTATTTTATAGCATGAGATGCAGACACGAAAACAGCAGGCCAACAAGGGAAACTGGAAAGAAGGTTTCCCAGACCAAAACAATTGTCACCGGCCCCCCCTGAGGGGAAAATGTTTCCCTTAAAAAAAACCAAATCAAAACACCTATTCCCAATCCTCACTAGTACCGCTTGAAACCCACCAGGGGGAGCCTTTGCTAAACCACCCAAAAACCCCCAATTCACAACAGTACCCCCCCCCTTGAGGGGGGGTAAACCAAACCCCCTTTTTTTGAGAAACCCAGGTCGGCCCGGATGATTTCTAGATCCCAAACGGATAAGTCTCCTAGAAATGGATTCCGAACCCAAACACCCAAAATTATCTTCCGCCCATAACCATTTTAAATTAACCAAAACGGGAGTCTTCGGTCTAAAAAACGAAAAATCCAATTTTTTACCCCAACCACAACCCCAAATTTTGGCCCTAAACCCAAAAACGGGGGTTCGGGAAACCCACAGCGCAGGAACCAGGCCAACAAACCTCTTCAAAGGACTTTTTGGAACACTTTTAAAAGGGATTTTAAAAATGTCCCTGGAAAAGAAAAACAAAAAGAAACGGGATTAATAATCTCCATGATTTTAAAAAGGGTCCAAAAAAAACCTAGGAAAAAATTTTTTAGGAGATGCAACTTTTCAAAGAATATTCTTTGAGGACAACCAACCAAGCCCCCAAATTTAAAAACCGGGGCCCAAACCATCCAAACCCGGGTTAGCAAACCGCGGGGCCTTCTCCGAGAGAGGGACAACCTCCCAAAACCTTTTCCCCAAAAACTGCTGCATACGCTCAAAAAAAAAAAGGTAGCCCAACCCTGGCCAGCCCGAAGCCTCCCGTCTGTCCTGAAAAAAATCGGGGGGAAAAACCCCAGTTTTACAAAAAAAGGGAGAAACAAATGGAAAGGGGCAAGCCCTAAAAATTAAGGGGAAAACTCAGCCAAAGGAAAAAAAGAGACCCAGTCACCCGATCACAAAACAAAGCATCTTAGATAAGTCCCCCAAAAGTCTGGTTTGTTCTCTCAGTTTGACCATTGGTTTTGAGGATAAAATGCCAGGAGAAAGACAATTGAACCCCCCTTTAGAAAAAAAGTCCCCCTTGGCAAAAGGTTTTTTTTTTTTGGGGGGAAAGCCTTCCCCTCTGAAGGCAAGTTTCCAATTTGGGGGGCAAATTTTGGCAAAGATCATTTTTGGCCTCCTTCCCGGGGGGGTTTTCCCTTTTAAAAAATTTGGGAAACCTAGGATTGGGGGCCAACTTGGGCCAGGGCTAAAACCCCCCGAGGGAGCAACTGGAGGGGGCAACCCCGGTTTTTTCCCCCCTCGGGGAAAAACCAAAAAAACCCCCAAAAAATTTGGTACCAAAAAGGGAAGAAAAAAGTTCAGAACCCCTTTTTTTTTCGGGGGGGAAACAAATTTTTCCCCTTTTTTTGGGGGTTTTCCCCCCGGGGGCAAGGGGGGGGGGGGGGGGGGGCCCCTGGGGGGAAATTTAAAACCCCCCCCCAAAAAAAAAAAAGGGGGGGAGAATCCCCAAAAATTCCCCAGGGGGCCTTAAAACTTATCCAGGAAGAAAAAAACCACAAAAAAAAAAATGCAACCCACCCGGCCTGTCTAGGATTGGTTGGGAAATGATGGTTTTTTAAGGTCCTTTTGGCCCCCTTGTTGGGTTCCCCAGCCAAAACCCCCTTTTGCCCACCCGGGGAAACCCCATTCCCCCTCAAATTCCAGGGAGTTTTGAAGGAAAAAGGCCCGGGGAAAAAAGGGGGTGGTTTTTTGGAAAAACCCCTTTTTCCCCTTTTTGGATAAAACCCCCAAAGGGGAAAAAAAAAGGGGGTTTAAAAAAAGGAGTGAATTTCTCAAAAATTTCCAAACGCAGGGCCCCCCGGGGAAAAAACCCCCCCCCCTTTTTTTTTAAAAAAGTTTTTTTTCGGGTTTTCCCAAAAAAATTTTGTAAAAAGCAAACCCAAAAAACTTAAAACCTTTTAAAGAAGTGGTGGCCCTTTAAAAGGGGAAAAGGGTATTTTAATTTTGGGGAAAAATGAAACCCAAAAAAAATTTTTTCCCCCGGGGACTTTGATCCCTTTCCTTTTTTCCGAAAAAGAAAGGGGTTTTCAAAAAGATCCCTTTATTAAAAAAATTTTCTCCAATAAAAATCAAAATTTTTTTTAAAAACCAAAATTATTTGGGCAACGGGGGCTTTTAACCCAAAAGGGGATCCAAGGGGTTTTTCCCTTGGGGGGGTTAAAAATTTTCCCCCAAGGGGGAACGAATTTTTTGGGAAGCCCCCTTTTTTTCAATTGAAACAAGTACTTTTTCCCCCGGAAAAAGGCAAAAATCGGGTTTAGTATTTTTTTCCGTAAAGTTGGCGATAATCAAACACCCTTTCCCCTTTTTTGGCCCCGAAAAACCGCCAAGGTGGGGGTGGTCGAATGAAAACCTTTCCCCCCAAAAATTTCCGATTTTGCCGCCCAAACGCATTTTAAGGGCGAAAAAAAAAGGGACCCTTTGGGTTTATACCGGAAATTAAGGCATAAGCTCCTTGGTGCGTTTTTTTTGTCAAAAGAAAACAAAAAAAGGGGGGAAATTAGCCGGGGGGGCAAAAAAACGGAAATTTAAAACCCTTGGGCCCCCCCCTTTCAGAAAATTCCAACCAAAAAGTTTTCTAAAGGGGGAAAAAAGCAAATAAGTCGGAATGAAAAAAATTTTACCCCGGATTTGGTTTAAAATCATTTCATGGTAAAAAATGGGGTTTCTTAAAAAGGGAATGTCCCCTTTTGGGAAAAAAAATTTTTGGGGGTTTCGGGAAACCAAACCCCTTTGGAAAATTAATACTTTTGCTGGAAAAAACGGCTGGGGAAAAGGGGGGAAAAA